>CM055099.1:50981297-52181297 GCA_029204225.1 Diphasiastrum complanatum
TTGTTTTTCATCAGCTTCCATTTGACATGTTTCTATTTTCTAAAAACATCGCAAAACACAATTTCCTAATTACTAACTATCTAACTACGGATACATTCTTGAAAATCACATTCCTATGTTTACTAAACACATAAATAATGCTTTTCTGGTTCATTATTTCATGTCTCTTTTAAAAATGCAAGTTTTCTAAACTTACGTAATGCCTTGTGCTCAGGTGTCCTTTGTATTTTGGGACCACCTCTAGGAGCATGATGTCCATCCAATTTTCTCTCTCCTAGGAATCTATCATTCTCTCTCCTCTCTCCGGTGGAATTTACTTTCTCTCTCTTCTCTCCGGTGGAATGCATGTTCTTTCTCCTCTCTCCGGTGGAATGTGCATGTGCTATGTGGCAGCCCGTCATTGGCTGTCCACATCCACATTCCAACACAAACGTAAAAAAATTTGCGAAAAAAAAAACGGCAAAAAACCGAAAAAAAAAATTGGTCCCCGCGTACGGCCGTACCGTACGGCCAAAAAACGAAAAAAAAAAAACCTTCGCATAATGGCATTACGTAGGGGAAGACCCGAAGCCCTCGGGCCTTCTTTGCTGGTCGGGGCTTGCCCTCGGGCTCCCGCCCTCGAGCAAGGGCCCTCCCAGCAAGGAAGGCCGGGCCTTCCCCCCCACAAAATAACGATATGAAACGTACATAAATCGAATACAAAAACCAAATAAATCGAATACAAAATTCAATCGTGATTACGACATGCGTATCACTTTTTACAATTGTTGTTTGACTCGAATCGAGACAAAATTGCGTAGCTAGTTTCTTATAAAGGAGGAGTAACATAAAGGAGGAGTAACGTATATAGTTGCTCAACGACCCATAGAACAAGAAACTTGCCATTTGGTACTCTCAAGTGGTTCTTATTTTCTATGTGATTTTTGCAACGTTCTTGTTTTCTTTCTTTGCAATCGGATGGAAATATCAACAGGAACGCTCCATATCTCTCTCTCTCTCTCTCTCTGCCTATGCTCTCTTACTGTCCAGCAGGTGCTCTCCTTCTAACATAACCCAACAGTAGCTGCTGCTGCTATGGCCAAAACTAGATCTCGCCGCTCTTCCTCGGCCTCCAAGCTTCCTCTCACTTCGTCAGACTCCGCTTCGCTCCCCTCAAATGCTACGAGTGCGGTTGGAAGCCCTTCCATGGCAAGCCCTGCTGATTCTTTTGGATTTCTAGAGCAAGTTGCGCTGACGGTGACCGTCGATGCGGTGGAGTCTGCTGATCTAACCGGTCGTTTACAAATATGGTTATCTGAAGCAGCCATGTTGGAGGCTTCACTTTCTGCTTCCCAGCTTGTGGCGGTAGATCACATAAAACCGGATGCACGTATTGCTTTATCATAGGTTAGACAAATGAGCCGATCAAGCTGCGTTGATGTTGAAACCCTAAACCCCTTTTTGTAAACCTAAACCTTGCTTTGCTGTCTGCAGGTGGCGGTGAAGGCAGCCTCTGCTGAAGGAACCCCGTTGTTGATTGAATCATTGGAAGGGCGTTTAAGCAGGCGATACCGCTTGAGATTTGAGGAAGGTCGTACGAAACATCCCGGTGCATATTTGGCTTTGGCTGTTGTTTGGCCATCTCAAAAGGTGCACCATTGTCCTGGCCTGTCTAATTTTACTCATCAAGGGTATTGAATTCTTTTGTGTTGTTGGTGCCACAATTGAACGGCTGTTTGTACCTGGTAGAAGAGTTAGGACGAGCCATAATTGATGAAGCCCTCGGGTTGCAACATGTATATCTCTTCTTCCAAGAATCCATTTAGGAAAGCATTAGTAGATTCTTTGAATTGCAAAATGATTTAAAAAACCTCCACAACTTTCTATTGATCAACCTTTCCCTTCATCTTCACCTCCTAGCAATTAAGAAGCTATCTAAGTGGTTCATAAAGACTAATGAAGATGGTGCTATTCTTGATAAAGGAGGATCTAGTTCAATGAGTGAATGTAGATTGTTGAGAGGGAGAAATACCACTCAGCCTACTTCAATGGCTAAAGTATCATGTGAAGATGAGCAACATACGTATGAAGGAACTTCCGTTAAGCAAGTTTGGATAGATACTATGCATGAGGAGTCTCCATTTATAATGAAGAATCAAACATGGGAGCTTGTTCATCCGAATAAATCCATTAAACACATGGTACAAAATGGGTTCACAGAATTGAGTATCATTTTAATGTTCAAATTGACAAATATAAGGCAAGCTTGTGACAAAAGGCAATGTGCAACGACAAGGTATGCAGTATGAAGAAACTTTTGCTCCTATTGCTAAAATGCATCACATTTTATGAGTTCTTGCTCTTTCATAATCAAAATTTGGAACAAATGGATGTCATCCTTGAATGGTATTTGGAAAGTTACAAGCACAAAAATGTAAATTACTCTTAGGATTTGAAAACTGAAGGATCTAGGACGATTACATTATTGTTTATGCATTGAGGTTAGGGTTACTTCTCTTTCACAAAGCAAGTATTTTTACAAGCTTTTAGACAAGTACAACATATTGGATTGCAGAGCTGTTGGTACCCCTGCTGAAGCTAACTTTAAGCTTCCAATTTCTTGGATCAAGGCAAAGTAGATGCTACTTTATTTTGTAGATTTTGTTGGAAGCCTAATCTATGCCACGATCACTAGCCCTAATATATCATATGCTGTTGGTATTTTGATCCAATTACAAATTCTAGATGGAGTTACTAGTCCTACTAGCACTCACATTAACCAAGCATAGAGATTAAAGAGAACGCAGATTATAGAAGAATTGAGCAAAGCTTAAACACACTAGAATGAATTGTGGTGGGGCACTAGCCTACATATATAGTTTCTCTAATCTTTGTGAAAAGCTAAAATCCTAAAGCAAATAGCAAAAGAACAAAAGCTAATTGCTAAAATTATTACCTATATTGGGTAAAGACCCAAGATGTATTTGTAAGTAATAAAGCAAGTCCTTATCTAGTAGTAGTGCGCCCACCTACATGCATAAGCAATAAAAAATGAATTTACTATAAATAGTAATGGCCCCTATAATAGCATGCAAGCATGGTCAAACTCACACTAAGGGGTACCAAATAAACATTAATTCCTAACCATAGATGCACTGCGTTTCTGAAACGTGTTTCAGAATCGCGTTCAGAAACGCAGTTCATTAATGCGTTTCTGAAATTTAAAAAAAAATTCCAGAAACGTTTTTTATGTATATATTTATATTTTTTGGTTTTTTTATGGGCAATATGGGTATCAGATGAAAGCTCTAATTAAGAGCATAATTACTGTGTAGTTTGTCGACTGTTTTGGGTGCATGATGGTTCAGTTCAGGTGCATTAATCCATGTTGGGTTCTGTCAAGGATAAAAATTCAAAACTAACCTCTAGCCTGTCTGTTACGATCACAGATGGTCCCAGTAAGTGTCTTTTCGCTCAAGGAGTTGGAAGGCCAAGTCATGAAGAGGCCTTACCGTCGGGGCTGGGGTCTACCGGCAGCCCCCGGACCCTGCCGTTGGGGGGTGTTGCCACCCAAACCCCCCACAAGAGACAACTTAAGACAATTTAGACAATAAGAAACTATTGATCAAAAAACGAATTTTTATAACTTTGAATTTGATCCTCCAATATACATCTCTTGCTGTCTTGTCTCGCTGCTGTGTCTCTGATTGAATGAATGTGTTACAATGAGTAGTGCACATGTATTTATATTGCTACAGGACAGATCTTTTGGCCTTTTAATGCTGTAACAATAGATATCTAACCGTTTACGACGGTTGATATTCAAATAGACGCTCTGTTTCCAGGCTTGAATAAATTTTGTTCTTGAATTATTCGCGACTGTCCATCTCTTCGTCTCAGCTTTGTGTTTCGCGAATTGTTCGCGACACTTGTCTCTTCGCGACATTTTCATCTTTCGCGAATTGTTCGCGACAGATGACAATTGTTGAGCTTGAAGAAGAAATCTAGAATATTTCGCGAACTATTCGAGATAGTTTCGCGACAAGTGAGCTTGAAGAACAGTCTAGAAGATTTCGCGAATTGTTCGCGACAATTTCGCGACATCTGAGGCTTGAACAAGAAACAGAATATTTCGCGACAAGATTTTGTTCGCGAATCTTTTGAGCTTCAACAAGAAAGCCACGAGCTTTTACAAGAAACTGTTTCGCGAATCTTTTGAGTTGATAGCAAGACAAATTTCGCAAATCCTTCGCGAATTTTTCGAGTTGGTCACGACTAGAAATGTTTCGAGTTCGAGTTTGCGTTCGTTTCTTTCTCTTCCTTTGTCAAGTAAACTGCGCGCTTTGTTGGTAGGATCAAGATCTGTTTGATCAGTTGTTCTATAGCTCCCTCTCAAAGTGGCAGTTGGATTAACCCCAATCTTCTTCGCTGCTTCTCGAACAAAGCGTTACTTAATGGCTTTGTAAAGATATCAGCTCTCATTTCCTCTGTGGGTATGAAGACTGTCTTCAGTATCTTCTTCTCGGGGCATTAGCAATGCTTTCTAGGCAACTTTCATCTGATTCTTATTTTGTCTTCTGTATCAGAAGCATTAGTTACTTTCTGTTTTAACCAGTAATCAAATTTTTATCTGAGAAATTATAATCCTTTTAAAGGTAAAATTCTTGACATCAACCACACCTGTATGTGCAGCTGAATAAGTATGGAGCAAAATTGTCCAAACAGCTTGCCCATACTTTAGGTGATCCTGTGCTGGGATTGGGCATTTGTGTGAGTTCCATCAAAGTTGATTGCAGGAATTCCGATTTACAAAGAAAATGGAGCATTTCAATGCATCACAAGGGTACACCCGAGCTGGTAATACATGAGTGTAAGTATCTCTCTCTTGAGTGGTGCCCTCCATTAGAGACACCTGGGCTTTTTGAAATGCAAAGTTCTGCAGCAGTTCCAGATTTTCTTAGCCATGGGAATCCGTCATGCAGTTCAAGTCTCCCTTCACCGCAGAGGCAAGCTTCTGCAGCAATATGCAAGCAATCTCCTATGAAAACACCTCCTTTTGCATCGACACCAAATGAGCAGAAGTTGCAATCTACTGAAGTCAGAGATGGTTCACTGTCAAGAACAGAAAGCAAAGTAAAATCTAACGCACTTGATTTTGGACAGGAAGGGAAACTTACAAATCTGAAACCTATTTGGTCTATTTTTGGTAGGGAAGCTGAAAAAGCAAAGATGGTTGTAGAAACTTTTGTCTCAAGGTGGCTGCAAGGCTGTCTTTTACTTTCTGGAAGTCTGGTTTTGATACCAGTCTGTGGTCGTGACTGTGTCTTTCGGATAAAAGAAGCACAGACTGTACCTGAGGTTTCAGAGGAAGTTGAAACCCCCACCAATTCTTCTAACAACTCTGTTGCAAGCACTTTATCGTCAGAAGAAGCCATCACAGCTAAGCTTGGGTCTCTTGCGTTGTCATGTCCATCCCAGCCTGCTTTCTATGTTTCTTGTAGGACAGCAATTACTTTGCTGCCTCCTTTTCGAAAAAGGGAAGATAACAATGAATCACAACCGTGTATTTCTTTGGAAAGTTCAGTTTGTCCTTCCAAAGCTTTTGAGGGAAAGAAATTGGAGGTAGCTGGTGCAAGAAATACCAAGTATCCTTTAGGTGGTCTGTCTGAACAAATTTCAACTCTCATGGAAATCATCGAATTCTCCTTGCTTAGACCTCATTTGTTGACACGGTATGGCCATTTGGCTTCTTCATTCAAATCATAATGTTGGTCTATAGATGTCAGATGTTGTTTTTTAAATCAATCATTTGGAAAATTTTGGCTTCAAGTTTCATGTGTACATTCAAATTTTATGGAATGGCATTGAGCAAATACTTGACATCTCGTTAATCTGTTCATTGGAAAATGTTGTGCCTTCCCTACTTGTATTTCACAGTTGAGATACATCTGATAAATGTTACAACTTGCACTGTAGCAAGAGTTAAAGTTTAGATCTGAAGCTTTTGTCTATTTTCATCTTATTCATCTACTATTGTGTTTTGTTGTCTTTAAGTCAACAACATGCGTTATATCTCATCATTTTTGACGTTGTTAGTTATTTTTCTAAGATTGATCTTATTGGAATATACTTATATCACATAAATGGGGAGCTAAGGAGCCCACTTTGTTTGTAGTATTTTGTATTTTGTCTTTGTTGCGGTAACTCGTCTACATATGATGGTCCTTGTTAATTTAATTTAATTTAATCTGAGTAATTATCAATATTACTATTTTTTCTTTCTTACTGATTGCCATTTGCTTCTTAGTCAACACCGGGTCTACCCAAAAAAAAACCCAGTTAGCAACTTATGCTTGGGTAGTGATGAGACATAAGATGCTGTTTGGCTAAGATTTTTTGTTTATTGAATGATGAATCCTATATTTTTGTTTTGATATAGATCCTGACTTTCTGGGTTGCTTGTATATTGTTTCTAAGCTTTACCTTATGACATGACTTCTCTATTTAATTTGTGAAATTGGATATATTCTAATTTCACAAATAGATATACCATAAACTCAAGTTTACAACAAAATCTATGTTCTATGATATTTTTATTCTGATTTATAAACATTAAATGCAGCTGCTATTCAGTTTTCTTTGGATGATGAAATTTCACAATGCCCTATGTTTTCCTTGTAACCAGCTTTGGCTTGCAGCCAACTCGCGGTGTCCTTCTTTATGGGCCTCCTGGTTCAGGCAAAACTTCTCTTGCTCATGCTGCTGTATCTGAAGCGGGTGTCAACATCTTATCAGTTAATGGTCCTGAAGTTGTTAGTGAGTTTTATGGAGAAAGTGAGAAAACCTTAAGAGCAGTTTTTGCTTCAGCTCAACTTGCTGCTCCATGTGTTGTATGTTTCTTACTGATGCTGTGCTTTTTAAAATTTATGCCGAAACAATGCATTTATGACATAACATTCTAGCAGTGTTTTTCAAAGGGTTTTGATTGTCATCTCATCTTATGCAGCTAAAGTGTTGTTTGTTTTTTGCTGCAACGCTCTACTACTGGCAAATATCAGTGCAAAGGTTTTCTTGCCTCTATTTTTGTTAATTGGAAGTAGCCCAAGAACTTTTTACTGTACCTAATGTTTCAGGAAACTGTACCTGAAACATCACATTTGTTTGCATAGTTATGTTAAAAGGGTGGATGTTAAAACTATATATCGTACCTTATTCACTGATTAGCATCCTTTTGCACACATCATGCCAAACCTCTAATTGATTAGGTTCAGAGTTTTGAAATTTATGTGGTGTACGGAGCCAAACTGGATGATCAACTATAGAATGATAATCACACATGAATGCTGAAGGTGTTTATAGATGAACTGGATGCCATCACCCCAGAAAGAAAGGAGGGTAGTGAAGAGTTGGCGCAGCGGCTCGTTGCAGAGCTGCTGTCTTTGATGGATGGGAGCATGAAGCAGTCCCTTGACAGAGTGCTTGTCATTGCAGCAACAAATCGACCTGAGGTTATTGACCCAGCATTAAGGCGTCCTGGACGGTTTGATCGAGAAATTGAAGTTGGTACGTAAAACATAAGCACAATGGAACGCAGGATCATTTGCTATTTAGGGATATATTATCTGAGTCTTTTGATAGTTCTTTTGCTGCTTGATTACATAGCAATTATAGTGAATCAATCTAATGTCGAATGGCAGTGGAGAAATGGTTTTGTATTTTGGACTTTTGCAGATTATGTAGTACGGTCTCATGTCAATGGAATACTTTCCTTGCCTGTTTGAGATTGACAGGAGTTCCAACACCAGCTGGGAGACGAGAAATATTGGAAACTCTTTTGCTGACTATGGATCACAGTCTAAGTGTCAACGATGTTGAGTCGCTGGCTGCGGACACACATGGGTTTGTTGGTGCAGATATGGCAGCACTTTGTAATGAAGCGGCTATGACTGCTCTGCGCCGTTATGTAGAGGGAATAGCTGCTGCAAAAGTTCTCTTGGAGGATCCATCTATGGCACAGCAAGAAGATGCTGGAGTTCAAAAGGTTTGTGAAGGAAATTCACTTACAAGTCAGATGTCACAGTTTTCAGACTCTCTTCCCACAGACAAAGTGGCAACAAACAAGGAAAAACTTCCTAATGTGAGTTGCATAGTAGGAAATCTAGAAGGAAGCAGTGAAGTCTCAGCTGAATCATGCGGTGCCTTTGAGCTTAGTGTAAATTTAGAGGACTTCCAGGCGGCAAAGACAAAAGTAAGACCCAGCGCAATGCGAGAGGTAAAAGCTCATTTTCCAGCTGTTTGATTTTTATTGTATTTTGTATCACACAGTCTAGCTTTACTTTTCTCCATTCAAGAATTTGTGGCATGCAGAATGTAACATCTTATACTTTTCTTATGTGCACCTGCTGCTAGAATTTGGATTATCACTTGTGAACCTCAAGTTTGTAAGGGTATGCATAATACTAAAAATTTTGTACCAGGGCATTCGCATTTGGATGCCAGAGTCTTGGAAGTTCCAGATTTTCTTGGGGGTCATTTATTTATACATTTTTGCAACTTGGCCAAAGACTCATTGTTTTTGGGGTAAATTCACAACTTTCCTTTTGCGTATGCTTGAAGAGCAGGTTATGCTGGAGATTCCTAAGGTGAAGTGGCATGACATTGGTGGACAAGATGAAGTCAAGCAACAATTAAAAGAGGCCGTTGAATGGCCACAGAAGCACGGAGATGCATTTTCTAGGATTGGGGCTCAGCCACCCAGAGGTGTGCTTCTTTATGGCCCCCCTGGGTGCAGTAAGACCCTAATGGCTCGGGCTGTGGCAACAGAAACTGGTTTGAATTTTATTGCTGTGAAAGGCCCGGAACTTTTCAGTAAATGGGTTGGTGAATCTGAGAAAGCTGTACGTTCATTGTTCGCCCGTGCGAGGGCAGCTGCACCATCAGTTGTTTTCTTTGATGAGATAGATGGGCTCGCTGTGGCACGCAATGATGGCTGTGGCGAGGGGCTATCTGTTGGAGACAGGGTTCTCAGCCAGTTGCTTGTAGAGCTTGATGGTAAAACTACACTTAGAAGTTTTGATGCCAAATTTTTTTGTTCTGGTTGTCCTTTTGTCTTCCATTGCAGGCACTTTGAATGCAATTAGTCATGAATTCTTTTCTCGTGTTGTAGTAGTTGACCCTATCGATTAGTCTCTTTGAGTTTATATTTACCAAGTGGCACACAGTTAAGGGATTTCAAGTTTGATAAAGTTGGATTTGTTTTTAGGGTGTGTCTGAAGTGGGTACATAAAGTCCTTGATCAAAGCTTTTGCAAATTTGTGCATTGTGTTAGCTATGCCTTTGTGACGAAAGCCACTAGCCAGATGAAGAATTTGACTTAAAAATTTAATATTCACTGTACATTAGAATCAGTTGTGACAGCTTCTCTATAAGAAACTTTTGAAGGAAAACATGGATTCTAATTGATGGCTGAGCAAATGACTATGACATTGCCCCAAAGTAAGGAACTAGCTATTAGATTGTTCAGTTTGCTTTGCATTTCCATTACTTTGTTATGGGTTGGTCACAATCGCAAGGACGGTGAAGCAGTGAGATGTTAAGTGAGGGAAGTCTGCAACTAAGGACAAGAGGTAATCACGAGGAAGGCCTAAAAGGCAGCGACAACAGAGACCAATTTAGAGAGATGCTGAGAAAAATAGGAATGCAAATAAGGCAGCAATGATATCGATTGACGTAAAATGGAAGGCTAATCTGTAGTGGAAGCAGAGATCTGAAACCCACAGATTGGGAGAGGGATTCTTAAAGCAGGAGTGGGCACAGAGGAAGCCAAACACCTTTTTTTCTTACATGGTAGAAGTAGGCCAAATATATTTCCACAAGACATCTATGTGGAACCATTTATCTTCATTGTTATTGTGTGTTATGTGTAATATATAATATGGGGCCTTGGGCTGGCATTTATTAGGCATTATTGGTGACATTTATGAGTCAAATTATTTTGGCCTAGAGCTAAGTTGCAGGTTAAGGTTTCATACCCAGAACTTATGGACTTGCACAATTTAAATTGGCATGTGACCCCTCATTATGTTTGGCTTACTATCTCCTTAGCATCAGAATAGCTTATGATCAGTTTTTGCATACAATCAGCCTATGATTGGCAAATTTCTATCTGTTTACACTGGTCTATTGTAAATGTCTATATTCTTAGTGTGTAAATTCAAATAACCATCATCATTATTACAATCTCAATGTAGAAAGATTGACATAGAAGCACTAGAGGGATGGAGAGACACGAAACATTAATCTTGTGTTAGCCTTCTCTACCACATTCCAATGGAATGAAAAAAATGAGGACAGAGATTTATTACTTTACATCACTTGAGGTACTTTGGCCTATTTATTTTATTTTCCAAGGTAAATTTGATAATTACACTTAAATTACCATCATAGGACCATGTCCTTATGCTAAAATCGGCATTGCATTTTTTATCAATTTGAACACCACACCCCCCCGCCGGGGCTTCAGTGACAACTTTGTTGGAGTTTTAGTTGACATGCTGCAAACACCTGGGCACACTCTCTAGGCACCTCCATGATTGCTGTCTCTGCCTCTTTTGTGTCTTCATATCTATGCATCTTCATGTACTTTGATGCATAGACTCACTTGTTTTGCCAAGCACCATCACATATTGGATGCTGTATCCTACTTTGTGACACTTTTAAGCTCTTTTAAGTCATTCTTTAGAATTTTCCATCTGCCGTTAGACCATTTTTACTTGCCGGCATTGTATTGGCCACATGCTGTTGTAGTCAAACTGCCACCAATAACTAGTTGCATACATCTAGTCTTAGGATCTCTACTTAATGTATGGGTTTGTCTTTTCATACACAAAGGCTTAACCCATTTTAATTGAAATTATGAACCTTCTATTGAAGGGATGAGTTTGCATTTTGATGACATAGTACCTGTTCTATGCTGTTACATCCTTATCCTTTTTAAATGCAATTATTTTATGATGGTAGCATTCATTTCAAGTTTCAATCTTAGTTAGTATATAAGCTTAGGTGTGTTAAAGTATGAATACTCGAAATGCAATGGCTGATATCTAGGTGATTCATGGCCACTGAACATGTCACATGCATTTATAATTTTAATAATTAGTTACTCTTACCTTGTAGCTGTTGTTTTTCTGTACTGGAGTTCAAACTAGTAATGAGCCAATATATGTGAAAACCTACAAACCTAAGAGTGTAGTTGATAATGACCTTAATTGGGCAGGCCCAAATTCTGCGAAAACCCTATAGGTTTCGAAGACGGACCCATGAACCTCCTTAGAATAAGAAAAAGTGAGTTGTTCCATTAGGAATTCTTCAAAAGTGCCTAACAATTTGCACATAGTGCAACTTCTTTTTTCAGTATTTTCACTTTTAATTTGTTGTCTTTTGAGCTAGGCTTGATACCAAGAAGCAGCGTTGCAGTGATTGCTGCCACAAATCGTCCAGACAAAATTGATGCTGCACTATTACGTCCAGGTGTGGCTCGTCCTTTGGTGATGTTAAGATTTTTATGCGTTTTTTTATGCATGAATTAAGTCTTTGAAATGTTGATGATTGTTCTGAATTCCAACTCTGTTTGGTAGTTGATGCTTTTCGTTGATCTAGTTGATATGAGATGACTTGTTGGAGACCAGAGAAGGAGAGAAAATCGATATAATTCTTCTTTATGTTTGTCCTTGATATTTGAGTGTCATTGGCTGTGGATTGGATCTCAAATGCGATTCAAGACTGATTTGCACATATTTACTGTCACAATATAGAAATTTTTTCCTGGCCAATCAGCAACTTGTTATGGTGTTGAATGTTGACGCAATATAAAGAAGAGAACTATCAAACAAGATCAATACTAACATCCATGTATATTGCTATAAGACTCAAGTAAAAGCTTTATTTAAGTGAGCTTTCATGATGAAACTTGAAAGCATGCTTAAATTCAGTTTTCCTTGGAATGGCCTAGTTTTTCAGCAAATTGCAACAATATGCTTTTGCTTTGACTTAGATAGAGTGGGATAGATTCAATCTTGGAAATGTTGCATCTTCATCAACCAACGACAGTTTCCATATGGCTTTTGCAAACTTAAAAAATCTGCAAAATATCTCATTTTCCCTATTTTTTTAGGCGATTTGTGTTATTCGATTTCTATGTACAGGAACCATCTATCAACGTCGATTCACCATCCACACCATATTTGAGTATGTTTGAAAATTTAATGGTCCACTTTTGAAAGCATCCTTTGTTGGATTTTGAGCTGCCGTCTTAATCTACCGTAGCATGGCTGTGACTTTTGAAGACTGTCCTACTAAATTCCAACACTATCTGGCAAAATGAATGATGAAAATTGCTGCCCCAATCTTGCTGTGCCAATACTTCAAACCAAGATTGCTTTTAGCAAAAGAGGAACAATTTTCTCTTTATAGGTTAATGCTTTCTTTTGTTGTCTGTTGGAATTTTCACTTATGATAATTTGTCCTGCTATGAAGTCGGATAAGTCAAGGGCCAACTCTCATTAGAGCCCTTGTATTCAAGTTCATGTACTTGTAAGAGGTAGAATTTGTATTCGAAAAGTAACAATATGAAAGGTAGCCATTTTTTCTGTAATGTTATTACGTCCTTTTCTATTAAAATTTTAGCTACATCCCAATTACGAACTTAGCATGCCACTCCCCCATATCATCTATATCTAGTACTCATGAATCATTATGCCCCTGAATTGTTGATGACATGTTTCCATGTTCAACAACTAAATAACATTCAAGTCTCTTGCAAATATCTCATTCTAAAACAATCAATGTAACTCCCAAAAAATACATTAGCTTATGTGTCCTTTGCTGTCCCATAGACCATGATTTCCATTTCTTACCTTTTTTTGTTGTAAAAGAATTTGTTTCTCATTTCTTTTTTGAAACAAAGTAGAGCACCATCATATGTACACTCTTATTTTCCTGTAAGATTTTGAGTTGCATGTAATATTTCCGAAGAGTCTTTTTTGCCAACTCAATGATTTCCTTGATTGAAGGCTTGGTCTGTTTTGCAGTTTAACCAGCAAAACACTAATGAAAATCTTGTCAAGAACTCTAATGAAAGTGTCCTTACGTTCTTGGTCTGCAAGAAGTCATGGTGTTTAAATAATTCTTTGGATCTTCAATGCAACATGTGTAAGCTCTTCTAAGGCAGGAGATGATGCATTTCAATTTCCACGTGGTGAGTTGCTGTATTGTGTTTGAGTTGGGCTCACCCACCCAGGTTCTATTCTCGAAGATCATACCAAGAAGCATTACAAAAGACAAACACATTCTTTCTTAAACTCTGGTTGCGAGCCCATCTCTTCCCATTTATGCTTGAGAGTCATGTGAGCGTGTTCTTATTTTATTCTTTGCATAAAAATGTCTAATGTGATGTAGAAATAGCATGATTTTTTGGCATAAAAATGTCTAATGTGATGTGGAGAGAGAGAGAGAGAGAGAGAGAGAGAGAGAGAGAGAGAGAGAGAGATTGAACATTGTTTTTATGTACCAGGGAGATTGGATAGACTATTGTATGTGGGCCCACCAAGTGAGGCTTCTCGATGCCAAATATTTGAAATTCATTTGCGACAAACCCCATGTCGATCAGACGTCCAAATAGAACAACTTGCTGCACAAACTGGTGGCTATACTGGAGCTGATATTGCTGCAGTATGTCGGGAAGCTGCTATGACTGCTTTGGAGGTACTTAGCATATCCAAAATAAATCAAATTCCGATTTTTTGATGAATTTCCTGTCTTTATCAGTATTTGATTTATGGAATGGAAGTTTTATATTATTATGCACAATGGCTATCATTTATATTATTTGATTCAAGGTTTTATCAAAAAGGGTTATAAACTTGAATTCTAAAAGTAGTTGAGCACATTCAATCCAAATATATTGCAGAACCCTAGGCATGATGATATTAAACATTTGTTTTGGTGTTTGAGATCTTGAATGTGATTATCACATAGAGCACCGCTGTTCTTGTGTTATTTGACTCGTTTCTTGTTCCCATGCTTTGAGCATCTCTTATTACGTGGATTATGAATACACATCTACCAAGCTCATCCTGAATGAAAACGTAGACCTCCAATATGGCCTGGAGATACATCTTGGCTAATGCACGTGCTCTCCATCCACCAACTCCTGGGTAGACTGAGTGAATGGCAAAAGGGAAGCCCCGCTACTATATAGGCATAGCATAGTGGGTCCCATCAAGCACGTTCCTAGTGGCAACACGTGACCACTTAGGATGGTGACGCGTGGCACCAAAACATGTCGATATTGCCAGACCTGCGTCATGCCCCTTGCGAGGTTGTCATGCCCATGACTGGTCTCGGGTAGCGTGTCCACGCTAGGGACCGGTAGACCAACAACCTGTAAGTTAATTGTGACTATAAGGGAATTGGGGCCCTTATGTGTACATGGTCATAATAAATGGTTGTAGGCCTAAACACTTGATGGTGGATTGGTATGGGTCTATTAGTGAGTCATTGGGGAACTGGATGACGTGGCCCAGATAGGCTGTAGAGGTGTCCAGTGAGGTGTCACAGTGCACTACTAGTGGTGCACGGGCCTTGGAGGGTAAAAGTATACCTATTGGGCTCTCACTAGTGTATGCTTGATAGCATGACCGGTGGCAGGAGGGTGCTGCTTGTGTGATGCCTCAGTCCTCTCCGTGTGATTGATCCATAGCTTGGGGGCTAGATCCGTTCGATCTAGATTTGGTTGGGTTGGTTTGTCCACCACCAGGGTCCCTTGTGTTGCTTGTGATTGGCATGCTGAGAATAGGATCCTTGGATTGAGGACTTTATATTGGTAATAGGAAGGAAGCTCAAGGAGGAACTTCCCTAGTTTTAACTTCTGAGGACAGAACTTGAATAAGGGGGGAAGAATGTCATGCCCATGACTGGTCTCGGGTAGCGTGTCCACGCTAGGGACCGGTAGACCAGCCTTGATGGTGGATTGGTATGGGTTTATTAGTGAGTCATTGGAGAACTGGATGACGTGGCCCAGATAGGTTGCAGAGGTGTCCAGTGAGGTGTCACAGTGCACTACTAGTGGTGCATGGGGCTTGGAGGGTAAAAGTATACCTATTGGGCTCTCACTAGTGTATGCTTGATAGCATGACCGGTGGCAGGAGAGTGCTACTGGTGTGATGCCTCAGTCCTCTCCGTGTGATTGATCCATAGCTTGGGGGCTAGATTTGTTCGATCTAGATTTGGTTGGGTTGGTTTGTCCACCATCAGGTTTCCTTGTGTTGCTTGTGATTGGCATGCTTAGAATAGGATCCTTGGATTGAGGACTTTATATTGGAGAGTTGAGGTTGGTGAATCATAACTCAGATTCTAGGATATACGTAATCCATAAGAAAGGATTGTTATTGGTAGATTACCTTGGATGAATAAACAAGATAGTGAAATTTTGGTAATGACTGGCCATCTTACCAAATCGACTATGTTTATTCGGGTAAAGACCAGGTAATTAGAGTATCTGTTTTGGCTTTATGGATTACCAAACTGACATTATGAACATTCTCATTTCGGAGTTAACTAATCACTTTTGGTCGGTCGTATTTGCTAAACTAGAGATGACTCTGAACTTAAAGTTCTTCTAATCATTGGTAGTTACTTTCTTTTATTGAGTATAGGACAAGAATCCGACGAATTATGATTGACGAATCATAGTTCAGATTTTAGTTATACTTGATCGTATAAAATTAAATCCTGTGGATCTACAAAGTATTCCATGAACTAAGTTATTCGCATGCATAAACTAGTTGTTGGTACATAGACATATTGATGGAATTGTGTTTGAGACAATTTCTCGCTAGATTATAGTAATTTCTCATTGAGAATTGCTTATTAGCCTTGATCTTTTTCCTGGTGCTACCCCACCCTCTCGTGCTCCATATCGTATGTCTAAAGATGAACGTGATGAGGTCCAGCTCCAAATTGCTTCCCTTTTACGTCAGGGCCTCATTGTTCCTAGCCATAGTCCTTTTGGTGCTCCTGTCCTCCTTGTTGCCAAAAAAGATGGAACCAAACGCCTTTGCATTGACTATCGTGCTTGAAACAAGCTGACTATCCGTAATCAGTATCCTATACGTCACATGGATGTTCTTTTTGATCAGCTTGGCACTTCTTCCATCTTTTCCAAAATTGACCTACGTTTTGGATACTACCAAATTAGGATGCGTCCTTCTGATGAGCATAAGACTGCATTTCGTACTCACTTGGGTTTGTATGAATTTCATGTTCTTCCATTTGGTGTTCAGAATGGTCCACCGACATTTCAGAATGCTATGAATAATATTTTACGTCCTCTTTTAGAGATTTGTGTCTTAGTTTATTTTGATGACATTCTTGTTTTTAGTACTTCTTTGTCTGATCATGTAAAACATCTATCTTCTGTGTTTGAATTGTTAGAAATAAATGACTATGCTGAAGTTAATCCATAGGTTACTTTGACCCAAAAGGTCGAGATATGTGTAACCATGGGTATTTAGTTATTTAGGCCATCTTAAGTTTGTCTTAAGTTCAGTTGGACCCAATTTTGGTCATGTACTGACTCGTGGGTCCTTAGGGGTCTAATTTTGTTTAGGGGCCCTATCTTGACTTTTGGGAGTGCCCTACATTTAGTATGTGGGTAACCTTAGGGTTTGGTGGCATTTGGTCACATCCAAGTAGAGTAGTTAGATGCTCATTGTGTATTCCATTTTATACAGTTTGGCTCTCCATTGCTCTTGTTGCTGTTTTCTCTCTCTCTCTCTCTCTCTCTTAGAGTTGGGCACCCAGCCTTTTCTCTCTAGGTTTGCATTTGTGTAGGAGGGCGCCCAAAATTCAGCAAACCCTATTCAGGGTTAGGTCAACTTGTGGCTGGAAATTTGCTGATTCTCAGCAAGTAGTAGGGTGCTTTCAACAGCCCTATTGGAGTGTGTGTTGATCACACTATTTGGCTTCCTAATTGGGTTTCGGTGTAGGCTTCAATCGAAGTTAACCTAATTTTCAAGAAGCTGGTTTTTTTGTGCAGAAAGACAGCCATCTGTCCATTATCTTCTGGGCACTTTGGTTGCAGATTGAAAGATATCTTGTGCTCCTACTTTCAGCTCTTTGTTTGCTGCAAATTTTTGAGTAGATTTGGTTGTGGAAAGGCTCTCTTTCCTATCTACTACAAGCTGAAATTTTGTTGGAGGTAATGGCTAAAGAATCGGAAGCTATCGGTTCTTTGTTTAGTGAAGATCGGTTGGATGGCACAAACTACTCCTTGTGGAGTTACATGATGAAGAATCTTCTCATAGCGAAAGGGCTGTGGGATTTGGTCAATGGTGATGAGGAAAGGCCTCCGTCTTTGGCACCTCCTACACCTCGTGGATCATCATCATCAACATCATTTTCTCCATCTTCGGAAGAACAAAAGAAGTGGGATAGAAGGGATGCACAAGCACATTCTATGGTTGCTCTTGCTGTGAAAAGATCTATCTTACCTCATATTAGGTCTTGTAAGACATCTAAAAGTGCGTGGGATACACTTTATACTATGTATAGAGTCAAAAATCCAGCAAGAGTGGTGTATCTAAGAAATCAGCTTTCTTTGTTGAAGATGCAAGAAGGGGATCAAGTGACCAATCACTTGACGAAGATCAAGGATCTTCGTGAGGAGCTTCTCAATATTGATGAGATAATTGAGGATGCTCAATTTGTTTCCATTACTCTCAACTCATTACCTTCATCTTATCTTCCATTTGTTTCATCTTTGAGTATCTCTCTTAGGGGACAGCAACTCTCCTTTGATGAACTTGTTGGGCTGCTTCTTCAAGAGGAGCAAACGAGGCAAAACTTTGCGGGTGACACTCAACAAGATCAAGCTTTCTTCACGAAAGGCAAGGGCAAAGGCAAGTCAAAAGGAAAGGGGAAGCCCCCTTCCAAGGATGAGCAAAAGCCCGTTGGAGGTCAAGATGTCAACACTCAAAAGAAGAAAGGGAAGTGCCATTATTGCAAAAGGTATGGGCACTTCATCAAGGATTGTAAGAAGATGATACTAGTGCTTCACTTGCTACTTTGGAGCAAGAGCTTGAAGCTAGTGGTGATCTTTTCAACCAAGACTATGCTTTTGTGTCTAATATTGCTTCTACTAGTACTACTACATCTATGAGGAATTCAGATTCTGTTTTGCAAGTTGCTGATTTTCAGCCCATTGAATGGGTGATTGATAGTGGTGCTACTCGTCATATGACTTCTCGCAAAGAAGCATTTACTAAATTACAAAATGGAAGTAAGGTACAATGTGCGGATGATGCATCTTATTCTATTCATGGAATTGGAATTGTAGCCATCATTTTGCCTAATGGTGAAGAAAAGTACATTAAGAATGTGCTTTATGTTCCGGGAATCAAGAAGAATCTTCTTTTGGTTTCAACTATGTTGAAGCAAGGACTAGTTGTTGAGTTCAAAGAAGATAAGTGTCTTGTCAAGGATCCTAAAAGATCACTCTTGATTATTGTTTCGGGAACGATGCATGCTGGCTTATTCATTATGGATACCTATGAGCGACGAATTCCCTCTATATGTCTTGTTGCTTCTACATCACAATCATTGGAGTTGGCTGAATTGTGGCACGCAAGGTTTGGGCATCTCAACTTTGCAAGTTTGAAGAAGCTGAAGACATTTAATATGGTAGAAGACATTCCTACTATTGAGCAGCCGGAAGGGCATGTATGCGAGGGGTGCATACTTGGAAAGTTTCAAAGGAAACCTTTTCCAATTGATGGAACTATAAGGGTTCTTGATAAATTTGATTTGGTTCATAGTGATGTTTGTGGTCCAATGAGGACCGAATCCATTGGAAAGTGCATCTATTTTGTGACTTTTATTGATGACTTTTCCCGTTTTACATGGATCTATCCTATGAAGGCTAAATCGGAAGTTTTTCAACGTTTCAAAGATTTTCTAGCAATGGTGGAAAATCAGTTTGGGCATTCTTTGAAGACCCTACGCACCGATCGAGGAGGGGAATACATTAAGAATACGTTCGGTGCATTTCTTCGAGAAAAGGGAATTCTACATCAAATGACAACTCCCTATACGCCTCAACAAAATGGTGTTGCCGAGCGAAAGAATCGCACACTCATGGAGATGGCCCGCTGCATGCTCAAAGCAAAGGGGCTGCCTCACAAGTTTTGGGCTGAAGCGGTTATAACGGCAGCATACATAAGCAATCGTTGTCCTACTAAAGCATTGAAAGTATTAACTCCTTATGAAGTTTGGTATGGAAAGAAGCCTACAATCTCTCACTTTCGCATTTTTGGTTGTACGGCTTATGCTTTTGTTTCGGATAAACTTCGTACAAAGCTTGAAGATAAAGGAGTTAAATGCATTTTTGTTGGCTATAGTAGTGAAAGCAAAGGCTATAGGCTGTTCAATTTGAGCACTAATAAGATTATTGTTAGTCGTGATGTGCATTTTGATGAAAAGAATTCATTGGATGTGGCCCCAACTCGTATCTTGAAGGGGGACAGCCCACATAGTGTGAATGTTGAAGTGTTTCCAGATTTGGTACCATCTTCTATTGTTGGAGATAAGGGGCAGCAATCAACCAGTTTCGACCTGCCCAACACCTCATCAAGTTTAGATGTTCATCAAGAACCGGCCGTTGTTGCTCAAAATCAGCCTGCAGGAACTGTTGGACAGCAAGGACCAGTTTTGGAAGATCTTGGACAGCCAAGTGCGGTGTCGGAAGATCTTGGACAGCAAATTGTAAGAAGAGACATGGCTGTTGGACAGCCCAAAACAGTCCCACGGTGGTTGTTGTCGACTTTGCGGGACAACAAAGTAAGTTCATTTTATGATGGAAAGACACGTGCCTCTACAAAACTAGTGGACTATGCTGATTTTTCAGACTTTGCTCTTACATCTCATGGAGATGTTGCAGAAGAACCTGTTTTCTATGAGCAGGCCAAGGGAGTAAAATGTTGGGAGGATGCGATGCAAGATGAGTATGACTCACTTATGAAGAACCAGATTTGGGTTCTTGTTGATCTTCCTCATGGGAAGAAGGCAATTGGTTCTAAATGGTATACAAAATCAAGTATAAGGCAGATGGTACCATTGAAAGGTACAAGGCAAGGCTCGTTGCCAAAGGCTATGCTCAGCAAAAGGGGATTGATTATGAGGAGACTTTTTCTCCTACTGCTCGGATGACTACCGTGAGGGTAGTAACCTCTTTGGCTGCCCACTTTGGTTGGCGTTTGCGGCAACTTGACATAAAGACAACATTCCTCAATGGTGATCTTAATGAGGAAGTGTACTTTCAAGAACCTGCTGGTTTTTTGGTTGAAGGCCAAAAGATAAAATTTGTCTTCTCAAGAAGGCACTTTATGGACTGAAGCAAGCTTCGAGGATGTGGTATCAAAAGATACATGCCTACTTTTGTGATCGAGGGTTTACTAATAGTCCTAGCGAATCTACTCTTTATGTCAAGCATACTTCAGATTATATCATCATTATTTTGCTTTATGTTGATGATATTATTATTACAGGAAGTAATGAGCAGCAAATTGATGCCGTAATACTTGATCTTGGTATGGTTATTGAAACCTCAGATTTAGGCCTATTGCACTTTTATCTTGGTCTTGAATTTCTACAAGAAGGTGCTGGAATTTTCATCTCTCAAGAACGCTACATTGGCAGATTTTGAAGCAGTTCAAGATGGAAGATTGCAAGCCGGTTGCTACACCTATGGAGACAGGTTTGAAATTAAGTAGTCAAGGTGATGGTGAATCATTTGACACTACTTTATATTGTCAAGCTATTGGCTGTCTCATTTACCTATGTAATTCAAGACCGGACATTTCTTATAATGTCTCACTCATGAGTCAATTCATGCATGCCCCGATGACATCACATTGGAAAACGTTGAAGAGGATCTTTCGATATTTTCAATGAACAAGAAGTCATGGACTGGTTTTTCTTGCTTGTGATGATGCATGTTTGGTTGGTTTTAGTGACTCGGATTGGGGTGGAGATCAAGACACTAGACGCTCTACAAGTGGACATTGCTTTTTTTATGGTAATTCTGCAATTTCGTGGTCAAGATTTCAGTTTTTGCATTGTCATTTAAGGAGGGTGTTAGAAATAAATGACTATGCTGAAGTTAATCCATAGGTTACTTTGATCCAAAAGGTCGAGATATGTGTAACCATGGGTATTTAGTTATTTAGGCCATCTTAAGTTTGTCTTAAGTTCAGTTGGACCCAATTTTGGTCATGTACTGACTCGTGGGTCCTTAGGGGTCTAATTTTGTTTAGGGGCCCTATCTGGACTTTTGGGGGTGCCCTACATTTAGTAAGTGGTTAACCTTAGGGTTTGGTGGCATTTGGTCACATCCAGGTAGAGTACTTAGATGCTCATTGTGTATTCCATTTTATACAGTTTGGCTCTCCATTGCTCTTGTTGCTGTTTTCTCTCTCTCTCTCTCTTAGAGTTGGGCACCCAGCCTCTTCTCTCTTGTTTCTTGTGGAGATTGATTGATAACTAGATCTTGGTGACTTGTCTCTTGCTTTCCTACATGAATTACTTATTAAGCATCAACTGTTCGCCAAATTGTCCAAATGTTCTTTTGTCGTGGCTGAAATCGAATTTTTGGGTTTTCTTATTTGTGGTGGACGTATTCGTCTTGATCCTTGGAAAGTTCAGGCTATTGAGAATTGGCCTGTCCCAACCGACGTTCATTCTGTTCGTATGTTTTTAGGTATGGCAACCCATCTTCGTCGTCCTGTTAAGTATTTTGCCACTCTAGCTGCTCCGCTTCATTCGTTACTAAAGAAGTCTCATGCCTTTGTTTGGACTTCTGAGTGTCAAATTGCTTTTGATGCTTTACGTCATGCCATTGTTTCTGCTACTGTTATGTGTCTTCCCCAGTTTGATCAGCATTTTATTGTTGAGACTGATGCTAGTGCTTTTAGGCGCTCTTCTCCGTCAGTCCAAGTGTGTTATTGCTTATGAGTCTCGTCGTTTGCGCTCTTATGAGCAACGTTACTCTGTACATGAAAAAGAGCTACTTGCTGTCATCCATGCTCTTAAGAAATGGCATCATTATTTGTATCGTGTTCCCTTTGATATTATTACTGATCATCAGTCTCTCCGTTATCTTTTTTCTCAGCGTGATCTTAGTGATCGTCAATATTGTTGGTTACAATTTTTGCAGTCTTTTCATTTTGATATTTTGTATCGTCCGGGCAAGGCAAACACGGCCGCTGATGCTTTATCGCGTCTTCCTGCATTGTTACATAGTATTGTTGCTTCAGTTCCTTCTTGGTCCTCAGTTCCTTCTTGGTTTGATGATTTACCGGCCGCATATTTGTCTTGTTCTGACTTTTCTGATGTTTATCATACTCGTCCCCTTTCGTCCTCTCGGAAGTTCCAGGTTTATACTATTGTTGATGATCGTTTATACCACGATGGTGCTTTATGTATTCCTAGTTCTCTTTCCCATCGTCCTCAATTGTTGTCTGATGCTCATGCTTCCCCTATTGGTGGCCATTTTGGTTTTCAAAAGTCTTATGCACGTCTTAAAGACAATTTCTATTGGCCATCCATGAAGTTTGAGCTAGCCCATCTTATTCGGACAGAGCTTATGCGTTTTTTGGATGTCCAGCTTCTGATGGGTATTGCTTATCAATCTACTGCTGATGGGCAGACTGAGGTCCTTAATCGGATCCTTGAGGATTACCTTCGACATTTTGTTTCTCCTTCTGGGAAGGATTGGGAGAGTATAGCTATAATAGCTCTGTTAGTACCAGCACTGGAGTTTCACCTTTCTTATTGGCTCATGGGTATGCTCCACTTTTGCCAGGGGTGCCTCTTCCTCCTGATGATACACCAGTTACCATTGCTTCTTTTTTATCCGGTGCTCGTGAGCTTATTGCTAGGGCTACTACTCACTTACAGCATGTTCAGCATCAAACTTCTGTTGATCGTCATCGCCGTCATGTTGAGTTTCAGGTTGCTTTGCATGTCACACTTTGTTCAGGGTCACGCTTCTACTGAGAAGCTTGCACCACGCTATTATGGGCCTTACTGTATCTTGGATCGCCTCAGCCCTGTTACATACCGGTTACAGTTGCCTGATTCTACACGAGCTTGTTATATCTTTCATGTTAGCCTGTTACGAGTTGCCATTGAGGATGATGCTCCTCGCGATCTCACATTTCCTACAGATCCAGAGCTGTTCCCTTTTTTGCCAGCCGCCATCCATCAGGTTTGCCTTCAGTACAGTCGACGTCGCAGGCAGGTTCAGTTTTTAGTACAGTGGGATGGTCGTCCTCTTACGGAGGCCACTTGGGAGCCTATTGAAGTGTTTTATCATACACCATTATTGGCAGATCAGGCTCGAGCCCTCAGGGCTTTAGTTCTCTCCTCTACTACAGATGTCATTTTAGATGTTCTCTCTGCTTCATGATTCGGCTAGCTATGACTATTCTTTATTGTCGTATTTGCTTAGTACTTGCTTTACACAGTTATGATGCTTTTGGGGTATCTGTTGTGACGACTTATGTCCTCTCCATCAGTATTTCCATTAGTTCGTGATTTTTCAGTATTTAGCATGCTTACATTATTGTTTTAGATAGTCATTATGCTTGCTAGCCGGTGGAGGGCTTTGTTTTTATGCAGGGGAGAGTTATGGACTTGTCTCATTACATTCGCCGCGTCCATTCTTTTATTGTTATTATGCATAAGCAGGCCTAAGGGCCCTTTTTTTTCATATACTGGCCTTGGGCCCTATTTGGTTATATTTTTTGGACTTGGTCACATTGATTTGGAGTGGGGGTCCTCTTATTGGGAGGGCGCACTATTTTCTCTCCAAATCCTTTTCCCTCCCTTTTTTTGAATCCTCCATTTGATTTAGGGAGAGGGTATAAGTAGGGCAGCATTTTCCTTTATTCAGTTTATGATGATTGCTCCTCTTTAGCCTCCTTAAGCATTCTCTTCCTGCTTTCTAGCTTAAGTCCTGCTTTCTAGCACAGCTAGTGAATCTTAGCTTCATTCCGGCCCGGACTCTCATGTCTGGACTGGCCATCTTACCAAATCGACTATGTTTATTCGGGTAAAGACTAGGTAATTAGAGTATCTGTTTTGGCTTTATGGATTACCAAAGTGACATTATGAAGATTCGCATTTCAGAGTTAACTAATCACTTTTGGTCGGCCGTATTTGCTAAACTAGAGATGACTCTGAACTTAAAGTTTTTCTAATCATTGGTAGTTACTTTCTTTTATTGAGTATAGGACAAGAATCCGATGAATTATGATTGACGAATCATAGTTCAGATTTTATGATACTTGATCGTTTAAAAGAAGGATTACTCGCGTGATCAGAAGATTAGTTAAGATATGTATTCATATTTTAGCAATCTCCTTGGAGAGGATGTTATCCTTGATGGAGATTGAGTTATAGTAAGCATTCGGCTACTGGTTATAGCCCGTTCGTGGTTATGTATTATTTTGAAACCTATATCACCCATTGCGATTGAGACTCGGACGATCAAGTTTCAGAAAGTAGCGGATTTCCTACATGATATGCAGGAAATGCTACGGATAGCACGTGAAAATGTCGTGTGTACCCCAGGATGGGGACCGACATTATGCAAGTCTGAAAAGATCACCGAGAGACTTCCAAATGGGGGATTGGATATTTTTAAGAGTCCCGAAGGATTCGAGTGTAATGCGTACTAGCAAGCATTATAAGTTGTCCCCTAGATATAGAGGACTGTATAAGATCTTGAAAAACATCGGACCCTTAGCTTACCAATTGGAACTCCCGGAAGGATCGCAAGTGCATCCCGTAATTCACGTAAACCGTCTCAAGAAGAGTCTACGTGTAGGAGAGCATCTTGGATCTGGAGATTAATTGGACCTGTTGGATAAATTATCGGGTGTGTCTTGACCTGAATCCGGAAGGATCTTGGATACAAGAACTAAACGATTGAATAATCGTATAGTTATAATCAAAATCTTAGGTGTTGAATCAACGAAGCATAAAAGACAGCAATAGACTAAAGCCCTACAAGCAATAGACAAGACAATAGGTTCTCCCACAAAGAGCCCAAACAATACCAATCAATAATCTGAAAAATGAGTGTACAAATGCCCCTATAAATACTCTACCAATGAACCCTAAAATAGGAATTCAAAAGTAAAGGGAGGCAAAATGTGGAGGGAAAACAGTTGCGCCGCGCCCTCCTACAGGGCAGGTATACCGGGTAGAACTGGTGAGTATCCATGAGCAAGCAGGAAAGGAGAGACACCTGTGCTGGAACTAACAGAATTGTTATTACTATACTCAGCCAAACATAAATGCTGATCCCAATCACGACCAGAAGGAGAAACATAATGTTGTAAATAATCCTTCAATACCCGGTTAATAACCTCAGACTGACCATCCGCAGAAGAATGATAAGCAGTGCCCATAAGTATCCTAACATCCAAGATACGCATAAGAGAGGCAGACGACATAACATCACGAAAGTCTGGACATGTGGCATAAGCCTGAGGAAGATCATCATACCAAGAGTGGGGAGACGTAACAAGACTGTAAGTAAGAGCAGGTAAACGAGACAAAGCATCAGCAGCAGCGTTACTTTTACCAGGCTTATAATGAATATCAAAATGAAAGGACTGTAAAAACTGAAGCCAACGGTACTGACGATCACTAAGATCCTTTTGTGTATACAAATAACGAAGTGACTGGTGATCAGTAAAAACATCCAACGGAACACGATATAGATAATGACGCCACTTCTTTAAAGCAAAAATGATAGCAAGCAACTCTTTTTCATGAGTGGAATAGCGTTGCTCATACGAACGAAGACGACGGGATTCATATGCAATTACACACTGACGCTGACGTAACAAAGCACCTAATCAGTAGCAAAACGCTGGGAAAAATCTGGAAGACATAAAATAGGGGCAGTGGTAAGCTTAACCTTCAAAGTATCAAAAGCTGACTGACATGCGGGAGTCCAAGCAAACAAAGTTTCCTTTTTCAACAGAGCATGCAAAGGAGATGCAAGAGTGGCAAAATGAGCAACTGGTTTACGAAGATGATAGCAAGACCATAGCAAGACCAAGAAACATACGAACATCATGAACATCAGCAGGCACAGGCCATGAAAGAATAGAACGGACCTTACGAGGGTCGAGACGAACAGTACCATTAGTAACAAAGAAGCCCAAAAACTCGATTTGTACAACAACAAAAGAACATTTAGAACGTTTAGCATACAGATGATGAGTAACTAACAAAACAAAAACAGAATGAATGTGCTGAACATGAAGAGAGAGAGTGGTGCTATAAATGAGGATATCGTCAAAATAAACAATGACACACTTTCCAAGCAGAGGACGAAAGATGTTATTCATGACATTCTGAAAAGTGGGCGGGCCATTGGTAACACCAAAAGGAAGGACACGAAACTCATACAGACCAAAGTGGGTACGGAAAGCTGTCTTGTGCTCATCAGGAGGATGCATACGAATCTGGTGATAACCGAAACGGAGGTCAAGTTTAGAAAAGATCTTGGCTTGGCCTAAATGGTCAAACAGGTCATCCATATGAGGGATAGGGTACTGATTACGGATAGTAAGTTTATTTAAAGCACGATAATCTATACATAGACGTTTAGTACCATCCTTCTTATCAACAAGTAAAACAGGAGCACCAAAAGGACTGTGGCTAGGAACAATAAGGCCTTGACGTAATAAATCAGACACCTGACGCTGGACTTCCTCGCGCTCAACAATTTCCTTATGTTTCCTAAGACTACATTCAGCGGATACATTTGGCTGCTTTACATTTGGAGGGCCGTGCTGCTACTTGGTGGCGCATGTTTCGCCAGACGGCTTCACACCCTGGCCTTGCTAGTTGGACAGAGTTTATGACAGCACTCCGCCTAGCGATGATTGATCCTCAGTGGCTTATTCGACAGCGCGACATCTTTCGCAGTTTATCTCACACTGGTGACTTGGCTACTTATACGACACGGTTTACAGAGCTTTCCTATCTATTCCCAGATATTTCTACATTGGAGCTCATCTCTCGCTACGTTGCTGGTCTACGAGGCGCACTCAAGTATGATGTTTCTTCTTTTTTTCCACTCACTCTTTCTCACGCCATCTCCCTTGCTACCGCACTGCAGCACAAGTACTCTCCCATCTCTTCCTCTGTTTCTCGTCCTTCGCGTCCTTTCACACGTCCTATTTTTTCTTCTCCATCCTCTGCTAGTCCCACATCTGTCAGTTCACCTTCGTCCACTCTTCCTTCTGCACCACGTCCTCCTTTTTCTCCTCGTCCTGTTTTTGTTCATCGCTACTCACAGCCTGAGATGTCTGAGATCCGTGAGAAGCACTTATGTTTCAACGGTAAGAGTCCTGATCATATCGCCCGTGATTGCCGACAGCCTGCCACTGCTACTGCCGTCTATTTCCATGATGTTGACACACCTGATGATAGTCCTGATTCTGCCATATGCCTTCATATTCTTGATGATGACCCACCTGTTGATCAGTTTGCCACACCCACTGAGACTGTTCCTGATCCCCCTGATCTAGCTATATGCCATGCTCAACTTGCTTATGCTACTTGGGCCGGTAAGCCGGGTCCACGCCATATCCGTCTTCGCGTACGTATCACTGGTCGTGAGTTTATTGCCCTTGTTGACACGGGTAGCACTCACTCGTTTCTCAGCAGTCATATTACTACACGCATTCGTGCTATGCCAGTCACTACGCCTCATCCCCTGCATGTTGAGGTTGCCAGCACACACTCTTTTCCTAGCACGCAGATGTATCAGCAGCTTTCATATCGGATTGGAGACTTCCTTGGTCAGGCAGATTTTCATATCATTCCACTTAGACGGTACGACCTTATCCTCGATGCTGATTGGTTTGCATCCCTTGAAGCGGTTACAGTAGACCTCCAACAGCAGACATTGACATTCTCTCATGATGGTACTTAGCATATATTTTTCGGTATTGATTCTCGGCAGGACTATCAGCTTATTTCCGGGAAGCAGTTCATACGGAGCCTCCCGAAGGCCCACTGTGCGGCTATTCTTTCTGTTCAGCCTATTGCGGATGCACCACCTTTGCCACAGGTATTTTCTGAACTGTTGCGTGAATTTGAGCATGTTTTTAGAGAGCCAACTCAGTTACCACCTTTACGAGATGTCAACCACCATATAGACCTTGTTTCTACTGAATCACCTCCTCCTCGTCCTCCTTTAAATATTGCTGATAAATATTTTCCAGCAAGAGAAAATGTCTGGTGTCCTATCAGTTTGTAGAATCACACTGCTAATAGAATACCAATTCTCGAGTTCATTCCCATCGGATGACCCATAATACACAGTAAGCTGAACCTTATCCTTAAAGTCTCGTGGCAAAGGACCAGAAGATGAAGGAGTCTCGGGTGGTGGAAATGTACGCTGTGCGGGAACAGGTGGAGATAGTGGAGAAACACTAGACTGTAATGATAGTGTAGCAATCTGGGCAGAAAGAGCAGTGAACGTCTTTTGGCATAAATCAGTGCATACATCACTCATCCCTAAGATGATCTCGGAATTCATGCCGTACTTCAATGTTTCATGGGCGCGTTTCGTACTTTGTTTTGTACGCGTTTCGAAACGCGTTTGAAACGTCTGGTTTAGGTTCGAAACGGGAAATTTTTTTAGGTTTTTTTTTTTTTTTGAAAATGTGTTTTTGAGGGTTTTTGAGGTTTACAGATGTCATAGAAAGTCTAGTAACAAGTAGATACATCCAATTTCATGAGAATGCTTTAGAGAATGCAATTTCAGGAGGAGAAGCTGTGTATGGTGACTATGGTTACTTTCCTCAATCAATTATTGATACTGTCACGGATAGGTTATTAGGTTGCGAGAATCTGTTCATGCCCATTGCCAGTACATACTACAAAGCTTATGGCGCGGTTTTTGGGGTTTACAGATGTCATAGACAGTCTAGTAACAAGTAGATACATCCAATTTCATGAGAATGCTCTAGAGAAATTAGAATGCAATTTCAAGAGGAGAAGCTGTGTATGGTGATTATGGTCACTTTCCTCAGTCAATTATTGATACTATCATGGATAGGTTATTAGGTGTTTTTATTTTTTTTTCCGGTCGTTTCGAACACTAAACGGCGTTTCAAAACGGGGTCGTTTCGTACGTCCCATTTCGAACGCGTTTCGAGAAAACACTGCCGTACTTGGTCAAGGTAAGTGGAAGACGGTATGTGAGGCTCAGAAGACGTAGGGGAAGTATCCATGGTCAAGGAATTCAGGAAGTGAAGAGAGTGTAAGAAAAGCTTAATATCGGAGGGAGTGGACTTTTGTCGTCACCCCAAATACGCTTTAGGTACACAAACGACACTAAGAGGAAGAAAGGAAATGACAAATGTCAAGAAAAAGGTGTGGAAAGCAAGGAAAAACCAGCAAAGATACCTCTCGATAGAGCTCCAAGCGTGTGCGAAGAGCTGGCTGGAAAATGTGATCACAAGGAGAATGAAAGTGGGCGATGGACAGCCTCCAATCAATGCTGAAAATATGGCTGGAGGGCGCTGGACAGCCTCCAATCAATGCTGAAAAGTTGGCTGGGAATCCTTTCCCTGAATCAAATGTAGGATTCAAAAAAAAGAAGAGGGAAAAGGATTTGGAACTTGGGCGCTGGAAATAATCTGCCCAAATTTTTTTTTTCCGGCCGCCAAATTTAGTGGAAGTACTTCCGCTAACTATCTGCTAAAGCTCCGCCAAGGAAAATGCTCTGATGGGAGTTGGTCCTCCTCCAAACTGTGCTGAATGTTGCTGAAGCAAAGAGAGAAAAATCAGCAAGGAAAATGGGCACGCAATCAGAAAATCAGATCTGAAATTCAACAATCAGGAAAGTGCTCTGATACCAAGTTATGATCAAAATCTTTGGTGTTGAATCAATGAAGCATAAAAGACAGCAATAGACTAAAGCCCTACAAGCAATAGACAAGACATTAGGTTCTCCCACGAAGAGCCCAAGCAATACCAATCAATAATATGAAAAATGAGTGTACAAATGCCCCTATAAATACCCTACCAATGAACTCTAAAATAGGAATTCAAAAGTAAAGGGAGGCAAAATGTGGAGGGAAGATAGTGCGCCCTCCTACGGGCCCCCACTCCACATATAACCATATAATAAGGGCCCAAGGCCAGTCAATGTCATAAAAAAGGACCCAGTGCGGGTCATAAGCATATAAAGAGGCTTTGGGGGCCTGTACATGACTAATATAAAATGCGTAACCAGAAATATACATAACCAACAGTAAATGTAAAGAGGCCTGTGGAATATATGCAGAGTAGCCCAGTAGGCCTGTATCCTGTAGTCCGTAACTCGTATAGTTGCCAAGGATCTAGTTCAATGGAAGATCACACAGACGATGATGATTCGTGGTAACAGGAAGGAAGCTTAAGGAGGAAGTTTCCTAGTTTTAAGTTGAGGACAGAACTTGAATAAGGGGGGAAGAATGTCATGCCCATGACTGGTCTCGGGTAGCATGTCCACGCTAGGGATCGGTAGACCAACAACCCGTAAGTTAATTGTGACTATAAGGGAATTGGGGCCCTTATGTGTACATGGTCATAATCAATGGTTGTAGGCCTAAACACTTGATGGTGGATTGGTATGGGTCTATTAGTGAGTCATTGGGGAAACTGGATGATGTGGCCCAGATAGGCTGCAGAGGTGTCCAGTGAGGTGTCACAGTGCACTACTAGTGGTGCATGGGCCTTGGAGGGTATAAGTATACCTATTGGGCTCTCACTAGTGTATGCTTGATAGCATGACCAGTGGCAGGATGCTACTGGTGTGATGCCTCATTCCTGTCTGTGTGATTGATCCATAGCTTGGGGCCTAGATCCGTTCGATCTAGATTTGGTTGGGTTGGTTTGTCCACCACCAGGTTCCCTTGTGTTGCTTGTGATTGGCATGCTTAGAATAGGATCCTTGGATTGAGGACTTTATAGAGGCCGTCACTGAAGGGCGTATTGTTATGGTACATAACATTTCCTCCCCCACAAAAACTTCCTTCTATGGGAGAAAACCAGAGAATCTAAGTCTCAACTCGTCTTCCCTCCCCAGGTGTCCTCATTATCTGACTCACCTTTCCAAGGAAGTAGATGTTCAGAAATCAAACGATTTCTCAGCTGATAACGTTGAATATCCATGATCTTGTCTGGTTCATGGGGTACAAAAGCAGTCAAATCCTCCAATAACACTAGATCATCTGTGGGAATCAGGTTATCCTTTCGACCATGGAATACAGGATGGACCTTAGTTCCAACAGGGAGTTCTAATCGATATGCAGCCCTACCAATCTTGTTAACAACCTTGAAAGGACCGCTATAACGTGGAGATAACTTTGGACGTTTCCCCGTTCAATCTGCTGCAGCTTGTACCTTGAGACCCTTGAGTCCAACGGAGATAGGGGAACGAGGCTGAAAGTCGTACAAGAGCATAAAAGGACTAAAACCAGTGGCAAAATGCTTCATACTTTTGTATGCGAACTCAACCATTGGGAGGTACTTTTCCCAATCTGATTGTCGCCTGGAAACATATGCGCGAAGCAATCTTCCATCGACTGGTTGACACATTCGGTCTGGCCATTCTGGGTGATCCGTAGACAAAAGACTTAAGGTAGTTTCCAATCTTTCAAAGACTGCCTGCAGAACTTGCCAGTGAACTTGGAATTACGATCATTAACAATATCGTTCGGCAATCCATACAACCTGAACAACTTTTCAACGAAGAGTTGAGCAAGTTCCGAAGCTTTGACAATGATTTTTGTTGGAATAAATTGCGCCATTTTGGTAAGCTTGTCAACTACTACCCAAATGGCATCGTGATCCTTCCCAGACTCGGGAAGTCTGACCACAAAATCCATGAAAATATTTTCCCACTTCTTGCTGGGAATTTCCAATGGATGTAACAGACCAGCTGCTTTGAGTCTTTCCGCTTTGTTTACTTGGCATTGTTCACACTTTTGAACATAAGCCTCAACATGACCTTTCATTTTTGGCCAATAAAATTCTCTCTTAACAAGGTCAAGTGTCCTCTGTAGTATACCAGGGTGTCCGGCACTGGGGCTATCGTGGCACTCATGTAGGATTTGGGCCCTAATGTCCGTGATATCTGGCACATAAACTTTTCCTCTACGGAAAAGTAAACCATTCCTAATGGAATAATCATTATGTATCTTCTCTTTGCGAGACTTCTTGGAATTCTGCTTTCCAAGATTATTTCTCAGAATAGAGCTTCCTGCCAGGACTTCTTGCCAAATACGACCAAAAAACTCATCGGTCCGCGACAAAGGTCTCACAGAGAAAGATACAACTCGGATTGGAACTCAGCAAAGCATAACTGATTAATTGCTCCAATTTGGCTCAAAGCATCAGTGACACAATTCGACGTACTAAGGTCCGAGGCATCACATATATATTTAAGAGACTCGTGATCCGTCATAACCATGAATTTAGATCCGTACAAATAATGTCTCCAGATCTTTAACGCATGGATGACAGCAAAAAGTTCCTTCTCATAAGTAGAATACCTACCCGGCTTTCTTCTATTACCCTTTTCAGTTTTTCTTTTGGCTTTCTTCACTCCCTTAAGAAGATTCGTTAGAGGCAATGCAATTAAGGCATAGTCTTTAATGAATCAGGATAGGCCAATCACGAACTTTTTGGACCTTATCGTAATCGATCTCAAGACCTCGATCGGAAACGATATGTCCCAAGTATTTGAGTCTTGTCTGAAAGAACTCACACTTCGATTCCTTAGCATAAAGTTTTGCCTGCCTTAGAATATCTAAGACCGTACGCAAATGTGCCTCATGCTCCTCAAGAGTCCTAATATAAATTAAGATGTCATCCAATACAACGAGAAACTGCCGTAGATATGGATGAAGAATATCGTTCATCATCTGTGAGAAGGTTGTCGCGGCATTAGTTAGACCAAAGGGTAAAACTAAAAATTCGTAATGGCCATACCTAGAAACCAGTTTTGGAAACATTCCCCTTGTTGATTCTAATTTGATGGTACCCCGACCCAAGGTCCAATTTGGTGAAATACTTAGCACCATTCAATTGGTCCACTAAGTCGTCCATCCGAGGTAAGGGATAACGGTTCTTTATTGTTATCTAGTGTCACTGTCATATACATACTCAAAATCAGAATCAACATCCATCTTATGAATAGGAGGACCCGTAAGTTATGGGTACACTGAGCTGAAGTTTATGCATAATGGGAAAAAATTGCGAAATGCACTTTTGCAAGGAAATAGGCTCTTGACAATTTTCTCTGCCCACTTAAAACTCAAAAGTTCTATGATGCATGAAATTGAAAATGGCAAAAACTTGTAGGTCATATGAAATTGAGCACTTTTGCTTTGTACAACATTGAATTCCGAGCTCAAACGGAAAAGTTATAAGGATTCGAAAATAACTAATGAAAACACATAAAATCTGACTTAAGAAAGGGTCTTGAAAAAAATACATTGAAAAGTAATAATTACAAAATTTTGATAACTTCTCAGTGTTAAGCTCATTGTTTTGATCACCTTTTGTTTTTATTGCACTGAATTTCGAGATCACATAAGAAAGTTATTTAAGTCTAAAGAGTGAGAAGAGAATGACTTAATTACAACCAAGGTTGCAGTCTGCGATCCGGATCGCGGAACGCGATCCGGGATTTCCCATTGGGGTTTCCCGGAATGCAATTTTTATTTTTTTTTGTATAGTTGCCAATATGGGTATCATGTGAAAGGATATCAAAAAGCAATTGTTATGCAGATATGTTGCTTGGTTTTAGATGGTTGCGGGCTACATTGATTAGAAATCTAGACATCAGTAGATGGTTTAAGAAAACTGGCTGCATTTTCATATGGTTTCAGAAATTTGAACTGTGTAGTTTGCCGACTGTTTCGGGTGCGAAACACCAAAAAGTGTGTTTTCACTCAGGGAGTTGGAAGGCCGTTGGGGGGCGTTGCCCCCCAAACCCCCCACCGGGGGGGTACCGCCCCCCGGACCCCCTGTTTCAGCTATTCCAAAAGAAGTATACAATTCCCGCCAATCTAAAGAAGGCTCCTTCTAACTCTTTCTATCATTTTCTAACAGAAAACAGAATCAGTAGATTTGCAAACCATTGGCATCAAAACACCATTCAAAATTGATTTAGTTAGTATTAAACTCAAAAAAAAAAAAAATTGGCCATTACTCCTTTTTCCACAAAAAAAAAAAAAATTGCGATCCGGGTCGCGGATCGCTGATGTTCCGGATCGCACGATCCGGAACATTTTTGCAGCGGATCGCGATCCACTGCAACACAAATTACAACTTAGGATGAGGCCCCAAAATAACGATTCACAAAATTGAATTGTATAAATGTTTGAAATCCTTGAAACATATTAGTGCTCGTGGAAAATAAAAGGAATCGTGGAAAATGGAAAATTTTACAGTAAATTTTCTTTTCCTCGGTTACTTTGGTGAACCATCCATGTGCACATTAAAAAATTTGAGAGACCTTAATAAAAAGAAGAGTACCAAATTTATTTTTTTTTGCGAGCATCGGGAGGGAGGGCAGTCACGGAATAGTCTAAAACAGGCGTGGAATTGGGCGAGAGAGAGAGAGAGAGAGAGAGAGAGAGAGAGAGAGAGAGAGGGGGCGGGGGGCAGGAGAGTGAGAGAGGGACGCAAGGGGGCGGTACGGCTGGAGGGCCAGCGAAAAATAGAGGGGGTGCAAATAAAAGGGGAAACTAGCAAGGCAAGGGAACGTTGGGGGAGGTCGCGAGTAATTTATTTTTAAATCCTAAAAATAGTAAGGGTTGTATGGGCGAGTAATGATTTTTTCCAAAATAGAAAGTGTTTAGAAATAGTAACTACAAAAAATTGGTGTAATGGGTTTTCTAAAAAAGGAAAGTTTCTAAAAATAGCAGCCATGAAAAATTGGCAAGTAATGAGTTTTCTAAAAAAAAAAGTTTCTGAAAATTGGCAAGTAATGGCGTACTATTTTTGGTAAAAGGCGAAAAATGGCCACACGTGCGAGTAAATTTTTTTTAACATTGAAAATTCATTTTCAAGGGCGCAATTTTTTTACAAAGAAAAAAACTTCAACAACTTAAAAAATGAAGTGCTTATCTCCCAAAGTTCGAAGAAGAACTAGAAATGAACCTACTCTCCAAGAATCTCCATAACTTTGCCAAATCTTAATCAAATTGGCTGAAAGTTGGTGCAAATAAAAGCTAAGACAAAGATCTACAAATCTACAAAATTACAGTCATAAAAATCAACCCAAAAATGGAGGAAAACAGACTGCAAAACTATAGCTAACTAAAGGTAGAATGAAATCACTAAAATGGCCGTAACTTGGTCATTATACCTCCAAATAAAAAAACTTCAGTACCTCTAGAAAGCTAAGAAAAAGATCTACTGATCTAAAATAAGAAATCATACAAAAAACAAAGATTATTAGGTCTGAAATTGAATCAAAACATTCTGAAAATTGAAAAACCAAAAAACTAGTAAAAGAATTCTACCAAATTCAAAGCAAACCGCCAAATATGATGGGAAAAGGATCTTTGGCTCTGATACCAAGAATGTCATGTGCCAAATCTAACTAATAGCCATTACAATGGAAGTAAAGCTAATAGCAAGAAAAGTTACAAAGCATTCAAGGTAGCATATCTAAAAACAAAGAGATCTCCATGGAATCACATTAAGCATGAAAGGATGAGTACATAGCAATGAAAGAGGGCGCAGATTCATGTAGATGAGGCACATGAGACCTAGCAATGGAAATCCCAAGGCTCACATTCACAAGAGGAAGCTTAGAGCTCTCACTTGCAAATGAGCCAAAAGATTTAAAAGTTGATGTCTCTTGCCTAGTTATAGACAAAGCTCTTACTTAACTAAACATAACTATCTTGACGGGATAGTTAGCCCTTGTTAGGTATTATTTAGTCTACATTGGGCCCTTATTGGCCCTATTATCCTTATTAATTACTTTAAAGGGCCTAAAGAGGGAACTGCCTTGTCCTTAAGGCTAATAGCTCCTTTTTGGCCTACAAAGCTTACAATGGATATTCTAATGCGTTGATAAGCACTGATGTACTAAAAGTACATGACAAGAGAGAGGGGAGGGGGTGGGTAGAACCGTTGAATGATCAAGCTATGGCACAGAATTCGAAGCCTTCTTGAAATCAACAAACAACAATAGTTTCCTAAAACTTGACCTCCTCAATGATGGATTGGAGTGAGACATGGTGTGATGAGCCTTGAAGCCGACATGTCCCATAGCATGGAATTGTGTGATCTCACCCTCATGACTAACTGTTGTTTGTAGGATTGTACCACAAAGCTTGTGGCTATGACGTGCCAATCATGATAGTATGGTTGTTCTCATGTCTCCTGGGTCCGGTAGCATGTATAAGTAACTTGGATTCTAGATCCTCTATGTCACGATCGTGATTGGTCTTCAATATATCAATGGTTGCATGAACCATATTGGGGGTGAATAAAGTGAACTCGTTAGGATGTGCCTACCTCCTTTCTCCTCGAAGGCTTTCTTCTTCCTATGGATTATCTTGTGGTATAGGAGTTTAGCCTCATGTAGGAGATGAGGGGTAGATGTATAGGCATGAATGACTTAGATATGGGATTAACAACACTTGTTGTCATACCATGGTTAGTGTGGAGGGTGTGATAATGCATGGTGGATTTGGGTTTATAATGTTTGGATGAGAAGGCCAATGGGTCATGGATAGCTAGATAGAGAAGCCACGACTCTAGTGGATGAAGGGTTGAAGGTGTAACAAGGGACATGTTTAATGGATGGAGGTGAAGGGTAGTGGATAGCAAGATAGCTTGTGTGTTGAGCGGTGTGTTATATGGGAGGGGAGGAAGTAGAGAACCCAATGACTCCAAGTACGAAGAGATGGATGAAGGGTGGAAGGTTTAACGAGGGACATGTGTAATGGAGGGGGGTGAAGGTGCATGATGGTAATTGCACCCAACTGTAACGGACCCATGAAACATTGGTGATTCTTGATTACTTGGTCGTATGGAAGGGGTTACCTCACAAAGATGCGACTTGGGAGTCAATGGATTCCTTGCAAAAGTTTTCCCTGACTTTGCCATTGAGGACGCTAAGTCTTAGAGGGGGGAGGTACACCCTTTGAGTTAACAGGCCAAATGACCCGTTCTAAGGTCTTTGACCTATGGTCAAAGACAATCCCAAAAGCTTCTGGAGGAAGCTTCGGCACAAGCCAGGTATTTTTCATGCCAATAATATTTATAATACAGCTTGATTTGATTATGCGACACAATTATGTCTACATGTGTAGTTTTGGTAGAGCAACTTTTTCAACAAACAGTAGTTTTCCTCTTTAATGTGTTTGAAAGGCCTTCCACACACTTCTAATTCTCTTTTTCCCTAGATAAAACTCGTAAATTGATGAGAAAAAGTGAATGATTTATTTGTGTTGGTGTGCAGGAGGATTTGAGTAGCCAAGAAGTATGTATGCGTCATTTTGAGGTCGCCTTAACTCGTGTGCAACCTAGTGACCCTGGGTTCAACTGTACTTTTGCTGCCAAATTTCAGAGAGGATTCAACACAAATGAGTAGGCAATTGCTTGCGCAAAAAAAAAACATGCATCCCTATCAGTGTTTGTCTAAATTTTGCAGCTTAGCTTAAGGGTACCTTGTTCTAGGTCCTATCTTAGTATCTGACTATATCTAGCAGTTTTCAAGATGTAAAACATAGGGCTACTGTATCTGCTGTTAGCCTTAAGAACATAGGCGAGTTGTTGCTAGTATTAGGAGGTGCAGGCGTTTCAGTGTTAGGAAAGAAAAGAAGAATCACGTCTTATTGGGCATCTCTGTATTAGCTTTCTTCATGGATATTATTGTTGCAAATGAGCTGGAAAGAAAATTCACTGGGTTGCTTCCAAATTTTGTCCTTTCCATCTTTGTAGCAGATCACAGAAAGTGATGAAGAAGCCTAAAAATAGAGAAAACATGTAACCACAGCCAAGTTCGTGACCCCTTTGTGATTGTTGAATGTGGCTTGTATCTAATCAATGCTACAAATTGCAGGATATTTCCAACACAATGTTACATTTCTGAAGTGATTACACTCACACCAGAGAGTCAGAGACAAGTCTCGATGTAATCCTGTGTCCAAGTCTTGTTGTCAACAGCTACTTAAGTTGGTTTGTCAACAATAGGGGGAGATTTTATTGTGATGAGTTTCCTGCTGGAGAAGCCGGTATCAATGAACATCTCCTGGCCTTTTACTGGTTAATTGGTCTTTTTCGTGATTAATTTTAATAAAATGTATCATTAGAATATCATTTCATTCAACTTAGTTATCATGCAACAGTTTCTACAGCGAGAAGAATTACTTGCTACTTAATAAGCTCGTTGAATTTTTGTGGTAAAGAATGATTACTTTGATTTCAGATTCATGTTTCAGGCTTGTCCAATATTTCAGATATTTTCTACATACGTTAAGATTTGTAGCTTGCTCGAGAAGCTGTGTTTCTTAGCCATTGTCATTTTTGTTATATGTTTTGGTCAGTTGTTTCCAAATTTTTTTGGCTTTCAATGTTTGTGGAAGCTTGTCAAAAACATCATTATCTTCACAATAATCACGCATGTGAACTCGTGATGTACACAAAATTACAATGTATTCAAATGCATATTACCAAATGGTGTCTTGAATGCTGATGGCCAATGTTGTTTCTCACTCTTTTCTACTGGTTGCATAGCCTTTTTCTTTTGATATTTTGTCTTTTGGTTCATTGTCTTTTGCTGAAGCATGAAATAGTTGAACTTGTTTTTGGATTCGGTTAGGAGCTTTATCGTTGTCATTTCTTTTCTTGTGATCTCATCACAAGATAATTGGAGTTTTCATGAGTTTTTTACTTTTTTCTGTCTTTGTATCAACACCGATAAGGATATCCTATATTGTATATCTTCACTTATCATTGTTGTTTGATGCCAATAAGAGAATGAGGCTGTATTGGAATACTCTACGTGTAAGTTGCCTCAACTACAGGGTGCTGCACACCAGCAAGGTCCCACCTTTAAACCCCTCCAATGCCCCCCAAAAGATGTTTTTCCCTCACACTATTGATCCTTCTCCTTTGAGTTGTTTTCAATGTGATTCTAATAGTTTTTTATGACCTTCCTCTCCCTAGCTGGCTGTCATCGCTCCTCTCCCTCATTGCACTTTCCACTTTTCATACTGTTGCTGCACAGCTAGCTTCCCAACGTTGACTCTATTTTGGACCTGCCCCTGGGTTTTAGCACTCTTTTATTTTCTCGTCTTTTACAGTTTGTTACCCTCGAGGCTCTACTTACACTGAGACTCAATTATTGGTGCATGTACAATAAATTGAGACTCTCTACTGACATGCTTCATGGCACGAATACACGATGATGGTATCTCCTTGTGATGGCCACTGACATGAATACCTAGCAATCTGTATTCCAAGTATGTTATCTTGCATTAGGAACTTCCAAAGATTATTCTGCAAACCATGTTTGTGATGCTTGTCTTTGATGTACATGATGGAGCTTAATAGGTTTGATTCTTTTCATGTCCAGGATCATAGCATCATTTCAACATGGCTCATTCTAGGACACAGATTGAAGGTTCCCTTTGTTGTTTTAACACAGTGACCCTTGATTAGCTGAATGTGGAGCTTGATTACTCACTTTTGTGCAGAGATAAAATTGCATTGGATAATATGAGGTAGGAAGTATGTTCATGAAAGCATGAGTAGAATGAATCCAATTATGTATGTATGGCTCTATCTACTCATCTGATGATGCTTGTAGGCAAACACACATGTACAGCGACAGATCACTGTACACTTTTGTTCTCTGCAAAGAAAGTCTGTGTAATTTTTTGGCTGTAATTTTCTGGGTTGTTTCTCTAGTTTAAGGCATGTATCAAATCAGAAAATGCAAAGAGTAAATGAGCTCATGGGTAACAACAGTTCGATGATCAAAGGGTAAGCTGTATACATCACTGCTTGTGATTGAGATGGTATTCACCATTTTGTTTGTCGGAGCACAACAAAGCCCTGAATCTTGGACTTCCTCAAGGTCTCCTATGGTGTGTCCAAGTTTCTCTTTACACTTTATATTGTAACACCAGGCTAAGATAAGGCGTGCATTAGGATGGACCATCTAGGTTGGTTATTAGGTTCTCAACTAAGGTCCACTTGACTGTTTTTAATCAAGTGTATGAGAGATGCTTTTCTTCTTTAGAGACCTGGACCTCACACGTGCAAGTTGGGAAACATAGGAAGGTGTTCTAAGGAAGTTGGAGGCATGACGAGCATAGGACCTTGAAAGAGACAAAAAATGATTTAAAAAAAAATAATACAAAAACTAAAATTTGCAAATAGTTGCTATGCCCAGCATAGAAAAGTACAAATTGATATGCAAGGTTCAATAGGCCTAAAAGTAAAAAATACTATAACATGCAACTAACAATAACATCGGAGAAAATTCTATGTAATAGACTCAAATTTTGCTAGTGATAAAGTAGATCGGAAATCTACAAGTGCATATGTCATATACCTTGGAGGAAATTTAATATCTTGGCTTTCCAAAAAGCAAGATACCATATCACTCTCATCTTGTGAAGCTGAATATGCTATTCCACGTCAATTTGAATCTATCTTATTGTTTGCTTGAATTTTGCTCTCTTTTTCTCTCTCTAATTCGAGTAGAAGATTATGCTAATGCATTAAATTCTTGTACTTTTTCTCTTTTGATTTTCAAGGCAATCATTCTTTGATTATTAGCATGCTAGATTGTGCTTTGGCCATAAGTTTTTGTACTAGATCTTGATATTCAATCTAGAATCAATTTATGTGCGAAACACAAAGCTTAACAAGATCATTCACACTTGAGGATCATTTCTCACATGTGAAAACTTGTTGGAATTTTATCAAATCTAATCCATTTTAGGGTTTAACGTTTGAGTATAATTAACTAAGCTTATGTTTAATTTGGTTTATGAACTATGCAGGTTTAACCACATCGGGCATGTTTTTTTGGACCACTTTTGGAGGGTCGACATAGCACAAATATGTTTAAAAAAGTGGTGTATGAAAATCATCGCAAATACTTGTCGCTTGATCCTCCTTTTCGAAGATTAAATAGGCAATTTTTTGGAGGGCGAGGAGATAATCCTCTAATTACGCCACCACCCTCATGCATGAGAGTAGCGGAATGGCATGGTGAATGGCTTAAACATCATGACGTTAATTTTATGAAGATCTAAATGACCGAAATGGTATGTTTGTTGGAAAGAGATTTTTCAACTTCCTTTTTGGATATACAAGTTCATCTTCTAGTGCATTTGGTCGAAGAAGTATCAATTGTAGGACCTGCGCACATAAGATGGATGTTCTACCTTGAGCACTTTATGAAATTTTGAAGGGCTTTGTGAGACAAAAGGCAAGGCCAGAAGGTAGCATTACAGAAAGTTGGCTTGCAGTGTGTAAAAAAGAGTTTCACCTCAATTAAAAGAGAAAATTGACACGTTCATATTATATAATTGTGGACAAATGAAAAAGTGGATTTCAAGGTATGAAGAAGCCAAAAAGGAAAGAAACATAACATTGAAACGAAGAAGAAATATCAATCGAAGAAGGAGGGCGTTGGAGAATGACGAACCTTTGGAGCCTTTACCTTCAAAATGCTCTCGTGAATGGGTTTTTGATATGATGCTAAAAGCATTCGAAACGGAGAAGAAGTGACCAAATTAGAATGGGGATTTGTTCGTGGATGTGGATGGAAGGTTAGTGTAATATTGTTTTTGTTTTGTACTACTCAATATATGAATAGTATTTCTAATTACACACATTTTTTGTATTTTAGTATACATCATAGATTGTCATGTAGGCATATGGACACCATTACCGTGTTGAGAGAGTTGACAACAAGCGACGTACATATGAATTTGGTATAATGGCCAACTTTCAACAAGAGAGTCGTTCTAGTGCGAGGGACCCTAATGTCATTTCGGACGACCTAGACTATGTCGGGACATTGCAACATATTTATGAAGTCGATTATGAGACTAACGACAAATACTTTATTTTTGACGTAATGGTTTAAGGTCATCTATCGTGGAAGCAACACCATGATTAGAAATGATAACTCAAATTTTTTTCAAATCGACTCAACAAAATGTACATCGAGGGACTCTCATGACACTTTAGTATTGCCACGACATTGCGAACAAATGAGACTCTAAAATTACAATGTCATTAATATTCGCAATCCAATTATTTATGTATCAATCTTATAAGACTTAACTTAATTTTTTTTAGTTCTTTGGCAGATTATATTCCATCCAGATTGAATAGACCCAAGATGGTAGTATGTGATCCAACTTAATGCAAGAAAACGACGTGTGTTTGAAGGAAAAGATATTGTTGAACTAGATACACACGACGAGTTCACATCATCAAAGAGACACGATCAAAAATTTATGATTATACCTAGACCTAGATTCAGATGAGTGTCAAGACTTGTGTGATGACGAGAATGACGTAAATGATGAGAATGATCTATGATTATTAATACCTAATTCACTTGCACTCATTTTTTTAAATATTCATCGCAATACTTTTTATGTATTCTTTTATAGATAGAGTTGAATGTGATAATTATAATACCCGAACCTTGCGGTTATGTCCTATTTCAGAATGTCACCACATATTCCTCCCTGCGACGTGTAAGTTTTTCCATGCAAGTTGGAAAGATTAGAACCTCGCCTTTAACGGGAGAAAAGTAAGGGTTACATGTCTTCCTAAGATTGGGAATTTTAATTATCTACATTTCACCTTTGCATATTAACTAATTGCTAGTGTATGCGGTAAAATATGATATTGCTTTGAACAAAATGAAAATGATGAATTACATTTAATTTCTTACTACGTTAGATAACGTATTCCAATAATAAAAAAATTTGAAACAACACAAACTCACTGGTAGACTCACTCGAAGCTTAAGTGCAAATGTGCAATTGCTCTCTTTAAATGCTTGCTTTCTTTTCTTTCTTTTTTTAAATATTTTTGTCACATGCACAAGCAATTAAAAAATAACACTATATTACATAATTGAATAATTATTATAAGCAAATTATTCTAATCTACCTCAAATTCTCTCATTTTATGCTTGCTCATGTTTTTTTTTCTCTCTTTTAAATTACAAATCTAACATACATTAATTATCATTAAACATTATCTATTCATCTACTACCCAATCTCTTTCTCTCTCTCTCTTCTGAAAATTTTAGAAGAAGAAACTACCAATACATTGATTGTGACAACAACTGACACGCATCAGGTTCATCTCTTTTAATCATTTTAGTACTCAATTTGTTTACAATGCATTTTATACACAAATGTAAATACAAGTTTGCAACTAACAAATAACAAGTGATAACTCTCGAATCGCCACAACCGATATCACAATGATCTGCTTCTAGCAAAGAGGTATGGCAAATTAACGCTATTTTTCTGCTTTAAATAGATATTCTTCTATCATTTAAAAAAATCCTATTAATTCTGAATATTCTTCGCAGGATCTCACGCCACCACCACCACTGAAACGCCTACGAGGCAGTTCTTCACAATCTACAAAATAATCTCTCGAATAGGCAAATCAATTTATGTCGGTCAAACAATAGATTTTGATAGACGCATGCGACAACATGCTCGTAGACCACCGAAAGGAATGACCTATGACATTTGTCGCGTCGTAGGATAAATTCGTAATTCTTCAATATCTTCAGACGTCGAAGCTTGCAGTTTTTGAGTTTCTTCTTTTAGTTTTTGGAAGAGCTTGTGAATTAAATTATGAATTTCGAATAGTTACAAGCGTTATTGTTTTAGGTACTTTATTTGAATCTAAAAAATAATTTACGACATTCATAATAATGTACCTTTTGAGCCTCTGTAAGTTCTTGTAATGCCATATCGGATCTCTGCTTTCAAGTAGAATTGGAAAATTAGAAATGAAATATTTTGGATATGGTATTTCTAAAACAATGAATAATCAAGTAATGTGTTACAAAGATTCAGATGTCGTAGAATTATATTATATTGTCAATATTAATTATGTGTTTGATTTATAATGGCTGGTGTAGGATCAAAATCTACAGGTGTTAATTTGTGTGTGAGAAATATGTGTTCTCGTCTTGTCACTCGAGATAACATAACATAAGTTAATCCTGGACAAAAACTGTTTTGAATTTCGATTATTGCAGTATTATTGATTGTTATGCCTTGCGATTTATGAGCCGTAATAGCGTATGCTAATGTTAAAGGAAAAGTGCATTTGTAATATATTTTAGAATCATATCTCAATTTTCTAATAGTTGATGGCATGATTTTCATTTTTTTGTTAGATTCATTGATTGTTATCGTGATAGAATCGATTTCATTCATTTGGTTTGAATACGCAAAGTCTTGAATCATTTTGATCGCTCCATTTACTATTCTGTTTGTTATGTCTAGATTCGCAAGAACCATGATCTTTGCGTTTTTTGCAATTTGGTTTAGTTGATGAAATGACAAGTCGTCAAGCCATGATTTTAATTTTAGATTGTCTGATGCATTTGTTTTGATTGGTACATTTATGATATTTTTCTCTTCGAAGAGTTTGTGTAATGCACATTTGTTATATTTTGTGACATTTTCTTTGTGTGTACATATTATTGTCACGTTAGAACTAATCATTTTGAAAACTTCTTCTTCTGAAATTATTTGTTGATTCAATGTATCGTTAATTTCTTCTAATGTTGGTTTTCTAAATCTTATCGTGTTTAAAAATGAAAGATATAAGGCATCTGATGCGTGTCGAATCGAATAAGAGTTGAATCACCATTTTCCAATATAAGGATGTAGAGATGTGACATATCGAGCATAAACTATCAATTTTATGTTTATATATTATTGGCAATTGTGCATGATCGCCTACTAATAACAGAATGAAATTTTGGAAAGGCAGGCGATATGGATTTGATTTTACTTGATTTTGTAACATTTGAGCAGTCATCATAGACATTTCATCGATAATAATGATATCGGCACTAAAGATTTTTTTTGTAACGCAGATCAGTAGGCATCAAGTTTCATATATAGAGAGCATTAACATGGATGGAAAATAAATTGTGCACTGTCAATGCACGTTTACTAAGCCTAGACGCAGTTGCACCTGTTGTGGCGCATAACAAAACAGATTTTTTCGTTTTTTCGAACGAAAATGTTAGGTGTTTTATCAGATGCGTTTTTCCACTTCTTGGTGTACCTGATTATACAAAAATACCTGACCGATTTGACAACAAAATCGAAAAAACAATTTCTTGTTCTGTTGTTAACGAAGAATTTTCAAATGATTGAAATTCATGTAAAATACCTAACATATCTTATCTATTAGTTCCTAATGATACCTGAGTGTCATTTTCATTATCAGATACGACTTGAAATAACGGTTCGTGCGAAAATTATTTATGTTGCAATAGGATATTTACAATTTGTTGTCGTTATTCATTTTGAAGCATTTGTTTATTTGAATAATCTTCAACGTATCGTTCATTGTCTTGCTCACTTTGAATGAAATCACGCAATATGCATTCTGTATAATACGAATGATCATTGTTGTCGGGGCTCAAAAGTTCGTGCTCTTTTCGAAAATGACATTTTTCTAATAAGACATTGAAAAAAAAAAAACCTTCTGTTTGATATGCAGGATGATAAGTTGTGAATATGATTATTTTAGTATTTTTATACAAATAATGTCCTAATTGATCTATATATATATTTTTTTGGAAATTGTTTTTTTCGCGATTACAATAAATCGTCGCCAATATTCATAAAAACTCATGTTTTCAAGTTCTTCAGGTCTGTACGTGTAGATATCAATTGGATGCAATAGTATTGTATTGTTATAACTTATAAATTTTCGTTGCAAATCTGGAGAAGAGCTATCTACGTATTGAACAGCTTCGCTTCTTGTGATAATGGGAATTTGTAAGCATGTGAAACTAATTTCTGGCAATGATATCGGTTTTGTCAAGATGTAGCTAGATATTAATTTTAACACATTTTCATCAGCATGGGATAATCCGATCTTTTTGGCGTCATCTATTTTCAGATTCAATGGCTCTGTTGGCTCTGATTTCATTGCGTATTTCAATAAATAATATGACCACCATGTGTTTGTAATCCGTTGTAAATTTATATGCGCTTGTCATAACAATAGCACTACCGGATGATAAGGTACTACGTTACGATCTTCATATCTAGGTCGGAAGTATAGCCATCGTTCAGTTTCTGTGTCTAATTCAGTCGATGTCGAACATTTTTTGAATGAAAATCCATATTTACAGATTTTGATCTTTTTTTATCATGTTTAATGACGCAAGCTGATCAACAATATGGATTTGTTTTCGTACAACTAATTTATATATTTGTTTTTTGATTGAATCTATTGGAATTTGGAATTTTTTTGTTTCTAGATTGAGTTTCGCAAGAATGAATGCAACGATTTCATTTCCAATTTTTTTCACATCGTTTCTTTTGACCCACAGCATGATATGCGCATGTACAGAACCTCGATTTTGGAATTCGTATCGTAACATATAATGTTTAATTCGTCCTAAGATTGCTCTTTTTGAAAGAACGAATTCTTTCATAAATAGCTCTAATTTTCTTGACAAACAACAGTGAACATTCAATTGGACAATTTGTCCAATCGAAATTCATATTATAATTTTTCACTATTTCTTCTATTTGTCGGATTTTTGACCATCGTAATTCAGTTGTTTCATCGCTTGTCAATGTTAAAAAAAAATCTGGTAATCCCCAATGTGTCACCATCGTTAATAAATCTTTGAAATTTTGTCTATGCCATGACGGGGTGCCTGGCATTTCGTGTGGCAAAGTGAATTTCAAAACGTTTTTAAAAATCTGTTCTTTGTTTGGATTTGGATGTTTATTAACGAATTCGATAATGTCTTTTTGCAAGACAACAGACGACACCTTTGTTGTAATCAAAATCACTTATCGTATTTGATACATTCTAAGTAAATATGGTGGATATAGTGTAAATGGCGAAAACAATGAAAAAACTCTCATTTTTATGTAATCGATATAACGTATTTTCCCATCGTAATAACCGTGACCAAATGGAAACATAAATGGGAAGATTGCATTTTCTAATGTAATGAAGTGTTTTTGTTCAGTTAGTAATGGCAATCCAGAAACTTTTGTTCTAAACATAGATGTTTCTTTCCGTTTATGTGTTGTTTCCCTAATCCGTAAATTTAAATATGTATATATGTCATCATTTTGAATATTTTGTCTTTTGCTGCAAGGCGTTACGTCTTGCAGTAATATATATACTCGTTCGAATGGGTCAATTTCCATGTTTTCGAATACTTGTACTTCAATTTTTAGCATTTCCTGAAACGAAGCTAGTGATATAAATGGTAACACTTGAGTTTCGACACTATATTCATATACGCTCAAAAAAGTCCTTAATATCAAATTGTGCAAAATATTTCTGTCGTAACACACTTTGGAATTCTTCTTCATCTTCTTCTTGGACTGCTGCTTATTAGAGTACAGTGCCATTGACTTGGTACTCGTTGTAGATGAGCTCTTTCTCCTAACTTCTTCTTGTAGTAGACTTGTTGTCAGCTTCTCGAGTGATAACGCAAGAGTATTGCTCAAGAGCAATACTAGGTTGTCGTAGGAGGATGGAAGACTGGCGAGAAAAAACATTGTTGAGTCTTCTTCTGAAATAGAGGAACCTATTGCAGCTAGTTGATTCAAGAATTGCTTGAACTCATTCAAAAGGTCATTAACTGAGGTGCCTTCATTCATTTTGAGTGTAAGGACTTTTTTTCTCAAGAAGAGACAAGTCGACACATCTGACGTCTCAATAGATACTTGTTAAGATATCCCATGCTTTTTTGGAGGTGGTACTGTTTGATACATGAGTAATTTGAGTGTCTTTCAGATTCAAGGATACAATGGCAAGAGCTTTGCCATCCTTTGCTTCCCATGTTGTGGGAGTAGTTATGGTTCCGCGGTCTGGCTATCGAACCATTTACATATTCTCATAGCTCCTTTTCGATCAAGATCATCCTCATCTTGAATTTCCACATGTGGAAATCATCTCCGTTAAACTTTTTGATCAAGTGGATCTCTGAGGTTGAACCTTTCATTATGATCGATGAATAGAGATTGAACAAACAAAATATGAACTAGCTTTGGAAAGACGAGAATGTATTGGGTTTTTTCTATATCCTAGACTCTAGTAAATCCCAAACCTGCTCTGATACCATTGATGGAAATTTAGTGATGTATGTTTATCAGCTCTGATACCACTTTGTTGGGTGCTGTGGTGTCAACTCACACCAACGAACGAGAAAAAAAGAGAAAAACGATGAGCAATAATAACTGTGATAAGGATCTGGATTATGTAGAGCATGGAGATATAGAGTACTTCTGATTGTGTTAATTAATGAGTATCAGTGTAGGTGTCGTAGACAACCATAGAGAGAGATTGCAAAAATGATTAGACGTTTAAAATAGCCATGCAATTTTTTCGTTTATGATACTTTGCAAAAAAAAAAGAAGTGAAAGTTAATTAACATTCAATAAGAATGCAATGAGATAGAACAATAGCGAATATGTATATTCAATGTTGTAATAACAACTATCAGATCACAAAACAATTGCACTAATAAGCACGTGATCTTACTTACAAAAACAAATCAATTGTTATAGTTCTGAATATTTACTCTCTCTATATATTCTCCAACTTTGAGGAGTCAAAGATTGTGAAGACCTATTTTTGGTCATTTGATCTATGTCGTGTAGACTTAGTATCAATCTCAAGTATCAACTTTATCATCATTCGCTCATTGTGTGTGTGTGTGTGTGTGTGTGTGTGTGTGTGTTATTCTAACTTTACAATTACAAGATCATTAACAGCTGTTTAACTGATCAATTAGGTCAGTTATTATTGGAGCGTGAAGACGTAGACAGTCTATAAGTGAAATTCCATGTAAATCTGCAGAGTGTCGCATTTTTCAAAAAAATGCGATTGTCGCGGCATACCAACAACAAAATGATTGATATTTGTAGTATAAACGGGTATCGTTCCTACTAGAGAGCAATAAAAAGGCTAATATTGTCATTATTAGTGCAAAACCAGAAATAACTAAGAATGAATGGAGTGGAGAGGAGAAGTGATTGTAAACTAGTCATCAACAGATGTTTCCACAAGGGGCTGCTAGTACAATCGTATAAAAAAAACAAACACCCAGGAGAAAAATACTAAATACTTCATTATGGTTTTCAGATTCAAATGGGAGTGAACTCAAGAAAGCAAATACTTCAGCAAAAGGGAAAGCCACACAGTATTTCCGTTATCTTGACAGTAGCTTATCATGAATCTAACTCCTATGATATGCGCAAATCACAAGATTGAAGGCTAGAGACACTTCACTAATCAATTCCAGTCCAAGTCCGTGTGTATAGGCACAAACAATACATTGCCATAAACTTTCTATTACTAAAATGAATCACCATGAAAAGCACAGAAGGTATTCACATTAGAAACAAGTTGTGTGTGATTCAGGACACTCAGATTTATTTGTATTCACCATTTGCAGAGTACAAAGATATGTGCAATACAGTCTAGACATTACAAAGTAGAGGGATTGCTACACCTCTATACAAGAATCTGTAAACACAAAGGTTCTGATCTTGTAGATGAATAGCAAAAGCAGTAAATCTACATTAAAGCACCAACAGAGCTTCTAAGCCTCTGTTCTACATTGTGTCTGAATGAATTACAATGGCATAAAAATTGGCATAATATAGCCAGAGAGATCCATGCTAGAGAGAAAAGGGCTCTGCAACTGCTTCAAGAATGAGAGCAAATCAGTATTTGACATCTGGAATAGGGCTTTCACAAGCCAATAGCATACTGCCACAGTAGGATCAACAGTTAGAAAGTAGGGTTAAGCAACCAAATTTGCCTCTGACACTGCCATGTAGAAGATGTGATGGCTTCCAAGAGGTCTGCAAACTGCCATTGGAGAGCAGTAGAGACTGCCATAGGAAGTGCCATGGTGGCTTGCCGCCTTTTGACCTGCGTGGAGGGATGAATGGAAGCATCTGGGTCGCTAAAAATGCATTGAAGGCTACCGCTTAGAACACTGCCCTAACTGTAACTACTGCTTGCTGATGAAGAGCGATGGTGGGCTGGAGATGAAGGACGATGGTGGGCTGGAAAACCGTCTTCAAATCTACATTTGGGAGAGCGAAGCCTGCCCTAGAAAATCCTGAATAGTGCAAAATGTGCGACAATTGCCTCAAAAAATGCGATGGTGGGAGGCTCTGGCTGCGTGGAGGTGCTTTGAGGTAGGCACTAAAGAATGAACGAGGCTCCGAAAATCCCGAATAGTGCGAAATGTGCAACAATGGCCCTTCAGATTTGTAGTGCCTTGCCTTTGAAAATAGCAGTTTGCCCTTAGAAAATGCGAAGATGGCGGGTTATAGTCAGCCACTAAAACTGCCATTGAAACTTGACTCTCACACAAAGCCGAATAATGCGAGAATGCCGACTGGGCTTTAGAATATGTCTATAACCTTAAGAACAGCTTGACGAAGGTTCGTGCCTTATTAAACCAATGACTTTTATAACTTAAAAGAGCAACGACTAGGCACAGCCATATGCCAAATTCATAAGTAGTAAAAGGGCTACCTTAATGGCACACAACAAATTTAAGTCGTACCCCACTGAATGCAACTTATGATTAGGCTATACACAACGGCAAAGCAAATGCTTAAGAATTAGCAATAAAAATCCGAAATCATTAACAAATTGTTGAAACCAGGTCACCACAGCGATATTCTTCGAAATGGCCTGAAATCTCGAGTTAGCACTTGTGTCACATTTTTAGCAAAATACTTTTGTGTTCAAAATGGCCCGAAAGTGAAGTAGACGACTTTATCGAGTTTTTTTGCATTTTTTTGTCTATTGGAATTTGCGTAAAAATGTAGACTGTTGCAACAAACAATTCACACATGTCGGGCTGCAGTCCGTAAACTCAACTTGCCTAATGATTGGTTTTGGCACGACATCCCATCTTCAGCACTCGTCAATGACTTCGACTTTGGGCAATGGTTGCAGAGGACTCACCGGTCACTTTGATGTCGATGACTTCGGTGACTTCTTTGAGAGAGTGATTTACATAGAAGAAAAGGAGGGCAGTTGGGATGAGTAGGAATAAGATTAAACTCCAACACGTGCTATATCACAGGCTGATGTGCAAGATGTTGTTCTTGACCCAGGTGCTACGTCACATTTTGTGACAACAAGATAGATGATAGCTGACTTTCGACAGATAGATTCATCCAGATACATCATTCTAGGAGATGGATCAAGACACAAAGTGAGAGGAACCAGAGTGCTATGGCTGAACACCAATGGCAGAGACAGAATATTAGATGATATCTTGTACGTGCCTACGCTTCAAAAGGATTTACTATCAGTGACAAAGATAGCAGATGCAGACATATATGTGACATTCACGGAAGAGACATGTCACGACACCAATAACTTCATTATGCAAGGCAAGCGCAAAGGCAACCTGTATCATCTGAAGGTACGACTTCCCATAGAACAAGCTCATTAGATCCATGAGTCTATGGAAGTTCTATGGCATAGAAGACTGTGTCATATGAACACAATGGCTTTGTACAAAGCTAGCCAAAATGGCATATTCACAAGTGTTAGCATCAAAGATGCAACGAGTCTGACATTCTGTGATGCGTGCAACAAAGGAAAATTGTCACATACACACTTTACAAAGGACTCCTTTAGGACAACAGAACTCCTAGAGTTGATACTCTCAGACATCTGTGGACCTTTTGATGTGGTCACTGTGGGAGGATCAAGATACTATATCACCTTCATTGATGATTTCAGCAAGTTTACAATTGTCTACTTCATCCACAGTCATCTGCTCGTCATCTGAACTGTCACTCAGTTTATTGGGAGTTTGAACATCTTGATCCAGATGTTCACGGTTTGCTCCCTCTGTTGGTGGTGGCAGGTCATAATACTGCTTGCTGAGAATTTCATAGCCAACTAGATCGTCGTCAACCATCGTTCTTGCCCCGTCAAACTTGACGTCTCTGACAATCTTTACTTCCTTGGTCTGGGGCATGTAGATTATGTAGTATGAAGAATGTACATCATAGCCTACAAGGAATCCTTGCTCCACCTTTTCATCCAGCTTCTTTCTCTTCTTGTCTGGAATGTGGGCATATGCTACACATCCAAAGATATGTATATGAGCTAGATTTGGCTTGCTGCCCCACCACACCTCATCTAGAGTTGTGTGAGGAATGCTTGATTTGCTAATCCTGTTTTGCAGGTAGGCGGTGTTGGCAGAATGCTGCAACTCATCTATTCTCAAAATTAAGTTTACAACACGAACTTCGAACGTTGTCTGTTGCCCAGATCAGCACATCGGTGCAAGAGAGGTATTCTCTCTCATGGTTGCACATCACTATCTTTTGCTTTTCACGTATATAGGAGATTTCACTTCTCATTCACGCAAAAGAGACTAATATCGCAAATTTGAAAATGTGAAAAAGTCGAAGGTAGGTGGGAACCACATGTTAAGTCTTTTAGACTAAGTGGTGAAAAAGCCGAAGGTTGGCTAAAAACATGTTCTAAGTCATTTTCTACTTAGTGCCGCATTTTCCAAAAGTGCGAAAAGGACAAAGGTTCGTGAAAATATGTTCTAAGTCATATTTCGACCATATGTCGATTTTTTTAGAAATGCGAAAAATGTGAACTATGCGAAACATAATTAAAATATGCAGATTGTGCGAAACTTAGTTAAAAAATGCAACAGTCTGAAAAATGCAAAGAAAAATATGAAAGCTTTGACACTTAGAAACTTTAAATTTCTCCAGCTCCCTCTCAAAGCGGGTATTTTTTTTATTCCCAAGCTCGCCCTTTGCCTTTCAAACATTGTCTTGTCTAAAGGCTTTGTGAAGATATCAGCTACCATCTGCTTCGTTGAAATGAACACAATCTTTAGCTCATTTCTTTCAACCAGATCCCTGATCGAGTGATACTTGATTGCAATGTGTTTTGTATGGAATGAAACACGTGATCCTTTGTCAAATGTACTTTATTTATAAAGAGAGTTAAAATCAAATAAGGAAGAAGGGCTGTTGGGATGAGTAGGAGTTAGATTAAATTCCAACACCGCCTACCTGCAAAACAGGACTAGCAAATCAAGCATTCCTCACACAACTCCAGATGAGGTGTGGTGGGGCAGCAAGCCAAATCTAGCTCATATACATATCTTTGGATGTGTAGCATATGCCCACATTCCAGACAAGAAGAGAAAGAACCTGGGAAAGGAAGAGCAAGGATTCCTTGTAGGCTATGATGTACATTCTTCATACTACATAATCTACATTCTGTATGGCAGCCCTTGAAACTGGCTGCTTAGAGCTAGCGGATAGAGCAACGTCATAGAGCAGGGAGAAATGCATTTCAGGGTGTTTTTGTCACCATTCTATCAAGCGGAGTGCAGGTGACCTAGTGATGGGCTACATTCGTTATTTAGGTACTCGGCCTATTGAGCTTCATTCTAGGTGTAGAAGTTATAAGAGGATTGGATTTTAGCTTCATTTATGACACCTACATGGGTAGCATTGATTATTACCAGGGTTGAAACGTGCGAATACGTAGGTATTAGGGCACATCCGTGCCATGCCAATTCTTCGGTTTGAAACAAAAAATGGTTCAAACCAGGGAGAAAAAAATTCATGTTTTTTTGGGTTTTTTTTTTCTGGCTCGAACCGGCTCCGAACGATTCAAACCGCGGTTCGTGTAACTATGTTTCACAAATGTAAAGACTGACCACAAAGTTGGGCTTCTCACACTTTTCTTAAACATTATCTACCGTTCATAAATTAATATCAGATCTATAGTGTCATTTTGTAGCTCAAGAGATGATTGATCATAGTATGAAGCAGTAGATACAACTACAAGGATCGACTCTATCTGAGCTTCCGCATTGGGATCCTCTAGATTCCAGCACTCATAGGCTTGCATAAGTATATGTGAATCAAATCAAGAATGTTTTTCGCCCTCCCAACACCAGGCTTGTTTAAATTTCTCTCGACATGTGTCTTGTGGCTCCCAAGTCATTGTACCAAGTATGATCCTCTTGATACGATGACAATGATGATATAAGGATGCTAGAGTCTTCGACTTCACCTTCATCGACAATATTACCAGCCTGCTTTCAGTTTTCCCTTACCTGATTCCACCAACAATTTTCAACATTCACTCTTCCAATGGCCCTTCTTGTCGCAATAGAAGAACTTGCCTTGCTTCTTGGTCTTGATGGATGACCCTTCTTCCTCCTGAGCCTTGGAAAACTGTTGTTTGGATTTTTTTTATTGCCCTTTCTCTTGCATTACTTTTGACATGCCGCAAGTGCTTGATCATCAATATTTTGACGACGAGCTTGCACCTTTTCCCATCGTTGCTTCTCCTGCATCAAGATCCCTGTGAGCTCGTCAAAGGTTGGTAGCCTTTCTCTTGATGTTATCCCGCTCATGAACATTTGATAGGTATCTGCAATGCCGCATAAAGTGGTGTGCACCAACTCGACATCACGTATGCGCTCACCTATGGAATGTAGTTTGTCCCTTATTGCCTCGATCTTGGTCATATAAGTTTGAATGTGCTCCCCTTGCTCCATACAAACACTATTCAATTTTGACTTTAAAGACTTTTTCTTCACGGGTTTGAAGTCTTGAACTGCTCTTTTAGTACATCCCAAGCTTGTCTTGGTGTCATGACAGCCACATATCTGAAGCTCAAACTTCGAAAGAAGAGTGGGACATCTTGAGCTCACTATATGACGTGAGGGACGTGACTTCCATGTTGCATCTCAAAAGAAAATTCTTCATGCTCAAGATGTCAAATGGTAATTCACTTCAGAATCACGTTAACCAGTTTAAGAATCTCTTGCAACAATGGCCACTGTCGGATCGATCATCGATGATCAAGATGCAATCGTGACATTGCTTTCAAGCTTGTCCTCTACATATGTGAACTAGTTGATGATCATATCGACACACCTAGATTTAACTCTCACTAGAGTTATCACTATGTTGCTGCAAGAAGACAATCGAAGAAGTCAAGACACCTTGTCGACTTCATCATCTCATGCTCTATATGTAAACAACGGCTCAAAATGATAGAAGAAGAAAAGCTCTAAGCAGTCCAAATCAAATCGAAAACTAATGCAAAGTCAAGAGCAATTATCAAATCCATAGTCGAAGAAGAATATGTTTTGTAAGTATTGCAAACTCACCAATCATGATATCCAGAATTGTAGGGTATTAAAAGCAAAGAATTCTAGCAAACAACCAGATCAACAGGAGAATGCAGTCACAGCATCTCCCAAACTCAACATGGACGAAAGAGCATTTATGGTCAAAGACCAAAAGATGCAACTCGATAATTCTTGGTTTTTGGATTCCGGAGCTACTCAACATATGACCAGTCATCGTGAGCATTTTCACTCCTATATGCCTTACTGTACAAAGAAATATGTTCATCTTGGCGATGATAGCACACACACTATCGAAGGTGAAGGCACTGTAAGATTGATATTCCAGCATGAGCAATTCTTAACAAATGTTTTGTATGTACCTAAACTCTCTACGAATTTATTATCAATAAATAGAATCATTGTTTTAGATCATAGGGTAGAGTTTGAGTATGATCAATGCCAAATTATCGATAGGACAAATAAGATCCTTGCACTCGACAAGAGGCATTGATACTTATATAGATTGGCACATTGTTATTCTGACACTAGTCAAGCCTGAAAACCTCTGTTCTTGTCAATAAAGCATTACTATGGCATCAAAGATTAGGAAACTTGAATCATACATCTGTGTCGATTGGTCTCAACTATCCAACCAACAAAGTTGACCTCCTTGTCTGTCATAGCTGCATCCTTGGAAAATAGACTAGGATTCCTTTTAGATCGAGTCATAGGCATGCACGAAAAGATGTTATAGATGTCGTTCATTTAGATATATGTGGTCCAATGCAAAACTCTGTCGTTGCTTGATGCAAAGTATTTCATTACCTTCATTGACGAATATTCCAGAATAACAGTTGTTTACTCATTAAGCAAAAATCGGAGGCTTTCAAAAAATTTTGACAATTCAAAGAGTGTGCAAAAAATGAAACTAGTAAAAGAATTAAAGCACTGAGGTCCGACAATGGGGGAGAATACATCTCTACCAAATTGAAGGAGTATTGCCTTAACAACGACATTGAGAAACAATACATTACCTCCTATCGCCTCAATCAAATGGACTTGTTGAGAGAAAGAACAAAACCTTGGGCGAATCGGCAAAGTGTATGCTTGCTCATGCGACACTTCCAAAGTCCTTCTAGGCTAAAGTTGTTTCCTCTACAGCTTATATCCAGAATAGATGTTTGACTAAAGGTCTCTCAGACAAAACACCATATGAAATCTGGACAGGCTCCAAACCATCATTATCAAACTTACGGGTGTTTAAATGTATCGCTTATGTGCAAATATTGCAAGATCTCAGGAAGAAGCTCAACTTCTAGAGTATCAAATCTATTTTCATTAGCTACACTACTTTAGATAAAGTTTATAAGTTGTATGATCCTGTCGAGTCAAAGATATTCACCAGTTGGGATATCGTCTTTGTCGACCTCAAAGGTAAGGGCAAAGCTCGTATAGTTGAACTATCTGACTCTCTCAAAACATCGAACATTTTTGTTTCTAAGTCGACTATTCTAATTGAAGGTCCTAGTTCGTCTACTCCAGATGAACAACTTATCAGCAACAAATCCTAAGATGATGATGTTGCAATTCAACAACTACAGCATGATGAAAATAATTGACTTCGCTCATTATCCAGAAGATCGACAAGAGAATGCAAACCACCTATAAGGTATATCGACGAGTCTGCAACTTACCTTGTTCAAGAGTCAACTATTGTCGAAGAGGCACTCAGTCAGCCCAATTCCAATCTCTGGAAAGAAGCTATGGATAAAGAGTATTCATCTCTTATCAAGAACCAGACTTGGACTATTGTCGAATTACCTATCAGCAGAAATATAGTTGATTGCAAATGGATATTTAAAATCAAATACAAGGCAGATGGAAGCATCAGTCAAAGAAAGGGTAGACTTATCGCCAGAGGATTTTCTCAGATACATAATGTCGACTACACTGATACTTTCAGTCCAGTAGTTAAACATTCTTCAATTGAACTTCTATTGTCATTTGCTGCTGCAACAGATTTGGAAATACATAAAATGGATGTACAAACAACATATCCTAATGGAGTTATCGAAGAAGATATTTACATGATGCAACCCAAAGGTTATAACATCGAAGGTAAACAGAATCATGTATGTAAACTCCATAAAGCACTTTATGGCTTGAAGCAATTTACTTGACCATGGTTTCAAAGGATCAACACTTTTCTTATTGATCACGACTATAAACCAAGCACTTCATATTCTAATGTCTACTTCAAGTTAGTGCAACCTTCTTTATCATCACTTTGTATGTGGATGACACATTGATATTCAACAATAGTATCAATCTAATAAAAGAAGCTAAGACAATGCTATTCTCCATCTCATTATTGTCTAGGTATTCAAATCCAAAGAGACAAAAAATAGAAGTTGATTTACATTATTCAGCAAAGATACATTCATAATGTCTTAATCAGATATAATATGATGAATTGCAAATTAGCTCACTCACCAATGGACCCAGGACTCAAATTGTCGAAGGGGACCAATGTCCTCAGATGGTTGAAGAGAAGGAGCAGATGCGTGAGTATCATTATCATTCGATAATAAGATCTCTTATGTACGCGATGATCTATACCAGACCAGACATAGCTTTTGTATGCCACTGGTAATTATAGACAGAATTCATACCAAAATGATAATGACAATCATCTTCAACCACACAAATATTAGACTATCTTATTGAGGCTCTCTGGGATACAATCACCAATGATCTGAGTCTATTCCTTAAGTAATAATTACTCTATACCAAGAATATCGTATATCCAATGCACATAATTTTAACTGATGAATCATGATTATTCACAAATCATGCATTTTACAAACGATATTATTCAAAGCAGTTAGTCTCTGGTGAATCCTTTTCACAATGATCATTTCTCAATGAACTTCATCCTGGAGTAACCAACTTCTCAAGTTGATTGCCAATGATTCAAAAATCTCAAATGTATAGGTGCAAAATTCAACTATACTAGTATAACACCACATTTAGATCCTCATCTAAATCATTTATAAGTTAAGCCGTAAATCTTCCACAAAAAGATCCGTTAACTCTGCAAGTATTTGTCTCAATAATACTTGATCATATGATTATGTTCACCGACCAGGAATACACAGTAGATTCATACAAGATTAATTGTGCACATATGTCAATAATCTCAATATGACCCAGTACATAAACACATGCTTATCTGGCAAATTTCTCCAGAATCCACATATGTTAATCAAATATCTCACTGAGAATCTTGTAACTCAGCTACTAAAGAATTTCTATTTCTCATGAGTAAATAACATATTCGGAAAAATCTCTGAGACGAATAATATATTTATCTCATCAACTTTCCAACCCAGTTCTTTCACTCAATCAACCCTTCTCTGATCCTAGTACTCAAAGTAAGATTAGATTGATCTAATACAAACACTCAGACTTAAACTCTGATCAAACTTACTCCTCCTCCAATTAAAATGAAATTAGTAACTTTTCACCTTTCATTGTACTACTTATAAATAATGATTCAAATTTCAAACCAATTATAGTTCTAGATTGTTCCACACAATCTCTAGAGAATTTCTCTTATTCAAAAAGTTCCAATTTGGTATCTTATTCTGAATCTATCCAAAATTACTTTCATTTCTATATATATCACAACTGGTTCTCTTCCAAAAACTATGCAACCAACAGATCTTCAAATAGTTTCATCCCCTCTCCTTTTAAAAAAATTATCATTTTTTATAAAAGTTAACTAGAAAGATGACATGAAAATATCCAAATCCATGAAAAGTCAATTATAAGTGCTTTCCATAAAAGGCTTCACTCTATTACAACCAAGACTTTTTCTTCAAATACTTTCAACCCGAGTGACAATACTATCATTCCTCTAAAATCCGTTTATGTAAAAGAGATATTCTAGGTTTAAGATATTGAAACACAATCACCTTAGAATTTTTTCTAAATTCCAAGTCTACACACCAGAGTAGTAATTCATATGATATAACAGTCTTTCAGAAGAATAACTTCATGCTGGAAAGAATCATATAAACCAGTCTGATGTCTTATATTCGAGAAATTACTAGGAAGTAAAGGATCGATTAAGAAAGCCAGAAATAGATTTGAGGGTTTCTGATTTTGTAATGCCACATTGGGATCTAGATTAAACCTCAAAATTTTCCAAAATACCCCACATTTTATCAATGGTTTTTCTTTTTTCCATATCATGACTAGGTACTAAAACACTCCATTGATAATCAAATCTTTACAGTCATAGAATTTCCTTTCCAAAATTACTGATGTCCCATACCACCAGCTCTTCCTTTTAGAAAACTCTTAATCGCCTTATCTGATATTCTAGATATCCACTGATCATCTAGCTATTCTATAGTCCATATAAGATATTATCTCTTGTTTCCAAAAATGAGGAGAATCCATTTATTTAGATGATTGGCATGCCTATCAGATGGATACCATAGATCCATTCCCGATCCTATAATTTAAACAGAAGAATTAACATGTTTCAATATTACATTCCAATCCTTCCAGGTTAGTGAAAAGCTTCGAAACCCTATTGATGCATCAACTCTAGGGACAAGCTTTTGTCAACTAACGGATCCAATGTAATCCATGTATCAAATTCTACTTCTAACATCACAATTGACATCCAAAACTGTGGATAACTCAATGGTTACAAAGATATCAGTTATGATCTCAACTAAATGAATTCAATCCAAGAAATCAATATCCAGTACTAAGCAATTATTTCCATGGACTACCAAAATCCTAACTGCGAAATAAATTTTTCGAGCCCACTTACTACCTCTGATGTACACTCTTCTTCCTCCCTTAGGATTTTCAGTTCCCTGAAAATTTATTTTAGCTAAGGCACTAAGAAGATGTACAGACATTAGTAAATGTAAAAAGTTAATTATTGTACAAAAAAGTCTGAAACAATTTTACTTCTATCCTATACCTGGGTTGAATTCCTGATATACAAAAATCATCACCTAGTATGAAAAACAATACTAATATGATCTTTTGCACACATTTCACCATAGGATTTAACTAGGAAATGAAATCAGTTTTTTTTTAAAAAAAAATTGATCAGTTTGTATCAATTACAATTTTTTCAATAAAATTGGACTATTTTTTTTTTTATTGATCGGTTTGGCAGTACTCCATCAATATTAACAAAAATTATCAAAACGTCAAAATATGAAATTACATGAATGAAAATCCTACCATTAGGATTTCAGTAACCCATAAACTATATCCAACGAGATTTCACTTCCCAGATAAAGAGTTCTATCACCACTCATTCTATCTGGCCATTTCATATTGTTTGATGGTTTTTAAATTCAATTTTGACAAGTATCTTGCCCAAACATTCATTTGACCCATTTCTAACGATCAGTTCATCAAAAATATATCAGACAAGTAACCAATTTCAAATTTTAACCAAATATGAAATTCAATAGAAAAGAAAAAAATGAAATTTTAACTTCAACCTGGAAGTACCATACTCCAAAAGTTAAAATGACATTGTATAAACTGCTGGCAAATTCATTGCGGTTCCTTTTGTCAATCTAAAATTATCTATACTCGGAAAATATTTTAGCTTTAGTGAAAACATTGTGACTAACTCTGACTGATAAATTTAGTATGGTCAATTCACTAATCTAAACTCATTCCATAGATAGCGAAAAAATGATTGAAAATTTTGTTTTTTTTTTTCAAAAAATCTCGATTTTTGGCACAATTTACGTAATTTAAAAATTCCGATGAAAATATTGTTAGTACAATAGGGAATCAAAGTTGAAAAATCGAAATATTGTTCGATTCCTAATGTTACTAAACCAATGTCTAACTGGCATGCAAAGCACACTACATCAGTCACAAAATGTCATTACAGAATTTTTTATGTAACTTTCAGTTTTACGGAATTTGTCAGCCAATATCACTAATTTGTGACCCAATCGTTAGAGCACATGTGTATAACCACTCAAATCGACTATAAATCCCTCATGCATGAAGAATCACACTCAGAATCAACACGCAATCAATCCATGCAAGCATAGTACCACAAATTAGGGAAAAGACTAGCATGCAATCGTAACAATTACGGATTTTGTCATTTTGCTCACAAAACTGTCCAAACAGCCATAATTTTGGCTATAGTGCACCAAATTAGGCATTGTAAAGCACAGTACGAAGGGAGACCAAGTGACCGAGATGCTTGCCACATCAGCCTTCCACCTAGGCTTCACATGTGTGAGAACAGAGTGTCACAAAAATCCATGGTAGGGTGCACTTCTAGCAGGGCATATGATGTAAAGTCAATCAAACACCTCCCCAAGCTCAAAAGTGATGTTACCAACAGTCTTAAATGGTCTATTAGACTTCTGTGAAGCATTCATACCGTTCCTAAGAAGAATGAAGATTTCTTGGTTTGTAGAAGTCAAATATTCCAAACTTGATGGAGATGGAGCATAAGCCACCGGCCATCAATTTATAGGTCTGATAGACCTGATAGTGCCCTTAAATCTCATTTAGGGTTGCCCACACTTTGTCGGAGTCATTTCCTTAACATTTGAGGCTCTTTGAAAAAAAGAAAAAAATGCGACTGCATATTTACTCACAATTTCTGACAAGCAAAAAATACGAAAAAGGCGACACTGTTGTCAAACTCCGTGTATTTTTGTAGACTGTGTAAAAACACTTGTAAATCTGTATAAAAACACAAAAAAATCCGCAAAACTGGATAAACAATGGATGAAGATAAAAATTGATTAGTCAATTAGTAAGAAGGAGAATGATTCAACAAGCCTACCAATATTCTCGAAGGATACATGGATGCAGATTGGGCAGGGGATATTGATATTGACTTCTAGATTTGTATTTTTATACAATCAAGGCCCAATCCCTTGGAATAGCCAAAAGCAGGCCTCAGTAGCATTATCATCAACCGAATCAGAGTACATTGTTGTCACGAATGCTACCAAGGAGGCAATTTGGCTGAGGCACCTGCTAGCCACATCCAACGACCATCTTTTGTGACAACCAAAGCACCATAGCTCTCTCTCTCTCTCTCTCTCTCTCTCTCTCTCTCTCTCTCTCTCTCTCTCTCTCTCTCTCTCTCTCTCTCTCTCTCTCTCTCTCTCTCTCTCTCTCTCTCTCTCTCTCTCTCTCTCTCTCCGAGATTTCATTCTCGAAGCAAGTATATCGAAATCAAGTATCATTATTTAAGAGAGAAACTGCAAAGCAAGGATGTATTATTAGTCTACTACAGGACATAAATAATGGCAACAAATTACTTCACAAAGGCTTTGTCAAAAGAGCACCATCTCATATTCAACGACATGTTTAATCTGAAAATTAAAAGTTTTCAGGATCCACTTTAAAGGGGGAGTGTTGGAATTTGATGCTCAGCCTCAATCCACTCACTTGTAAAATCCACGAAGTGGTGATGTGATTCGACCCATTGAGGTTCTAACTCATTTTTCGAGTCAATATCAATTTTCTGGTTTTTGATCCCGGAGCATTTTTCGATACATGGATCAAAAATTTCTTCAATATTTAGATCGAAAATTTCTCGAGCTTTTCCCTTGTGGTTGATAAATCGATCTTCCACAAAAATGACATCTCTACTCGTAAATGTTTTTTTAGTTTCCAGATTGTAGAGCTTGTATGCCTTGTGATTTGGAGAGTAGCCAATGAAAATCGATTTTGTGCTTTTGTCATCCAGCTTCTTTCTTAGATCTTCGGGGATCTGAGCATAAGCAATGCATCCAAACACTCTAATATTCTTGAGTGATGGTTTCAATCCTGTCCACAGCTCATAGGGTGTCTTGCCATTCAGGGCTTTGGTGATGGATTGATTTTGTAGATACGCAACTGTAGTAATAGCTTTTGTCCAGAATTTTTTCGAGAAAGAGACAAGGGCCAGCATGCTTTTGGCACTTTCGATGAGTGTCCGATTCTTTCGTTCAGTGACACCATTGAACTGAGGTGAGTAGCTAGTTGTGAATTGTTAATGTATTCTGTTGGCCTTGCAGAACTCCTTAAATTCTGTGGAAATAAATTCTCTCCCTCCATCTGTGCATAGAGGTTTTATCTTCCTCTGGGTTTGATTTTTTGCAGATGCCTTGTACTGCATGAAAAATTTGAATGCCTCTCATTTGTTCTTCAGAAAATAGGTTTCAGTCCTTTGAGAGAAGTCATTGATGAAGGTTAGGAGGTATAGAGCTCCCCTTTGGAAGCAGTCTACATCGGGCCATAAATGTCCCTATGTACGAGACCTAGCAAGCCTTTGGAAGTATGAACTGAGTCATAAATGAACGGACTTCTAGCATGCTTGTTGATTATACAGCTTTCACATGGAGAAGTTGGCTTGCTGAAAGGCAAATCTTGTACTAATATCTGAGTCGACATTTGGTGAATACTATTGAAGTTCAAATGGCCTAATCTGAAATGCCAAAGCATATCAGTTGATTCAAAAGTAGAAGTGTGAAGAGCTTGACTGCTGGAAGAATAACAATGGCTGAGTTTGTAAAGATTGCCACTTCTTCTCTCGAAAGCTAAAACTTTTTAGGATTTGTCAGGGATGGTGCAACCGATTGTATCAAATTCGACCCTCCGACCCGAATCATTGATTCTGCTAATTGAGAGCAGATTCTTGGTCAGATCTGGAACGTGGAGAATGTTGGACAACAACTTGACTCGATTCTGACTATTCCTTCACCCTAGATCAAATGTGATGAGTTGTCTCCAAATTGCACAACTTGAGAGTGGATGAAAGATTTATAATCTTTGAACCAGTCTTGATGGTGAGTCATGTATTGAGTTGCTCCAGAATCAAGATACCAAGAATTAATATCTTGTTGTTCTTCGACCTTGGTCATAAAGACTGCTTCATCTTCCTCTTGCTACTGGGTCAAAAAACTAGTTGAAGCACTATGTGCTTGTTTGTTGGAACTGCTTCTTCTTCTCATTGTTGAATTTTAAAGTTCTGCAGTCCTTGATTTCATGTCCAGTTCTCTTGCAGTATCTGCTGAATAGTTTCTGCTTTGTTTGGAAAGATGAAGTGTTCAAATTTGACCCTGAGCCAGAATTCGATCCAGAGCCAAAATTCAATCCTGAGTCAAAATTCAACTAAGACTGCATATTGCACTTCTTTTTGGATCTAAACTTTTGATTAATTTTGAATATAGAGCTTGAGGATCCAACCCTGAGTCTGAGGAGGATGTAGATTTTTTGATTTCCTCTTGTAGAAGCATCAAAATTGCTCTTGATAGAGTAATTTGCTCCTGGGTCGAAATTATCATGGCCCAGTTTTCATAGGCTTCAGGAAGACTCGATAGTAGAGTCATAACAGCATTGGAATCTTCAATGAATGAGCCAATTGCAGCCATTTGCTCCATAAGATTTTTGAAAGTGTTGATATGACTTGTAACAGTTTCTGCTTCAGATATCTTCAGGTTGAAGAATTTCTTCCTCAAATGTAACTTAGAAGTAACATCTCTGATATCATGCAGAATTGCTAGAATGTCCCATGCATCATTGGCTGTCTAAGCATTACGTATGTAAATTATCTATGTATCCTTGATATTGAGAGTGATCATGGCAAATGCCTTGCTATCTCTCAGTGTCCATTTAGTGATAATGGATGCATCACCTTCTGGCTTGACTTCTGTGCTGTCAACAACGTCCCATAGTTCGTTGGCTAATAGCATGACTTCATTTTGAGCTTCCAGAGATGATAGTTCCCTCCATCGAGTCTCCTGCTTAGAGAAGACGGATCCATTCTGGCTAAGCGAGATCGTTGGTAGTAATAATGTTTTCGGAAAAAAAAAAAAAACGTTGTCTTGATAGAAACAAGACTATAATCCGCAATAAAAAACACATTACTGAAATGCCCGCTCTAATACCATTTAGTGAATCAGCAGGAATGAGTGAAAGTTGATGAGCGAGCTTGGTGTAGAATCGGAAGCGCCACAAACAATAGCAGAATATTCAAATTGAATGATTTAGACAAACGCTCAATGAACCAATACAGTAGTGAGACTGAGAATTACACTGTGATTAATATTAACAATGAGTACAACTACTCGAAGTAATAACTTCAACTTGTTGAGCGTGATAATGCTGGCTACAGAAACTCAAAAACCAGAAGAAGTTTTCTGATGAAGTTTATTACTTAACTAACTTCCTATCCATAGCTTAAAGGTCTATTACAAAATATCTTCTTCTTGTTAAATATCTAATTAGCATTTATTGCTAACTGCCTCATTTATTACAATCGCCCCTGAATGAATAAAGTAGGCAAAATTTCCGCGAATCGGATTTCTAACCGATAGTATCAAAATTTACATTGTATCAAAAATTACAATGACTAAAAAAAAATAGGATTTTTCGAGTCAATACGGTATCAAAAAATTCTAGAAAGTTTGATCCTGAATTTTCCTGTCTTATGCTCAGAAATTCAAGCCTTCTGTTTTCTGGTTTTTCAGGATGCTCATTAATGAATGGATTTGAGGCTGAGCATCGAATTCCAATACAAGGGACAGTCAAATTAGATGGAAAATGTTGTAGAACAACTGATCAGACAGATCTTGATTCTACTAACAAAGCGCGCAATATGCTTGACAAAGGATGAAAAAGAAACGAACACGAACTCGAAACATTTCTATTCGTGACCAACTCGAAAAGATTCACGAAGGATTCACGAAATTTGTCTTGCAGTCAACTCGAAAGATTCGCGAAACAGTTTCTTGTAGGAGCTCGTGGCTTTCTTGTTAAAGCTCGAAAGATTTGCAAACAGAATCTTGTCGTGAAATTTTCCTGTTTCTTGTTCAAGCCTCGGTTTTTGCTAAATTGTCGCGAACAATTCGTGAAATCTTCTGGACTATTCTTTAAGCTCACCTTTTGTGAAACTATCTCGAACAGTTTGTGAAATATTCTAGATTTCTTCTTCAAACTCAAGAATTGTCATCTATCGCAAACAATTTGCGAAAGACAAAAATGTCATGAAGAGACAAGTGTCGTAAACAATTCACTAAATACGAAGCTAAGATGAAGAGATAAACCATCACAAATTATTCACGAACATAGTTTATTCGAGTCTGAAAACAGAGCGTCTATTTGAATATCAACCGTCATAAACAGTTAGATATCTACTATTATAGCATTAAAAGGCCAAAAGACCTGTAAATAAAAGGCCAAAGGACCTGGCATGTAATAATATAAATACATGTGCACTACTCGTTGTAGCTCACTCAATTAGAGACACAACAGCGAGATAAGACAACAAGAGATGTATATTGATGAATCAAATTCAGAGTTATAAAAATTCATTTTTGATCAATATTTTCTTATTGTCTAAATTGTCTAAATTGTCTTAAGTTATCTCTTACTTCCACATATAACTTCCGCACGTATATTCAATCAGAACTAATACTGTTCTATTAGTACATAGATCAGATACAATCGCGATTGAAGACACTGATATTAGTTTGATTTATTCAAACTTGCATCGTGTTATCTGTGGAAGAATAATTACTATTTTTCCTACAGTGGTATCAGAGCATACAGAATTAAAGTTGATACAGTGGTATCTTTGCATTCCTCTCAACATTCTTCATACATCCATCAATAAGCCGCTATCTGGAGCTTATTCAGAATTAAAAGATGTCATCGATCACCAATATTCAAGCTAAGATCACTACAATCTTGGACCCAGAAGATTCAAACTACTTGATTTGGAAATTAAAGACTTCACTCTTGTTGAAGGGCGAAGTTCTATGGCAATGGGTAGAACCAATTGAGGAGAAGCCAGGAGCTACTCCTGACAAAGGACTTCAATGGAGTTTAAAAAATGACAAAGCTATAGCAATTATTGCGTCTTCAGTGCATGACAATATAATGCTAGATCTTACATCAATTTCAAACACAAAGGATTTACGGAAAGAATTGCAAACCAAGAATGAAACTCGATCTCGTAATCAGATCATTTCTTGGAAGACCAATTAACTTACCTACAGTGGAAAGACAAAGACTTGAACACATTCGTACGAAAGATTAAAGATCAGTTTATTTCCTTGCAGAATTATGGTACAAAAAATACAATTTCTAAGGAAAATAAACTTAGTTATTTTCTTCGAGCCCTACCCAGGTCATTCCACACAACTTAAACTTATTGGCGAAAGATGCGACAATGGCACTTCAAAAGGAAATAGACGGAGTTAAGGAGGAATTAGAAGCTTGTGAACGCTATGATGACAATGGTGATTCAGAAAATGCTGTATTTACTCAAAAGAATAAATCTTCTAAGAAGTCTAAGTTTAAGAGGGAGTCATCTAAGAAGAATGAGTCTAAGACTAATGAACAACAGTCTGGGAAACAACAGAAGAATTTTGGTGATAAGAAGATCTACAACATATGCAGAAGATCAGGTCACATAGAAAAAAAGTGTTGGTTAAATCCAAAGATTGAATGCGTTCATTGTCATAAACGGGGTCATGCAGCAGTAGACTGTTATCAGAATTCTAGAAACCAAACGGAGAGAATCGAAGTGAACCTTCAGATTCAAACTATGTCGAAGACAAAGTAGAATGCTCGAGAGCAGCAGAAGACAGGGCAACAAGGAATTCAGCAGCTTATATTAGTACTGATCTATGTTGTTCATCTAATTCAATTCGAGAAGTAGTACTTGATTCGAGAGCCACCTCACATTTTGTTTCCTCGAAACAAATTTTGTCTGAGTATAAGAAGACAAATTATTCGAGATTCATTATACTTGGAGACGGTTCTAAACATGTGGTTGATGGAACTGGTGTATTATGGCTAGACACAGACTAGGGAGACAAGAAACTGGAGGAAGTTCTCTATGTCCCTACTCTTGATAAAAATCTTCTATCTGTTGCAAAGATAGTCAATACAGGCATGAAGGTAATCTTCACGAAGAACTCTTGTAAACTGTTCGAGGAAGATTCTGATAACCTGGTTGCTAAAGGCAACAGAGAAGGAAATTTATATCACTTGAAAATTTGAACTCAAATCAAACAATCAATCAAACTCAGGAATCGGCAGATGTACTGTGGCACAAGAGGCTATGTCACATGAACATGGAAGCCTTGTACCAAGCCAATAAAAGTCAGAGAATTCAAGGAGTCGAAATCAAAAGTAGAGATATTCGAACTACATGTGAATCCTGTCTTAAAGGCAAGATGACTAGAACACCTTTTAGTAAGGATGTTTATAAAGCAACTGAGGCACTTAATTGCTGAGGGTAATGACCTTGTCTTTTCATCATTAAAAAAAAAAGGATTTTTCTCCACTGCTCCAATCAACATCCTAAAAAGCCATTTTAGTTTTGTTTTATTTAAATCAACATCCTAAAAACAAATTAGTGCTCAATTTGTTGAGGAAGAGAAAGAAAACTACACAAAAATTCAAAGCTATAGCTAAAGTAATGGTTGATAGACTTAGAAGTTTTGCCCTACACTAAGTAAGTTCTTAGAGATGCTAGGAATGTAAAGTACACCATCTATCTTGATCTTCTTTGGAGATCCCAAGCATAAAGGTATTGATCCTACTCCTTCTAATTTACAAGCACAATCATTTGATGTAAAAATTGACTTGATAGGACCATCATAAGCTGAGAAAGTTGAAAAATAGTCCCTCTTACTTGTCGTGTGGGAGCTAGCCCCACTATCTATCCACCAAGGGTCTTCTCTCATTCTTGAAGATGAAAAACTTGACATCATGAGAGAGTCTTCATGTGAACTCTCCTGCTCTTCTTGGTGTAGGTTTGCTTGACTTTGAGCTTGCTTCCTTTTGAAGCACTCAGAGGCATAATGCCCCATCTTGCTACAAAAGTAGCTCTGATCTTTGACTTATCCTTCTTGGGCTTGCTTGAGCTTGGAGTTGAAGATCCTTCTTGATCTTCACCTTGACTTGGTTCTTCTTGAATGCACCTCCTTTGCCTTTGGATTTTCTTTTGCCCTTGATGAAAAGGGCCGTGTCACCTCCATCATTGAGAGAGAGTTTCTCCATCCTCGACTTGATGTGTGTTCTCCTACTCTCCTCGGACATGAGGACTCCTTGGAGATCTTCAAGAGAGGGCAATTTGCCCATGATTGCCTAGCCGTGCACCAAGTTAGCAAAATGACACACTTAGTCTATTCAAAATCAATTGAACAAGTTCACACTCCTTAATAGAATCTCCTATGTAAGCAAGCTCCTTGTTTAAATCTCTCAAAACATATGAATGACCACTCTCTCCCTTGGCTTGGAAGCATGGAAGGATTTGGTTCTTCAAGGATAGCAACCTTGAAGTGTTCTTAGATTCATATATTGAAGAGTTTCCCATGCTTCTTGAGCCGAGGTGCAAGCACCTACCTCCTTAAGAAACTCCTTTGCTAAATTCATTTTAATACAATGGAGAGCAATCTTGCATCTCTTCTTGTATTGTGTAGCTTCTTGAGTGTGAATGGGCTCATGCAATTCATTACTCACAATTTCCAATAGATCTTGAAAAACAAGAATAGACTCCATTCTTAGCTTCCAAATAGAGTAATTAGAAGCATTCAATCTATCATTTGGATCTAAGAGATATGCATTTATGGAAGCCATCTCTCTCTAGTCAAGAGCTTGATCAGAAAAAATGGATGCAAAATCAAAATCTAGCTATCCCACTACTTAGGGACTTAAGAAGAATCAAACCTTGACCTCTCAACAAGATCCTACTTGATTTTGAGCTAAATCAAATCTATTTGAAACAAGAAAAATGGAAACTAGCTTGAATTGGAGTAAAAATTGGATGTAGAATTGCCTCCTCCTTGATCTCGACTTCACAAGATACTTGGATTCATCTGACCTGAACCAAAAGGAATCAAATGCACATAAATGCCTCTTCAAATCATTCCTATAACAGGTTGAATCACTATGCAATAATTAATCCAAACTATTTCACCAAAACAAGCAAAAGTGATCACAATCTTATCTAGAATTGCAATATATGATGAGTACTTTTCAAAAATCTTGGGCTGACCCTAAAAATGACTTTCAAGGACCTTAATATGCCTAAGAACGACCTATTACAGCACCAAGAATGGTGATCTACCTTCCTATTGAATGATTGAAAATTATTCTTTGTGATGGACTCCACAAATCGAGTAGCATCAAAAAGAAGGAAGCACAAAAAAAAGTTGCTATTTTGATCCAATTGATAAGAGATGACCTCAACTCGGATTTTGAAGCTAATAGAACTATAAATAAAATTCCATTCGATCCCTCTTCACTCAATTACATCAAAAATTGAAGGTGCTAATCATAGATTATGTCTAGACAACAATCATATGCTTGAATTGCATCAAAATCTATTATCCGGCATGATTTATAGCTCATTTCTTGGATTCAGCAAAATAAGTTCAATTGATCCTAGAAATTATGGAGAAAGCACCTAATTAAGGTCCAAACAATATCCAATAGCTAGGTAAGAAATCAATCTATTGATTTCTAGCAACTCCACAAATTGGCTCCAAAATCATGCAAAATCCCTCCCAAGTGTGGATGTACGGCCTACTGTAGCATGTGTATTGTACCATCACCATCCAAACCTTCTAATGATTACAAAAAACCATATTCCAATGGCAATCATCAAGCAAATGATAGACCAAAACTATTCATGAAGGAAAATCTCAATTTTACTCATCATTGGGGCTCGAGAGATCCAAAACAATGTAAAATTGAGTTTCCATCTATGCTATTGTTTTAGTTGCCATGTTAATGACATATATTTTGTGCTCTAGCTTAGATAATTTTCAAATGCACTGTTTTCAGAGTTATGCGTCTTGTGATTACTCCTTAACTACAAGCTTTCTGTGTGATAATTTTTTATGATCTGTAGCATGCTTGTGTACATTAATCTTATAACTTTTCAAGACATTACTTTGTGGTGTTGTTTCTACACTATTTGCACTTTCAATGTATGGTGATTTATGACTTGATGGAAAGCTAAAAACATTTAATTTCTAGGTCTTGGTAGGTGGCTACACCATCAGATTTAAGTTTGATCATAAATCCTTGCGACAAGTGGAGCTCTTGCCAAGGCAAGCTAGATTTGAATTGATTTTAAGTCATTATTTTAATAGTTTATGCTTATTTGTGAGACCTCCATCACTTTCTAATCATTCATTTTTAGGCATTTTGCATGGATGTGAATACCACCCATGGTAGCTACCCCCAAAACAACATGTTACCTAGAATTTTAATGTCTCAATCTACATTATGGTGACTGGACACATGCCTTTCATTCTTTTGTCAAGATGGGAATTGCAAACTCTGTAAAATGGTTTTGTATGACAAATAGACACCAAATGTTATAGTAAATGATTGGCTTAAAGAGTTCTTCAATAAGTAATAAGCTGGTTAGGCCTCCTTTCCTCTCCATGATGTCGAGGCTCGACTCCAATTTCAGCACACAAATAAGGACCTAGAAGAGAAAACATGTCGGAGGGATTGTTGGATGGCTTGACTTCAAGGGATGGAGTTATATCACACTTGAGCTCACATAGATATACAAGATCAAAACAAGTATGCTTAAAGGGATGAAAGTTCATATTTTTTTAACAAACATATTGGGCTTTGAACATTCTTTCTTCAACATAAAACAAAAGTGAAACTCTTTTGCAATTCAAAGATGGAATGTAGATTTTGTTTGTTTTCTCTCAAAAATATTGATTTTGTAAAGTCATAAATTAGTGCATGATTTAAATTGACAATTCTGGTAGTATTGGAATGGAGAATAACAATAATTTTGTACCCATGCTAGTCTTCACTCCACTTGGATTCAACAAGGGATGACAAGAAGGCCAAATTTTGCTGTGTGCAAAATGACAATGATGTAGTTCATATTTGGTAGTCGGATTATTGAGACTTTGATCGCCCTCCAAATGGAATACTTGGAAGGCCAAGCTAAGTTCAAAGAAGTGAGACAAGGACTACAATGCATAAAATCACAATATTTAAAGGTCTAACAATTGTGCATAATTGAGACAAGGACTTGTACAAGGAGAGTTTTGCAAAATTATGCCAGAATTGTAAACTATGAGATACGGTGTGAATCTCTTTCTTGGAGACACTTATCATTGTGACAAGGGACCACACGCTCAATACGTCATTCAACATGATACTCAATATGTCATACAAAATGTTAATGTGTATCTTCAATTTTGGGTTTGCATGGATATCCTACTTTGAGCATTTGTCATGATCGACAAAGTCCCATAGGGTGGATCCTCTTTCTGTGGCTTAATTTGAGAGCTTAAATAATTATCTAATAAAGCTCAAGTTTTTTTTTTTTCTTCGAGAACCATTTTCGTCCCATTTCCAACATAACCATTTCTCTTCTTTTCTAACCTTCAACTTCCATCAATTTCCTATCACAATTTGACTAGAAAAAATTAAATCCTTTTCATCTTGAGACAATTACTTTTTTATTACCTACAAAATTGGCATATCAAAATTGAAATTCACTGACTGGCTATTGGACACTAATGGATACTATTGGCTTTTGGTGATTAACACTAGTGCTCAAGAAAAATCATTTATTCTTAATAATAAACCTACCAAAATGGAAATTGACCTATCTTAAACAAATAATTTGTAGGTTTTGAAAATGTGCATGTTTTGCCCCTTTTGTAGGTGATAAGTTTACCAACTTTATATCTCTAGACATACATTTCAATGTGCAAGTTTTCAATGCTTTTTTACATTACAACAAACAAAACTAGCATACCTTAGTGGCAGAATTTTGTAGGTTTATAAGTTTTCTCTTTGACTCTTATCTTGATTCTTCCGATGGGAGTGGCAAATTAAAGTTGGTCATGGTTTTATGCGGTCCAATATCATGTTGTTGCTCAAATCTTGTGTTCTAAAAGTGCTATGCTCATCTCACAATCCAATGGAGAAATGTACTTCCTTCTAAGTTTTGCGATATCAAATCTTTGGCATAACAACAAATGCACTGTCGCCCTACAAACAAAGTCGAGATGAAAGTAACCCAAATATCAAAATACTATAATTTCAATTGATTGAAATTAAGTCAGATAAGTTTTCAACCTTTGGCTTTTAAAAAACCCTATTGCACTTAAGCACCAATGAGTTTCTTGTACAATGCAAAGCTCGATAGGGGGGCTTTTTCCAATGTTTGATACCGACCTTACGAATTGTTTCTCAAACCTTGGAAATAGCACTTTTTCATGGGGCAAAAAATCATGTAGGTCATTTTTACTATCCATTAGCCTAGTTTCTCAAATTGTGCAAGGCTTCGAGGTCTGAGGTTTTCCATGGTTTAAAAATCATGGAGACATCTTGTTTTTACATGGTAAGTTTGTGTTCTTCTTTACCTACTTAAGATATACTTGGTCGTTCTTGTGGCCATGATGGGCTTGAAAAGCATGTCCCTTCTTAGAATGAAAGGCTTAATTATCTTGTATGTTCTCATATCTATACTGCATTGGAATTAAACCCTTAACGAGAGAGAGAGAGAGAGAGAGAGAGAGAGAGAGAGAGAGAGAGAGAGAATGCTTGTTGGTGCAGAGAATTGAACGTGGGTGGGTGACCCCAATTGAAGCATGATACATCAACTCACCACATGTCGGAATATCACAAAGAGGAAACAAAATCCAAATGAGCTTGAAACAAAATCCAAATGAGCTCACGACTTATTGAACGACGACTATTGTTGATGGGTTTTGCTCTGCATAATTCCTGTCAAATTATGAAGGGGGGAAAAATTTGGATAGTTGAAAAAAAAAGCTTTTTGTGAGCACCTATTGGTTGGTGGCTTACTTCCAACAAGAAAAAGGCCAAAGAGGGACTCAGACACCATGATTGGTCCCCCGGGATTCTATCTCTCTGAGGCTGCCACTTGGCGTCTTCAGGTGCCTCCTCAAGCGTTTTGTTATTTTCCTTCTTTTCAACCCTTTCTGCCCATCGCTACTAGAAAGGCTGCCGTGCGAGGGAGAAGTTCATTGTTGGCAGATCAGGCGAGAGAAATAGCGAGGAAAAGGAAGAAGAGGGAGAGATAGCCCCAGTTTTGGTGGTGAGTAGCATGAAAATCAGTAGCTAGGAGGGTGGTTTGTCAGCTTCTTAGTGTAGGAGGATCATTAGCTGATCATTGATGGAGAGTGCATAATAGATAGTTTGTAGAGTGAGTGATAGTCTGTAGAGTGATCATAAGATTTGATCATTTTTACTGGAGAGTGATTGGTAGCCTGTGGAGTGCTCATAAGAGCTGAAAATTATTGTTGGAGAGTGAGTGAGTCTGTGGACTGTTGATAATAGCTGATCGCTGCTGTAGAGTGAGTGATAGTCTGTAGACTGCTGCCAATAGCGAGTGATAGTCTGTAGAGAGCCGATAATAGCTGATCGTTGCTGGAGAGTGAGTGATAGTGATCTCTCTACTGTGGGTTAGAGCTGATTTGAAGAGCGGAGGAGTCGTGTGTTGAGATACGAATCTGAAGAGCAGAGTATGGATCGCCGATTCCCATTCAGCAGCAGCAATGGCGCTGCGAGCAATCGCGACGGAATATGTAGTTCTGCGAATTACTCCATCACGAGCTGCTCGAAATCAGGCATTTCTGCAGTTGGGATTGTGGCGACGCCCTCATCACCCGATGTGTCTTCAGGCATTCCCAGCAAGGGTGTCAAGGCGTCCAAGGGGGAGAAGCAGGCCGCATTGGCAGGCAAGGGCAGTGGGAGGAAAGGGAGCAGAAGCAAGAAGAGATTTGTGGGGGTAAGGCAGCGCCCATCGGGGAGGTGGGTAGCGGAGATCAAAGACACAACGCAAAAGATTCGGCTGTGGCTGGGCACCTTCGACAGGGCCGAGGATGCTGCCCGTGCCTACGATGAGGCTGCATGCCTCCTCCGCGGCACCAACACCCGCACCAATTTCCTGCCTGCCAACTCCACCGCCTCAGGAGCATCTCTGCTGCCATCCAAGGCTGCACGTCTTCTCAACCTCCGTCGCATGAGCGCATCCAAGGCCAAGGCAACAGAGCCCAGCGTTGTGGAAGCGTCCTCGATCAAGCCTCAGCAGAATTTGGCATCTGGTGGAAGTACTTCCCTGATGCAGCTCTCACCTCCAGCTGCAATCCAACCTCCTATGATCTACTCTACTTATGCCTATGACAGCCACCACCATGTTGATGGAAGCAAGATGCAGCAAGAATCTCTTCTTACCCTCCTGAAAATGTATAGAGAGAGGTATTATGGATCCTCTATGTTTCAAGAGGATAACTTTGGCGGCCTTTTAGAAGATCATCTTGGAAGCACACAACTGTTGTGTCGAAAAGAGTTACCCTCATGTGCTCGGATCGACTTTTGTTCATCATTAGATACATCCCCACATCAGGATAATGAGATGCTACATGCACAATATGGAAATGCTAGTGACATACATAGTGATGTCTCCTCTCTAGATGACACACGTTGTCCCATTGAATCACCTTTCGAAATTTGTGATGACATTGTCATGCCAAAAAGTCTCAATAATGACCTTCCACATGAGCCGATCTTGCCAGTACTAGATTTTGCCAGCTCAAGAGATGAATCGTCAAATAGCTCAAACCATCATTATGAGGAGAGCTCTATATTGAGAGAGCATGTCAAGCGCATGATGTATGAGCGACAATCCTCTGCATCTCTCTATCTCATGAATGGTGTTCAAGAGTGTCTTTTGTTGTCGCGTAATGCCATGTCATCACCATCACTTTCCCTACCCCCCTCTTTTTATGCTCAACGTGCATCTCAATCTACTAAAACAAACAACTCCGTGTGGACTGCACGTATCAACATAGACCAACAAGAAACAATGACCCCAGACCATGAGTCTAACATAAACGTAGACAATCAAAGTCAAGAAGCCATGTGGAATTCTTGGGATCTTCCACCACTATGTGCTGTAAATTGAAGGAATTTTGTACCCAATGCTTGGTTCATAACGTTGAATGTCATTCTTTATGGATGAGCAAAAGTGAGTTTGTGAAAATTGAGCAACTTGCTTGCTAGCCCGAAACATAGAAGCATAAACGCCATCTAGGTCAAACTTTCTTTTTAACCATTGTATCTTGCTAAGGATCAAGTATTGTATTTATCGATGTAGAAGCAACTAGTATGGCTAGAGGTGTTCCTCTATATTGAATTTATCCATTCTGACATATTCTTTGGTGAAGAAAGCATAGAGCTCAACATTCATTTTGATATTTTGATTGACTATCATTATGTTCATATCATTTCTTATGCCTTCAAGGTAGATGAGTTTGACTTGATATTCTTAGCAAAACTATTAATTTGTATTTTGTGACAAGCATTATGTTTTGCATGTGTTCATCCTTTGCTACTTTTTATACCATGTTAATGCCTTAGTTTGCTTTCTCTTTTTTTTTTTTGTTTCTTGAACTACTGACTAGAAATAGATAGAAAGATTTATAAAAGAAATGGCAATAACCTTGTTGGAGCACTCATGTAGAAAGGTAGACACATCATTAGAGAAAATTTGGATTCCCAAAAGTCCTAAGAACTACCAACTAGGAGAGAGAATATTTAGAGAGATAAATGCTCAAGCTTGATTGACATTAGATTCAGGTAGCAAGAACCTATATTCACATTATTGGAGTTTGTGCAAATAGTCTATCTTGACATTATGGGAGCTTGTGCACACTGGTTTCAACAATTTTACGCTTGATGGGCAACTAGGATTGCAAGCTAGCCCCATACAATGATAGCCAAATTTGAAAGTGACTCAGAGATCATATATTATATGTATTAGCTAGTCTAAGTCTAATTGATCCACACATAAACATAGTGTATGATAGCAAAAACTTGAAAGGCCTTTTTTATTTCCATTTATTAGAATCAACCATTTTATGAAATAAATGTTAAATACTCTAAAAATTAAACTAATGAATAAAAGAACAATTGTCCAAATGCTAAAATTACATACTAATCAAATAAAGCAAAGTCACTATGACATAAAATTTAGAAGAAAAAAATCATGTATATTTGTTATTTTTATATTCTAAAGGAGCCTAAATGCAACAACCAATTGAGCATATATTATAGAAGTTTGTATACACATTTGAATCAAGAGTACAAAAAAAAGATAGGCTTTCGTGGATTCAAATGCCCATCATGAGATCTATACAGCATAGACTTTGAGAATATTCCAAGTGAGTCCTATGCTTTGTAAACAAGTCTTTTCCCAATGCTTTGGTAAAGATATCAGGTACACATTCCTTTGAAGGTACATGTTGAAGCTCCACCTCCTTTGCCATGACTTGCTCCCTCACAAATTGATATGCCACCTCAATATGCTTGCTCCTAGCATAGTTTTGACCATAGAAATTTGATCCAACTTTAGAATGATCTCCATCCTAAGTATAGACCTCTTTTCCATGGTTTTAAAGGAGCTTCCATAATTGATATAGAGAACAGTGTCCACATGGGATGCTTCACTATTTCTTACATCAATTTTACATGTCAAGATGTGAAAAGAACATGAAGAACCAAATAGAATATAAATAAGATGATTCCTCCATGCTATCAACTTTGAACTCTCTGAAAAATTACATCAACCAAACAATAAATATGAGTGATCAACTATTGCTTACATGTATCCTCCCTCTTTGTCCTTTCTTGCCATGTATCCACCATGAAACTCCATGGATGAGCCTCCATCTCCATCTTACCACAATATTCCATCATCACTTGATGACTTGATCATGAATGATATAATGAACCTCTGATAGCTTCATTTCCATCAGCAAAACCAGCCAAGAATGCTAGTACAACTCCATCATCAAAATGATGTAAAACAATGTAGCTAGTTTGACCATATGTAGTGGGTTTCTTTTCTTGCCTATCCTCGACCCAAGATCTAATCAATCTAGCATCGAGGAGATGAAGTTAGTTGTCACACGTAGATTCGTTCCCATGAGAGCGATAGTATAGTTCAGATTTCAGCATGAATGGAAGATCCAAATTTAACTCTAACATCCATTAACCCTAAGCATTAACACTACATCCATTGACACTAGATCCACAATGAAGATAGATTACTCTCTCTCTCTCTCTCTCTCTCTCTCTCTCTCTCTCTCTCTCTCTCTCTCTCTCTCTCTCTCTCTCTCTCTCTCACACACACACACACACACACACACACACACACACACACACACACACACATAAAAAGTATAAAAACATGCAATCCCAATAACAATCAGATCCAACAATTAGCAAAACTTAATAAAAACATGAGAAGGAAAAGTGATAGAGACCAAGGACATTCATAAATCCATTTCACAAGAGAACCAATCTGCTTTATTGAAATGAAGAAATGTACATGTGTAGGAGCTCGAGTTGGTCCCTTTTTATAGTAGAGAGGAGGACCTTGGCCTTTGAATCCTATTGGTCCATTTCTACCTTCCTAATTATTCAAATTTAAAAAAGAGTGGGAACCATCCAAATTGGAGGGAAACCCAACTTTATTCACTAACTTGACATTTAGGCCCTGCAACATTAAAAGTCCTGCAAAAAAGGCCTAAAGTCCTTTTATTGACTTTCAGCTAATCAAATCTCTATGTGATCATCGGGTTGGACTTACACACGCAGGGTGCCAAATCTCTCACACTTATTAACTAGGGTTAGGGTTGTCGTGGGATTTGCAAATCCTCCGACAGTATCCCCCACCAAAATTGGTGGCGGTCCCATGAACCCTACGAGACGTAGTTATTGTGGGCTTTTATTTCATTCACGTCGAATCTTTATTAAATGATACTGCACCTTCTCCATGAAATCGAGTCGGGCAGTGTTGAAATCTAAGTTGTGCGAAACATCAGAAAAACCATCAAAAACACCAAAAAATCACCAATACCCTAAAAATACAGAAAAAGAACCTTCGTCTGATTCACTATGCACAGGTGTGATTCTGATCTATCTACTGCCAAGTCGACAAAGAATAATACCAAATTAGAAGGTTTCTCAGATGATCATTGTCATATTGTCATATTTTTGTCAAAAAAGTCTCTTTTTTGCAAAAATACCAATATTACTTTTGATTCTTCGCCGGAACCTTCGCGAAGTTTTCAGATCATTCTATTTACATTAAAATATTATTTTTGAGTTCGGCGAACATTCATCCTATCCAGATCATAGAAAATCTTTATTTTTACCCTTGCCAAACTACTGTGTTTTTGTGTGCTAGAAACCTTCGCCGGTTTTACCCTAGCTTTATCTATGTTAGATTTTGAGCCTGAGACTTCGGTGAAGGTTATTTCCATAGAAATTGTTAGAAAACCCTAATCAGAGAGTTTTTTTTTTAATAAAAAATAGCACAGTTGAATCTTTGTCGAGTGAATCTTCGCCTAGGGAACCTTTGCCAGTTCTATTTTTAGATTCTGATTTTCCAGATCAAATCCCTGTCAAATTTTGGATCAAATCTGATACAATCTGATTTTGATTTTGAGAAATTTTTCATTTTTGAGAAGTATCAATTGGTTGAATTTCAGAATCTTTTTCACAATATAGGAATATGATTTTTGTCAAGTGGAAGAGATCTAGCAAATCTGATCTAAGATAGTTTTGATTGAAAATCTAGATCCAATCTCATTGTCTGTTGATTTAATCTGTGAAGATGGCTGCCCCTCGAGCTACTCCTGTAGGAGGTGCTCCTCAGGAAGTCAATCCAACTATTGTTACAAGAGCACCCCATTTTGATCTACCCAAACACAATGGTTTAAAAGATCCAGTTAAATTTCTTCAGATCTATTCTGAATCTTGTGAAGTCTATGGTGAAATTTTTCTCCAAGATAAACTTAAGCTTTTTCCTATGGCCTTAACAGACGCAGCACAAGATTGGTACTATAATCAAGATGAAATTGAGCGTACAGATTGGGAGACTATTAAAAGAGCCCTTACCACACGGTTCAAACCTCGAAAGTTTATAGAAGACCCTTTCCTAATTTTCAGTAAAATTAAAATGGGAAAGCGGGAAATGGTACGAGATTACATTGAACGGGTAAAACGCCTCAGATCTGAATGCGAACCTGAGCTGATTAACAAAAATGCCATGATTATGTGATTTTTGACAGGTTTACCTAAAAGGATCAGACATGAGCTGAAACACCATAATGAGTACGCACTTTTGCAAAATGCTATGGATGATGCAATTCGAGAGGAGGATGAAGATTCATATGATGAGCCAAATATCAGTATGTTGTCTTATACAGCCGGACAGACCACTACGACATCCACCACTATTGCATCAACAAATGTCAATGCTACTGCAGAAACGATGCTTAACGAGTTCGACAAACTCGAGAAGAGCTAGCAGAAACAGATGGAAAAGTTGCAGTCGCAATTTGATGAGAAGATCAAAGCATTGGGAGATTTCCATGGACAAGCGAAAAAGGAACCTGAGAAGTTTGCAAAGACTTTTCCTACTAGAGAAAATGTTTGGTGTTCTATTTGTACAGGAAATCACACAGTGAATGAGTGTCCTCAATGGAAAAAACGAATGGAAATAGGTATATGCCATTTGTGTAATTCGCCTGATCATGAGACTGATTTTTGCAACTTCAATCCTCGGATAATTCAGCAAGGGTATGCACAGATGGGATATTGAGAACCAAATTATGGAGGAAATCCGGCAGCTAGACCTCGACAATTTGCTCTTGGATACCCGGAACGGTTAGCCTTACCTGTCCCACCAAAGCACCCCACTCCTCCTGCCAATTTAATGGAACCGGAACCTTACAGAAATCCCGAACAATGGAACTATGGTAATGATCAAGAAGGTGGATCTTCAGAACAATATGCTATTTATGTTGTCACACAACAACAAGCATCTAGAAACTGGACCAGAGCATCACTTGGATGCTTTGCATGTGGAGAAAATCACAGAGTTAGAAAATGTCCAAATGAAGAGAAATTTGTACCATTCTATCGTGACTGTGGGGCCATTGCTATAAGGAGTGTCCAGCAGAACTAAAGCCACCACCGGCTACAGCTCCTGTAAATTTGATAACAATCAAACAAAGACCAGTAGCTCAGAATAAACCAAGTATACCCTTGATGGTGGTCACCAGAGCACAAAAGTAGAAAAAACTGGTAGCAGATCCTGTACTTGCTGATTCTAAACCATTAACTGATATACCAACAGCATCTGGAGTCTATTTAAATCTTCATGCAGAAAAAAGAAGATATAAGGATATGAGACAGTGGATTAAATATCTGCAAGAAGAAGAGGAACTTGAAGCTACTAGAGCAACAACCGAAGTTGGTTCTTCACCATTGTAGTCATCGGAAAATTCACATACAAATACGAATGCTCAGTTGCATCATCATGAAGAACCCTTCAAGATGACTGAATCAGAAGCACCGCAAACATAACTGCTTATGAATATTTTGTCTAGTAAGATCAACATTTCATTGGGAGAGTTCTTGAAGTTGGTGCCAAAAGCAAAAGAAGTATTAGCGCAAAAGTTAACTCAAGTTGAACCAGAAGTCCATCAGGAGCCACTTTTTTGTGCTGGATTTGAAGAATCTAATGAAGTACTCCATGTCGGAGAAGCTTGGAAAAGAACAAAAAATATTACTCTACCGATACAACATAGAAAATTTCCTAATGAAGCAGCTGTGATAGATGGCGGTTCGGATAATTAACCTAATTTCTACAAAGCTATGTGCAAAATGGGGCCTTACAAAGATAAAACCTGTGACTTTTGCCATTAAGCTAGCTGATCAAACGACACTTCGTCCGCGAGGAATGGTTGAAGATATACTTGTCAGAATTGCCAGAGTACAGTTCGTCATTACTTTCGTAGTAATGGACTTACCAGAAGCACCAAATGTCTACCGAGCTATATACAAACTGACTATTGTTCCTATTTGGACAGTAGAGGCATTAAAAGCCTTTGAAAAATTTAAAAAAAAAACATTAATTTCAGCACCAATACTGCGTTCTCCAGATTGGACGGTTGAGTTTCATGTTCACACTGATGCCTCGAAATATGCAATTGGATTAGTTTTGACGTAGCCAGGTGACTATAAGAAGGACTATCCAATACAATTTGCAAGCAGACAGTTTACAGATCCGGAGAAGAACTATTCAACAACAAAACGTGAAGCATTAGCCATGATTTTTTCTGTTCGGAAATTTCGTCATTATCTCATGGAAACGCACTTTGCATTTGATACGGATCACCAGCCGTTACTATACTTGTTAAACAAGACGTGCAATACTGGACGTATTGCAAGATGGTTACTGTTATTGACTGAATTTGACTTTCGAATTGTGGTTCGAAAGGGGAAGCAACATCATCTCACCAACCACGTTTCACGAATAGAATCTGCACCAGTTAATACCGAGGTGGATGATGAATTACCAGATGCTGCATTATTCTATGTAGAAGCAAAACCTGAGTGGGCAGCGGATATTGTTGAGTACCTGATGCTAGGACAACCGAATGACTCTTTGACAAAAGTACAGAAGAGACAATTGATTCATAAGGCTCAACCTTATCAATTGATTACATGACAATTGTATCGTTGTGGATCAGATAATATTCTACGTAGATGTGTTTTACAGCATGAAATACCAGATTTAATCATGTTTTCACATGATGGCATGGGCGGAGGACACTTCTCTATAGATATTACTGTTCGCAAACTTTTGCAATCAGGTTGTTGGTGGCCTACACTTCATAAGGACACAAAAAATTATATTCAGACATGTGATGTTTGCCAGTGAGCACAACGGCCTACTAGATAGGACTATGAACCCTTGCATCCGGTTTCATAACAAGCGCCATTTGAAAAATGGGAACTAGATTATGTTGGTCCTATTCATCCTTTCGCGCGAGGATCTCAGGCCCGATACATTATCGTAGCAACTGATTATATGACCAAGTGGGTTGAAGCCAAAGCTGTCAAAGTTGCTGATGCAAAATCTACGGCCAAGTTTCTCTACGAAAATATCATTATCAGATTTGGATGTCCAATCGAAATGGTCAGTGACCGGGGTACACACTTTGTTAATCAAACGATAAAGTGTTTATTGGAAGATTTTTTTGTTATAAAACAATTTAGTACTCCTTATTATCCCAGAGGCAATGGCCAAGCTGAATCTTCCAATAAAATTCTCTACATTATTATGACGAAAACCGTTGAAGCGAGTCGATCTGATTGGGAACATAAACTACATGCAACATTATGGGCATTCAGAACTGCTTACAAAAGTAGTACAAATCAAACACCCTTTCAACTGGTTTATGGTCAAGATGCTATCATGCTGATTAAATTTTTAATACCATCTTTATGCATAGCAGCAACAGAACGATTAAATGATGATAAGTCTTTTCAACTACGTCATAAAGCATTGCACAAATTGTGTAAAACAAGATTGATGGTAGTTCATGCGTTAGCAATAGAGAAAGCCCGCCTTAAGGCATGGCATGATCATCGATTACACAAAAAGGATCTGAAAGTAGGAGATCTTGCACTGATGTACAAAACCAAGCTGATCAAGGGAAAATTGAAGTTTACCAGTGAACGTCCGTATAAAGTAAAGGAAATCCTGAACTTTGAGGGATCTCCAAGATTCAAACCCTAACTTGGTAGGGATGAAAGATCCACCAAAATTAACATTAGGGATAGGTTTAGGGCTACTCATACCTGCCCAAAACCGTGATGGATCATGTATATATAGGTGATGATATCTCACCAAAATCAATCAAGCAAATTCATGATTTTTCTCTCCTAATGGTGCAAATGCTCTCTATGTTCATAGTTGTTTGAGTACTTGTGATTACTAATGATTATAAGATTGAATGTAGGTCTGGTGTACAGTACTTAGACTGTGGGAGGCCGTACTTTCACACGTGTGAAGCCTTCTTCAAGGATTTGGGCCATTTAGTGAGGTTCAAGCATAGATTTTGGATGGATTTTGATGGTTCAACTTGTGCTAATCTTATGAAATCATAATCTATTATTTCCCTCATCATTTCAAGTGTTTTAGAATCCTTATTTGCTGTAATTTTTACATGATATCAGAGCCTAAAGGCTTAAATGAGCTAAATCCTTGGTTTTCATTCAATTTGATCACAATTTTTGATCTAAATCTTGTGTAGATTGGATCTTAGCATCTAGCATTGATTCTAGAACTCAAAGTGAGTCAAATACATTGGAGATTGGTGTTGTGTGACTTCATTTGCAGGTGTTTAGGTGTCTAAAACCAGAGGCAAAGTTGAATTCAATTCACATTACCAAGATAGCAAGTTTTGCTTGCTCCAAGCATTGATTTCTAAGCGAGTTTTGGAGGTGATTTCATGGAGTAGGCTTTCTAGCATTCAAGGAGAGGGAAGATCAGAGTTCTGGGGACTCTTCAAGGCTATTCTAAGGTATAATGGACACCTCCTAAAGTGATTTAGGTTCAGTCCAACCATTGCTTGACTTATGCACCAAATTAGATCAATTTTTCATCAATTTTTGTGATTGGATAGTAGATTGTGTTGCATCCTCATTAAGTTCCATTTAGATCTTTTACAAGTGATTTTGGAAGTATATTAGGTTGCTGAAATTCACTCTTGATCAGATCATTTGGAAACTTTAATGTTCTTTATAGAAAGAGGGGCAATTCTACTAGTATTGTCTACTTCAATCAAGCAAGTGCATTGTTTCTAGTATTCTATGATTTGATTTTGTTAGAGATAATTCTTAGATATTTATAGGAAGTCTATTACTGATCTTTTCAGGTCCCTAAGAAGTGGGATAAGGTAGATCTTCAATCAAATCAATATAAGTATCCTTCATTTGTGTCAAGTCCTTGATAAGGAGACTAGATGGCATCTATAAATGCATATCTTTTGGATACTAATGAAAGGCTCAACAAAACTAACTATTCCATATGAAAAGTTAGAATGGAATCCATCATGATCATGCAAGATCTGATGGAAATTGTAAATGGTAAGGAGGGTGAACCTATTCATCCTCAAGAAAAAGCCAAATACATCAAGAGGTGCAATGTTGCACTACATTGCATAAAAATGAATGTTGCAAATGAACTCTTAAGAGAGGTAGGAGATTGCACTTTGGCTCAAGATGCTTGGCAGACTTTGCAAAAGGTCTATGAATCCATGAACCAAACTAGAATGTTAGCTTTGAAGAATCAAATCTATAGAAGCTATTAAAAGAAAGGAGAGAGTGCACATACTTTTGTCCTAAGAGTAAAGGAATTGAACAAAGAGCTAGCCTTCATAGGTGATCCTATCAAGGATAAAGAGCTTGTTCAACTCATATTTAATGGACTAAGCTTTGAATTTGAAAATTTGGTTCAGGGATATGCAATTATGGGTAAGCTATCCATACTTGAAGAACTCCAAGGCACACTCATGGCTGAGGAATCAAGAAGGAGCCAAATGCAAGAGAGGATGGGTAGGCTTTCCATCCAAGGTGGAGATGACCAAGCTCTCTTCACCAAAGGCAAAGGATCAACATTCAAGAAGTCTACAAAGCTTGAGGATCAAGAAGGACCCTCAAAGGCATCTCCATCAACCACCAAAGTCAAGAAGGACAAATCAAAGGTGAAGTGCTACTATTGTAGCAAGATGAGGCATTATGCCTCGGAATGCTTCAAGAGGAAGCAAGATCAAAGCCAAGACAACATGAGCAAAGAGGAGGAGGAGGAGAGTTCACATGAGGACTCTCTCATGATGTCCATATTTTCTTCAACAAGCTTCAAAGGAGAAGATCCTTGGTGGATTGACACGGGTGCTAGTTCACACATGACTAGTAAAAGGGAGTTTTTCTCTTCTCTCTTATCTTATGATGGACCTATAAAGTCTATCTATACAGCAAATGATGAAGCTTGTAAGATTGAAGGAGTTGGTAGCATTCCCCTTTGCTTAGGATCTTTCAGAAAGATCAACATAGAAGGTGTTTTGTACATTCCTACAATAACAAAGAATCTACTGAGTGTTGGCAAAATGGTAGACAATGGTTTCAATGTTGACTTTGCTTCAAATTAATGTTTCATCAAGAAGAAGGGTAATTTAGTGGCTAAGGGCACTATACTTGGCAAACTTTATAAGTTGGATGCATTTGTGGATACTAATGTTGTCATGTTGGCCGAGAAGAGCAAGATATCTACCTTTACTTTATGGCACAAAAGACTTGGACATGTCAACTCGGGTTCCATGGAGGCTATGATCAAGGAGGAGTATGCTTTAGGCCTACCAAGGTCTATTGGGAAGGAAGACAAGGTTTGTGAAGCTTGTGCCTTATCCAAGGCACATAAGAAGGTGTTTCTTAACTCCATCACAAAGTCATCTCATCCTCTTGAACTCATACACTCGGATGTGCACATTGCTAGCACCAAATCTAATGGAGGTTCATCCATGTTTTTAACCCTCATTGATGACTACTCAAGATATTGTTGGGTGTTCTTACTTTCCTTCAAGTCTCAAGTATTTGATACTTTTGTAAAGTTCAAGTTGTTTGTGGAAAAGCATCATAATCATAGCATCAAGATTCTTAGAAGTGACAATGGTGGAGAATTCATCTCCAATGAGTTCAAGGCCTTTTGTGAGGAGGAAGGGATCAAGAAAGAGACTTCTTGTCCTTACATTCTTCAACAAAATGGAGCTGCTGAAAGAAGGAATAGAACATTATGTGAATGTTCTAAGGCTTTAAGATTAGATGCTTGTTTGCCCAAATCCTTTTGGGGTGAGTCTCTTGTATGTGCAAACTACTTGATGAATAGGGTGTCTTGCAAAGCAATTGAAGGCAAAACTCCTTATGAGATGTTGTATGGAAAGAAACCCAATCTTAATCACTTGAAAGTTTTTTGGTGTATATGTTATGTGCATGTGCCATTGGAAACAAGAACCAAGGAGGATCCATCTTCCACAAGAGGGATCATGCTTGGATATGCAAGCTCAAGCAAGGGCTACAAAGTCTATCTCCCATCCTTGAACAAATTTGTTGTTTCAAGGGATGTTATCTTTGATGAACATCATATGCATATGCTTGAAGAAGGCTCAAGTGCTCCAACAATCAAGAAGAAGATGGCCGAGGAGCAAGATCTTGGTTTTGAGGAGGAGCTCATGGAGGAGCAAGCACCAAACTCACCTATCACACCAAGGAGATCTTCAAGGGCAAAAGTGGAGCCATCAAGGCAAAGGACAGCAAGTTGAGAGTTTCTCATCCACTTCTTATGCTTTATCTAGTTTTGAAGAACCATATAATGTTGAAGATGCATTGAACTCCAAAGAATGGTATAAAGCTATGTTGGATGAGTATGATGCCTTGATTGAGAATGAAACTTGGTTGCTTGTTGAGAGACCTCAAAGGAATGTAATAGGATGCAAGTGGGTCTTCAAGCTTAACTTGAATGCAAATGGGAGTGTTAACAAACATAAATCAAGATTAGTTGCAAAAGGTTATGCTCAAGAGAGAGGGATAGACTATGAGGAAACTTTTGCACCCGTGGCCAAGATGGTCACAATAAGGCTAATCATTGCACTTGCATCACACTTTGGATGGATCCTATATCAAATGGATGTCTCTAATGCTTTCTTGAATGGTTTTTTGGAAGAGGATATCTATATGGAGCAGCCACAAGGGTTCATCAAGCTTGGAATGGAGAACAAAGTATGCCATCTCCAAAGAAGCATCTATGGCTTGAAGCAAGCCTCGAGATCTTGGAATTCAAGACTACATTGCTATCTTATTTCACTTTCTTTTGTTCAAAGTGAATATGATCCCACTCTTTACATTAAGTTTGATGATGTTGGTATTGTACTTTTACTCATTTATGTAGATGACATCATCATTAGTGGAAATAGTGTTGATGGTATTGAAAAAATCAAGATAGATCTATCCTTAGAGTTCAAAATGGTAGATCTAGGGTGTCTTCACTTCATCTTAGGCATAGAGTACTTAGAGGGTCTGATTTCATCTTTATAAGTCAAGTAAACTATGCCAAAGTCTTTTGAAGAAGTTTAAGATGGAAGTATGCAAAAGTGTTGACACACCAATGGAACAAGATGTAAAAGTGCCAAATGAAGATGATGAGAGATCCTTCATGGACATCACTTTGTTTAGACAACTTATAGACTCCTTAATATGGATCACTATAACTAGAGCAGATCTTAGCTTTAGTGTATGTAGGTTGAGCCAATCCCTGCAAAAGCCATTGAATATTCATTGGAAAAAGGCTAAGAGGATTCTAAGATACATCTCGGGTACATTGGATTTTGGGATTCTATATAGAGGAGATGTGATTAACCTTCATGCATTTAGTGATTCAGATTTTGTAGGGGACAAGAGGGATAGGAAATCAACAAGTGCCTATTCAACTTTCATAGGAGAAGGTATGGTTTCATGGCTTTCAAAAAAGCAAGAAACTATATCTCTATCTTCAACCGAGGCCGAGTACAAAGCTTTGACAACCACTACAAAGGAGGTACTTTGGATCAAGAGATTATTGGTGGAGCTAAAGATCATGGATTCAGAGGAGGCACCAATCATCTACAATGACAATATATCAGCCTAATACCTTGCATCTAACCCAATCTTCCATGCAAGATCTAAGCACATTGAGATATGCCATCACTTTGTGAGAGAAATGGTGCAAGCCAAGGAGATTGCTTTGGAGCATGTTTCAAGCAATGAATGTGTAGCTGATCTATTACTAAACCACTTCAAAAGACACCTTTTATGAAGTTCAGATCATCACTTGGAGTGATTAGTAAATCAATGATTGAACCAAGCTAGATAGTGAGGAGGAGTGTTAAAAATTCACAATTCTAGCTTGACTAGTTTTGGTCATATGACTTGTAAATAGTTAGATGGTCATGATGTGGCTTGTCACACGTGCCAAATAGAATAGGATTCCATTCATAAGGATGTTCTCAAGTAGACCTAAGTGTTAGAACCTTTGGAATGAGTCCAAATTATGCTTAGATACAAGAGAGAAAAAATAGGAGCTATTTTTGGTAATTTTTGCATTGTTGAGGGATCTCCAAGATTCAAACCTTAACTTGGTAGGGATGAAAGATCCACCAAAATTAGCACTAGGGATAGGTTTAGGGCTACTCATACCTGCCCAAAACCATGATGGATCATGTATATATAGGTGATGATATCTCACCAAAATCAATCAAGCAATTTCATGATTTTTCTCTCATAATGGTGCAATTGCTCTCTATGTTCATAATTGTTTGAGTACTTGTGATTACTAATGATTATAGGATTGAATGTAGGTCTGGTGTACAGTACTCAGACTGTGGAAGGCCGTACTTTCACACGTGTGAAGCCTTCTTCAAGGATTTGGGCCATTTAGTGAGGTTCAAGCATAGATTTTTGATGGATTTTGATGGTTCAACTTGTGCTAATCTTATGAAATCATAATCTATTGTTTCCCTCATCATTTCAAGTGTTTTAGGATCCTTATTTGCTGTAATTTTTACAGGAGTTAGGTCCCTTCACAAGTGAAGAGTGAAGTTTCTTCAAGGTGAAGAAATAGTTCAAAAACTAGAAAAGTCCCTATTCTTGGGTCCTTTGCCCGTTTTGACCCAAACAAAAGGCTATAACCTCCAAACGAAGGGCACCCGGACTGTACCTACAAGTACAATACAGCAAAATAGAGTGATTGCAGCGGAGAAAGTGTTCGGAGTATGCCAAAAGTGATTTCACCATTCCACTGGGCACGTTGTTGGGAGTTGATGACTGAGTGCATTTCGGAAGGCGATGCCGATTTGGCTTTCAATTTGGTGGAAAAGCGGCGAGTGGCCTGGTAAGGAAAAAATTGCAGGTCATTATTTTCAACTTCTGACATCGCTGTTGGCCTCGGCATACTATTCTTAGCCTAAGGCAGAAGTTTTAAGCAGTTTTGCGATGACAAACATGGGAGAGTCCATTTTGAGTGAAAGTAGCAAATTGGACGGGATTTCCAACTATGCAGTGTGGAAATTCAAAATGGAAAAAATACTGATGGAGAAAGATGTGTGAAAATTTGTCATAGGTGATGAGAGAAGGCCGCCAAATGAAGCAGATATCAAAGTGTTCGACAAAAAAATGAGGAAAGCTTTGACCTTCATTAACTTGTCAATGAAGGATCACATCATTACCCACATTTGTGATGCTATTACACCCAGACAGGCATGGGATGTGCTAAAGGAGCAGTTTGAGACGTCAAATCCGTCAAGAATCATGTTTCTGAAGTCAAAGTTGAATAGTGCCCGCATGGAACAAGGAGAGCACATTCAGACGTACATGACCAGAATCAAGACAATGAGAGATGAATCGCATTCTATTGGTGAGCGCATACATGATGTGGAGCTAGTGCACAATGCATTGTGCGGCATTGCAGAACCCTATCAGATGTTTGTGAGCAGAATAGCATCAAGAGAAAGATTGCCAACCTTTGATGAGCTCACATGAATCTTGATGCAGGAAGAGCAACGACGAGAAATGGTGAAAGCTAGACGTCAAAATACTGACGATCAGACACTTGCGACACGCCAAAAACAAGGCAAGGGCAAGGGCAAGAAGAAGTCTAAGAAGCAATTTGCCAAGTTTCAGGAGGATGAGAGATCTTCCAGTAAAACTAAGAAGAAAGACAATTGCTTCCATTGTGGTAAAAAGGGCCATTGGACGAGTGAATGTCGCAAATTCCTGGCAAAACAAGACAAGGGGAAACCAAAACAAGCAGGTAACCTTGTCGATGAGGGTGAGATTGAAGACTCTAGCATCTTCATATCTGCATTGTCATCTAATCAAGATGATCAAGCATGGTATATTGACTCGGAAGCCACAAGACACATGACAGGTAACAAGAATTGGTTCAGTAGTTTGAAGGTGTTGGATAATGGAACATCTGTTTCACAAGCAAATGGTGAAGTGTGCAAGATCAAGAGGATAGGCACCGTTTCAATCCAACTACCTGATGGCAAATGCAGGATGATCAAGAGTACTTTACGTACCAGGTTTGAAGAAAAATCTACTTTCTGTTGGAGTCATTACTGAACAAAAGTTGAAAGTAGAATTCGCCCATGATCGTTGCTTTGTGAAGGATGTGAACCAAAGGATGCGAATGGAGTAAGAGAGCCCAATACAAAATTGTACAGGTTGAATGCTACAATTAAGGGGCAACATGGACTTGTATCGTCCATTCCATTGCAAATTGAGTTGTGGCATAAGAGGCTTGGTCACTTGAACTTGGGAAGCCTCAGTTTGATGAGAAAATTGGAGATGGTAACAGGATTGCCTACCATAGAAGATCACTTGAAATCGATGTGCGAATCTTGTGTATATGGGAAGAAGCATCAAGAGAAGTTCAATAAAGGAGGTGTTGCAAGAGCAAAGAACATCCTGGATTTAATCCACCCAGATTTATGAGGGCCTATGAGGACCATGTCCTTAGGTAAAGCCTTCTATTTCATGACCTTTATTGATGATATGTCACGTAAGACGTGGATCTACTTCTTGAAGAAGAAATCAAATGCATTTGATAACTTCAAGAGCTTCAAAGCATTGGTCGAAAATCAAACAGGTAGGAAGATCACAGTCCTAAGATCAGATAGTGGAGGTGGGTACAAGTCTAATGACTTCAATGATCTTTGTGATCAATGTGGGATTAAAAGACAATTTACGCAAGCTCATACTCTTGCTCTCAATGGTTAGCTGAGCGCAAGAATCGTATGATTGTGGAAAGTGCCAGACCTATGCTAGATGAGATGAAACTACCAAAAGATTTTTGGTCAGAAGCATGTAGCAGGCAGTCTATCTTCAAAATAGAAGTCCTACCATTGCCATACCAAAGATAACACCCGAGGAAGCATTCACGAAGAAGAAGCCAAAGGTGAACCACTTGCAAATATTTGGATGTAAGGCCTTTGTACACATTCCTAAGGAAGAGAGACGTAAACTTGATGCAAAGACTATCAAGTGCATATTCCTAGGATATGATGATCATGTGAAGGGCTATAGATGTTATGGTCCAGTCGAAAACAAAATTCATATAAGTCGTGATGCTATCTTTGATGAATCCAAGATGTATGAAGACGAGGATACTGAGAAGATAGACACATTCCATGGGAAAGATGGTATAGTGAGGATACCACTTGATGATGATCCATTCATTGACCTTCCAAGTGATGAACATGAGGATATATCTCAAGGTACTATTACTCAACCTCAAGAGTCAGGTTGGAGAGGTAGGGACAAACCTTTTGGTACAAGAAGGATTGAAGTTGCAGGTGACAAATGCAAGGAGAAGGATGTATCGTTGGATACATTTTTACCAGGAAGCCGATCACCTGACATGAAGCTCCCTAAGTGGTTTGAGAGATTGTTGGAGAGGTGCGACATAGATGACTTTCCAGGATCATCTAACCAGGGAGAGCTACGAAGATCAACAAGAGAGAAGACACTACCTGAAAGGTATGAAGCAAATTATGCTCTCTTAACTAGCATTATTCAAAGCAAAGAACCTTCGACTTATGGTGAAGCGAATGATGATGACATTTGGGTCAAGACCATGGGAGAGGAGATGGAGTCAATTGCTAAGCATAGCACATGGGACTTAGTAGAACCACCAGTTGGCAAGAAACCCATTGGTTGCAAATGGGTATACAGGACTAAGTACCATGCAGATGGAAGTATAGCAAAACACAAAGCAAGATTGGTTATCGAAGGGTACGCACAAAATAAAGGCATTGACTATGAGGAGACCTTTGCGTTTGTAAGTGGAATACTCTACGTCTACTTATTTCTTTAGCTTCACATTTTGGTTGGCCTTTGCATCAGATGGATGTGAAATCTGCTTTTCTAAATGGTGAGTTAGAAGAAGAAGAAGTATTTATGGATCAACCTAAAGGCTTTGTAGCGAAGGGACAGGAAAATAAAGTATGTCGCTTGAAGAAAGCACTTTATGGTCTTAAGCAAGCACCACGAACGTGGTATAGCAGGATTGATAGTTTCGTTCAAAGGGGATGGTGAGAACACATTCTGATCCAAATCTATATGTCTTATGCTTTGATGGTATGGTTGCTTTGATTGCTCTTTATGTTGATGACTTGATTATTAAGGAAAATTATCAAGAGATGATAGACATGATCAAGAAAGACCTCATGGAACAGTTCGAGATGACAGATCTCAGCCTGATGCATTACTGCCTTGGAGTAGAAGTGTGGCAAGAAGGACATGAAGTGGGTTTAACACAGGTGAAGTATGTCAAAGAGTTGCTGCACAAGTTTAGGTTGCAAGATTGCAAACCAGTAAACACTCCTATTGAACCAAGTAAAAAGCTTTCTAAGTTTGATGAGTCATAGTCATTTGATGCTATGTTTTATAGACAATTAGTAGGGAGCTTGATTTACCTTACCATGACTAGACCAAATATATGCTATGTTGTTGGCATTGTAAGTCAGTTTATGACAGCACCTACGGAAATGCATTGGAAGGCAGCTAAACGCATTTTGCGTTATGTGAAAGGCACTTCAGAATATGGCTTGATTTACAGGAAGCATGATGGTTTACCTGAGTTGTGTGGCTATGTGGATGCGGATTGGGGAGGTGACTATGATGATCGTAGATCCACCACAAGGTATGTATTCCAGTTTTGTGGTAGTTGCTTTTCTTGGTCCAGTAAGAAGCAAAGTACAATTGCTCCACCACAGAAGCAGAGTATAAGGCAATGTGCAGTGCAGCACAAGAAGCTATATGGTTGAAACAAATCTTGGAAGAAATTGGCATGAGACAGAAAAATCCCATGACTTTACATAGCGACAGTCAGAGCGACATTCAGCTAACAAAGAATCCAGTGTTCCATGCGAGAACTAAACACATTGAGATTCAGTATCACTGAGAGGCTGCTGAGTCATGAAATTCATGTTGTTCATTGTAACTGATATTTTCACTAAGCTAATTACTAGAGAAAAGTTTGATAAGTTTAGATCAAAGCTTTCTGTACTTAAAGTTTGATGACTTTAAAGCTATGTATATGACTGTATAAAGAGTAGACTCTACTTTGAGGGAGAGAGTTAGAATTAAAGGAGAATCACTGTGTTACTGTACTATGGGTCCTATCAGTAGATAAGGATCAGTTGGCCTCACCACGAGGCAAGTCGACGGGACACGCGTCCCGCCAACGACAACCTGGGTCATGCATGGGTAGCCTGAGTGAACAACTATATGTACAGTGTAATTTCATTTTGAGAAATATAGTTGCTATGTGAGCTTGTTGTGGAGAGTGTCTTCTATCTGTGTTACTGTGTAGCATGATCTGTGTTCCTATGCAAAGCAAATTCTAAGTCTTTTAACAGTCTCCCAATCTATACGTTCAGTTTAATCTTGATTATAGTACCAATCTTGTGCTGCGTCTGTTAGGCCATAGGAAAAGCTTAAGTTTATCCTGGGAAAAAATTTCGCCATAGAATTCACAAGATTCAGAATAGATTTGCAGAAATTGAACTAGATTTGTTAATCCATTGTATTTGGATAGATCCAAATGGAGTGCTCTTCTAACAATAATTGGATTGACTTCTTGAGGAGCACCTCCAGGGGTAGTCATCTTTATAGATAAAATCAAGCAGACAATGAGATTGGATCTAGATTTTCAATCAAAACTATCTCAGATCAGATCTGTTAGATGTCTTCCACTTGATAAGAATCAAATTCCTATATCGTGATTTTTCTTTTGAAATTCAACCAATCAATATTTCTCAAAAATGAAAGATTTTCAAAATCAAAATCAGACTGTATCAGATTTGACCCAAAATTTGATAGGGATTTGATCTGGAAAATCAGAATCTAAAAATAGAACTGGCAAAGGTTCTCTAGGCGAAGATTCACTCTTGGTAAAAACTCTATGATCAAGTTTTTTTGACAATTTCTATGGAAATAACCTTCGCCGAAGTCTCAGGCTCAACATCTGACACAAATAAAGCTAGGGTAAAATCGGCGAAGATTTTTGACAAACAGAAGCACAATTTTGTAGTTTGACGAGGATAAAAATAAAGATTTTCTATGATCTGGCTAGGATGAATGTTTGCCGAACTCAAAAATAGTATATTACTATACATAGAATGATCTGGAAACTCGACGAAGGTTCTGGCGAAGAATCAAGAGTAATATTGGTAATTTTGCAAAAAAGAGACCTTTTTGGCAAAAATATGACAATATGACAATTGATCCTATGAGAAACCTTCTATTTCTGGTATTATTCTTTGCCGACCTGACAATAGATAGATCTAAATCACACCTATGCACAGTGAATAGCATGAATGTTCTTTTTTTGTATTTTTAGAGTTTTGGTGATTTTTTGGTGTTTTTTGATGGTTTTTCTGATGTTTCTAGAACTATGCTGGGAAGGATTGCTCGCCCTTCAAACTGAAGGTTCTGTGATTAAAACCGAAGGTTTCTACAACTCGGCGAATGTTTTCTAAAAGAGGACAAAAAGTTATCAGCTTTGATGACAATTTTTGCCTACTTTTGACCAAAATCTAGAAGATTTGACCGAGTTTTGTTGTTTTTTCTGATATCTCAAATCCAAATGAATCTTAAGATTGGTGATCTGAATAGTTTTTTCTGTTCCACAATCAAATTCAATTTGAAACAAGCAAATCCACTCAAATCAAGCAAAATCACTCCCAAACTAACTCTAAATGCAGATTTAACACTATTCATGCCACGACAAGATGCCTAATGCAAGCTAACCATCCAACAAACATGCTGCAAACTGAAAAATTGGCGTAGATCCCCAGCAATGGCGCCAAAATTGTAGTGGGTTTCTTTTCTTGCCTATCTTCAACCCAAGGTCTAATCAATCTAGCATCGAGGAGATGAAGTTAGTTGTCATGCGTAGATTCATTCCCATGAGAGCGATAGTATAGTTCAGATTTCAGCATGAATGGAAGATCCAAATCTAACTCTAACATCCATTAACCCGAAGCATTAACACTACATCCATTAACACTAGATTCACGATGAAGATAGCTTACTCTTTCTCTCTCATAAAAAGTATAAAAACATGCAATCCCAATAACAATCAGATCCAACAATTAGCAAAACTCAATAAAAGCATGAGATATGGAGGAAAACTGATAGAGATCAAGGACATTCATATATCCATTTCACAAGAGAACCAATCTGCTTTATTGAAATGAAGATATGTACATGTGTAGGAACTCGAGTTGGTTTCTTTTTATAGTAGAGAGGAGGACCCTGGCCTCTGAATCCTATTGGTCCATTTCTGCCTCCCTAATTATTCAAATTTAAAAAAGAGTGGGAATCATCCAAATTGGAGGGAAACCCAACTTTATTCACTAACTTGACATTTAGTCCCTACGACATTAAAAGTCCCGCAAAAAGGGCTAAAGTCCTTTTATTGACTTTCTAATTAACCAAATCACTATGTGATCATCGGGTTGAATTGAGGGATAGGTAGCTCAGTGCAAATTGCAGTAGGGGGTGGAAGTGCAGCTGGAGTTGGTTGCCTAGTACGTCGACGTGTCGCGGGAGGCGAGTCAAAAACAACGATCTCGCTGCATGGACGACGACGACGATTGTGTGAACTCAATGCCTGGTGGGAAGATTTGGCCAGTGCCTCTTTGTAAATAGAGAGCACATAATCCATACTAAAACCATGGATTTTGTTATCAAGATAGGAGGTTGCTAGGAGAGACAAGAGCTGACCAGCAGCAAACTGCTGCTTGGTATTACTTTTGAGAGCTCGTTTGAGCATTCTAAACACTGTTTTGATCAGTTATATGGTTCCAAAGGGGCCTTGGTTGTTTTGGCCTGGGACTCAACTATCCTATGCAAAATTTGGGAAGAGATACGGTCTTTCCTGAGGTTGCCAACCATCAGGAAATTGCTAAGGAGCTGAGCAGCAGCCTAAATGGCAGGATCAATAATGACATCTAGAAGATAGCCATCATTAGTCCAATACAGATCATGGGTAGTGTGAATATAAGTCTTAATAGCCTGTTTGGCTTGTTTATGGTTCGGTGAGGCTTGGGTACCAAACACTATCCCTATGACAACAAGGGTGGCTTCGATCACATGCACCTTGTGTGTGGCTCCCTGGAAAACAATGTAGAATTTGGATTTCTCCTCCTTCTAGGTACTGAAGGCAAAGTTTATAAAATCCATGTTAATTCTCCCTGAGAAGGCTCTCTCATGAATACCCATTGTAGTGAGCATAGGCTTCGCAAGGGTCATCCACTGAGTGACCATGCTTGTGCTAGGAAGGATCCTGATGTCTGTTGCAGATGGGACATTATGATGACGTGTCTGTGAAGACATGGTGGAACAAAGTCAAAAACTGAAAGTAATGAGCGTGAGTGTATAACAGAAAGTAGTATGAAAATTTTTGAAGGCTTTGGTCGCTAGAAAATTTGGCAAGAGCTTTGCTAGCACAAGTGAGAAATAAAACAGATTCGGCCCTTTTATAAGCTGATTTGGAGGGTTCATTAGACAATGTACTAGTTTGGTTGTTTAGTTCGGAACCAAAATTTGTAGTCATAGGTTATAAAAATATTAGCGTAGATTTCTGAAGCTTTGAACCTATCCAACGAATGTTTTCCACGTCTGTTCATCCTTCGCCCAAGATCATCCTTCGTCCAGGTACTGTCAAAAATGCAAATTTTCAGGATCTGAACCTATAGCCTACCTAAATTTGGCATTTTAAATCCATCTAGCATGTCAGTGAAGGTTCATAAGTACAGGAATGTGCTCGACAAAGGTTCTCAAAATGGTAAATCTCTGATCATTCGCCTAACTTCAAATAGGTACTTTTCTGGAAAAGAACCTTCGCCCAACTCAGTATGGGTATATCTGAGGTGGATCTTGCTTCTGAAATTTCAACAAAGGTTTTCAGTACTGTATGGGCAACATATGACCGAAACAATGATTTTCTAAGTCATTTTTCATTCTAAATTATCTTCTGAAAATACTTTCCTTCCACTTTTTCACTCTGATGACTTTTTTGACTTTTGCTCATCAGTATTTCCATACATTTTTTTTCTCGTGTCTTTTTCAAAAGAACATATAAATTAAGTAGTGAAAACAAGAAATTAAGAAACAAATAAATCAAAATAAAATATTGTTTGGATCATGCTTGCTGAACTGGCTGAGCAGGCTACCAGAACTTACGTAGTCGGCTACCATTCACTGGAGTATCAAACCGTTTTCCATCCAAATGCTCAAGAATTACTGTTCCATAATTCAGGATTTCTTTGACTCTATATGGTCCTTCACCTGTGAACTTCAATTTCTCATTGATCAACTTGATTTTATACATTAGTGCTAGATCTCCTTCTTTTAGATCCTTTTTGTGTAATCGATGATCATGCCATGCCTTACGGTGGGATTTCTCGGCGACTAACACATGAACTGCCATGAATCTTGTTTCACACAATTTGTGCAAACCTTCAGGACGTAGTTGTAAGGATTTGTCTTCATTTAATTGCTCTGTTGCTGCTATGTGTAAAGATGATATTAAAAACTCAATTGACATGACAACATCTTTATCATGAACTAGTTGAAAGGATGTTTGATTTGTACTACTCTTGTAAGCGGTTCTGAATGGCCATAATGCTGCATGTAGTTTATGTTCCCAATCAGACCCACTCACTTAAACTGTTTTCGTCATGATAGTACAGAGAATCTTATTGGAAGATTCAGCTCGACCATTCCCTCTGGGATAATATGGAGTACTAAATTGGTGTATAACAAAAAATCTTCCAACAAATACTTTATTGTTTGATTAACAAAGTGTGTACCCTGGTCACTGACAATCTCGATTAGACATCCAAATCTGATAATAATATTTTCATAGAGAAACTTGGCCGTAGTTTTCGCATCAACAACTTTGACAGCTTTGACTTCAACCCACCTCGTCATGTAGTTAGTTGCTACGATAATGTATCGGGCCTGAGATCCTTTTGCCGCAGGATGAATAGGACCAACATAATCCAGGTCTCATTTTTCAAATGGCGCTTGCGATAAAATCGGATGTAAGGGTTCATAGTTCTGTCTAGTAGGCCGTCGTGCTCGCTGGCAAACATCACATGTCTGAATATAATTTTTTGTGTCCTTATGAAGTGTAGGCCACTGGTGCGGATTCAATTCGTGAAACATGGTCGACAAGATAATGTTGTTTACCTTTACGAACAACAATTTGAAAGTCAAATTCAGTCAATAACAGTAACCATCTTGCAATATGCCAAGTATTGCACGTCTTGTTTACCAAGTAAAATAACGGCTGGTGATCCGTGCATTTCCATGAGATAATGTCAAAATTTTTGTACAAAAAAAATCATGGCTAACGCTTCACGTTCTGTTGTTGAATAGTTCTTCTCTGGATCTGTAAGTTGTCTACTTGCAAATCGTATCAGATAGTCGTCCTTATATTCACTTGGCTGCGTCAAAACTGATCCAATTGTATATTTCGAGGCATCAGTGTGAACATGAATTCAATTGTCCAATCTAGAGAACGCAGTATCGGTGTTGAAGTTAATGTTTTTTTTTTTAAATTTTTCAAAGGCTTCTAGCACCTCTACTGTCCAAATAGGAACAATCCTCCTTTTTTGTCCTTTGTTGCCATGTATTCACCATGATAATCTATGAATGAGCCTCCATCTTCATCTTGCCATAAGATGCCATCATCACTTGATGACTTGACCATGAATGAGTGACATAATAAGCCTCCAATATCTTCATTTCCATCAGCAAAACCAGCCAAGAATGCTAGTACAAATCCAACGTCAAAACAATGCTCACCAATGTAGCTAGTTTTACCATATCTTGACAATTTGCACACATCCACATGAAAATGCTCAAACATGAGATAGAACAAGTAAAGTAAACTCGCATTCTAGCTTTCCCACACTTTCAAAAAGTGTTTATTCAAATGAAATTTAGACTAATGAACTTTGAAAAGTCAACCTCTAAGTCTAAAACAAGTTTTGGCCTCAATATGCCAAATATGGAAATATTGCAAAATGTGATGAAATCTTTCACATATTTGGTGATTGCGTTGGTGAAGAACGAACTTCAGCTGCTGCTTTAACAACTTCAAGCTCCTCTTCTTCCTGCAAATGTTTAATCCATTGTCTCATATCCTTGTACCTTCTTTTTTTGCATGGAGATTTAAATAGACTCCAGATGCTATTGGTATGTCAGTTAATGGTATAGAATCAATAGGTATTGGATCTACTATAGGTTCTTTCTGCTTTTGTGCTCTAGTAACCACCATCAAGGGAACACTTGGTTCAGTCTGAGCTGCTAGTCTTTGCTTAATTGTTATCAAATTCACAGGAATTGTGACTGGTGGCGGCTTCGGTCTTGCTGGGCACTCCTTGTAGCAATGTCCATAGCCACAATCATGACAAACTGGTACAAATTTGCCTTTGTTTGGACATTCTGCAACTCTGTGATTTTCTCCACATGCAAAGCATCCAAGCGGTGCTCTGGTCCAATTTCTAGATGCTTGTTGTTCTGCGGCAACATAAATAGCATACTATTTTGAAGGCCCACTTTCATTACCATAACTCCATTGCTCGGTACCTCTGTAAGATTCTGGTTCCATCAAATTAGCAAGAGGAGCAGATTGTGTTGGTGGAACTGGCAAAGCTAATCTCTCCAGGTACACAAGATGATGTTTGGCTGCAGGATCCTTTTCGTAAAGGGGTTACCAATATCCCATTTGGTCATATCGTTGCTGGATAATCTGAGGATTAAAATGGCAATAAGCAATCTCATGATCAGGTGAATTGCACAGATGGCACATACTAGTTTTTATTCGTTTTTTCAATTGAGGACATTCATTTGTTGTGTGATTGCCCGTACAAATGGAACACTAGACATTTTTCCTAGTAGGAAAAGTCTTAGCAAACTTCTCAGGTTCCTTGTTCGCTTTCCCGTGGAAATCTTTCAATACCTTGATCTTCTCATCTAGTTGCGACTACAACTTTTTCATTTGTTTTTGTTGGTTCTTCTCGAGTTTCTCGAACTCATTGAGCATCATCTCTGTAATAGCGTTGATATTCGTTGATGCGATGGTGGTGGATGTCGTAGTGGTCTGCTCTGCTGTATAAGGCAACATACCAATATTCGGCTCATCATTTGAATCTTCATCCTCCTCTTGAATTGTGAATTGCATAGTCCATAGCGTTTTGCAAAATTGCGTACTCATTATGGCATTTCAGCTCACGTTTGATCCTTTTAGGTAGACCTGACAAAAATCACATAATCATGACATTTTCGTTAATCAACTCAGGTTCGCACTCAGATCTGAGGCGTTTAACCTGTTCAATGTAATCTCGTACCATTTCCCGCTTTCCCATTTTTAATTTATTTATAAGTAGAAAAGGGTCTTCCATAAACTTCCGAGGTTTGAATTGGATGATGAGGGCTCGTTTAACAAACTGTACCCTCCGTCTCATCTTGATTGTAGTACCAATCTTGTGCTGCACCCGTTAAGGCATTGGAAATAGCTTAAGTTTATCTTGGGGGAAAACCTCACCATAGACTTCACAAGATTCAGCATAGATTTGGAAAAATCTAATTGGATTTGTTAATCCATTGTATTTGGGTAGATCCAACCGGGGTGATCTCCTAATAATGATTGGATTGACTTCCTGAGGAGCACCTCCAAGAGTAGCCATTTTTCCTTCGAATTAAATCAGTTAGACAATAAGATTGGATCTAGATTTTCAATCAGAAACTATCTCAAATGTACAAAATTCCTTTCACTTGTCAATAATCAGATTTTTATATTTTGAAAAAAGATCTATGATCAAGCGATCGACACTTCTAAGAATGATGAATTCTCAAATTAGAATCAAATTTAACCATATTTGATCCAAAATTTGACAAAGATCTAAAATAGTATTGGCGAAGGTTGACTCGACGAAGGTTCAACAATATTATTTTGGTGAAAACTCTCTGATCAGGATTTTTCTGAAAAAATTGGTAGAAATAACCTTCGTCGAACTCTCAGACAGAGGATCTGAGTTAGATAAAGCTAGGATAGAACTGGAGAAGGTTCTTGACACATAAAAACATGCTTTAGATAGTTTGGCGAGGGTGAAAATAGAGATTTTCTATGATTTTCATAGAATTAACGTTCGTCGAACTCAAAAATAATAACCTACTATAAATAGAATCTTCAAGAACCTCGACGAAGGTTCTGGCGAAGAATCAACAGTAATATTGGTATTTTTACAAAAAAGAGATTTTTTTTTGACAAAAATATGACAATATGACAACTGGTCTTTTGGGAAACCTTCGCCTAACTTACTGATTATAAAAAATAGTAAGTGGGACTGACACAGATTCTGGCGAAGGGTTAGGCGAAGATTCTTCTTAGAGAACTGATATTTTTGCAGAAAATTGTGAATTTTCTACAAAAGGTTACCAACAACTAGATGAACATTCACTTTGGCCTTCTATTTTTGGTATTATTCTTCGTCAACCTAGCAGTAGATAGATCCGAATCACACCTTGCATAGTGAATCGGACGAAGGTCCTTTGGTTTGATGGTTTTTTGGTATTTTTTGATAGTTTTTTCCGATGTTTTTACAAATATGCTGGGAATGAATCTTCGCAGTTCAATCTAAAGAATCTGTGAATGAAATCGAAGTTTCTTGCAACTCGGCGAAGGTTTCCTGAAAGAGGGTAAAACGTTATTAGCTCTGATGACGATTTTTGCCTTCCTTTGACCAAGATCTGGTAGATTTGATCAATTTTTGTTGTTTTTTCTGATTTCTCAGATCTAGATGGATCTTAAGAATGGCGATCTGAGTAGTTGTTCCTGTTCAATAATCAGATTAGATTTCAAACAAGCAAATCCACTCAAATTAGGCAAAATCACTTCCAAACTAACCCTAGATGCAGATTTAACAGTATTCATGCCATGACAAGATGCTTAATGCAAGCTAACCATCCAGCAAACATGCTCCCCGACAACGGTGCCAAAATTGTAGTGGGTTTCTTTCCTAGCCTATCTTCAACCCAAGATCCAAGCAATCTAGCATCAAGGAGATGAAGTTAGTTGTCACACGTAGGTTCGTTCCCATGAGAGCAATAACATATCTCAGATTTCAGCATGAATGGAAGATCCAGATTTAATTCTAACATCCCCTAACCCTAAGCATCAACACTACAATCATTAACACTATGATCCACAATGAAGATGGCTTACTATTTCTCTCTCATAAAAAGCATAAGAACATACAATTCCAAAAACATTCAGATCCAACAATTAATAAATCCAAAGAAAGCAAGAGAGATGGAGGAAAAATGATAGAGAGCAAGGACATTCATAAATCCATTTCACAAGAGAACCAATCTGCTTTATTGAAATGAAGATATGTACATGTGGAGGAAACTCGAGTTGGTCCCTTTTTATAGTGGAGAGGAGGACCCTGGCCTCAAAATCCTATTGGTCCATTTCTACCTCCATAACTATTCAAATTTCAAAAAGAGTGGGAACCCATTCAAAATTGGAGGGATCCAATTTGAATTTGAAATTTGGTGGGAACCCCAACTTTATTCACTAACTTGACATTTAGGCCTACGATATTAAAAGTCTCGCAAAAAGGCTTAAAGTCCTTTTATTGACTTTCTAATTATCAAATAGCTATGTGATCATAGGGTTGGACTTACACACATAGGGTGCCAAATCCCTCTAACTTATTAACTAGGGTTAGGGTTGCCTTGGGATCCGCAAACTCTCCAACACAAATCAACACATAGAATGAAGAAATCTTGATTAACCTATGATCTACCAACAACCTAATGAATCTTGCCACTTCCTAAGATTGAAACACACTCTATTGAAGTCCAGGCCAAAAAATAGAGATCCAATAATAAATAGGGTTTTGACAAAATCACAAAAAATTGAATCTTCCAATTTCTACATGCAATTGCAGCAAACTTGATATTGAACCTTGTAGCCTCCAATGAAGCCTTCCTAATGCATCATTATCGGCCAATTCTAGTAAGCCAAGTCTGAAATTAGAGTTCCTCAAGTTCATAAACTTAAATTGAGTTTTGATCTACGAAAAATCAATTCTACATATGCAAAATTCTTGATTTTTGAGTAGAAACTATTCTAGCATGCTCTAGAGATAGAAGCTCCTCCAAATCTTTGATAAATGTGACTAATCCTTTCATAATCTACAACACAAGCTCAGATCATCTATTCATCTTTGGTTTGAAAGACATCACAATTTACACCATTTGCAATGTAGAAAATCAACATCTACTTAATGAAAGAGATGCAACTTAAGATAATATGAAGTTGCTGTTTGTACAATAATAATAACCTACCGTATTTCACACGTAAGGATCTGAACATAGCAAAATATGAGCATTCTACACACAAGATTGCAAGGTGTCATCAAGATAGTGTAGCAATGGACATAGCTAATATGCTCTCTAAGAAGCTAGAAAATAGGACATGTAACACTATACAACATTATAGATCTACTCACATGCTGTAAAACACAAAATAAATTGGTCATATAAGATGACAAAACAACCATTATGGTCAAAAACGGATCATGCACAAGGTTGCTTACATATAGCTCTCACAATAAAATTTGTGAAGTTTGACTTCTATGGTCTGTTTTTTCTCAAATAAAACTCTTGAAGTTTGACCTCTATGGTCTCTATGGTCCAAGCCTTGCAAGTCCCTACGTTGCATTGGTGAAGTCCTCCAAACTACCTAATAAAATTTTAGTAAGAATATTGAGGAACAAAAAATAAAGTTACAAAATTAGCTCACACATGCCTACGGATATTGCCTATCTTCATACAACGACATACATGTCATGTATGTAGCACTTCTTGAGAATACCATACATGTGAGGCCTATGCAACATAAAGGCCCACTTTATAGTGAAAAGCCCTTAGGAATGTGAAATAAAGGTTGTGTATGCAGGCCTCCTTGTGTATAGGGGAAAGCCCTCAAGAACTGGAGATAAAGTTTGTGTTTGTAGCCCCCTTGTGTATAGGGAGAAGCCCTCTTTTGAGGACTTTCCCCATTTTGAGAACCCAGACCTGAGGTCGATACACCGAGTGCCCAAGTTGTCAAAATTGGGAAAAGCACCGAATGTTTTTATGATAGCTTTTTGGGCACATGGGCTTCACAATCGTAATGACCTTGTGTTGCGTGAACAATTTTTTTGGGATTTAAAACTTCATAAATATGAAAATAAAAATGTGAAAGCTTTTTACGAATACCATATACGTAGCGAGCGCGTCTTAGCCCTCCTTGAGGATACCATACATGTACTATGGAACGGGCAGAGGTAGGTCCATTATGTCTCGTAAGCTGCTTGGCTATGAATTTCACTGAACTTGGTAGGGTGAGCCAAAATGTGCTAGGCCCGTCAAAATTCTTACCCTAGCAACTTACAAGAGACAATAGACCTACTCCCTCTACATGTTCCATTGATTTATAGGTCACCCTAACACCACAATGGCCATGCCGAAGCGATTATGCATTTACTCATAACACATTTTGCTCTCAAAATGGCCTTCACACAAGCACCTCAAAATTTACCATAAAACAAGGTGATCAAAATACATCACTCGAAGCTTTGCCCTACATAAGGTATTCAAATTGTAAAAAAACGAAAACAAAGATTGCATTATAGGAGAATTAAAAATTAAAACTACTTATTTTACTACTCATAATCACCTCACACCTCATCTTTTAGCAAATTATCACAATAAACTACTCCTATGGCAACAAAGGTATAAATCCACTTTTCAAAAAAAGGTTTTTTTTGGGGGGCTATATTGTAGCCCTACTCTCTGAAGGTGTGCGAAAAATCAAATTGTCTCCTCCTTTTGCTTTCAAATTTTGCTAGTCTCTTGGTAGGTCAGGTTAGGGTTACCTTCTGAGTTAGGGCTAGGTTCAAGGCATAATCACAAAGGTTTTGGGTGAAAATTAGCAAAAATGTTTGCTTGTTGTGGAGAAAAAGCATTTTATTGATGCTGATTGGACCACGTGAGCTCTAAAACTGGCCTAACCTACCCCTTGGCAAATTTATAGATACAGTGGAGTAGAATATTGGAGAATGTGTTTTCTAGAATATTTGAGAGAGAATGTCACCCCAATCAGACAAAATGGGATTTGCAGATTTCCATTTGTCCATGTTTTCCCTAAAACGTCCTTGAAGTGCATTTGAAATGGGTTGAAAATGACATGCATTTAGAAATTTCTAGAGAGAGAACATGTGACTTTAGAAATTCCTAGAAAAAGAAGTTTCTAGAAAAAAGGTATAAAATGGAGAGAGAGAGAGAGAGAGAGAGAGAGAGAGAGAGAGAGAGAGAGAGAGAGAGAGAGAGAGAGAAGATCGGGCCACATGGAGGAGGTAGGAGGGAATATTTTAAAAATATTTTCTTTAACCTCCGGAGGTTGGCTTTGACTCTAAAGGTTAAAAAGTCAACCTCCGGAAGTAGGCCAGCCTCCGAAGGCAACCTCTGCCAGCTGGCAAAAACATGCCCAATCAGACGACGACAAATAGGTCGAAGGTAGCCCTCTACGTCCGTCATGTGGCTTGCCCCCACATTTGTGGAGGCTGCCACCAAAGGCAACCACCCATGGCAACCTTGGTCATGTGGCCCAGCTAAGAGAGCGCGCAATGGCCATGGCAATAGCAATGGCAATGGAGTGAGAGACAATAGGGCATCATTATGTCTACAAAGTAGTCGAGAATATCTAAATGGAAAATGGCAAATGCATAATTATAAAATCAAAATTGCAAAACCTTTAACTCAATATTGATATTAGATAATCGACTTTCCATGATATCAGTCTATTGTCTACAAAGTTCAGAATCCATAATACATATAAGTCCAGTGTAATGCCACATGTTTGATGATATGTAAACAACTCATCAATACTATGTACTTACTACTATGATCTATCTACTAGTAACTAATCTACACTCTAAGCTCTCCTAGCTTTGAGCCTCCTGCGCGCTGGTGCTGTGGAGCTTGATGTGGTCTCCTCTTGAATGTCAGCGACGAAATCCTCATCGGAGGCTGAGGTATGATGCCCCTGATCCTCATCCTCATCCTCGCTCTCCTCGGACTCCTCCTCTGCATACCCCTCCTCCTCTGAGGACTATGACCTTGACGATGCCTCAGACTCAGACTCGTCGTCAGGGCTGCGAGCACGAGAGCTCGTACCTCTCTTGCCTTCGTCCTGCGCTCTGCTCAAGTGACATGTCCTGCACACAAGGAGGGACAAACATATTACTGCCCACAAATTACAATAATCAATTCAAAAATGTATGTCAAGTGACAAGGTTGAACCATGCAACATGAACAGAGTAGTAAGAGCTAAATCCTAATTTCTCAGGCTCTTTTACATGGCTTCCTCATGGAGGGATGCGTACACGTACTCCTCTGCTGGTCTCTTGGTGCCAAGTTTGGAACCTTTGCCACATCGATGAGTCTCATCCGAATTGATGTACTCACATGTCACATTGCACATTGAAATTGAGATCCGAATTTATGTAGGCACATGTCACATTGCACATTGAAATCAAGATTATGTTGCACATTGAAATCAAGACATAATCTGGAGGCACATGATAAAGGTAGAGATAATATGAGTCAGTTGTGTAGGTGATTGTTGCCTGAGTGTATTGATCTATGCCTTAGTGATCAGCCATCGCTGAAGAGGAGGCATTTTCTGGCCGCATGGAGAGGAGTGATCAATTTGTTTGATTAAAGCGGTGAGAGAGAGGAGTGATCACAAGAACGCGATTGGTATTTGGATTTGTTAATTTTCGTTCCTTTTCTTTCTGGGTTCTGGATCCTGACTTGTTTGCTCATAGATACGGATCACTGAAGCGCTATAATCTGAAATGGAGGACGTAGGTGTAAGATATGAAAGGTCTGTAGATCTATTAGATCTTTTCTTTCACGTCAGTTTTTAGTGATGGAAATATGAGTTTCTCTTCTATTTGCGTTTGAATAGTGCTGGATTCCGGATTTTTATAATTAGGGTTAGGGGTTTTTTTTTTTCTAGAGTTTGGAGAGAGGGAGCTTGCGCGTTTTTTTTCGTTAGTATAGGGTTTCTAGGATGAGGCTTTTGTAGGGTTCGAGAGTAAAAATAGCCATAAAGTCAGGTGTTGGAGTGAGGTGAGGGTGAGAGAGGGGAGTTGGGCTGTTAGAATCTCGTCTTGTAGCAGGAATCAAACTTCACTCTCGAAGCTTATTCCATACAGGTACAGAGGGAGCATACAGTTTGCTGGGTTTGCTGATTTTTCCTTGCTTTTTTGTGAATGATAATTGTAATGATTTACTGCTGCAATGGAAGAGCGAGGTGCTATCCTCATATGAGCATACAATTTGCTAGGTTTGCTAATTATTCCTTGTTGTTTTGTGACTGTAATAATTGTAATGATGGAAAAGTGAGGCAATATAGTATTGAATATCAAACAGGCCCTGATGCCAGAAAGAAAGCGGCTGCTTCGATATTGATATGCCCCTGGAATCACATTGCTGTTGGGAATCTAAATGCAGCATTTTGTTTCTGTCTTTACCTCTCACGCTCACCTCTATCCATGCTATTTTTAGGGCTCCCTTCATTTCTGAGGTTATCCTTGAATTGGGTCATTCTGCAATCCACACCAATTCCAGAAACTCATTCTCACTCTAATTTACACAAGCTGGTTGGCACAGTCACAAACTTAAGTGCCTGACACCATTGAAACATGCCAATGCAGGTCAGGTGGATACTACAGCTAGAGTTGTCGCTGCAGCCAATATGTGCCTGAAAGGCCCATCTCTTTTTTCTGCTTTAGGGCTAGCTAGCATCAGCCGCAGCTCACACATTGCAGACCTAAGAATTGTCAATTTTATCTTTTCAAAAACAAAGAGGTGCTCCTGAGAGTTGTAGTTTGCTGTTCCTAAGCGTTTTGTCTGTTGAAAAACTGCCGATGTTCGAGGATCCCCGATTTTGTTTTTGAGAATTTTGTGGTTTCAGCAATTTTGGAGAGAACTCAAACCTTACCCTGGCCCTAGTTGTGGCATTGTAGCCTGCATATTTTGGATTCTAGGAATTCAAGACATGTTATCATGTAAACGGTTAATAGAATCATATGCTCATGATTAAGTTGCGTCAATTTTGCATGCAATACTCTTAATTGCAGAGAGAGAGAGAGAGAGAGAGAGAGAGAGAGAGAGAGAGAGAGAGTCTGATTCAAACACACATCTCTGCAACAGGTAGTTTGTTGAGAGAGAGAGAGAGAGAGAGAGAGAGAGAGAGAGAGAGAGAGAGAGAGAGAGAGTCTGATTCAAACACATATCTCTGCAACAGGTAGTTTGTTGAAATGCATCCACCGCTCACATTGCACAAGCATCCAGATTGTGCAGAGGTTGAGATATCTTCCGTTTTCTTCCTGTTTTTAGGTTGCATGCTATTAACTGATTTTGGATTGACTCACACCCTTGCAACATTTATTATGTGCTTAGACCGTAAATGGGCAAGTTTGTGGTTCACTTTGTTGATGACATACTTGTTATAGTTGTGATGTCAGGCATGAGGGGGAACGTGTTATTTGCTGATAATAACAAGAGTGAAATATTTTTTTAAAAAACAGTGTATTTGGGTTTCATAGTGTCAGCAGATGGGATAAAACTAGATCCTAAAAAAGTAGCTTTTCTTCTTGCTTGGCCTATACCTACAGACTTGATAGTATTAAGAGGCTTTCTTGGATTAGCTGTGTTTATCGTAAAGGTGTCTGACATGGCTATGAGTTTGTAATCATCATACAGTAATTCTTACGCTTGTTTATGTTCATAAGCCCAAGCTGCAACATTCATTCTTTGCAACAAGTGGTAAACTTGTATGAAGTATATTCATATTGTGAACTTGTGCTTTGCTGTTTAATAGATCATTTTGCAGTTTAAGAAATGCCATGAGGATCATCCAATTGGGAAATTTTTTGGGGAATGTACCGCTTTGAAGATCAAGCTGGACAAGTGCCTTCGTGAAGAGGTGAAAATTAAGTTGATATTATTGGATTTTGCACAATATATTGACGGGTTAGATGTGACAGAGAATCATATGTAGTAGCAAGTAGCCTTACTACGCTCTTTATTTTACCATTGCGATAGAAAGCAGTGAAAAGGAAAGCAAATTTTGAAGCGAGTATAAAATTCAAAGAGAAACTTCGTGCTAGCAATGCTGCAAAAGCAGATGCAAAGGCTTCGAAGGATGCTTCCTATGGAGATCAATAAGAATGAAAACCCATTTGCATTTCTTATTCGCAGTTGACAATCTCTAAATGGATTCAACCAACGTGAGTTTGACACAATCTTCTCTTTGAAGGTGCTTGAATTGTCTTATTCACTTTTAGAGGAAGGTCTTGTCTGTATACTACTGAACATTTTACTAGTTTGCCAATGTGTAGGTCATCATAAATAAAATTGGTCATGCAAATTTAGCTTTGAATATTTACCTATGTAGTCTCTTGTGCATGGAACTTTTCTCTATCTGCCATGAGAATTCCTCGCTTGACTTAAACCATAATTGGTTTCATTCGAGATTTAAGGATTCGTTGACCATAAAAAAAAATAGTTTACTTTTTAATCATGAAGCCTTGGTCCTTGAAGAATGTTACCTTGTTGTCAGTTGTCGAACCCTTTACTCAAAAGTAGTTGATAACTAGTGTGATTTCAACGTTGAAGCAAGTGATACTTAAAATACCACCTTCTCACAAGTATCTATTTCAGATGTGCCCCAACAATGTTGCATTAGATTGATCAAGAATGAACGTTGTACTACGCATCGATATGTTGTTAATAGCACTATGGATTGGCTATGGTCTGTCCTTCATTATCATTAGAAGAGAGCTTACATGGAGTAAACCACGATTGAGAAACATTCTGAAAACACTTTCAGGATTTACTTTCTAGTTTCAATTGCCTTCCAAGTCTTTTGTTTAACCTATTGCAAACAATAATCTACATAATCTACAATTCAGACTTAGGCCATTGAGTTCACGCTCTTCTCTTCTAATTTAATGATTGAAATTCCTGTTGTTTATAATCACAATTACATTACCAACAATGGAAGCTAGAAAACAGATGTTTTTGTATTAAACTTTCATTATCAACAAATATCATTGGAAATTCCATCATCATTGTAAAAATAACAAGTCTTCAACTTAATCGTATTCATGAATATTTTGGTGTACATTACACATATTTTGAACATAAATGAAGCCTAAATTGATGATACATGAAGCAATCTAACAATCTCCTATGACAAATGGCAAATAGCATCACATAGAATCCATGTCAAAGCCCTACAAGCATTAGCAAAGGCAATAGTTCTCACACCAAGAGCCCAAGCAATACCAAATTAGAAGCTGAGAAATGAATGTCTTTAGGCCCTATTTATTGCTGAAATAGAAGCCTATTTGACTCCTTTAGGCTTTGTATACTTGCAACCTGTAAATTGTGCATATGCCATGGGAATCAAATATATTGTCAACCCTCTTGTGCATATTGAACAAGTAGGGTAAGTATGACACATGGCCCACAAAGGGCCTAGAGCTAAATTTAGTATGAGACACCTCATGCGTACCCACAAAGCATGTATGACGTGTGGCACCCAAGATCTTTTGGATCTCGAGGGGTTTCCATCCCTCCCATGAATTGATTATTCACTTGTTGGAATCCATCTGTCTTGTCAAGGAGCTTGAGCTTTGGTGTTTGCTGACTTTCTTGATTCTCCATGTATTTGAATGATTTCTGTTATGCAATTGATGCTATCACAGTTATGATACTAGATAACTTTCTTCCTGGCCATCTTTCCTATCCTTTTCTCAAAGTCTTGCCTCAAAGCTTTTGTAGGATCTAGGAGGAGAGCAATTTGTGGGCTTCATGATCAATGATGCAGGTGTTTATTGCCTGAACTTATGCTTGGCGGTGGATCAAAGTTCTCTGGCTAAGGGTAGCTCTTAGAGGGAGCTAATGGTTGGATTGTGAGCTTTATCAAGTAGCCCTTTGGCACAATGCACCTAGCATCTGTTGAAGCCTCTCCCACTATACAAAATTCTCAAGCGTCTCAAAGTTTTGCTTTCGTGGAATCTTCCAAAACAAATGAACTTTTTAACCATCATGTCTTCCATTTGATTCATGCATTTGGTTTTTGTGTTTTGTCATCATCATCCCATTCTGATTCGTCTCACAAGAACAAGAGGCTCTCACATACGTTCTTAATTAAGAGCTCTGATACCTTTAACAGTCCAGGTCAAGAACTAGCCACAAACACACTGTTATTTGGTGCAAAGAACTATAATATATGTTGGTAACTTCCAATTCCTCAATAGGCACACATGCGTCACCCGTGAGCATCACTATGTAGATAGAGACAGACAGATGGATAACTGGATCCATTCTACTCGTGCTTTTCTAGACATTACTTCTGGTTACACCTTTCAAGATCCAATTCTATTGTGTAGATCTTTTGTGTTGTCCTTCATCATTCCAAGTCTGCCCTTCATTTTGAGTACTAATAGAAACTTGGTATGCTGGTTTTGTTACAACGCATGGATGATGAGTAGAGATTTCATAGCATTTGATCCATGTTATGTATAGTGGATTTGATGTTTCAAGAAACTTCATGAGTGGACTTGATGAGGTTGAGGGTTGCATGTCTCTTTTGTTATGTTACACCTTGCAAGATGTAATTTTGCCATGGTAGAACAAATAGGAATCAAAGCTCCACAATCCAACGATCCAAGATCCATTTCTGAACTTAAACAACAAACTGAAAAACCTAACTGTATCCTAGATTAATCGCATGCAAAAGCAATCCGATGATCTTAGATGGAAAGCGAGTCAATGCCACAGTTAAGAGTATCAGTCCTCCAGCATTTAGACCTAAAAGCAACATCACAAATACTAATTATAAAATAAATCGTTTTGCAAGTTCTCAAAGAAAGAGTAGCAAAGAAAGTGTTGCATGGAAGCCACGAAAATCAGATTGAAATGCCATCAACAATGAAAGCGAAACTCGTAGAGGGAGGAACTTTAGCATCCTCTTGTTGCATGTTTTAAACTGAAAGCTGCAGCTAGTCGCTACAATACGCTCCTGTTCTTAAGAAATTAGCTATTGTCTCTATTTGGAAGACAATGTTGGAAGAAGGCAGTCCTCTCTTCTAGTGCCTTTTGCATGCCCAACCTGCAAGAAACAATCCAGATTCCAAAGCAATGGAGATTGTGCCTCTCCTCCATGCCATCGTCATGAGAGAGTGCAGGATTAAATAATAATAAAACAGACTGCTGGAGTTGCAAAGTCATAGATACACAAATCCCTGTTTGGAAAAGATGTGGGTTGTGCATAGTGAATACATTGATGTTAGGATCCTTCTATTCTCTAAATTATGAAGAACGATTATTTTTAAAACCTACTGGCGATTTCGTAAGAATAACATTGTGGGATAAGAGAAGCATTAAACGTACTGCTGGTTTCAAGAATCTGATTTTCTGTTTGCAGATGGAGGGTTGTTTTGACCTTCTCATAAAGTTTCATAAATAAGATGCTTGTACGTTTTATGACACTCTGCTTTATGTTATTATTACTTTGATACCGTTCTAGATTGCTCTAGAACGAACTTCTCACACTTTAATAGTGAAATGCTTCTAGAAGAAGATGATTGGTTTCTCAACAAGGCTTTGGCTGGATTCTTAGCACAAATTTTCAGCATGGGAGGAGTTTGCAGTTTGCTTCCATGAAATTTCAGTATGGATGCCATACATGCTGTAATAAAAGAGCAGAATCAAAGGGCTCTTTGCCCTTTCATGCTGCTTTTGATGTAAAATGCTCCAAAATGTTAAAATGGTATTATATATATATGTAGAATCTAGGTATATAACTATATGATAGAAACTTTTCAGAAGTTCTAGTAAGAACTTTGCAGTGACACTTTTGAAGCGATCAATATTGGCTGTGTTTACAAAAATTTCCATTGAGTATGCTCAGGGAAGCAAATGGCAGAGCAAAGAGTTCTGCCCTCCCGTTGCAAGTTCATTTCTGCCTTGCCTGACTCTGGCTGGCTTGGACCTTTAGTGGCTATAACACTTTTGCAAAAAGCCTGGTCTAGAAACTGTATCAAAGGCTTCATCATACCACGATTTGCTAGGGTTCCGCATCTAACATGGACCTCTAGTCGTTCTCTGATACCACTAAAACAGAAGTTGATGGTGTGAATGGATCATCCTCAGAAAACAGAAATTCGTATAACATTCCATTACGATACCAAATGGCTGTATTGGAGCTCAGAAAGCCGCAGGGAAATCTATATAGTGGCAATTGTAGATACATGATGTGTCCATCCAATTTGTACAGATGATTGTACATAGAGATCATGCACCACCTACAAAGTTCAAACTAAGAGGTTTGAAATTTGCACTTAAAAAAAATCATAGCTAATAATTGTCCTCTTTGACTAAGCGCACAATTCATGAAACCAGCAACTGCAGTTCACAGTTGTTGATAACAATAAAAAATGTGCGCCAGCCTGAATTGTTAATTATTCTCTTGTTTCTTGTTTGAATTTTGCACTTAAAAATCATAGCTAATAATTGTCCTCTTTGACTAAGCGCACAATTCATGAAACCCGCAACTGCAGTTCATAGTAGTCGATAACAATAAAAAATGTGCGCCAGCCTGAATTGTTAATTATTCTCTTGTTTCTTGTTTGATGAATGAGCTATTGATACGGGATTCTATTTAACACTCTTTTCATGTAGCCATGTCCAGCAGTCTTAGAGTTTGAATGACACTTGACATTCTGTTTGTGCAATTGTCTGATCTTTTCTGATAAAATTAGTAATGCAATTGTGATGTTTATGCAGGTAATTGATATCAAACCTCGCTACCAGCTGCTGAATTCTCTGGATGGCTAAATCCATCGACAAGCTGGCATTTTCATTGTAATGCTTTAAGATTTTGCTGGAAAGGCAGGTACATTGTATGGGAAGAAATTTTTTATAATAATGTCTAACAGCAAGCTAATCCACATTGTTGTAAGCACCTTTGAGCTTGTCCAATCGCATGCTTTTGAGTTGACTCAAGTCAACTTATTTTGGCAGATTTTTTGATGAAATCAATGTAACTGAACAAAGGAATTTTCTGGTTAAGAGAAGTTGAGAATAAATGATGGCCACCTTTTGTAAAATCCATTTGGTAGATGCTTCCCTATCACACAATTTCCGAGTCTTCATAACAAAACACATCCTAAAATAGCAGGAGCTGGGTTTTGCAAAAAAAAGAATAGCAGTCAAAGTTTTGTACATGTAGAGATCTACATATTTTACTTGATTAAGGCTTTTCATATTCATGTGAATGGAGAATTCCCTAACTTTAAAGGTTGGTGCGCTGAGTCACTTTGTTCCCCTAAATGGACAGTATAAATGCTGATCAGAAGGATGGATGTCTTGATTTAATATGAACTTTTGCCTTCCACAAATCAAGAATCTCATTCAATTGAAAATGCAAATAGCTCGTAAGTAATCTATTCACTTGGACCAGACACAGAATATGTAAATAAAAGAATTGATCCATTTTGTTTGGGTTTGCATACGTTGAAGATAATTGTGGTAGGAAGAATCGTTGCTTGAGTGGTTTCTTCTATCTTACAATGAGCCAAAAGATATCCAACTTGCCCATGCATGATAAGCTTTTCCAACCTCATAAAATAAGCTTATAAAATAACCAGGGGAAAACGGGCTTAAGAAGATACTTTGATATTCTAACATTCATAAAATGCAGGAAAATCTATAGGTTCTGAAATATATAGAATGAAGTTTAAAATGGTTGAAAGAAGCATTTGTCTGCTTGAATATTTCAAACATAAAATGTTTATGCTCAATGGTGAAATATGCTCCAACTTTCAGGTCTATCCCAGTTCCAAAATGGGAAAGGGAGTGAAAACAAGTGTTGAGATTAAAGCGTTATAATTCAAAAGCTTTGGTTGGTTATTCATGCTGTCGCACTAAACAGAAAAGATATTTTCAGATTGTGCACAAGGTGTTCAACCAGGATAAATCTTAAAAACCCTGGCTAATATCATCCTAATAGATATTTGATTGGAGACTATATCTAGAATAGCCTTGGTTTTGGACTAAATAACCAACTGTAAAAATTTATCTCTAATGACTACTATCTACAAAGTCAATTGACAATGAAATTTTTGCTTATATGTAGAGCAAAACAAGTTTCAAAAGAGAACTCAATTCTGTCCAAACTCTGCATCACCTTGACCTGGCCTGACATACCTAGTTGAGGAATACAATTAGATGAAGCCATTGATGATATCTAAATGTGATTGGATAAATTTTTTTTAGGGTACTTCCTACACATTCACTACAATTGTTACTAAACTTGTCCTTATGGGCAACAAATTCTCAAGGTGTGTGAGGTCATGTTTATTTTATTTTTTGCCATATGCCAATCTAGTAAATGTTAGGATATAGACTAGCCATTAGAGTTGAGTCAAATTGGATTAAGAGTGATATGTGTCACATGTTGAATCCATGGTTCAGATCCTAGCTCATGTTGATACTTGTGAAAAGTTCAATTGATGGCCCTTTTGTTTTTGTACAAAATGCTCATTTCTTAGATGTTTTTAATTATCTTTTTGGTAAATGATTTTGTCGTTAAATAATATTGTTAGAAATTTAGCATATTTTTCTGAATACGAGGTTTGTTTAGTTTACTTGATTGTTAAAATACAATTATCAAATTATAAACAGGTTATCAAATTTATGTTAAAGTATTTTTTGTTGTTTTTTTAGTAATTTTTTTCAAAAAAAAATGTTACAATCACTTGCTTAATCTAACAACTATTTTTTATAATAACAAATTGCACATAAATGATATTTTTATTTTTTGAGCCATTTCAGTGTAAAATTTAAAAAATACTTTGCAATACTTCCTCCCAATTTTAAATATTTGCTAGGTAAATAATCTTGCAAAACTTTAGAAAATGCAGGTTTTTTTGAGGGGTTTCTCGAGCACTGTTTCACTTGTGACACATTTACACTTTCTAATTTTTTTTAAATTCTTCATGCCTATGCATCAAGAAATTTTGGCTATGCTGGAAAAACAAATTTGTGTGAAACATCCATTAAGTGGATGATCCTTGGAAAGTTGAAAATTGGCTTTTTGGTTGCTACCAAAGGAAGAATTTTGAGGTAAAACCCATCTACACATTATTTGAGACTGTAATACATTAGTTACATTGGAAGTCGTTTGGAAATTCGATTCATGAATTATCTACACATTATTAAATCTCAAAATTTTAAATGAGTTGTAGTAATTGGTTGATGTTCCATACAACATCTAACCTTTATTAAACTCAATTGCTCTCTCATGGCAACTGTTGCGTGGATCTTCCACGAGTAGGTCTAAATATTTGATGATGCCAATTCATGTGTGTGTGTGTGTGTGTGTGAGAGAGAGAGAGAGAGAGAGAGAGAGAGAGAGAGAGAGAGAGAGAGAGAGAGAGAGAGAGAGAGAGAGAGAGAGAGAGAGAGAGAGAGAGAGAGAGAGAGAAGAATATAGTAAAACTTTCACAACGTGAATATGCTTTTTGGAATTATAGAAAATTGAGCTTGGGTGGGCGAGCCCAACTCAAGCACGATACACCTATTCACCGAGTGTGAATAGATACAATATGAATATCTAGTAATTGTTATGTTAATTTTTAGTAATATTTATTTTATAAATATGATATAATAATGCTTCTTAGTAGGGAGACCCATTTCATGGAACAGTCGAAAGAAAAAATGCATTTCTTTGTCCTCCATCAAATCTGAATATCTTGCAGCCACCTCTGCAATTTTCCATCATTTTCTAGGGAAAAATCCCAGAATAATTTCATTAGCCTGAAAGCAAACCAAAATGAGAGAATCCACTTACTTGGAGGTCAATTCCACCACCTAGAAGTAGAAAGCAAGGAGGAAACACCAAAAAGCTAGGAAAAAGCAAAAAGCAACTCCACCTTCTGATTGATGCAAAGTCTTGCACTGATACCACTGTAAGAATTGCCAAGTGGAGATTCGACTAGATTCTGTTGCATGCAACCAAAAGGACATGTGTGGAGCAAAACCACCGTGGTCGTACACTTTTGCAGAGATAGCATTGTTGCTAAGTGTTATATTAATGAGCATGTGTATATTCTCTAGTCTTTTAATTGTAAGTTTTTGTGAAAATTGGCAAAAGCTAACTTGATCAAATCTTGTAAATACCATTATGAGTAGTACATATCATCATTAGACATGTGTGGAGCCTGTTCTCACGTGTGAAATAAATGCATTTATCATTTAGATGAGTCATATAGGTTGTACATACCATTTCATTCAAGATCTAGTGGCTAAAATGGCCAAAATCTAGTTTTCTAGCTATATGCCACTTGGCATCATTTTATTGGTAGGAAAAGCTATTTCACATGGATAGGAGTGATCTCACACGTGCCAAGGACTGCTCACATGTGTGAAAACATCAGTAGTAGGTGAGATCCAACTTGTAGTAGATATTTGTGCAAGTCCCTATAAATTAGGAAAATTGCCTAAAATCAAGGGAGGTGGCTATAAGTTAGGAAACTTGGTCCATGTGCCATATTGATGATTATTGGTGGATCCTTTGATGAGTAGGCACTCTCACACGTGCCAAATCAGCTGAGTAAGCATCAGCTCTGGTGTATATATGGTGGCTCATTTGGCCATAATTGACAAGAAAGCTAAATCTTGGTTTTGGTGCATTTCTTGAGTAATCTCTCCATTTGTCTTGTGATTTTATGCTTCTAATGGTTTCTAAGCTTAGTGTACTTCATTATTTGCTGGTAGTCCGTACTATGACAGTTCTTCACACGTGTGAAACCAACAAGTACAAGTTTTGATCATATTTGATTGTTCTTGTTAGATTTGTTGATGTAGATTTGATCTAGTGCTATCTAATCTTGTGTAGATTGGTAGATCAATCTAATCTAACACCCAATCACACTTGTGGATCTGATTTTGATCCATTCTTGGTCCTTTTTGATGTACTTTCACATGGTATCAGAGACTATACCCAAATTGGCAGGTTTTTGGAACAAGCTAATATTGAGGTAGTGAGGCTGAATGGATAGCTAGAACCATCATATTTGTACCAAATCTTGCTGTGGGCTGCAGGTGTACTTTACACACGTGTGGGGCCGTACAGGACCTGTTTTTGACAGTAAAATTCAGTTTGGTGCATTTTGAGCTTCATACACCCAATTTTGAGTCAATTCAGTGCATTTTTCAAGCTTTCACTTGCATTGTTTCTATTCCATTGATTTGTTCTTGGTTTAGATCAATCATATAGATGGATTAAAGCTTGTTTATAGTACATTGAAGTTGATTCTCTGATTTTTTGAGTGTACATTGAAGTTGAGAGAGAAAGAGTGCTATAAACCAAAGATTAAGGAGTGATTTGCAAGGGGGGAGATTGAAATCCATTATACCTTCATTCTAGATTTGTTCAAGAGTGAAAGGGCTGAGTCTAGAAGCATCTAAATGCTAGAAGACACTCTTGGATCAGTCCTCCAAGTGAAATCTTAGTGAATTTCTAAAGCACAAACACTCATAAAGGCAAAATCTACCTATACAAGGTGATAAGAATTGTTGGCAAGTACTAGGAGAAAAATTTGAGATCCAAGTCACATTGTTCACCCCTACTCAAGTGTGTGAGTGTGGTTTTTGGCTTGAATTAAAGTCATAAAGGTGAGTGAGGCATATGTGTTGTGGTTGATCCAAAATTTTCAAGAGATCCTTCCTTTGTAGAGGGCAAGAACTAGTAACTCAATTCTTGACTTTGGTGGAAAAATTGTCTTCTTAATTGTGATCGAATCTTGCTAAGTGGCATTAGCTCTTTGTAAGCTTCAAACCTTTTGAAGTTTTGCATTTGAAAGTGAATTTTTTGGTTCAAGATGCAAAGATAAATGTCACTTGGATTTATTTCATGTCCTTGGAAAGCATTTTGCTTAGAACTTTAGAAAAGTTCAAATTTATTGTTATGATCCAAGAGAAACCAAGAAAGATTAAGGAGAAATCACAAAATGAAAATAGTTTCATTTATGCTCTCATGAAATCTTATGAAGAACTATTTTTCTTTGAAGAGATTTTTGTATCTCAAAGGTGAATTAAGGCAATACTAGTTGAGTGTGATGCCTTAATAGATAGCAAAGCATGTTTTCCTTGTAAACTTACATTGAATATGAAGTCAAGGAAATGGAAATGTCTTCATAATGTATTTTTTGTTGGTTTCAATAAGGTTATGAATGATGTGTTCATTCATAATGTTGAAGATTGTAAATTTTCAATTTTAAAGGCAAATTGTAAACTTCTTATGAGAATAAGTGAAGCATCCAAAGTGGACACTTATATCCATAAGCAAGTAGTTAGCCTTATTGAGATGGAAATACTTCTTGATTTCAATATTAGAAAAATCATGCCAAGTTGTGGTGATTTTTGGACTTATGGTTCTAGCATAAGTAATGTTGATAATCATATGAAGTGCACATTATATGATCATGTTTTTTGTGATCATTTTAAGACATGAAGGTCTCGGATTTCCATCAAGGAGGAGCACCAAGGAGTTGATCTTGAGGAGTCATCTCGAGTTTCAAGTGTGCCAAGGATTGAGGAGGAGAGTCCTTCTCAAGTTGTGATTACAAGAAGAATATCAAGAGACATGGTTGAGCTCATATGGCTCACATTTCAAGGGAAAGAGGGGCACATTTCAAGTGGTATACATCTCATGCTTGCTTCTCTTATGTCATTTGGTGAATCAATTTGCTTTAGTGAGACTTTTGCATCTCAAAGTTGGAGTAAAGCAATATTAGTTGAGTATGGTGTCTCTCTTGAGAACATAGTTGATGTTCTTAATGATATGAAATTGATTTTAGATCAATTAGAAAGCAAATGGTTATTTCATCAAATGTATGTTCTTGAGTCTTGCAAGAGCAAGAGTGAGTTGTCCACTCATAGTATGAAAAATTGTCTTTTTTCATGTATTGAGGCAAATTGTAAACTCTTTATGAGAGAAAGTGAATCATCCTCTAAGGAAACTTATCTCCATAATGAAGTATCTAGCCTCATTAGATATGAGATTAGCATGGTAACCAAACATGAAGATATGATACAAACTCTTTGTTATTATAGCATGCATAGTCTTGCCAATGTTGATGAGCCTAATCCTCGAGATCTTGGTAACATGATGTTGGATCTTTGTGATACTCATGAGTCAAGAAGAACTCTGTATTTTCTCATGGAGTTGCAGCTATTTTCAAGGAGGAGGAGCTTTTGGATCAACCATATGCTTCAAGGATGGAACAAATCAATGAAAGAGGTGCTAGGATGGTGCAAAGCTCTCAAGTTCATCAAAAAAGTCAATATCAAAGAGGCATTATCATGGATATGGTGATTTCGGATTGACATCAAGCTCATTGGCTGATCTTCACACCTTTGAACTAGCAAGGATCCATATTTGAAGACCAATTCAGCCCATGGAGTCAATCTCAATATCATCAAGTTAGTTTTGAGGAGGAGTGTTAATATTGGCAAAAGCTAACTTGATCAAATCTTGTAAATACCATTATGAGTAGTACATATCATCATTAGACATGTGTGGAGCCTGTTCTCACGTCTGAAATAAATGCATTTATCATTTAGATGAGTCATATAGGTTATACATACCATTTCATTTAAGATCTAGTGGCTAAAATGGCCAAAATCTAGTTTTCTAGCTATATGCCACTTGGCATCATTTTATTGGTAGGAAAAGCTATTTCACATGGATGGGTGATCTCACACGTGCCAAGGACTGCTCACATGTGTGAAAACATCAGTAGTAGGTGAGATCCAACTTGTAGTAGATATTTGTGCAAGTCCCTAAAATTAGGAAAATTGCCTAAAATCAAGGGAGGTGGCTATAAGTTAGGAAACTTGGTCCATGTGCCATATTGATGATTATTGGTGGATCCTTTGATGAGTAGGCACTCTCACACGTGCCAAATCAGCTGAGTAAGCATCAGCTCTTGTGTATATATGGTGGCTCATTTGGCCATAATTGACAAGAAAGCTAAATCTTGGTTTTGGTGCATTTCTTGAGTAATCTCTCCATTTGTCTTGTGATTTTATGCTTCTAATGGTTTCTAAGCTTAGTGTACTTCATTATTTGCTGGTAGTCCGTACTGTGACAGGTCTTCACACGTGTGAAACCAGCAAATACAAGTTTTGATCATATTTGATTGTTCTTGTTAGATTTGTTGATGTAGATTTGATCTAGTGCTATCTAATCTTGTGTAGATTGGTAGATCAATCTAATCTAACACCCAATCACACTTGTGGATCTGATTTGGATCCATTCTTGGTCCTTTTTGATGTACTTTCACAGTTTTCATGTCATCAAGCTTTTAATTTGACAATTGATTACACAAAGTGTCTTCAAAAAAATGTGAGTACATGCATTTCATGTGTAGACTATGTAGATTATAGAAGTTAAATATCTCTATAAGTACTTAGAAACTTGAATGATATGGTATATCTTTGAGCACATGCATGTAATGATCCCACTTTGAGTTGAGCTATTTCCATGCCTTTATTTGTTAGAATATAAATTTCTTTATGCCTGGAAGAAGACATGACAACATGTAGTAAGATGGAAAGTGTTAGGAGTATTATGTTAGATTTCTATCTTTGATGTAATGTGGACTTGATGTAAATACTTGTACAAACATGTAAATAGCTATATTTCTACAAAAATCCAATAGTTGACGGTCGAATCGAATCAGATTGAAATTATACTATTGGACTGGATTGAAATTATAGGATTGGATTAGATCAATTATAGGATCACATAAGATCAAAGTCACAAGATCTGATCGAAATAAACTTGTTGATCGAATTGATCCAAAAGTTAGGATCAAAATAAATATCAATTTCTAGAGTCGAAATAGAATTTTGATCCATACGTTCAAATTGTAAAATGTGGGACACTGAAGTAGTAAATCAAAATACAAGATCAAAGTAAATGTTGAAATAGAATTGTGGCGCAACTGTTGCAGAGCAGAATGTGGTGCACATAGAGTGCCGACACATGCTTATAGGAAGTTTATAAAGACGTAACTTATCAATGTTTTGAGTTGATGATAGTGTAGCTGATTATTCAATGAGTTAGGATCCTGATCCATTATAGATTGGATCTACAAGTAGAGATGTAGTAGTGACTATTTTACAGACTTTTCAAGTTTAAATTTTTTGAATAAATGTAGCATGCATTTTCTATTTCTACTTACTATTTATTGTTTTCTTATGATCCATGGTCTGAACATACATATGATATTTTCTAAATTTTACATTAGCTTTCAATATTGCAATTTCAAAATCACTAGCATTTATTCAAATAATATTAGGATTCAGAAGTATCTTTCACAACAGAATTGCTTTACAAAAATGCATTCTTAATGAAAATCACACGAGCTATCATAAATAGATAATCTACATAATCAATTTGACTCAAAAGAAGACTTATAATTGCTTTCATCATGTCATAGTTCATATCGGGCTACGTGCACCAAGACTTGTAACCTTATTCCAAAAGATGATATATGTTGATGTGTTTGGGATAGCCGGCATGTCTCAGTGAGAATGATATTGACAACTTTAGTAAAAAAAACCGATGTGTAAAATTGCATAGGATCTGAAAAGTCTTGAAAATTGACAACATCTAAAAGATGAAATAATTTAGATGGTTAACAATTATTACATGACAAATTCCTAGGAGCATGTACACTTTATAGGAGTTCATGCTCCCGTTCTTTTAACAATATAGGATTTTTAAGGAAAAGATTTATAAAATGTCAATTTTAATACTCATCATTGATTGTTGGCCCTATATAAATCAACGATAGAAATGAAATAATAAGCAAGTAATTTTTATGGCTTTGTAAGTCGAAGAATCTTTTGTGCAGGATTTTTGAAGCTATCTTCTATTACTTGTAGGATTCTTGAGGATATTTTTGAAAAACTTTAGGATTCTACTGTGATTAACAATGTAGGAACTTGACTACATGAAACTATAGGGTAACTCCCAAGAAGTTTTCCAAACACTTATCTTCGAGCCCCAACAACTCCATCATTGAGTGTTAAGGTCTATGCTTATAGCCTTCTTATAAGTTCTTATTGGTCCCATCGGCTGCAATATTTTTTGGTAAGTGAGTTGTAGTGAGGAATGTGATCAAGTTCACTATCCCATAAATAAAGATGATATTCAATTTGACATTTCTATGCTAGTTGTTACTCCAGTAGGATTTGTACTAGGTATCCTTCACGAGGAGGTTGGTTACCCATGGTAGCAAGTTGACCCATGAAAGCGATGAAACTTGCTACAAGACGGTAACCAATCGTCGGAGACCTCACATAGTAGGCATAGCAATTGTAGATGGATGGCTAAAGATTTAGCTTTTTTGTGAAGTTGTGCTATGGCCTCTAATCAAAGCTCCTCTTGGCCAACCACAACATGCTATATTTATGTTTTTTTCATAGCTTCCATTGCTAATGTTAGAACATCTTCCATTTTTGAAGCACGCGAGGGAAAAGTGATAGGGCTCTCATAAGCTTGGAGGCAAATGCTAGAAAGAGATTCGACCAAAGAAATTACTTGGAGTCAAATGCTAGAAAGAGATTCCACCAAAAGAAATTATGAGAGAGAGAGAGAGAGAGAGAGAGAGAGAGAGAGAGAGAGAGAGAGAGAGAGAGAGAGAGAGAGAGAGAGAGAGAGAGAGAGAGAGAGAGTCTATATGTACTATGGAATGGGCTGGGCACAAGCCAATCTGCCCAGTAAGGATTTTCAGAATTTTTTAGGTGAGGCCCGGAGGGGCCAAGCCTGAACTTTTTTGGCCAAATTTGGCAGAATGGGCGCATTCCATTGCTTAATGGGTACCTTGACTTAATGGGTACATTACGAAGCATAATATTAAGCAGTTTGAATCTAACAGACCGCTTTGGACATGCCAAGTGGCAACTGTACAGATGCGCATCAGCGCGAACCACTCTGGACATGCCACGTGGCTGCCACACGGACGCTTAGGGCTAAAAGCAGATTGCAAAAAAGTACATACATATCATGCTTTTTAATCTGTTCAAAAAATGGGCATAATAGTCATAAGGTATAGATTACGTGTTTAGGAAGAGGCCGATGAGCATGACGGGTCTTGGAGTCACCCATGCAGTAGGAAGGAGTAAGGGGTGAGACCCATCAAAAAAATCCAAAGAACCACTGAAGAATTTAAACATGATAGAGATGTAGTAGGTGCTTGGATAGCAAATGAGAGTGATCTGATTTCCCTTATTATTTTTTCAAAATAATGATAAATGGCAAGTTTTAGCAAGCATTTTGAGGCGCAGTCGGAGTGATGGATGATGACTTGAGCTAAGGATCGATAATCCCGAGGGAATGGATCACCCGGCACCGGCAGCAAGGAGATCAGAACGCTAACATACCTCCATCCATCCTTTTTACTGAGAGCATCTTAATTACTTTATACAGAAATTTGCCTTTGAATCTCGACAGTTGGGCTGTTGTACAAGAACGCGATCCAGGAAAAAATCCTTCCTGCTCAGATCAGGGAACGTTGCCCCTTGTAGCTGTAACAAGGATTGTTCCTTTTTGCAGAAATTTGTTTACTATTACAAGGGAGGGATGACGGTTTCGTAAATATTTGGGCAATCTAACGGTGCTGTCCATGTTGGAGGTCGTGATTCATTTTGCCGTCTTCCGGAACGAATGGCAGTGCTAGAAAGATTTGATGATGAATTTGTTGTATCATTCAGGGAAGAAGGATGAGGTTTCTCTGATGGAAGCCCTTTGTCGTGTGTGGTCCTGTCACTGAGAATTTGCGACTGCAAATCAAAGAGCACATTGAAGAGTTATTAAAGAGGCAAGAAATAATGGCAATAAAAGTAATGAAGCTTCATCGTAAAAATCTGTCTGCGTTTTAACATTGAAGAGTTGACAAGGTGTTAAAAAAAACCGAAGTAAGTTCGTGGTTGTAGACGACGGCGCTAGTGGTCACAGCGGCCGTTACGAGGCCTACGATGGCGGTATATCCAGCCATTGCTTTGTCTTTCCGATCTGATAGAGGTAAAAACCTCTTTGTTTGCAATTCTTGTTGTGATCCGTGAACGCCAAAGTCCAACACTCTCTTCCCAGCTTAAACTCTTTCAACAAGCTCAATCAGTACAAGACAGACAAGTGAGACAACTGATCTATCTGGAAAAGAAGAGCAATGGCGGAGGAAGGCTGCAGACTGCATACAATCAAACCATAGATAGCAAAGGCTGATAAACAACAAGATCAGCCAGATTTTTTATTGGGTTCCTCGCCTTCCTCATATAAGGATCAATATCTGCTCTTGGGTTTGAGTCAATGAAGCGAGCTAAGAATAAGAATGAGAGCCGTGATGAAACAATACGCATACGCAGTCTGAAAATGATAGATCTTAAGAAATGGAAGCGACAGCTATAGGTGGTGGGTGTGTTTGAGGTGGTGTCCCTCGTCCTGCAGGTCTCGATCAAACTTGGGAAATATTTGTTTTTGGTTGTAATCAGCCAAAACTAGGCATATTTGTCATCGATGGTGCAATATTTTTTTCTGAGCTGTACGAGCATCGCCGCAACACAGCAACGCACCAACATTGAACACTCTCATCCTATTATAGTATTATACGTTTTAGCTGTTGCTACAAGGCAATAACTTAAAAGCCTATTGTATATTTTCCAAACAAAATCTTGGGAAAACCTAGGGGTCATTCTATTCACCTCTTGACCTCCTGGGTTAGTATTTTACTATGGAACTAATAGCCATTTATGTCCTATAAGATGCTTGGCAGTGGATTTTGGTCAGCTCGGTAGAGTGGCCTCTTACGCTGAGGAACCGTGACATTAATTTAGGTGATAAACCTTATTTGAGTTATCCTCAAAAGACTTGCATTTTAAAGAATTCTAAATTTTTTGAAGACTTTTACTAATAAAAAGCTAATATGTGCTTGTATAAAAAATTGTAAGATATTTTATGATACCGGTTTCTGAGACAACTTGCCGGTTCCATTCCTCTAATTTGTTGGTTTTCTGGAGCACTGGTTTAGGTTAGTTGTACCACACACTTTGGTTCTTGGGTAATTTGCAAGTCCATGGCAAGGGGGACTCCCCCACACCACACTACAAATGCCCATGGAAGAGTCAATGCACAAGTGCAACTCGTACAAGTTGGTCGTAGAAATGCCTTGCACGACAACTGTATGTAGCCTCACAAGTACTTCTTACTTCCTGATCACGCACACAAGTAGCAGAAATGCAGAGGTTGCCATATGTATCTATCTGTGTGTGTGTGTGTGTGTGTGTGTGTGTGTGTTTTGTGAGAAAATCAGATCCAAAACATGCTTAATGGATCATTAGATCTTTGGCTAAATTGGAGTGCACATCTAGATTTATCTACAAGCTAGAAATCATGCACCTACCATGCTAGAACTTGGAAATACATGAAAGTCTGATCAAAATCACTAAGATATGATATAGTACTCTCGTTGTCTGTACAACAGTAGTAGTACACCGTCCTTCACACGTGTGAATCCAAGTACAACAAGAAAACTCATATTTTACACATTACAACTCAAGATATCATGAAAAATATGAAAGAGATGGACATAGAATCAAATGAGGAAAGTTCTCCATACAAAATGAGAACATGAAGACAATTTCTCCATGCTTGTACAACTATTTATAATAGCCATAATGTCACTTGGCCACTTAAACATGATAATGTCCTAAAATAGCAACTTCTAGGTACTTCGCCAAAAACCTAGTTTAACTTGACTAGATGCAATGTATCCACATTAGCCAATAGAATTAGTTCCAAATCCGACCTTATCCACTTATACTTGTTAAAAACAATAAAGACACTATTTTTAGACCTTATTAACATTTAAAAATGTATCTCTAAGTTGAAATTTCACTTTGGCCTCTAAATTGCCAATTTAGACCAATGGCCCACTGGCTCTAATACCATGTTACAAAACTTGGCCCACTGGCCACATTCACACATGCAGGCCGTGTGTTGGGATCCCACCCCCAATCGCCTAGCCACCCGCTTGTCTACCTGACCCCAAAAGGGCTGGTACCAAGGGACTAAACTAGTTGACATTTTTCACACTCCCTCTTCAACTAGTTTTACCACACAACTTTGATTTATCTTAAGAATGATCTCCATTATAAGAATAGACCTCCTTTCTATGGTTGTATAATAGCTTTCATAATTGATATAGATAAATATACACACTAACAAGAAGAGACATATCTTTCATTTCAATAACAAGATTTGGACTTGAACTCTTCGCTTTGTATTATATAATTGCTACTGAGTTAAACTTGAATCCACGATAGAGCAGCCAAAAGAATGGCGTTTCTAGCCCATTGCTAACTTCACAAAAAGGTTGCATTGGACCATGATGACATTGTCAAATTATGTTCTTACATGAATTAGTAGCACCCAAAAAGTAAAAACTACTATGCAGCCTTTAAGCCCCTAGAAACTTAGGAGGAGAATGTTTTTCACTAATTTTTTGGTGTGAGCCATAAAATCAATGGATGATTTGGCCAATCATCCAATACTCATATTTAAATTTTGGACTATTCAAATTGATCATTGTCTTGGTACAACATTTTTGCATTTCTGATCCATAAAGTCCTTCAAGCATGACCATATCTTGCACTCTTTAGAACAATGCGTATAAATTAATATAAATTTCCATGTAACGTCTGATTCCCAAAGATGGCCTAAATCATTTCTATGTAACATTTAATTTGCACAGATATCGTACATTACATATTTTTGTGTAGCATCTAATTTCAAAGACCTTGTAATTCAATCCATGCAGCATCTAATTTGGAAAAATAGTGTGGATCATTTACTGCGACATCTAATTTCCAAAGAAAATATAACGTGAATGATCCGAAAGATCACACATTATGTGTGAATCATTGCATCCAACGACTTATTTCCAGGAAAAAGATAGTATCAATTATGCCATACAATAGCCGATTTCTAGTCCTCCGATATGTCGTGAGTTGGTTAAAACTTCCTTTCCTCTTCTCGTGCAAATGAGAACATACAAGACAAAAAAAAATTATCAATCGTTCCATGCAATGTCTGATTTCCAGTGTGAATCATGCCATTCATCATCTGATTTTCATAGACAAAAGTGCCAATCATTCCAACATATGATTTTCAAAAACAGTGTAAACCAGTCCATGCAGAACTTAATTCCACTTAGAACAAGAAATCTTATGAAATGAGAAATGGCACAAAACCCAATTTTTTGTGTGAATTTACAATTTTTAGAAATTCAAGTAGTTTTTGAACCCTAAATTCTTAAATGAATTCATTATTTTGCAAGATTATTTATTTAGCAAATATTTAAAATTGGGAGGAAGTATTGCAAAATATTCTTAAAATTTTACTCTGAAATGGCTCAAAAAATAAAAATATCATTTATGTGCAATTTGTTATTATAAAAAATAGTTGTTAGATTAAGCAAGTGATTGTAACATTTAAAAAACAAAAACAAAAAAAACAACAAAAAATACTTTAACATAAATTTGATAACCTGTTTATAATTTGATAATTGTATTTTAACAATCAAGTATATTAAACAAATCTCGTATTCAAAAAAATATGCTATATTTCTAACAATATTATATAACGACAAAATCATTTACCAAAAAGATAATTAAAAACATCTAAGAAATGAACATTTTGTACAAAAATACAGTAATCTTTTGAATAAAAGTGATTTATTTAAAAGTAAATGTTATCAATTACACAGTCTCAAAAATTCTCAATCAAATCATTAGGATCTGGAGTAGCAACCCTTCCAACCCTTGTGTCTGCTGGAGGTGTTGTGTCATCCCGAATAACAATTTTCTCAATCACATTGTATATTTGCTAAACCACCTCAGCCAACTCTCCTTCATCACCAACTACACCACTGGCAGGTGGTTGAGGCTCCTTAACAAATGGAACGATATCGTCTTCAGAGGGCCCAATTTACCAACCTCTTGAAATTCATTAGGCAAAACTAAAATACCAGCTGGTCTCATCTTAACAAAACTTGATAAACTCTCGTCTAATTATACGACCGCAACATGTCCGCCCTTTTGGACAGCAGATGCACTAGTAGTGCCACTACCACTAGATAAATCTAAAATTTAATTTGCGGGATGAGAAAACATTTCAATTAATTTATTTACAAGCTATTGTGGCTTTTAATATGGACAAGCCATAGAACCAATCATCAGATTTTTTAATTTTTTTGTCACTACAGAAAAATAAAAATGATTTCCAAAATCCGTGTTTCCTGCAATGTTGTAGTGAAACATGGATCTCTTTCCATCGGTAGAGAAGTAACTGATGCTGAGATATTCGATCTCATTACAGAGACATACACCACCAGAATTGCACACATTTAGCTTGTACCTACAAACAAATAACGTACCATGTTTAAAAATATTAAAAAGAAAGCCTCAGGTACTCTCTATGAAAAAATAGGACTCGTTGAATAACGGTCATCTTTAACTTGTAATCCTGGTCGATGTTATGATCCCAGGCAAGGAGCTTGGCATCCTCAAATGCCAACTCAGCAAAAACTATAGCACTAACTTTTTGTAAATGACTGTACATGAGGATACTCAATAGAGAGCTCATTTCTGGCTTGCAAGCTATGGATTCCGCCCAAAAATTGGATATCAAAATCTGCTTCTGTCGGACAATCAACAGGGTCAACAAGGACAATGAATGGAGTAACTATGGCTTGGGTGTGGTCTTTAAATTTTATCTTTAAATTATGTACATGAGAGGAGTTAGGCTCTCTCACCTCCATGGGCCTATCACCGGTGACTAGGTCAATTGGGGGCCTATCACATTGTTCTATTCAAGTATGAATGTTGTGGTTTGGATGTTTTTAGTTTCATGAATCAGTTGGCACATTTTCGCAACATTCCTACAAGACGGCTCTAGATTAATTCTTGCCCTAGGTAGTTTTACGTTAGAAGTCTGGGGCTGAGGTTTCTTCAAGGAGCTAGGATGTAGGCTCTTGGGAATCATGGAAACGTAGCGTCTTGGGTTTGGTGGAGAGGAGGCATCTTGGGTTTTCTCCAAAGCATTACGTTTCCTCTTTGGAGTTGACATTTGCCCTGATCCAGTAGTGGAATCAGGTTTTGGGTGTCTTTTTGGATTGAGGAAGCCAAGCTCTTGCGAGAGGATAATGATCTCACAGATTCTGTAAGTGCAAGGTCCTCTCTTTTTCCCAGGGCTTCAATAGCCATTTGTACTGCAGCTTTCAATGTTTGAAAAAAATAATTAAAGTAGTTTTAAAGAAACCATACCCATGCCAAGCATAACGAGAAAACCAATACTCAAATTTTAATGCATTGCAAAATAAATTGAACTTTAAATCGTCTTCAAGGCATCGTCGAAGAAGTTTCGAAGTATGGCATGCTCACAAAGACGGATCTTCATGAACCCATTCTCCAGAATGTACAGAAATATTTTCTTGTCAATTGCTCTTACAACTAGGTTTGTAAATCCATCATCCTCGTTTGCACGTGTAGTAATTAAACTAGCTTTCATTTTTGGTTGACTGCCAATGAACGCAATTATGTTTTCAATTTTTTAAGCAATCCCAGACAAAAAAAAATGAATTTTGTAAGTCAATATTGAAATCGAATCCTTATTTACAGTGCACAATTGAAAACATTATGAAATTTTCTTTACTTTTCTTTTTAACTTCGGCCCAGTCCGAGCTAAAACGGAAACATTATTAGCATTCGAAATAAATTTAAGTTCAATGACGAGCATGAAAGGAAAAGCCACAATACAGACTTAAAGGATGACACTCACCCTTTTCTGTCAAACTTAACACTTGAACGATGAGACCCACCCAGTTCCCGTACAATATTTAAGGAGCATGGACACAACATAACTCACCTTTGCATTTTCATTTGCTCTGTTTGCACTCTCTGACTCTTGGTTTTAGCTAAACGACTAATCTATTAGAGAAAGCATAAGCTTCCGAAGATTGCTACTGGTTGGCGGAACATCTTTAGATTCAAGTAAGGTAATCAGATTTCTCTATCTTTAAAAAACATTCATCATATTTTATAGCTTTCTAGTTTAGGTTTGATTTCTTGTAGCTGTGTTGTGGGGCCCAAGCCATGCTAAGCATAGGTTTGTTTGTGTCTCTGGCTCAACAACGTCTTCTCCCCACTTATGCTAAGCATAAGTCAAGAGTGGACCTATGCTCAACATAGGCCCTCTCTGGACTTATGTTGAGCATATGTCCGCTCTTGACTTATGCTGCTGAGCATAAGTTGAGAGCAGACCTATGCTCAGCATAGGTCCAAGGCGGGGACATATGTGTGAAAAATTGTCAACTAGTAGTATTTTCCTAACTTGAGATTTTGTAGGCCTATGGCCAAATAAAAGTTAGAGATAGGTTCATACATGTATGTAGAGGCCCAAAGTATGTGTACACTACTTTTGAGGTCACATTAATTAGAGGAGGTCGAGTGTGGAGCTCTTCTATTGGCTCATAATTTGGTGCATTCCTATTTGACCAAATTTCTAGGTATATGGGTGAATCCTATTGGACCCCAATTTTAGCCTATCATAAGACAAGTGGCCAAGAGGCACTATGGCTGCTATAAATAGCCATCTCCACGAGTATGTACACATCTCATTTTCATTCTATTGAATGAATGTTATGCTCTTTGAAGGTCCATCTTCTTCTCTCTCACTTTTTTGTTCATATCTTGCATTCTAGCCACTAGAATTGTGATTTCTTTGTTGCTATGGCTTCACACGTGTGAAATGCAGGTTGTAGGCTCTGAAGTACGGACAGGGACAGCAAGTTTCTGTTTGTGGAAGCTTATGATCAGATTTTGATGTTTAGTTGATGTTTAGTATGCTTAACATCACAATTTCTATCATTTTTTCAATCTAGATGTGCATAACTTCCATGGCCAAGATCTTTATGAAACTTTAGCATCTTTTGGATCTGAGTTTTTCACATGGTATCAGAGCATTAGGCGGCCAAATGTGCAGGTTTTGCCAGATTTAGAAGAGATTTGTGGGCGAGTTTGCTTTTGTAGCATTCCAATCAAGTTTCTAGCTAAAAATCTTGTTGATTTATGTGTAGAAATTGGATCTTTGTGATCAAAACATCATTTGTATGCATTTCAATTGAAGTAGGGCGAATTCCCTCTGTACTTATCAGAATAAGGAGACAAAAATTGTTTTGGAAAGAGGGAGATGCAAGATCCAACAAGATCCTATTAGTTTTCCATTCTAGCATATAGTTTTTTGATTCAATTTCTTGCTTCTTCATGTCAAAAACTTCAAAATTGATGTAACCCTCTGATTTTCAGTTTGCTGAATGATTCAAGAGTGTATTTCAATCTTAGGAGTGAGGGAAAAGCAAGTATATTGAGGTTTGGTCTTGGTTTGATCAAGAAATCATAAAACTAGTGGCTAAAATTAAGGAAAAAGTGAGGAAAAGAGAGAAAAAGTAAGGTTTTAGGTTCCAAATCTTTGTGATTTCTTCTTGTGTTTCATTTGTTGATTCAAGAGAGTGCTTAGTGCATTGGAACAGGTCAAAGATCAGAGATCAATCATTGCAACATGGCTACAAATGGAGGCTACATGTTGGAAAGCAATGATAGGCTTACCTCCCTCAACTATTCTACTTGGAAAGTAAGGATGGAGTCTTTGCTTGAGATGAATGAGTTGATGGATATTGTTGTAGGTGTGGAGGAGAGACCTTTGGCACCTCAAGAACAATTGAGGTATGACAAGAGGGCAAAGAAAGCCCTTCACATGATCAAGATGAATGTGACAAATGAGCTTATCAAAGAGGTTGGTAAGTGCACATCATCTAGTGAAGCTTGGGAAGCCTTGAAGAAGGTTTATGAATCCAAGTCTACTTCTAGAGTGTTGACTTTAAGAAGGCAAATCTTTTCTTGTATGCAAAAGAAGAGTGAGAATGGACATGCTTTTGTTTTGAGAGTTAAAGCATTGAATGATGAGTTAGCATGCATTAATGATGGCATAAATAATGAGGAGCTTGTTCAAGTGATTCTCAATGGCTTGTTGGATGATCATGCTAATCTTGTTCAAAGTTATGCTATCCAAAAATGTTTACCAAGTGTTGGAGACTTGCAAGAGGTCTTGTTGGCTGAAGAATTCAGGTTGCAAGCAAGAGTGGGAGCATCTTCTACATCTCAAGGAGGAGAAGAGGAGGCAATGTTCTCTAAAGGCAAGTTCAAGGGCAAAGGTAAAAGCAATTGGTCTAAAGGGCAAGACCAAGGTGAGCACTCTACTTTTGGCAAAAAGAAGGATAGATCTAAGCTAAAATGTTTCTATTGTGGAGTCAAAGGGCATTTTGCTAGTGATTGTTTTAAGAAAAAGAGGGATCAAGGGGAAAAGCAAACCAATCTAACTATTGATGAGGGTGGGGATGAGCTTCTTTCAAATGATGCTTTTGTTATGTCATCTTGCTTGTTGGCTAATCATGGAGACATTGATCCTTGGTGGATTGATAGTGGAGCCACTTCTCATATGACATATCATAAAGAGTATTTTTCATCTTTAATGGCATTTGATGGTGATAGGAAGGTAATCTATACCGCAAATGATGGTGAGTGTGCAATCAAGGGGATTGGCACAATTCCTATTTCACTTTCTACAAATAGGAATATAGAATTGAAAGATGTTTTGCTCATTCCATCCATTACCAAGAACTTACTTAGTGTAAGCCAAATGCTTGACAAAGGATTCAAAGTTGAGTTTGATGGTGATGCTTGCTTGATCAAAAAGGGGTGTAGTATCATTGCAAAAGGGAAAAGGCAAGGGAAATTGTTCAAGCTTGATGCATGTGTTGTTGCTAACCAAGTTGGATGCATGGCAAATGAACAAATGTCAATTCAAGAGGTATGGCATAAAAGGATGGGACATCTCAACTACAAGGCCTTGGAGGTAATAGCCAAAAAGGAGGTAGTAAGGGGACTTCCCAAGTCTCTTACTTGCTTGAATCATGTTTGTGAAGAATGTGCTTTGTCTAAATCACATAGATTGCCATATACTAGATCTATATCTAGATCTAAGATGCCTTTTTCTCTCTTGCATTCGGATATTCATGGTGTTACTACAATTAGCAATGGAGGTGCTAAGATGTATGTAACTTTCATTGATGATTTTAGTAGATTTTGTTGGGTTTATCTACTAAAGAGCAAGGATGAGGTGTTTGATGTGTTTGTCAAGTTCAAAGTTGCTATTGAGACTCAATTTACAACCAAAATCAAATGCTTGAGGAGCGACAATGGTGGTGAATACATTTCTAACAAATTCAAAGCCTTTTGCGATGAGCATGGGATCAAGAGGGAGTACACATGTCCAAGAACACCACAACAAAATGGAGTGGCCGAGAGGAAGAATAGAACCTTGTGTGAGAGTGCAAAGGCAATGAGATTGAATGCTAATCTTCCTAAACCTTTTTGGAGTGATGCTTTGTTGTGTGCAAATTTCCTATGCAATAGATGGCCAAGTGTTGTATTGGAAGGAAAAACCCCTTTTGAAGCTTTGTTTGGTACGAAGCCTAATGTCAAGTTTCTAAGAACTTTTGGATGCATTTGCTACTTCAACATTACTCTTGATGATAGAACTAAGGAGGATCCATCTTCAAGAAAGGGCATTTTTGTTGGTTATAGTGAAGTAAGCAAAGCATATAGGATTTATGTTCCTTCAATCAAGAAAGTGTTCACAAGTAGGGATGTCATTTTTGATGAAGGTAACATTCCAAAAGTTGTTTCAAGTGATGATGGTGTTGTTGCAACTAATGTGCTTGATGACAATGGAGTTGATGACACATTGGATGTGGATGTTGAAGAAGCCTCTTCAAGTCAAATTCCAAGGAGAACTCCAAGGCATAAAGTGAAACCCTCAAGGCTCACTTATGATGGCAAAGGTAAGCAAGTGGTGGATGGATCCAACTATGCTTTCCTAACTTCTTTTGATGTACCTTCATGTGTAGATGAAGCAAGGCAAGAAGAGGAATGGATCCAAGCAATGGATCTTGAGTTTGAAGCACTTATGAAGAACAACACATGGAGATTGGTGGAGCTTCCAAAGGGCAAAAGTGCAATTGGATGCAAATGGATCTTCAAGGTAAAGACAAATCAAGATGGATCTATCAACAAGTTGAAGGCAAGGTTGGTGGCTAAAGGTTATGCTCAAGAGCATGGCATTGACTATGAGGAAACCTTTGCACCCGTGGCAAAGATGGTGAGCATAAGAGTAATCATTTCCCTTGCAACTCTTTATGGATGGGATCTTTGGCAATTAGACATTTCTAATGCTTTCTTGAATGGTGATCTTGAAGAGGAAGTCTACATGGAGCAACCCGAGAGCTATGTTTCTCATAGCAAGCCTAATCATGTGTGTTTTCTACAAAAAAGTTTGTATGGTCTTAAGCAAGCACCAAGGAGTTGGTATGCTAGGCTTAACTCTTTTCTACTTTCTCAAAACTTCACTATGAGTGAGTATGATCATTCACTTTACTTTAGAATTAGTGCTAATGATGTTACAATCCTTCTAATTTATGTGGATGACATTATTTTAAGTGGAGGGAACAAGGAAGATATAGAAGATATCAAGAAAGCACTAAAAAAGGAATTTGAAGTGCATGATCTTGGTCTTTTGAGCTATATCTTAGGAATAGAAGTAATTAGAACTTCTCAAATCACTTTTATTTCACAAGAGAAGTATGCTATTTCTATTCTCAATAGATTTCATATGGTAGATGCAAATCCTATTGATACACCTATGGAATCACATGTAAAGCTAACTATAAGAGGTAATGAAAGATCCTTCGAGGACATTACTCTCTATAGGAAGCTAATAGGTTCTCTTATATATCTAACCATCACAAGACCTGATTTATCTTATTGTGTTGGTAGATTAAGCCAATTCATGCAAGATCCTAGCATAGAACATTGGAAACTAGGAAAGAGGATCTTGAGATACATCTCGGGAACAAAAGATTTTGGCATTGTTTATAGAGGCTCATCACCTAACTTATTTGGTTTTTCAGATTCAGATTTTGCAGGAGACCTTATGGATAGAAAATCCATAAATGCACATGCTATTTTCATAGGTGATGGAGCTATCTCATGGATGTCGAAGAAACAAGCAACTATATCACTTTCTTCTAGTGAGGCCGAGTACAAAGCTTTGACATCATGCACAAAGGAGATGGTGTGGATCAAGAGGATGATTATGGAGCTTCATTTGCTGGATTTTTCAGAGAGTCCAATCATCTTTTGTGACAACCTTTCAGCCCAAAGTCTAGCAAGCAATCCGGTTTTCCATGCAAGGAGCAAACATATCGAGGTGGCTTACCATTTTGTGAGAGAACAAGTGTTGGCAAAAGAGATCAAGCTTGAACATGTCCCATCAAAGGAATGTGTGGCTGATATCTTTACCAAAGCATTGGGAAAGGACTTATTTTTCAAGCATAGAACAAGTCTTGGTGTACTTTCTAAATCTATGCTAAAACTAGTTGAAGAGGGAGTGTGAAAAATTGTCAACTAGTAGTATTTTCCTAACTTGAGATTTTGTAGGCCTATGGCCAAATAAAAGTTAGAGATAGGTTCATACATGTATGTAGAGGCCCAAAGTATGTGTACACTACTTTTGAGGTCACATTAATTAGAGGAGGTCGAGTGTGGAGCTCTTCTATTGGCTCATAATTTGGTGCATTCCTATTTGACCAAATTTCTAGGTATATGGGTGAATCCTATTGGACCCCAATTTTAGCCTATCATAAGACAAGTGGCCAAGAGGCACTATGGCTGCTATAAATAGCCATCTCCACGAGTATGTACACATCTCATTTTCATTCTATTGAATGAATGTTATGCTCTTTGAAGGTCCATCTTCTTCTCTCTCACTTTTTTGTTCATATCTTGCATTCTAGCCACTAGAATTGTGATTTCTTTGTTGCTATGGCTTCACACGTGTGAAATGCAGGTTGTAGGCTCTGAAGTACGGACAGGGACAGCAAGTTTCTGTTTGTGGAAGCTTATGATCAGATTTTGATGTTTAGTTGATGTTTAGTATGCTTAACATCACAATTTCTATCATTTTTTCAATCTAGATGTGCATAACTTCCATGGCCAAGATCTTTATGAAACTTTAGCATCTTTTGGATCTGAGTTTTTCACAATATGCTCAACATAGGTCGGCTCCCAACTTATGTTGAGCATAAGTTGAGTGTAGACCTATGCTCAGCATAGGTCCAAAGCGGACATAACTCAACATAGGTCGGCTCTCGACTTATGCTGAGCATAAGTCGAGAGCCGACCTATGCTGAGCATAGATTGAGCATAGGTCCACATCAATTGAGAGAATATCAGGTGAGAGGATAGCAAATGAGATTTGTCTTTGTTTGTTTTGTGTCTCATTTCATAAGAGCATAAGTCGAGAGCCGACCTATGCTGAGCATAGATTGAGCATAGGTCCACATCAATTGAGAGAATATCAGGTGAGAGGATAGCAAATGAGATTTGTCTTTGTTTGTTTTGTGTCTCATTTCATAAATCCTTGTTTATTTTTTTCAGACATTCAAATGGCTCAGCCAAAAGTTCGTTCGCCTATAAACCCTTCGAACCTTCAGAAAGTAGACATAACTAAGCACATGTTTTACTTTACCAAGGGTTGTGATGGCCAAAAACTCACTGACCTCTTCTTTTGGACTACTGATACTTCGGACAAAGGGCCGTCTGGTGGATTATTCTCTTTCCTACTAATCGACTAATCAGTTTTTAATCTTCATCCAACTATTTATCCAGTTCTGCAGATTTTCTCGTGTTTTTATACAATCTACAAAATTTTTACACAGTCTGTAGAAATACACGGAGTTTGACAACAATGTCAAGTTTTCACTCTCTACAAAACCCGATAGTGTCGCTTTTTGCCACAGTCAATAACACTGTAAAAAATCATGTCAAGAATTACGTGTAAAAATGCAATGTCATCTTTTTCGCATTTTGACACCTGTCAGGATTTGCAAGTAAAAATGCAGTGTCGCATTTTTTGCATTTTTGTTAAGGAAATGATTTTGGCATGATCAATTCAAACTACTGTCAAAAGTCTTGTATGTTCCTAAACTCTCTACAAATCTATTATTAGTAAGTAGAATTACAGATTTAGGTCATAGGGTGGAGTTTGAGTCTGATCAATGTAGAATTATTGATAGGAGTAATAGGATCCTTGCACTCGGCAAGAGGAATGGATACTTATATAGATTGGCACATTGTTATTCTGATTCTAGTCAAGCCTTGAAAACCTTAGTTCTTTTCAATAAAGCATTACTATGTGTTGTAAAGCTACCTTTACAAGCTTTACTTCCGGCGCCATCGGCGCTAGCTATGTCCCCGGCGCCAGCAGCGCCTCTGCTGCTCCCAGCGCCACTGTGACCAGAATCCAGCCGGCGCCAAGTTCCTATAGCTGAAAATCTTTGATCGGTTCTAGCGGAGTCCAGAGAGCTCAGATCGATGTGCAATCACCTCACACGATCTAGGCATGATTAAAGGAAGCATGGGGATCAGTAAAATCTAGAGAGAGAAAATGACTTTCTAGAAAGAAAAAATTCTAGAGAGAGAAAAATGTGCTTTACCAGCTTGGGTAGAGTGCTTGGTATGAGGGGGGGTGCCGAATCACACCAATACTATAGGGGAGTGCGGGTTGCGACTCAGGGCGAGCTCCAACCAAGTCTCAGCCTCCCTTGCTGGAATGTTGTCATGGCTCTCGCCTTGGCATGCTAGCGCCCCAGAGACTAGGGTCGGTCACACAGTTGAAATGTAACCTTCTCAGATTTATCAATAAAGTGGGATTTTTCTCAAACTGACTCTGATTACCTTCTGGGTTTCAGTGTTCAGTAAAAGCGCCAGTTGTAAGGCCGCTTCCAAATTTTTAAGTCGGCACATAGCTGAGGGTCGTATCCCGGGACGCCAGCGGTATGCCGTCGGGACCATTCGGTCCGTGGCGCCAGCGGTATGCTATCGGGACCATTTGGTCCAGGAACTGGTTGTTTCCATATCTGTCGTGGCTTGTAGTTCTGAGTGTTCCTTGCATGAACGTGAATGGGTTAAGCTCTTGGGGAACGGGCTCTAACCTGTCGGCTGAGTTGGATGGCTTGCTTGGGTGGAAGTTACTTGTTTATGGCTGTCCAGTCTGGCGTGGCGCCAGGTTGGCTTCCAGCACTCGTGACGAAGCTTTCAGTTGGTTAAGTCTGATGTAAGTCAGACCGCTTGCTTGGAATGGATGTTACTCGTTTGTAACGAAGCTTCGAGTTGGTTAAGTTTGATGTATGTCGTGTGAAAATTGTCAACATTTCCTTGTCTAGTTTTAGGCCAAAATTGCTAAAAATGGCACATAGTTTAGGATCTGACTTTTCACACGTGTGAAACAGGTCTAGATATTTTTAGTAAGTGTATTTTTTCAGTATGAAGAAGTGTCAAACTTCAAGACCTTCGAAATGAGTCCATTTTCATGTATTTTGGACATATATGCCAATTTTACCTATATAGGGCATATTTTAGGTAAGGAGGGTCTAGAGAGAGGAGAGAGAGTCATCTCTCTCAGCTATATATAGCAGGTAGGCCGTGGAGAAACAGGTTGGAGCAGATCCATTGTATTCATTTGCTTAATGAGAGATTTTTCTATTGGGTTCTCCTTCCATTGTTGGCATTGTGTAGTGATTGAGTTCAAGCTTTGTGTGTATGATCTTAGGTGCTTTCCAAAAGTGGTAGGCTGATGTATTATGGACTGTATAATGCTATTTTGGGCCGCACTTGATGTTTATGGAAGTTTCCATTTGTGATAAATGCTTTTTGATCAAGTTCTTTGCATTCTAGGTAGCATAGAATGTGTTGCCAATTCCTAGCTTATGTAGTTTGGAGTGCAAGCATTCAAGCCAATGATCTTGGAGTTTAGATCCACTTAGGATCTGTATTTTTCACATGGTATCAGAGCTGGTTGGCTTCTATTTACAGTAAGTATTCCATTTTTGGTGATATTTGGATGTTTGATCAAGTTCTAGCATGATTTTGCATTGCTTTGTTGATCAAATCTTACTAACCTTTGTTTTGTGAGTTGAACTTGTGGATCAAAAGCATATTTCAGGTCTATTGAAGATCAGAGGCTGAAAAGAAACTATTTTGGATCAGATCATAACACCTAATCATTTGTGATTGTGAGGCTTGTGCATATTCAATACTAACAATGTTCTTTTCAATCCTATTGTTGACAATCTCCATTCTTGGATGAACACTCTCCTTAAGTGGATGAAACTTCTCCTTAAGTGGATGACAAATGCTCTTTTGAGTGAGTTGTAATTCTCCTAAAGGCTGAGCAAAGCTCCCATTTGGATGAAAGATCCCCTTTTTTGGGTGAACATATTGTAAGCTCCATTGTGAAGAGCATATTGTAAAGATTGTCATCAATTTTGGCATAATTTTTGGTGTACTTTGTTGAGCATGTAAGTAACTCTCCTTATGTAATTTGATTGGAGCATTTGCTGGAAGGTGTTAACCATTATGCAAGTGTGTTTTCAGGTTCTTAACAGGTTGAGGAACATTCTCATGTGAAGTGATCTTAGATCTACATCTAAACACCAAATTTTGACAAGATAGTGAAGCTAGTCTTGTGATTCACTAAGTGTGCTCATTCATTCACCTCTAAATCTTGTATTTATCACTTGCTGGAGTTTATAAACTTTTAGAAGTGTGGTTTACATGTGGTTTTACAGGTTGAATCAATATCTTAGTGTGGTGATCATATGTTGATCAAGTTTGTTCATTACTAGGTAATTTTGGCATCCTAGTTTTGGGTATTTTCTAAGAATGCAAGTAACTCTTCACACCATAACTTGATTTGGTCACTTGCTGGAAAGTTTGAGAGCTTAAGCAAGAGTGTGTTCAGGTTGGTTTGAGTTTGTAATCCATTCTTAGTGTGCACAAAGTGTTGCATGTGTTTCAATCTTCCTTTCTATGCTTGAAAGCCAAATAGTTTCAAGATAGAGGTCATTTAGGGTTCTAAATCTTTTAAGATCTTCTCCTTCTTCATTTATTGAGAGAAAGGAGAGTGCTAGGTGCATTAGAACAGAGCCTAAGGACACAAGAAGATTTTAGCATCATGACATCCAATGGTGGAATCATGTTGGAAGCTAAAGAGAGGTTAAACTCTACAAACTATTCAACTTGGAAAGTGAGGATGGAGTCTTTACTAGAGTTGAATGAGCTAATGGATATAGTTGTGGGAATTGAAGAAAGACCTCTAATTCTTCAAGAGCAACTAAATTTTGATAGAAGGGCTAAAAGAGCCTTACATATCATAAAGATGAATGTTACCAATGAACTTCTTAAAGAAGTTGGTAAATGTACTTCTTCAAGTGAAGCATGGAATGCTTTGAAGAAGATCTATGAGTCCAAATCCACATCTAGGGTTCTCACCCTAAGAAGGCAAATCTTCCAAAGTTGTCAAAGAGAGGGAGAGAGTGCACATTCATTTGTCTTGAAGGTTAAATCCTTGAATGATGATCTAGCATGCATAGATGAAAGCATAAAGGATGGGGAACTAGTTCAAGTCATGTTGAATGGTTTGCTTGATGAACATTCTAACCTTGTACAATGCTTTGCTATACAAAAGTCCTTGCCAAGTGTCAATGACTTGCAAGAGATCTTGGTGGCTGAAGAGCATAGGTTGCAAGCCAAAGGTGGTGGTGCATCAACACAAGGTGGAGATGAAGAAGCTCTTTTCACAAAGGGCAAGTTCAAAGGCAAGTGGTCCAAGCAAGGTAGTTTGGAGCATGGAAAGCATTCTTCTTCTTTGCAAAGTAGGAAGCAAGATAAGTCCAAGTTCAAATGTTTTTATTGTGGGATAAAAGGACATTTTGCAAATGAATGCCATAAGAAACAAAATGCTAGATCTAGGTTGAGATCTAATGTACTTCTTGGAGATGATAATTGTTGTGCTAACTTGGCAAGCTTTGGTGAATCTATGGTCAATTTTTTGGATCCATTGGATCTTGAAGATGGACTAGTGCTACCTACTAGTCAAATGGAGTCATGTGGAGCTAAATTAGCATCATGTTTGTACTCTTCTACTCATGGACTTCCAAGGCTTGGTGGTTCTTCAATGGTGCTAGATGGCAAGTGCAAAAATGGAAAAGGTAAGGAAGGAGCTAACTTCATCAATGGAGTTGATGAAGATTCTTCTTTGGAAGTGATTGTTGCTAATGACTTGTTTGTTCATATGGAAAAAGATGGAGATGCTAAGTGTCATTCTTTGCAAGAAGATGGTTGTTCTTCTAATTCTTTTCATATTGATGTATGTAATCATGTGGGAAAAGATGATGGTGCTTTGAGCATGCTTGAAGGAAATGGTTCTTTTACATCTTTTTGTGATAAAGTCATTTGTGCAACAAGTGGTGTCACATTTCTTCATAAAAAGAGTAGATCAAAGGTTTCTATCATGAGACTTGGTGAGGGAGATCACAAGTCAAAAGGAAGAGAAGTATGTGAAGTGTTCAAAGTAGGATGTACTTTGAATGATGTTTTTATGAACGATAGTGAGGAAGAATCATTATCATATGACTCATTACCTAAATCATTGAGTAGAAGTTCATGTTTGAAAAGAGAGAGTACTTCAATCACTCTTATGTTGAAGGTACTAAGGATTCTTTTCTTGGCTTCTAATATTCAAGAGTCTTCTACTTCTTATGGTGCAACTATCAAGAGGGAGGTTTCTAACTTTTGTGGTGCTAGCATTAAGAGGGAGTCTTGTGAAGGAAAGGGCAATGGAAGAGTGGTTCTTGGGAAGATCCAAAGCATGGATCTAACATCTCTTCATCAACTCAAAGCATTCTATGATTGTGGTGGATTGTTCATTCATGGTCAAGATGGCAAAAGGTTGGTTGAAGAAGACTACATGGAGCAACTCAAGTGGCAACTTCTTCAAGGCAAGGGAGATATCATTGGTGAGCTTATTGAGGTTTGTTATGAACTCAAGAGGGCTGTTTTGATTAGGTTTGATACTCATCTTCACCTACTCTACTTCATGTTAAATGGAAATGTTGGAATCTATCTTTTGGTTTATGATGGTGGCATTGTTTTCACTAACTATAGTGAAGGGTCAAATTTGAGCATTGATGAGATCTTGTGGGATCTTAATCATGTGTTTGAGAGGGAGTATCTTCAGAGTTTCAGATCTGAAGATGTTCACATATGCAAGATCTTTGATGTCTTATTGGAAGATCAAGAGGTTGATCTTGGATTGCTTCATCAACACCAAGAGACAAGTGGCAATTCGAAGCTAGTGAAAAGCATCAAAGAAGAGACAAATGGTCAAGGCATTTTGGATCTGTTTTTACAGGTTCTTGAAGGTTCAAGTAAGGTCTTTGGAGCTGCAAGGAAGTGTCTTCTTACTCTACCTCACTTGCCTAATCTCATGTATGAACATTGTTATGTCAATGTGTTGAAATTGTCAAATTTCAATAAAACTAGTTCCATAGTTTTGCATCCTTTGGATCTTGGAGATGGAATAGTTATCATTGCTGGTTTGTATAATCAAGTACATGAATTCATTCAGATCTTGAAAGGTATTGAAGTGGTCAATATGTTTTCTTTTGAACAAAGTTCAAGATCTAGTATTCTAGTGTTGGCAAATTGGCAACTTGTTGACATTGTAGGATCAAGCGTTGTGTGCAAATCTTGTGGAGGTACTTCAAGTATTTCAAGTTCAGGTTTTGGTCATTCAAATGGAGTAGGGAACACATCTTTTTGGCATTCATTCACTCAAAGGCTTTCATGGATTGAAGATCTACAAAGGCAAGGTGGTGATGGAAGTTCATTCATGGAGATACATGTTGCATTCACTATATGTATAGTGAAATGTGGAGGAGGCATGCAAACACTTGTTGATCACTTTCATTTACAACTTGTTTGCTGCTATTTTACAGAGAAACCAGAGATGGATACATGGAGGAATTCATTAATTGAGATTCTATGTTCTTTAACATGTACCATTTTTATGATTCTATGTAAAATTGATGTAAGAAATAGTGAAGCATCCTATATGGACACTATTATCTATATCAATTATGTTGTGTCCTATTTTGTACATATTAGGATCCTTGAGAAGAGATCTATTCTGATGATGGAGATCATTCTTAAGTTGGAACAAAGTAGTGTTGTAAAACTAGCAAGTTAAGTTGAAGAGGGAGTGTGAAAATTGTCAACATTTCCTTGTCTAGTTTTAGGCCAAAATTGCTAAAAATGGCACATAGTTTAGGATCTGACTTTTCACACGTGTGAAACAGGTCTAGATATTTTTAGTAAGTGTATTTTTTCAGTATGAAGAAGTGTCAAACTTCAAGACCTTCGAAATGAGTCCATTTTCATGTATTTTGGACATATATGCCAATTTTACCTATATAGGGCATATTTTAGGTAAGGAGGGTCTAGAGAGAGGAGAGAGAGTCATCTCTCTCAGCTATATATAGCAGGTAGGCCGTGGAGAAACAGGTTGGAGCAGATCCATTGTATTCATTTGCTTAATGAGAGATTTTTCTATTGGGTTCTCCTTCCATTGTTGGCATTGTGTAGTGATTGAGTTCAAGCTTTGTGTGTATGATCTTAGGTGCTTTCCAAAAGTGGTAGGCTGATGTATTATGGACTGTATAATGCTATTTTGGGCCGCACTTGATGTTTATGGAAGTTTCCATTTGTGATAAATGCTTTTTGATCAAGTTCTTTGCATTCTAGGTAGCATAGAATGTGTTGCCAATTCCTAGCTTATGTAGTTTGGAGTGCAAGCATTCAAGCCAATGATCTTGGAGTTTAGATCCACTTAGGATCTGTATTTTTCACATGTCGGGCGGCTTGCTTGGAGGGAAGTCACCCACATCGGGACCCCCGATCTGGCATGGCGCTAGGTTGGATCTCAATGTTGGTTTCGGAACTTCAAGTTGGTTAAGTCTGATCGTTGTTGGCGAGTTGGCTGCTTGTATGTCAAGTGGGTTTGGATGGCAAGAGTTGAAGGCTGGGAAGCTAAGTCGTGGTTCCCGGCTCCCTTTGGGATGCCTGCGCTACATGTGGTATCAAAGCCGACTGGCCGGTCAGCTATGCGGATCTCACGAAAATGGCCACGGTTTGGGGTTCATCAAGACAATTGTTGTGCAAGGTGCTGCCCACAGTGTAAGCATGGGTGCATCCACGGTCGGGGTGGTTGGCCAAATGGGGGACTTGATGAGTCAAGGTGCTGCCCTTGAGGTGTAAGCACGGTCAGTTCTCGCGGTTCGGGCCTGGCGCTGTCTGCACGTAGGACGGATGAGGCAAAGTGCTGCCTAGGTAGGTGAAAGCACGGTCTGTACCTTGTGGGGTGTGGGGCGACATATTCGAACTGTACGGGTTAACCATTGATACAGAGATGCTGCTCGAATTTGGGTGTAAAGCACGGGTGGTTAGCTGCCGGTGCGGGATAGCTGCCGATCGTTTAGCTATAAGGACTATCGACCAAAAAGTGGTGGGGCATGACTGAGGCAATGTGCTGCTTAATGGTGAAAGCACGGATAGTTGGAGGGGTGTCCTATGTGGGCTGATTCTGTGATTGATTTGTATGGGCGCGGCCAGGCAAAGGTCCGTTGGCAGGACCATCTCAAAGGGGGACCTTGTCTTTGTTACTTGTTAGTAAACCTGCCTGAGTGAGTCTTAGTACTCGTGCTTTGCTTGGTTTGCATGATTGCTTGTGATACAATGAGCTGATGGCTCGAGAAGGAGCCTTTTCTTTTGAAGGCTGATACCATCAAACAAAGAGGACTACAAAATCTTTGGGGCGGATTTGCAGTTCAAGTACTCACACATGAACGGCAACGAAACGACTCAATGTTTGCAAAGGATGGATGGCTAGCCTGTTTCTTGGGTTAGTTTCATTTGCGACAATGCCCACCAGACGCAAGCAGGAAGTCAAAAGTTGGAAAGGGCGATTTCAGGGGGGATCTTCTATGGAGCAGTTGGTCTTCATTTTGGGACGGCCACCTTCGGAACTGAAACTCATTGAGCATGGGTGATATCCAGTATCAGTTGGGTTTTTCCTCAAAGGAGGAAGACTAGGATCTTGGCTCAGGGAGCCTTGATACCTATGCGGAACTGAACAAATCTGGAGCTTAGGGAGCTCAACACAAAGTGCATCAAGGACAAATCAGGAGCTCAAAGGAGTTTCAAAGTCGAAAGTCAGAAGCGACAGGGGCGAACATTTCAAAGAAAGGCCTCTGTCACCAGTTAATAAGGTTCTCGGGTTTTACGAAAGCGACATCAAATCTACGCTTTTCCCAGACAAAGATATATTTTCAAGTTATGTAATTTTTCAATACAAAGAACTGAGCCTCCAACTTGTGGTGTGCCAGCTTCAATATTAATAAAAAGTGGTCAGTATATTGAGTATTGTGCCAAGTAGCTTAAATGTATAGTTATTTTAATTGGGAGACACCTTTACTTTAATCTGACATCTGATGAGGACATCAGATTTTATAAAGGTGGGGTGGATGTTGTAAAGCTACCTTTACAAGATTTACTTCCGATGCCATCGGCGCCAACTATGTCTCCGACACCAGCAGCGCCCCTGCTGCTCCTGGCGCCACTGTGACCAGAATCCAGCCGGCGCCAAGTTCCTATGGCTAAAAATCTTTGATCGGTTCTAGCGGAGTCCAGAGAGCTCAGATCGATGTGCAATCACCTCACACGATCTAGGCATGATTAAAGGAAGCCTGGGGATCAATAAAATCTAGAGAGAGAAAATGACTTTCTAGAAAGAGAAAATTGTAGAGAGAGAAAAACGTGCTCTACCAGCTTGGGTAGAGTGCTTGGTATGATGGGGGGTGCCGAATCACACCAATACTATAGGGGAGTGCGGGTTGCGACTCAGGGCGAGCTCCAACCAAGTCTCAGCCTCCCGTGCTGGAATGTTGTCATGGCTCTCGCCTTGGCATGCTAGCGCCCCGGAGACTAGGGTCGGTCACACAGTTGAAATGTAACCTTCTCAGATTTATCAATAAAGCGGGATTTTTCTCAAACTGACTCTGATTACCTTCTGGGTTTCAGTGTTCGGTAAAAGCGCCAATTGTAAGGACGCTTCCAAATTTTTAAGTTGGCACATAGTTGAGGGTCGTATCCCGGGACGCTAGCGGTATGCCGTCGGGACCATTCAGTCCGTGGCGCCAGCGGTATGCTGTCGGGACTATTTGGTCCAGGAATTGGTTGTTTTCATATCTGTCGCGGATTGTAGTTCTGAGTGTTCCTTGCATGAACGTGAATGGGTTAAGCTCTTGGGGAACGGGCTCTAACCTATCGGCTGAGTTGGATGGCTTGCTTGGGTGGAAGTTACCTGTTTATGGCTGTCCAATCTGGCGTGGCGCCAGTTTGGCTTCCAGTGCTCGTGACGAAGCTTTCAGTTGGTTAAGTCTGATGTAAGTCAGACCGCTTGCTTGGAATGGATGTTACTCATTTGTAACGAAGCTTCGAGTTGGTTAAGTTTGATGTATGTCGGGCGGCTTGCTTGGAGGGAAGTCACCCACATCGGGACCCCCGATCTGGCATGGCGCCAGGTTGGATCTCAATGTTGGTTTTCGGAACTTCAAGTTGGTTAAGTCTGATCGTTGTTGGCAAGTTGGCTGCTTGTATGTTAAGTGGGTTTGGATGGCAAGAGTTGAAGGCTGGGAAGCTAAGTCGTGGTTCCCGGCTCCCTTTGGGATGCCTGCACTACACTATGGCATCATCGCTTAGGACACTTGAATTATGCATCTATTTTGAACATGTCCAGATAATTCATGGCTCTTGATCTCAACTATCCTTCTAGTAAAGTCGATCTCCCTGTCTGCCATAGCTGCATCCTTGGAAAGCAAACTAGGATTCCTTTTAGATCAAGTCATAGATATGCAGCAAAAGGTCTATTAGATGTTGTTCATATAGATAAATGTGGACCTATGCAAACTCCTTCATTACTAGATGCAAAGTATTTCATTACCTTTATTGACGAATTCTCTAGAAGAACAGCTATTTATCATTAAAAGAAATCAGAGGCTTTCATCAAGTTCAGACAATTTATAAAGCATGTAGACAATCAAACTGGAAAACGAAGCAAAGCATTGAGGTCAGATAACGAGGGAAAATACATCTCCACTGAATTCAAGAAATACTGCCTTAACAACGGCATTGAACAACAATACATTACCTCCTATTCGCCTTACTCAAATGGTCTTGTTGAGAGAAAGAACAAAACCTTAGTCGAATCGACAAAGTGCATATTATCACATGCGACACTTCCGAAGTCCTTTTGGGATGAAGCTGTTTCAATAGCAACCTATATTTAGAACAGATGTCCTACTAAAGGTCTCTCAGACAAAATTCCATTCGAAGTTTGGACAGGTACCAAACCTTCTTTATCAAACTTACGAGTTTTTGGATGTACTGCTTATGTGCAGATTCCTCATGATCTCAGGAAGAAGCTCGACTTCCAGAGTATCAAATGTATTTTCATCAGCTACACTACTTCAGATCAAGCCTACAAGCTGTTCGATCCCATCGAGTTGAAAATATTGACTAGTCGGGATGTCATCTTCATCGAAGATCAGTTTCAAGACCTCAAGGGAAAAGGCGCAGCCAATGTAGCCGACCTTTCAGATTCTCCTAACACATTGAACTTCCCAGTTTCTCAGTCGACTATTCTCGTTAAAGGTCGAAGCTCATCTACTCTTGACAAACAACAAATCAACGACGAATCAGAAGATGATGATGTTGTAGTTTGGCAACTACAGTATGATGAAAATGATCAACTTTCTCTATTTCTTAGAATATCATCAAGAGCTAGAAGACCACCTATCAGGTATATCGAAGAGTCTGGAGCCTACCTTGTTCACGAGCTGAGGATGTCGAAGAGGCACTCAGTCAGCTAGATTCAGATCTCTGGAAAGATGCTATGGATAAAGAGTATTCATCACTTAACAAGAACTAGACATGGACGATTGTCGAATTACCTGCTAGCAAAAACATAGTTGATTGCAAATGGATTTTCAAAGTCAAGTACAATGCAGATGGAAGCATCAACAGAAGAAAAGCCCGACTTGTCGCCAGGGGGTTTTCTCATATATACAATGTCGATTACATTGAGATTTTTGTGAGGAATTGAAAAAGATTATCTATGTTAGATATAGGGGTCTTATGTTTTTTACATCAAGTATCTAGGTGTAGGATGTTGATAGGAACAAATTTGGCATAGATGGCAATTATGCATTTCCACTTGTAATGCCACTATTGAGCCAAAATAGAGTAAGAGGCTAAACACTTGCTAATTAGAGTGTAGACAAGTTTAAAGTTTTTGTTTGATGAATTCCAAGAGGTCCAATAGGATATAGAGGTGGAACCTTGTGTGGTCCAATAGGAATTTGAGGTGTGCTTGAATATAGTCCAATAGAATTAAGAGGTGCATGGATCAATGGTCCAATAGGATTAAGAGGTGACAAAGTGTGGTCCAATCATAGTTAAGCATAGTGGTAGCTCGTGGATCTACTAGTATCATTGTACTCCTCATTTTGGATCTAATTGATTTGGTGATTGTGTGGATTTTGAGTGTCATTGAATTTCTAGCTTTCTCTCTCTACCCGAGAGCTCATGATGGGTTTTCTCCCGAAGAGAGTAGCTTGTTTTTACTTAGAATATTTTTTGAATACTTCTCACACATGTAAGTGAGAGTTGGAAGTGATTGAATGCATGTAGTAGTGTGTTTTTGCCATAGGATCTAAGATTGATCTTGAATCTCAATCTAGTCTTGATCTTGGTGCATCTACACACCTTAGGAGATCACAAGTACATGTTGTGGACAATCCACACGTGTGAAATCAACAATTTTCAGTCCAATAGTCAAGCATTCTTCTATTCAACTTTTGCTATCATTTGCCGCTGCAGCAGATTTGGAAATACATCAAATGGATACAGACAGCCTATCTCAATGGAGTTATTGAAGAAGACATTTACATGGTGCAAGCCAAAGGTTATATTATCGAGGGTAAACATAATCATGTTTGTAAACTCCATAAGGCACTTTATGGCTTGAAGCAATCTGCTCAAGCATGGTCTCAAAGAATCAATATTTTTCCTATTGATCACGGCTACACACCTAGCTCTTCATGTTCAAATTTTGCAACAATCTTTTATTATTATCACTTTGCACGTGGATGATACATTACTTTTCAGCAACAGTACCGATCTGATAAAAGAAGACAAGACAATGCTATCTTCTGAATTCGACATGACCCATCTAGGCGAAGCTCATTTCTACCTTGGTATTCAAATCTACAGAGACAGAAATCAAAAGTTGGTCTACATTACTCAACATAGATACATCTACAATATGTTAGTCAAATATAATCTGATTAATTGCAAGTTAGCTCTCTCACCAATGGAACCAGGTCTCAAATTGTCAAAGGACCAGTGTCCTCAAACATTTCAAGAGAAGGAGCAGATGCATGAGTATCCTTACCATTCTATTATAGAATCTCTTATGTATGCAATGATCTATACCAGGCCAAACATAGCTTTTGCAGTCAGTATATGACCCAACCCTGGTGTGGTTGAGAAACTTACTTTCAAATATTAGTCTAAATCAATCTATTCCGACATTATTATTTTGTGATAATCAAAGTGCCATTGCCTTGTCAGCCAAGCCTAGATTTCATTCTACGAGTAAGCACATTGAACTGAAGTATCACTTTGTCAGTAGCAAAGTTCTCAATGAAGAGGTCAGATTGCAGTACTGTCCAACGCAAGATATGACAGCAGATATTTTTACTAAAGCATCAAGCTTGGATGCAAGTTTGATAGGGTTTAGGGTAAAGAAAATGACAATGCAAACCTCGCCTTTCTGGTCATCACGAGTCGATTCTTAAAATTTTCTTACAATATTAAATTTGGCCTAAAATTTTATATTAACTTGCGCACAAGTTTCTCTCTCTCGTAATTTTGCCCTAAAATTCTACTAAGGACATGGGCCCCATCAGAATTTTACTTAAACGATACTGCTAGCCTAGAATTTTATGGTAACCCTAAATTCAAAAGTCTCTGAGACCTTACTTTTGTCTGAAATCTTTGTCTAACTACTTAAAGATGTGGTTGCCAGTTTAGAAATAGTTCGTGCTTAGGTCTTCGAGTGTTCTTGTTTGCTCTGTTGTTTTCTGGTTATCATAATCTATTCAAACTAGCATACCTGCATTTTTTTAAACCCATGTTGAGCATAGCTTTCTATGCTTAGCATAGAATTAAGTCTTCAGTTTTTTTTGTTTTTTGTTAACTTATTTAACCAAGTCTCGAGACTAAAAGCAAAATTATAGTTGTTTTAATTTTTTTCTTCGTAGTATTTTCATTTTAGTTTAGCAATGGAAAGCTCATCTTCTTTAGTTCCTCCTATTGTAACTTATTACGACGGAGTTCCTACAAGTTCATCTTCCGACATCAAGATTACAATTGTGTACCACGAGGTGACTCTAGGTTCGACACAAGCTACTGAATTTTGTATGACTTCGTCCTCGTCATTGTGTCTCTTAAATCCTAGAGCAGTGTACTACTCTCATTCACCAGAAATCCACAATGGTTCAGAATCAAACAAGCACTTAGTTACTGATTCTAGTCAATTCACCATCCCACAACGTGGCAGTCTTTCCTTGAGGAAGTCAAGGCAAGCACGAAGGCCCGGTCCGTTCAATGTTGCGAAGTCCAAGAGATCTATATTTTTGAATGTTGCAGAGATTTCTGAAAGTTCTAAGCCTTCTACTGAAAACCAATATAATGAAGTGGCAGATAATCAACCCACACCTTCAACAGGTATGGATTCAATACCAGCACCTTTAGGTGCCACTGTCCCAAGTTGTTCATACAAAGCAGAAGCCAAAGGAAAAGAGAAATTTCGAAGAGATTTACAATCAAATCGAGAAATGACCTCACATAAAAAACAATTGCTGGAATTTTGTGAAATCCGTAGAGTCAGAAACTTAGTTTGCTATATTTCCTCCTATTTGCAAAAATTAACCTTTGCTGAAGTTAAACATATTTGCTCAAGCTTTTTTCCAAAGACACAAAATGATCAAAATATTACCTTTGTTGATCTGTCAGGCCCAGATAGGTGGACATTACAAAGTCACTTCAAATTCACAGAGAGCAACAAACTATTGGATTATTCTCCTTCCTACTAATCGACTAATCGGTTTTTAATCTTCATCCAATTGTTTATCTAGTTTTGCGGATTCTCCCGTGTTTTACACAGTCTGCAGAATTATAAGTGTTTTTACACAGTCTATAGAAATACACAAAGGACAACAGTGTCGAGAATTTTCTCTCACTACAAGACTTGACACTGTCGCCTTTATGCTACAGTCAATTTTCTCTTAAAGCGACACTGTCAAAAATTGCAAGTAAAAATACAGTGTCACATTTTTCGCTTGTCATGAATTGTGAGTAAAAATGCAATGTCACATTTTTTGCATTTTTCAAAGTGCCTCAAATGCTAAGAAAATGACTTTGGCAAAGTGTGGGACTACCCCAATATTCAGGAAATGAGATTTTGCGACACTGTCGTATTTCTCACAAAAGTCGCATTTTTCGCTTTCTCCCTGATGACAATTACGTTCATTTCTGCAGAGTGACAGTCATGTTCATTTATGTAGACAAACTGTTTACAACCAAATGTCACCGCTTATCAACAAGCAACTTCTGAGAAGAACTGGATGAATGCCAACAGACTCCAGCCAACTGGCAGCCACATTTGATGACCTAATTGCTTAGTATAAATAGTTGTTCATATTTCAACATCTTAATCAGATCAGATCAAATATTCAATAGTTAGCTCTCTCTCAAGCCTGCAAGCTTGAACACTCTTGAGCATTCTAGCTCAGTTCTTTAGAGTTGATTAGAGATTGTTGTTGCGCTTACTGCTTAGCAATAATGCGCTTAATTCAGACTTATATTTTAATCACTCAGAAATATCTGAGCGTATGCGGCTTTGATCCGCAAACTTGTTGTAATCATTTACTTCTGTTTTGTTTTATACTGAATCAATACTATCTTTTTATTGTGTTTATGTTTGTCTTAGAATGTATTCATTTCTGTAATTCTTCGCGACTGATTATTTGTCTGATAAGATAATTCAATGCTTTAAATGTTTGGCTATGTAATCACTGTAGTACTAATGATTTCAAAGTTAGTTACTATAAGATCGAACGTGATTTTTTATCACTATTGTGTTGTTTGAAATTGATAGGCGTAGTCATGCATGAAAAAATAGGAAGATAGTTTATTCCACTGCGCACGATAAGTTTTCTTTCTTGTCATTTGAATTCTTTTTATTAGAATCTTATTCGACCTATCTTTTATACACCTCTTTCCAACATGGTATCAGAGTGTTGATTCTTCTTCAAGGCCTAATACTATATCAAAGTGCAAGCTCTTATACTTTATATCTTTCATGATATCAAATTATTCTTCAGTTCGAATCAATTTGTTTTGGTATCAGAGAATTGATTTCCAATTGTAGCGCAGCATGATATCTCTCTTAACGTCGTCAGACTAAAGTTTCAGATGAATTCTCAAAGTAAAGCCAGTCTTATCGCAGACAAGCTGAATGGATCCAATTATCATTTATGGAAATTTAAGATAAAGACCTTGCTAATCGCCAATGAGTTGTGGGATGTTGTTATAGGTATCAAAGTAAATGCTGAAGATGACACATAAGACTCAAAATGAAAGTCGAAAGATGGTAAAGCTTTCGCGCTTATTATCCTCAATATATCACATACTCAAATTGGCCACATAGCTGAAGCTAAGTCTTTGAAAAAAGTTTGGGACATCTTGAGATCACTATATGATGTGAGAGACGTAACTACCAAGTTACATTTGTGAGCTTGCATGCTGAAATTGCACCTAGCTTCTACCTACTTTGTCCAAATGTCAAATTCTCAATTAGATATGTACAAAACTACATGCATGTGTCCAATACTGTATTTGCATGACTTGCATGTGACTTCCCTAGATGAATTGGACATGTGTAGAACATGTATACTGACTTGCATGTTGCATGCATGCACTCTAACTGACTTTGCATGTCATCTACTTTTATGCATGTCTACAAATCTAGATCTACCTAACTCAATCTCATCCTAATCTATAAGGTCATGTGCTCAATTCACATACCTTTGATATATACAATGGAACAAAGTGAATATAGATCAAATATGACCATCTAGACATTGTGCATGTCATGTAGCTTGAGTTTGTACATGCTAGAGAATGATATTTACAACTTGTAAATGCACAAACAAGATGATTTTCCTCATCAGCCTCTATAGACAAGTTGGATAGCTTTTTATTCTTCACAATCATCAATGCCTTGATCCAGTGAAGCGGTCCGTGCATGGACTATCCACGCATAGAATATCCACAAAAATAACCGCCGCTCGACACCGCCCGACTTCCCTCCCAAACCGTTGTTGAAATTTTCAAATTTATATTCGCATGGATAATCCATGCATGGATGATCCACGCAGATATAAATTTCAATGCCGTTGACCATATGCACCGGCGATATTGAGCACTGGAGAATTTTCAAATTGGAATTTCGCATAAACTAAACTTGGAATATAGGGCTTGTAATCCTCCATATGTCTTAAAACCAAAGCAAAATTGAGTTAGGATAGTTTAAACTCAATGTAAATGGAAGTCAAAAAGCAAGACAAGTAGTTGTTAATTGCATTACTGTTGGTTCGTAGATATAGCGTAAGCAGGCCTCCGCTTGTCAAGAAGGGTTAGATCCACAAGGATAGGTTTGTAACTATATTTAGTTGAATATTATAGTTGCTTTTCCCACAAAACTTAACACTAACCCCCAATCCTAACACTAATCACACAAGCCATCATCATTAGTGGTGAAAGGGAGGAAAGAAGAAGGAGATAGAGGGAGGTAGCTCATTTGCTAATTCTTGAATCTAATGGAGAAACATTAAGAAATATAAGCCATGGAAATAGCAAAGCATGGAAAAATAACAACATTCATAAAAGCATTAGACTAAAGAGCAATAGGCACATAAGGATGCTTGAATCCACAAAATGGTAGAGTTTCCTCCTCTCAATTAGCATGTAAAATGGAGTACAAGAGGTGCCTTTTTATTCTTGGGGAGGCCCTTGCCCCTTTGTTTCTATTGGCTACTTCATTGTGTCAAAGTACAATTTTTTGGACCTTAAATGAGTGCACTAATGCCTCACAAGTGTGATTGATTGATTAATCACAAAACAAATGCAAACTAGACACTAGACTTTGAGATCTAGATCAACAATTTAGCATCTATCAATCAAGAGCAATCTAAAATCATTAATCAAACACAAAGTATAGCCCACACACATGTGGAACAGTACTCAGTATGGCTATAGACTGAAAATAAAGTGTAAAGCACTTTGATCTTGCTTGGATCCAAAAAACAATCGAGTACATAGAGTAGAACTCGAGTTTTGCCAATAAGCTCTCAAAAATATTGTAAGTGTTCACTATGAAGGATTCACTACATAGAAATGCCTCTTCCCTTCACAAGTTAGGTGAAATTCCAACATGTAATAAGGAAGGTGATTGAGGTTCTTGCCCTAATTTGCCATTCTAGTCTCATTCCTAGAGTTATGCCAAGCAGGTGGCTAGTTGGTCAATCTTCTCCATAAATCTAAGATTTAGGTCCTATAAAGTAGGAATCACTACCAAATTGACTTGACCCACTTTTTAGAATTGTTCTAACCTACACTAGTGTGTATTACCATGTGGCACCATGGCCTCACATGTGTGTGACCAACCTATGTACATCTCAGCCTATTGGGCAACAAAAGAGGAATCCTGTTGTTGTTGAAGTTGAAAATCTAAACGGCCAGTGAAACTCCTTAGACGAGTTTGCATCTCCCAATTTAAGCAAACTTAACTTTTGGTCTTCAAAAAAATCCACCCACCAATGTCCGATCAAACTCATCAAAAAATTGGTATGCTTCTTGAATGGTCATTTCTAATACACATATGGAAAAGCAAAGATTTTAAGAACAAGAAACCAAAAATTACATTAGTTTCCTCATATGAAATAGAAAGAAGAAAAAGAGTAGAGGATTTGTATTGATGATGTTCACTAGACTTTTAGATTTGTTTTTCTTAAAGAAGTCTTCAGGTTTGGGAGCAAGACATGCGAATTTTGTTAAATGGTTTAGTACAAAAGTTTTGTACATCTCAACCACATAGTAGATTTGACACGTGGTAGTGGAAACAAAACATGATTCATGAGAAACTCATATTATCCTTTGTGGTTTTTGTACTCATCCTCTATGGTTGTTATTAAAAGTTAAAAATAATAATGTATTTTTATGCATGGTATAATAACGAGTAGTTTTGGTTTTTGAGCACATATTATCATGATGGTTGGTTGCTTTTTTTGTGCTTCCAAATATTTTGCTATGTGAATTATAATGGAGTGGTCTCTCTCTCTCTCTCTCTCTCTCTCTCTCTCTCTCTCTCTCTCTCTCTCTCTCTCTCTCTCTCTCTCTCTCTCTCTCTCTCTCTCTCTCTCTCTCTCTCTCTCTCTCTCTCTCTCTCTCTCTCTCTCTCTCTCAATATAGTACATGCACATATGCAAAAGAGATATTTGAAATTGAAATTATAATAAGAAGCTCACTTTGTGGTACATATATAACTATGACGTGTTGGTAGGCATAATTTGGTGCTAGCTCAAAAGTAATCCAATATGTATAAATAGCTATTAGAATAGACACAATTGGGTGCTAACTCAAAAGTAACCCAATATATTTTGAAATAGCTAAAGATACAATATCCAAATCAAGTCCAATATATAGTTTGCACCATTTCAACATAACAAATATGAAACAGTTGACATTAGAGTATTGAATGTAATTTGTGATTGTCTAAAGAATCTAAAGAGAAGTTTGTAATTGAAAGAAACACCATTGAAGCTCTCTTATGAAATATTATGGATAATATATCAGTATATCTTGCATACAATTGTAATTGAAATGTTATCTTTTAAAAGAAATTACAACAACTTATTGTCGCGGCATACCAACAGCAAAATGATTGATATTTGTAGTATAACGGGTATCGTTCCTACTAGAGAGCAATAAAAAGGCTAATACTGTCATTATTAGTGCAAAACCAGAAATAACTAAGAATGAACGGAGTGGAATATAAAATGTTTGCAATCTAATCATCAACAGATGTTTCGACAAGGGCCTGCCAGAACAACCTTTCAAAGAAAACAAAACACCCAGGAGAAAAATACTAAATACTTCATTATGGTCTTCAGATTCAAATGGGAGTGAAATCCAGAAAGCAAATACTTCGGCAAAAGGGAAAGCCACACAATGTTTCCGTTATCTTGAAAGTAGCTTATCATGAATCTAACTCCTATGATCTACGCAAATCACAAGATTGAAGGCTAGAGACACTTCACTAGACAATTCCAGTCCAAACATTGTGTATAGGCACAAACAATACATTGCCATAAACTTTCTATTACCAAAATGAATCACCATGAAAAGCACAGAAGGTATTCACAGTAGAAACAAGTTGTGTGTGATTCAAAACACTTAGATTTACATTATCTATATTCACCATTTGTGTGAAGAATTGAAAAAGATTATCTATGTTAGATATAGGGGTCTTATGTTTTTTACATCAAGCATCTAGGTGTAGGATGTTGATAGGAATAAATTTGGCATAAATGGCAAATTATGCATTTCCACTTGTAATGCCACTATTGGGCCAAAATAGAGTAAGAGGCTAAACACTTGCTACTTAGAGTGTAGACAAGTGTAAAGTTTTTGTTTGATGAATTCCAAGAGGTCCAATAGGATATAGAGGTGGAACCTTGTGAGGTCCAATAGGAAATTGAGGTGTGTTTGAATATAGTCCAATAGAATTAAGAGGTGCATAGATCAATGATCCAATAGGATCAAGAGGTGACAAAATGTGGTCCAATCATAGTTAAGCATAGTGGTAGCTCGTGGACCTACTAGTATCATTGTACTCCTCATTTTGAAATCAATTGATTTGGTGATTTCATGGATTTTGTGAGTTATTGGATTTCTAGCTTTCTCTCTCTATCCGAGAGCTCTTGATGCATTTTCCCTCTCTACCTGAGGAGAGCAGCTTGTTTTTACTTAGATTATTTTTTGAATACTTCCCACACGTGTGAGTGAGAGTTGGAAGTGATTGAATGCATGTAGTAGTGTGTTTTTGCCATAGGATACAAGATTGATCTTGAATCTCAATCTAGTCCTGATTTTGGTGCATCTACACACCTTAGGAGATCACAAGTACATGTAGTGGACAGTCCACACGTGTGAAAATCAACATGGTATCAGAGCCTACCTAAGGTTACCATGCATTTTGATCCATCTAAGTGAAAAATTTTCATCAATCTTGAGCTAGAAGTTGTCAAGGCCCATTTTCCTAGCTATCTTGTTCAATCTTGGATCAAAAGAGATCAAAAGGACATTGATTGGGTCTGACCTGGTATTGTACAGAATCAGGTGCTCAGACACGTGTGAGGAACATCCAATTTCAGTTTGGAAGTTCTCTCTCATGTTTGATCCATTTATCCTGCTTGATAGCTTGTTTTGAAGCTATTTTTGTCTAGTTTCTGTTGCAATCATTTCATTCCATTTGGTTGAGCCAATCAAATGTTATAAGCTTTTGAAGAGGGTTAGGTAGGGCACCTAGACCTGGGTGGACACATTTGGTTTGGTCAAGAGATTGCTTGGTTGATCCAAAATCACAGTTGTATGCTTGCCAATCTCATCTATATGTGATCTAGGCACTGTTTTGAGATCTTAGACATTTTGTTTCATGCAATATCATTGTATTTGAGTCAAATTTGGTTTCTTAGTGTATTTCACACGTGCTAAGAGTGTTGGATCCTAACTTTGCCTATACTCCATCATTTGATGTGAAATAGATCTTGTTTTAGAGAGATTTGAGTAGCTAGTGAGAATCAATTCACAAATTGTTGTAAGATCTTTCATAGGAGGAGATAGTAATCAATTATTGGATCCTATTGAAAGTGTGTAACAACATTTATTGTTCATCATTTGAGTTTTCTTCACTTCAAATGTCTTCAATGGGTTCATCCTTGTTGGAACCAAGTGAAAGATTGACCACTTCAAATTATTCAATTTGGAAAATGAGGATGGAGTCCATCTTGATCCTTCAAGATGTGATGGACATAGTTCTTGGCCTTGAAGAAGAACCACAAGTTCTTCAAGAGGTTCAAAAATACAAAAAGAGAGCTAGGATGGCTCTCCACTACATTAAGATGAATGTCTCTAATGAGATATTGAGGGAGATAGGTACTTGTACAACAGCCAAAGAAGCTTGGGATTGTCTCAAGACTATCTATGAGACTAAGAATACCTCTAGGATTCTCACTCTTAGGAATCAAATCTTTCAAAGTAGCCAAAAGAGTGACGAGAGTGCATCTAGTTATGTTTGGAGAGTAAAAGATATTCATAGAGAGCTTGCTTGCATTGGTGATTCCATCAATCAAAATGAGCTAGTTCAAGTCATTCTCAATGGCTTGAGAAGTGAATTTGATAACCTTGTCCAATCCTATGCCATTAAGGAGGAGCTACCAAGTTTGGGGGCTCTCCAAAGTGTGCTAATTTCAGAAGAATCAAGACAAGAGTACAAGCTCTTGAGGATGGACAAGCTTTCTCTCACTCATAATGATGGCAAAGCTCTCTTTGCCAAGGATAAGCACAAAGAGAGGATGCAAGAACCAACATCAACAATCCTCACGCAAGGACAAAGTCAAATCCAAAGACAAAGATGAGGAGGAGGATGATTCCTCTAATGCTTCATCATCCAAGCTCAAGAAGAAGAAGAAGATCAAGTGCTTTTATTGTGGCAAGAAAGGTCATTATGCCACCAATTGCTTCAAAAAGAAGAATCAACTCAAGCAAGCCAATATTACCAATGAGAAGGAAGACACTATTGCAAGTGATGGAGAGGGATCTCTTATGGTCTCTAGTTTCTCATCTACTCCTTTCAAGAAGGACGGCCTATGGTATATTGATAGTGGAGCCTCTTCACATATGTGTAGCTCCAAGGACTCTTTCTCTTCTATTGCACCTTATGATGGAGTGAAGAAATCAATATACACTGCAAATGATTTTGAATGTCCTATTGAAGGCATAGGGAACATTCCCTTGAAGCTTGCATCCTCTAAAGTTCTTTCTCTCTCTAGAGTTCTTTATGTACCTAAGCTTACCAAGAATCTTATTAGTGCTGGCCAATTGCTTGATAATGGCCTTGATGTAAAATTCAATGTTGATACTTGCACTATCAAGAAGAATGATGAGATACTTGAATTAGGATCTAGATTTGGTGGCATCTATAAACTAGATCCAAATGAGTATGTGAATGCTTGTAATGTTGCTCTTGTGAACAAGCTCTCTATGGAGGAATTATGGCATAGGAGGTTGGGACATCCCAACTACAAATCCATGCTCTCTATGATCAAAGAGTCCAAAGCTATTGGCTTGCCAAAGTCATTCTCCAAGAAGATCAAGCCTTGTGAGGCTTGTGCTATTGCTAAATCTCACAAAAAGACATTTACAAGACCTTCTATCAAAAGCAAGCATCCTTTGGAGTTAATCCACTCGGATGTGCATTTCTCATCAACTACAAGCAAGGGAGGAGCCACTTGTTTTGTTACTTTTATTGATGATTACACAAGATCCACTTGGATATATCTTCTTGCTTCAAAATCTATGGTGTTTGATCATTTCCTTATTTTCATAGCTTATGTAGAGAAGCAATTCTCATTCAAGATTAAAGCTCTTAGAAGTGATGGAGGTGGTGAATATATCTCCAATAAATTTCAAGATTTTTGTGAGCTTGAAGGCATTAAAAGAGAGTTTTCTTGTGCCTACTCTCCATCTCAAAATGGAGTGGCCGAGAGAAAGAATAGATCTCTATGTGAATGTGCAAAATCTATGAGAATTGAGGCATCTTTGCCCAAAGATTTTTGGGGAGAAGCCATTAATTGTGCAAATTATCTTTGCAATAGGCTCCCACATATAGCTCTTGGAGGAAAGTCACCATATGAAATCTTATTTTTGAAGAAGCCTAAGGTTGATCACCTTAGAGTTTTTGGATGCTTATGCTTTGTCCATATTCCCTTGGAAACAAGGAAGAAGAAAGATCCTAGTGCATGCAAAGGGATCATGGTTGGATACTCATCCACCAAGAAGGCCTATAGAGTCTTTATACTCTCTACTTCTCAAGTTATTGAAAGTAGAGATGTTGCCTTTCATGAAGATCAACACTCATCATTTGAAGAGGCCGAGATCAAGAAATCTATGGATGCATCATCAATTATTGATTTTGAAGACAATCATGATGTGATGGGGTCGCGATTTGAAGAAGACTCTCCTCAGATTTTTTCACCAAGAAGATCCATGAGAGATAGATCCGAGCCTAAGAGGCTCTCATATGTTGACAAAGGCAAACAAGTGGATCTTGATTCCACTAATTATGTTTTTTATGTCTCTCATGAAGAGCCAAAGAATGTACAAGAGGCACTCAATACCAAGGAGTGGTATGATGCCATGAAGCAAGAGTATGATGCATTGTTCACCAACAATACTTGGGAGCTTGTGGATCCTCCATCCAACAAGCATGTGATTGGTTGCAAGTGGGTATTTTCGATCAAGTTCAATAATGATGGCACCATCAACAAGCATAAAGCAAGATTATGTGCCAAAGGATTTGCTCAAATCCATGGTCTTGATTATGAGGAGACCTTTGCACCCTTGCAAAGATGGTGACAATAAGAATTCTTATTTCTCTTGCTTGTTTTTTCAAGTGGAAGGTGTTCCACTTAGATGTATCCAATGCTTTTCTAAATGGTTATCTTGAGGAGGATATCTATATGGAACAACCTCAAGGATTCATCAAGGATGAGTCCAAAGTGTGCTTGCTCTTCAAAAGTCTTTATGGACTCAAGCAAGCACCAAGATCATGGTATTCAAGACTTAACTCTTTTCTTATCTCACTAGCATTTACTCTTAGTGACTATGATCCTTCCATGTATCTAAAGTTTGTTGATAGCAATATGGTCATTCTTCTAATTTATGTTGATGACATTATTCTTTGTGGAAGTTGTATCAAGCTAGTTGATGAAACCAAGCTAGCACTTGGATGTGAGTTTAAAATGCAAGATCTAGGAGAGATACATTACATCCTTGGCCTAGAAATTGATTTTTATGAAAATCATGTCTTTATATGCCAATCTAGATATGCTCACTCTATGTTGAAAAAATTCCATATGGAAAATTCTAAGAGCATAGATACTCCAATGGAGAAAATTGTAAAAGATCCTAATAAAGGTGATGAAAGATCCTTTGAGGACATCACACTTTTTAGGAGTCTCGTAGGCTCCTTGATTTGGCTTACCATTACTAGGCCCGATCTTAGTTTTTGTGTGCACAAATTGAGTCAATTTATGCAAGATCCTAAGATCCATCCTTGGAAGATGGCCAAGAGGATTCTAAGATATGTATCTTCATCTTGTGATTATGGTCTACTCTATAAAAGTGAAGATCTATCCATTATTGGCTACTCGGATTCGGACTTTGCAAGTGACAAAATGGATCGAAAGTCTATTAGTGCATACACTATCTTTCTTGGAGGCAATCTAATATCTTGGCTTTCCAAAAAGCAAGATACTATATCTCTCTCTTCATGTGAGGCCAAGTACAAAGCACTCACTACAACTACCAAAGAAGTGCTTTGGATCAAGAGGTTATTAATGGAACTAAAGTGCATCAAGGAGGATGATCTACCAATGATCAAGTGTGATAACATCTCGGCCCAAGCTCTTGCCAATAATCCCATATTTCATGCAAGAAGCAAGCACATAGAAGTGGCACACCATTTTGTGAGAGAAAAGCTTATTGGAGGAGAAATCTATTTGGAGCATGTCAACTCGTCCTCTTGTATTGCCGATCTACTCACCAAGCCTTTGAGCAAAAGTGCTTTCATCAAGCATAGATCTAATCTTGGAGTTATATCAAGATCAATGCTCAAATCTTCATAGATAATATTTTAGGAGGAGTGTGAAGAATTGAAAAAGACTATCTATGTTAGATATAGGGGTCTTATGTTTTTTACATCAAGCATCTAGGTGTAGGATGTTGATAGGAATAAATTTGGCATAGATGGCAAATTATGCATTTCCACTTGTAATGCCACTATTGAGCCAAAATAGAGTAAGAGGCTAAACACTTGCTAATTAGAGTGTAGACAATTGTAAAGTTTTTGTTTGATGAATTCCAAGAGGTTCAATAGGATTTAGAGGTGGAACCTTGTGAGGTCCAATAGGAAATTGAGGTGTGCTTGAATATAGTCCAATAGAATTAAGAGGTGCATAGGATCAAGAGGTGACAAAATATGGTCCAATCATAGTTAAGCATAGTGGTAGCTCGTGGACCTACTAGTATCATTGTACTCCTCATTTTGAATGCAATTGATTTGGTGATTTCATGGATTTTGTGAGTTATTGGATTTCTAGCTTTCTCTCTCTACCCGAGAGCTCATGATGCATTTTCTCTCTCTACCCGAGGAGAGCAACTTGTTTTTACTTAGATTATTTTTTGAATACTTCCCACACGTGTGAGTGAGAGTTGGAAGTGATTGAATGCATGTAGTAGTGTGTTTTTGCCATAGGATACAAGATTGATCTTGAATCTCAATCTAGTCTTGATCTTGGTGCATCTACACAACTTAGGAGATCACAAGTACATGTAGTGGATAGTCCACCCGTGTGACATTCAACAAGCGGAAGCATCTGGGTTGCTAGAAATGTATTGAAGGCTGCCGCTTAGAACATTGCCCTAACTGCAACTACTGCTTGCTGATGAAAAGCGATGGTGGGTTGGAGATGAAGGGCGATGGTGGGTTGGAAAACCGTCTTCAGATCTACATTTGGGAGAGCGCAACCTACCCTAGGAAATTCTGAATAGTGCGAAATGTGCGACAATTGCCTCAAAAAATGCGATGGTGGGAGTCTCTGGCTGCGTGGAGGTGCTTTGAGGTAGGCACTAAAGAATGAACGATGCTCCAAAAATCCCGAATAGTGTGAAATGTGCGAAAATGGCCCTTCAAATTTGTAGTGCCTTGCCTTTGAAAATAGCAGTTTGCCCTTAGAAAATGCGAAGATGGCGAGTTATAGTCAGCCGCTAAAAGTGCCATTGAAACTTGACTCTCACACAAAGCCGAATAATGCGAGAATGCTGACTGGGCTTTAGAATATGAGTATAACCTTAAGAACAGCTTGACGAAGGTTCGTGCCTTCTTAAACCAATGACTTTTATAACTTAAAAGAGCAACGACTAGGCACAGTCATATGCCAAATTCATAAGCAGTAAAAGGGCTGCCTTAATGCCCCAAAACAAATTTAAGTCGTACCCCACTGAATGCAACTTATGATTAGGATATACACAACGGCAAAGCAAAGGCTTAAGATTTAGCAATAAAAAGCCAAAATCATTAACAAATTGTTGAAACCAGGTCACCACACTTATGATATTCCAAATATTGAATAAACTTTCATAAGTTGATTAGTGTCTGTAAAAATGGGAAGAAAATTGTGATTATTTTGTTGAAAACACCATAAAAAAATATTATAAAATATTGACATTTAATGTACAAGTTGCCATTGCAACTAAAGTGTTTCTTTATAAGAGAAACTACAAAATCATCAAATATTATATGAAATATTGATTAAACTTTAAAAAACGGATTTCTAACTTTGCTTGATATTTTCACTCCATGCATGTCCGATGTGTACAAGGATTGGCTCTATATATAAGAAGTATGGTAAAAGCATTGGCTCGGGTTGCTCTAATCTAACCAAATCTAATGTATAGATTCATTGTCTTTTGATATATCATACATATCATTCATTTCTAAGAATATATATCATGCATTCTTAACGATATTATGACATGAGATTTTTTATTTGAGAGCATTCTTAACGATATTATGACATGAAATTGGTTGAATTTGTGTTTTTATCCCTCAATAAGGCTTGTCCCTCAACATTCTCACTTTTATCAAATTATAATTAAAACTCTTTTAAGTCAAAATCAAACGTTGTACCGCTAGTAAAGATCTACTCATCACAATTCTTGCTTCACCTGAGAGGTTCCATATATTTGTGATTTCTTCTTGAGTGCATTTGTTGACGTTCAAGAGAGTGATTTGTGCATTGGAACAGGTTGAAAGAGAGGATCAGATCATTGCAACAAATGGTGGTTTTATGTTGGAAAGCAATGATAGGCTTACCTCATCTAATTACTCTACATGGAAGGTGAGAATGGAGCCTCTCCTTGAAATGAATGAGCTTATGGATATTGTTGTATGAGTAGAGGAAAGGCCCTTGGCACAGCAAGATCAGATGAGGTATGACAAGAGAGCTCAAATAGCTCTACACATTATAAAGATGAATACTACTAATGAGCTTCTCAAAGTAGTTAGTAAGTGCACTTCATCTAATGAGGCTTGGAAAGATTTATGAATCCAAGTCTACATCAAGAGTACTTACTCTTAGAAGGAAAATTTTTCAATCTATACAAAAGAAAAAGAGAGTGCTCATGCTTTTGTGCTAATGAGAGTTAAAACATTTAATGATGAGCTAGCATGCATTGATGAGAGCATTAAGGAGGTAGAACTTGTGCAAGTTATACTTAATGGCTTACTTGATGATCATGCTAAACTTGCTCAAAGATTTACTACTAAAAGAACTTTGCCAAGCATGGTGGATTTGCAAGAGATCTTGGTGAATGAGGAATATAGGCTTTAAGCAAGAGGTGGATCTACAACAACATATCAAGATGGAGAGGAGGCCATGATCACCAAAGAAAAATTCAAGAGAAAAGGTAAAAGCAAATAGTCTAAAGGCCAAGACCAAGGTGAGACTTCCTCTTTTGACAATAAGAATGATAGATCCAAGTTAAAATGCTTCTATTGTGGTATCAAAGGGCATTTTGCTAGTGAATGCTTCAAAAAGAACAAAGATCAAGCTGATAAGCAAGGAAATCTAACTCTAGATGAGGATGGTGTTGATGATCAAAACATAAATGATGCTACTTTTGTGATGTCTTCATGTTTGGTTGCTAATGTTGGAGAAATTGATCCTTGGTGGATTGATAGTGGAGCAAGCTCACACATGACTTTTCACAAAGAGTATTTCACATCTTTGTTGGCATATGGAGATGACAAGAGGGTGATCTACTTGGCCAAAGATGGTGAGCGTGCAATCAAAGGGATTGGCACAATTCCTATTTCTCTCTCTACAAATAGAAATGTTCATTTGAAGGATTTTTTGTCCAGACCTTTCATTACTAAGAACTTACTTAGTGTTACGGTGTTACTACTATTAGCAATGTAGGAGCTAAGATGTATGCAACCTTTATTGATGATTTTAGTAGATTTTGTTGGGTATATCTACTAAAGAGCAAGGATGAAGTATATGATGTCTTTGTCAAGTTCAAGATTTCAAGAGAGGTCCAATTCTCTACAAAGATCAAGTGCTTGAGGAGTGACAATGGTGGTGAGTATATCTCTACCAAGTTTAAGGCCTTTTGTGATGAGCATGAGATCAAGAGGGAGTACACAAGTCCAAGGACACCACAACAAAATGGAGTGGCCAAGAGGAAGAATAGAATCTTGTGTGACAGTATAAAGCCATGAGGTTAGGAGCTAATCTTCCAAAACCATTTGGGATCAAGCTTTGTTGTGTGCTAACTTTCTATGCAATAGGTGGCCGAGTGCTTTATTGGATGGAAAAATCCCTTTTGAAATGTTGTTTGGAAGGAGGCCGAGTGTCAAGTTTTTTAGAACTTTTGGATGCACTCGCTATATCAACATAACACTTGATGATAGGACAAAGGATGATCCATCTTCAAGGAAAGGTATATTTGTTGGCTATAGTGAGGTGAGCATAGCCTACAAGGTTTACATTCCTTCTACTAAGAGAGTGATCATTGGGAGAGATGTCATTTTTTATGAAAGAAATATTCCAAAGGTGTCTTCAAGTAATGATGTTATGGTTGGATCTAATATTATTGACACTGATGACATGGATGGTACTTTGGATGTTGATGATGAAGGGCCTTCATCAAGTCAAAAGCCAAGGATGACATTACTCATTTTCACCTACCTAATCTATCTTAATATGGTTCTAACAGTTTTTCTTGGGAAGAAGAAGATGAAAGGGATGGTGCATGAGGCCCATTCCAAAGTTGAACATCAACTGGATAGTAGCGACATAACCTGCTACCATTAACAGAAGTATTGAACAGTTTTCCTTGCAGGTCGGTGAGAATGATGCCATTAGGTCAGATTTTCACTACTTTATACGATCCTTCTCCTAGAAACTTAAACTTTCCTTTGTGTGTCTTGGCCTTGTACAATAGAGCCAATTCTCCCTGATGAGATCCTTGGTCTTGATATTGTGATTATGCCAGACTTTTTTCTAATGTTTCTCCATAGCTAGAGAATAGAGAGGTAGAAAGCGAGATTCATGGACTTGGAAGAGATTTTGGAGTCTCCTTTTCGTGGATTCCTATGTACTCAAAGCGCTCAACGATGGCCACTCTTATACTTGGAACAATAAATTCACAAACATTATGGATTCTTGACCATATACCATCTGGAACGACATTTTTCTAGTGCTTAAAATTGGTGGCCCTGAAAGCCCATAAAGTCACATGAAATTTGTGTTCCCGATCTGAGCATGTGTGAAAAATTGTCAACTAGTTTGTTGGTTATTTGGCATTTTTGGAGGCCAACATGAAATCTTGCCCTTGAACTTGAAATTGCCCCTTGAGAACATAGCTTCCTCCTCTCCAACTTGAGATATAGAAGATGATCTCCCTCTTGCTTGGAGTCTAAACTCTTCAGCCACCAAGACCTCTTGCAAGTCCTCCATACTTGGCAATGTCTTTTGAGTAGCAGAACTTTGCACCAAGCTAGCATGTTCATCCAATAAGCCATTAAGAACTACTTGAACAACCTCCACATCCTTAATGCTTTGAAATTCACCAATACATGCTAATTCATCATTCAAGGCTTTAACTTTCAAAACAAAATCATGAGAACTTTCATCCTTATTTTTAAGACTTTGAAAAATTTGCCTCCTTAGGGTTAGAATCCTAGATGTATACTTGGATTCATAAACTTTCTTCAAGGTTTTGCCCCCCATCTACGAACTTCCTTGAGAAGTTCATTAGTCACATTCATTTTGTTGACATGAAGAGATTTATTTGACCTCCTATCATACCTCATTTTCTCTTGAGGTGCCAAAGGTCTCTCCTCCACACCTAGAACAATATCCATCAACTCATTCATCTCTAGCAAAGACTCAATCCTCACCTTCCAAGTTGAATAGTTGCTTGAGGTAAGCCTATCATTGCTCTCCAACATGAAGCCACTTGAGGTTGCCATGTTGAAATGATTGATCTTCTTCTTTGAGCCTATTCCAATGCACATAGAACTCTCATGAAAATCAACAAATGATGACAAGAATAAATCACAAAGATTTGGAAACAATCTAGTCTCTCTTTTTCTCTCTTCTAGCAAATCTAGCACATAGAATTGATGATACCTTGATCACGCTTAATCTTCCCAAAATATAATATGCAATTTAGGACATCCTAATATTGAAACACATCTTGAGAAGTCCAGCAACTTCAAAACCAAGAGATCCATCAACTTTAGGGTTTTTTCAAAAATGCAAAATATTGAATCAAGCAAAAGCTATATGCAAAAGCTAGAATCTTGATACACTTAGAATTTGCTTTGCACATGAACACAAATCATGCTACATAGTAACGCAGACAGAAAACACTCTCCACAACAAGCTCACAAAGCAACTGTATCTCTCAAAATGAAATTACACTGTACATATAGTTGTTCACTCAGGCAACCCATGCATGACCCAGGTTGCCGTTGGCGGGACGCATGTCTCGTCGACTTGTCTCGTGGCGAGGCCAACTGATCCTTATCCACTGATAGGACCCACAATACAGTAACACAACGATTCTACTTTAATTCTAAATCTCTCCCTTATAGTAGAGTCTATTTTTATATAGTCATATACATAGCTTTAAAGTCAACAAACTTTAAGTATAGAAAGCTTTGATCTAAACTTATCAAACTTTTCTCCAGTAAGTGGTTTAGTGAAAATATCAGCTAGCTGTTCTTCTGTGCTACAATGAACAACATGAATTTCACGACTCAGCAGCCTCTCACGTATAAAGTGATACTGAATCTCAATGTGTTTAGTTCTCGCATGGAACACTGGATTCTTTGCTAGCTGAATGCCACTCTGACTGTCGCTATGTAAAGTCGTGGGAGTTTTTTGCTTTATGCCAATTTCTTCCAAGATTTGTCTCAACCATATAGCTTCCTATGCTGCACTACACATTGCCTTATACTCTGCTTCTGTGGTGGAGCAATTGTACTTTGCTTCTTACTAGACCAGGAAAAGCAACTACCACAAAATTGGAATACATACCCTATGGTGGATCTACAATCATCATAGTCACCTCCCCAATCTGCATCCACATAGCCACACAACTCGGATAAACCATCATGCTTTCTGTAAATCAAGCCATACTCTGAAGTGCCTTTCACATAACGCAAAATGCGTTTAGCTGCCTTCCAATGCGTTTCCATAGGTCCTGCCATAAACTGACTTACAATGCCAACAACATAGCATATATCTGGTCTAGTCATGGTAAGGTAAATCAAGCTCCCTACTAACTGTCTATACAGCGTGCATCAAATGACTGTGACTCATCAAGCTTAGAAAGCTATTTACCTGGTTCAATAGGAGTGTTTACTGGTTTGCAATCCTGCAACCTAAACCTATGCAGCAACTCTTTGGCATACTTCACCTATGTTAAACCCACTTCATGTCCTTTGTGCCACACTTCTATTCCAAGGCAATAATGCATCAGGCTGAGATCTGTCATCTCGAACTGTTCCATGAGTTCTTTCTTGATCATGTCTATCATCTCTTGATAATTTTCCGTAATAATCAAGTCATCAACATAAAGAGCAATCAAAGCAACCATACCATCAAAGCATAAGACATATAGATTTGGATCAGAATGAGAACACACCATCCCCTTTGAACGAAACTAGGCATCAATCATGCTATACCACGTTCGTGGTGCTTGCTTAAGACCATAAAGTGCTTTCTTCAAGCGACATACTTTATTTTCCTGTCCCTTCGCTACAAAGCCTTTAGGTTGATCCATAAATACTTCTTCTTCTTCTAACTCACCATTTAGAAAAGCAGATTTCACATCCATCTGATGCAAAGGCCAACCAAAATGTGAAGCTAAAGAAATAAGTAGACGTAGAGTATTCCACTTACAAACCGGCGCAAAGGTCTCCTCATAGTCGATGCCTTTATTTTGTGCATACCCTTTGATCACCAATCTTGCCTTGTGCTTAGCTATACTTCCATCTGCATGATACTTAGTCCTATATACCCATTTGCAACCAATGGGTTTCTTGCCAACTGGTGGTTCTACTAAGTCCCATGTGCTATGCTTAGCAATTGACTCCATCTCCTCTCCCATGGCCTTGAACCAAATGTCATGATCCTTCGCTTCACCATAAGTCGAAGGTTCTTTGCTTTGAATAATGCTAGATAAGAGAGCATAATTTGCTTCATACCTTTCAGGTTGAGTCTTCTCTCTTGTTGATCTTCGTAGCTCTCCCTGGTTAGATGATCTTGGAAAGTCATCTATGTCGCGGCTCTCAAACAATCTCTCAAACCACTTAGAGAGCTTCCTGTCAGGTGATCGGCTTCCTGGTGAAAATGTATCTCGCGGTACATCCTTCTCCTTGCGTTTGTCACCTGCAACTTCAATCCTTCTTGCACTAAAAGGTTTGTCCCTACCTCTCCAACCTGTCTCTTGAGGTTGAGTAGTAGTATCTTGAGATGTATCCTCATGTTTGTGAAAGATTTCAGATCCTTAAGATCCAATCTACTTGAATGATCTTTGGTTAGAAAGAGAAATACACTACCAATTTCACCAATGTAGAAAAATCAGCATCTACACACAATTTGAGATGCAAACACTAATAGAACTTGATCAAACTTGAATGAAATAATTATTTACTGTTGCTGTCCATACAAAACCAGCAAGCTACTGTATTTCACACGTGTGGATCCAAAAATAGCAAATATAGATCATTCTACACATATAATTGCAAGCAATCACCAAGATAGTGCACCAATGGATAGTAGAACCCAAGAGAACCATGTATAAGCATGAAATGAGATAGAGAAGAGAGAAGATGACTCTCTCCACGAGTTACATCCTTTTATAGCAGGTCCAAACCCTATTTGGCCACTTGGCTTTCCCACCAAAATGCTAACCCTACCAATTTTGGGTCTAGATTCAATGTACCCAACTTATTCAAATTGAATCTACTCAAACTCGCATTCTATCTTTCTCACACTTTCAAAAAGTGTTTATTCAGATGAAATTTAGACTAATGAATTTTGAAAAGTCAACCTCTAAGTCAAACAAGTTTTGGCCTCAATATGCCAAATATGAAAATATTGCAAAATGTGATGAGACTAGTTGAATCTTTCACAATGTTCATCACTCAGAAGGTCAATGAATGGATCATCATCAGGTGGTATCCTCACTATACCATCTTTCCCACTGGATGTGTCTATCTTCTCAGCATCCTCGTCTTCATACATCTTGAATTCATCAAAGATAACATCACGGCTTATATGGATTTTGTTTTCCACTGGATCAAAACATCTATAGCCCTCACACGATCATCATATCCTAGGGATATGCAATTGATAGCTTTTACATCAAGTTTATGTCTCTCATCCTTAGGAATGTGTACAAAGGCCTTACATCCAAAGATTCGCAAGTGGTTCACCTTTGGCTTCTTCTTCGTGAATGCTTCCTCAAGTGTTATTTTTGGTATGACAAGTTTTTTTTACTTGATAGGTAACAACACTTCTCCTTATAACATACAAGCTATGCACATATGGAGTTCTAATAGTGTTATATCATTGTTTAATTATGAATAAACCCTAAGCGCATTCTATTGTTTGTTAAGTTAGATGTTTATGCACATACATCAAAACAATGTTGTCATTGAGATTTCCAAAGACAAGAGATAAAGTCTGTAGGGTGTGTTGAATAGTCGGTGAGCAGCCCTCCGCTTGTCAAAAGGGTTAGAACACAAAGATAGGAACCTAACTATACTTAGTTTCTAGTTTAGATGCTACTAACACTACTCTTTTACACTACTTCCACTAACTCTAATTACATGCATTCATCTTGATATGTTGGATTTATCTCCTCTACTCTCCTAAATCCTATATTAATTTGCCTCCATTCATGCTGCTGTATTTTACTTGTGTTGTCGCACAGTTTGCATATTTACATGTAAAATAAGATAGGCGAAAAATGCGACTATGTGTTTTTTACAAGTAGATTTTCACAGGCAAAAAAGACGATACTGTGTTTTTACACATGATTTATGACAGGCGAAAAAGGCAACACTACCCTCCTTATAGAAAAGTGAAGGTACCCTGTAAATCAATTTTTAAGGCATTTGTCAGAGTGTCGCATTTTTTGCATTTTCATCAACGTTAAGTTTAGCGAAGGCCAATGTCACGGCCTCCTCATGCTCATCCCATGCACTATGCAATCAGATTTGACAACGACAGCAGCCACCCACGATCTCCCACAGAGAGCACAACCATTTTTGTACTTTCTTCATCTGCACACCTATAAAATTATGTATATATTGAATAAATCATGTTCGATCATCACGACACATCCAGAGCTGACTCTCTCAAGAGTCATTGCAATGTTGTTGTAGGAAGACACGCAGAGGAACGAATCCTCCAGTTCTTCAACTGATTCTCACGCTTTGTACACCAACAAGAGCACAACTAGATGAATGAAAGCTTTCAGAAGTGTCTAAAAAATCCAGCCACAAACAAGGAACTTTTGAGACTCCAATAGAGAATGATGTCCATGAAGGGTCTTTCACCACCTCTTAGAGGATCCCTTACAAGATGTTCCATAAATGTGTCTATATACATGTAGCACACTTCAGAACTAAACATCATGCCAAGCCACGGATTCCAAGGCATTTTGTGCACTTGAAGATACATCAACTAAACTATTAAGTGCATACATAATGTTGCCAAAGACAACTTGCCTTGCTTGATCCATATGATTGAGCTTAGATGGCTCCATCTTAATACTCAAGGTTCTTGAAGTCCTCGTGTCTTGAGCTTGATCCTCCACTTGACTTGACTCCAAAACATCAATGAATTGAATAAGGTATTGATCCAAAGGTGCTTCTTCAAGTTTAAAAATCTTCCACTCTTGAAAGATCACATTTCCACCATTGACAAATTCTTTGGTGGAAAACAAGTAGATTCTACAATCTCTACTTGAAGAGCAAAACACTACCATTATTCCTATCATTGAGATAAGATAATCTTTGGTCCTTACATTGGAATGATCATGAACAAAGCATGTGGACACAAAGATTTCCAAAGCAAATGATGTTTCATCTTTTATGACTCTATTCAAACTATTACAAAAATAGTTATCCAATGAAATCGCTTTATCAACAACAAATGTAGATTTCAAAGCATCCCATTTCATTGTCTTGTCATACAAAGTAATAAACACCATGAATCTTAAAGGTAAGAAACAAGTCACCTCATGTCTACTACTACTTTCCAAAAAGTATTCAAAGATAGTAGACTCTCCAATGCTCACCACCCTTGCAAGATGCACAATTGAATGGACAATTTGCATGCAATTTGATGACTTGGCCATTGTCATTGAGGACTCCCTTGGAGCTCTCATGTTTTGAGGCTAATCCTCAAGATCTTCCTCCATTTGATGCTCCTCCTCAATGCAAGCAAGATCACACTTTGCCAAGATCTCTTCTTGAGTGATCTCCTCCTTTGCCAAGCTCATTCTTTCAAAAGCAACACTAGCTTCCAACTTAAACAATCTTCCATGTTTAAATCCCTTTGCAATGCAAACATCATTCTTCAAGATGAAGCGAACACCATGCTTAAAGTGGACATCCAAACCACTTTCTAAGAGTAGACCAACACTAAGCATATTCTTGGTGATTGATGGTACATAAAGGACATTTTCTAGATCCATGCATCTTCTGAGTATTCTGAATTTTAAAGTGCTCCATTCATGTCCTTTTATAATTTCAGACTCATCTAACTTGAGAACAACTATCAACTTGTTATTGACATTCTCGTTTGTAATACCATAAAAATTTATGATGAATGTTAGTAGTTGATTAATATCAATAAATAAATTGTTAGAATTCCTATATGTTAGACATTCTCCTTTCGAGCAATACACTTCATTGATATGAGATGGATACCAACTATTGTCTGCATACTTTGGTTTAACATGTCTCTTTGTTTTCTAAGATGAAATGGTCATGGGATTGGAAACTTCTTAACACTTACTTGTGCAAATGTCTCCTGTATCATCTTAAACATTGTTGCATATGCTTCTCTACTGATGCTAGAAAAATCACATGCCCCCTGAACCAATATAGTGTTTAATATTTTTCCAACTTCATTCATAATGCTATCAGTAACTAAAGCCTTAATCTTTTTCATTCTGTTATTGTTTAACATTGATTTTATGGTCTTCATCAACTAATGCTGATCTGCATTGCAGGTATAATGTTCATGAAAATGTTAGTAGAAATTAGGACACTCATAGTATTCACAACAACATAATAAACAATTCAATAGAAAGTTGAAATGAATAAATTACAAAACTAGTAATTATGAATGAATCAAAAAGTTCAAGCAATATTCAATAAGCTATAACTTACTTGAATGCACAGATTCGTCTTTTTCTATGACCTCCTCTGGATGATAGATCATGTATATCCTTGCTTACCAGACTTTTACCCTTGTTGCTTTGGACCTTTCTGTTGAGCACATCCATATCTTTAACAAGAGACAAATATGAGATACGCATGGATTGAAATGCAGTTTTTATCTCATCATTACTAGTTGTATAATGATACAAAGAAGATTTCAACCTTTGGATCTCCTTCTTGAGCATCTCATTTTCATCCAAACAAGTTTTCAACTTTGTAGATTTTTCTTCGCACTCCTTTGATATTTTCCTTGGTTCCTCTTCCAAATAATGTATTCTTTGCATTGAATGTGCATTCCGATAGAGCATCAAATTCTCATAGTAACCCAAAAGGCCATTTTTACCATGACACATATAGATTATTAATTGACTCACCGAATGAAATTCTGGATGTTGCAATGAACATGGATCAATAGGATACAATGTTCTTGATGACCATAAATCTACATGCTTTAGCTTTTCCTCCCTGTATCGGACCATATCAGAAGTTGACAATCGGGGTTGCTTTGAATTTCTTGTCCCGAGCGGAGCATATTCTGGTGACAGATCCACATGAAGATGATAAAGCTTTGTCATCAGTATAGTAGTATAGTAACAAACAACACAATGACAATAACAAAACTGGAGATGGCACTAAACACTTGTTTGTCCCTGCTGGAGGTAGAGATGGCGCTAAACACTTGTTTGAACCTGGAGATAGAGATGGCATAGGCTTTGTTTTAGAAATGTCACTCCTAATTCAAATTTTTGAGTGTTCCCAACTATTGGAAGGGAATATCTCAGCATTTTGAGAATTATATTTTAACTATGGTTAAGCACCAGTGAAGTTTGATGTGACTAAACTAAGGTGCATTCATTTACATGGAAAGTAGTGTGGGCAAACGCGTAAAGAAGTTAGAAAATGATATTATAATTACTTTATAGTTATTTTTCTCTCTCCTACATGGCATTTATTATAGGGCCCTTTGGGCCCATATTTTCTCTAATGTTCCACTAACCCTAATCACATGCATTCATCTTGAGAGAGAGAGAGAGAGAGAGAGAGAGAGAGAGAGAGAGAGAGAGAGAGAGATGGAGGTTAGCTCAAATGCTCAATGTCATGCTTATGGAGAAATCTTAAGTTAGCACAAAGCAAGAACAATGGAAACTAAAACAATAAGCAAATCACAACAAGAGCCTAAGCAAGATTGATTAGCAAATGAGGATGCTTGAGCTCACAAAATAATAGAGCCTCCTCCTCTCTATTAAACATGCAAAATGGCTACAAATCATGTCTTTTTATTTTTGGGGTGGCCCTTGCTCCTTGCTTCCTATTGGCTACTTGCAAGAAGGTGGGATTGAGATCTACACCCTTCACAAGAAGCACAAACAAATCTATGGTGTAGGAAGAAACCCTACCTACCACCATTTGACTTTGACTAGTTTACAAAACTTAGAAACTTAAGTTTAAGCTTAACTTTGGCCTTCTAATATTATTTTTAATTACATGGCCCAAAGTCAAGTTTATGTCTAAAATTATTTATTTACAAGTGCTCATTGGGCCATGGGCTTACTCACGTAGGATGCCACAACCCTCACAACTATTTCCGACTAAATTATTTATTTACATAGTAATACCTTCAACAAAGTCATCTCTAGGAGCACAATGAAAATAATCTTGCTCTTTGCCTTGAGCTACTTGAGAAGCAGTAACGGTGGAACTTTGATGCATGAAGTTCCTAGACTTTGATACCTAGTACTCCAGTATCGAGAGTATTAATTATGTCTCATTATTTAGACTAGGTGAAAACTATAATCAATAATCTTTTGAGGACCCAGTCACACATCCAATGATAGGCAGAGCTATTGTATGGGTTAGGTTGGTTGTTGGCATGGTGTAGAGTATCAATAGTATTGACTTGCATTTATGGGAATATTGTATGCTTGAATGGGCACATGTACAAATAAAGTAGGGGCCATTCTTGTTGTCAGATTGATCAATAACTTCTCATTGGTTGGTTGGCTTTGCTCCACTGTTATTCCTTTGTGTCTCTCTTGTAATCAGGATCTTGACTTGCTTTCCCTTATAGTGGTATCAAAGCAAGGCTACGAAGATCAAAGGATTCGAAGTTGTGAGTTTTTCATCGATTCTTTGGTGAAAATCAATCAATTTTTTCTTCTTGGTAGAAAACAAACTTCCAAATGGGTGTTCTCTCAATATTTCCTCTTATTGAGTTTGTATATAATAGTAGAAAGCATTCTACTACATGTTACAGTCCATTTATGCTAATATACAATTTTCAAACTAGGTCTCTAGTAAATGTTAAGGATAAATCTGTGAAGATCTAGAAAGTTGTTGTTTTCCTACATGATATGCAAGAAATGTTGCAAGTGGCACATGATAGTATTCGTAGATAGAGCTAAACACTATGCGAATCTTAAGAGATCTAAAAATGTAAAGTTGATGATTGAGTATATTTTAGAATTCCAAAAGATTCTAGGACATTACTTATAGGCAAGCATTATAAATTGTCTACCATAAACACATGATCTAATAATTTTCAACTTTGTACTGTCCATTTTTTAAAATGGACATGATAAATTTTAAACGTTAGAAATATGAAAATATTTGAATTATTCTATACGCAGTGCAAAATAATTATTAAAAGCTTAACCATTTACACAATTAAATGAAACATATGACCATAATTAATTTTTGGGCATTGTACATAATTCATTTGTAAAAATAGACTTGATAATTTGTGAAAGTGCTCATTGCAATGAAATTTTGAAAATACGAATTAATCTAATGTGCACAATAAATTAAAGTATCAAAACATGCACCATTTACAGGACATTCAAGAATTTCATAAAAGATTACAAAAACATTTGCACTGTAATTGAAAAAGATAAGCATTGATACAATGCCATTTAGTTTCTACTACGCAAATTGACATATATTAAATTAAAAATTAATACCAAAGTTCCAAGTGCCGTACCACGACACCTGGTATGGCACAGGTTCCGTAGGTGTCGTGGAACTTCAGTTTCACGGCACCCACGACACTTGTTTTTTTTTAAGTCATTTTTTGGTTAATAAATAATAAAAAAATTAAAAGAAATACAGGTGCCGTACCACGGCACGTGGTACAGCACCTGGACCCCACGACACCTAGGTCGGGGGGTACTTTGATTAATATCAATAAGAAACAAGCATTTACAAAGCAACACTCAAAATTTTTGCAGAAAACATCTGCGAAGGTATCTTTATTTACAAATATATCACAAAATATGTACATCATTGGCAGGTGTCAAGCACCACTGCTCTTTGTGTTATCAAAATCTGAATCGATTTGTACATCACATGAACCCAATGTCTTTGAATGTGTTTGTCCAAAACATTGAGGTTCTGAATCTAGATCTAAAGATTTAACAACCTCGAGATAAGCTTTAGTAAGTCCTATATTTTCTGGTATATTTATCGATATAATTGTTTGACGTTCAGCAATGGTGCTACATAGTATGACAACCTAAACAAGCACACTACCCAATCAGGAGCAGAGAAGGACTCAACAATGTCGCCCAAGCTTGCCTAGTGCTTTACTCTCTTTTTGTGCGCGGGCTTGCATGTCACAAAATGTTTCACCTCTTTTCCATTGTCGCCAAAGCACAACTTCAAAAATTTGAATTTCCTATGTAAAAATGAATTGACATGGACCAACTGTCCAGCATGGCACTCTCCCTGATACGGTGATATAATGGCTTGGCCTATCGCCAAAACAATGTTTGTTTGGAAAGATTGGACTATGTTTCTAATTGCTATTCAATGTTGTTAAGTAGTATAACTTCTTTTGGACATGAATAACAATTGATGTTCAGCTATGACACCTGTCTTTCTCATGTAACTAACTTGTGCGGTTTTGTTGTGTGAGATGGTGATAGGTACGTCTTGAAAGTGGTATGCTTTATGATGCTTTATAGTACTATATTCTACTTTTCAGCTATACTTTACCTTGTTGGATTATGAATAAAGGCTTTAAAAGATTTCAGTCTTGCTTTGTCAAGAGGAACTAAGTGTAGTCTTGTATCTCTCCTTCTCTTCCATACACTAGCTAAAAAGTTTCAAAAAAATTACTATTTGTCAAAAACGTGAAAATTCAAGAAATTAGAAAGAAGTTGCAAGATTCAAAAAAGTTGCAAGATAATTCAAAGCAACGTAATTTTTTTGGTAGGTGAGAGGGTTATCTATAGCCATGGGCTATGTGAAAAACCCACAGTATGTTATGGGACTATACATTCCTGCCACATGTTGTTGTTACACCTGATTTTATTACATGTATACATATTTGGTTTCCTATATACAAAAGTCCATTCCCGCCTTCGGTAAAGTTAGTTAAGAAGGATTCATAGATAACTACTACAATCTAAAAACATATATAGATCAAAATAAGCAGAGTGCATATAGAGACTTGCCATCTCATCAATCCAAGATAGATGCATCGTTATAAGTTATTGGATCGATGACCTGGCAGAAAATGAAGCATAAACTGAATAAATGTTGGAAAATGGATTGATGACACGGCACACACAAAATACAAAATCAAACTTTTTCATAGGATTGATGAGCTGTAACATGAGGAATAAGTTAAAATAGAGAAAAGCATAAACACGGATTGCTAAGTTGTAACACAAAGGAGTCAAACAAAATGTTTTCACATGGATTGATGACCTAGACAAAGGCTATAAATGCTTATGGGATAAATGCTATGCCGTGTGTTAAGACCATAAAACAATTCAAAAACCTATGGAAAGCTAATAAAGCTAGCTAAAGTAAAAAAAAAAAAAATTTAGAAAGATAATCATAATAACAATATAAAATCTTTAAAAAAACAAAAAATATTAAAATCTAAAAAATAGTGTAAAAAATCTCAAAAAAAATCTTTAAAAAATCAAAACAATAATTTTATGCAAAAAAATCCTACGAAAAACAAAAAATAATGGTTCAGGTTGAAAGCCCAAATTCGGAACAGACAAAGCTCTCATTTGATTTAACAGTACTTCCATTTGTTGATCACGTAAAGTGTTCATGGTGTTTATCTCATTAAGCGCTTGGCTTAATGACTGAAAAATTTGCAGATAAGTAGGCATTGGCACCTGACCATCGAGAGCTGCATTTGCATTATCGTCTGTCATATTGATTTCCTGAAATGCAAAATTTGCTTAAATTAGTCGAGATTCAATTATCAACCAATAAGTAAAACGTTCAAAACCTTTATAACTAGCTGATATCATTCAGCAAGGTCTTTCACTCATTTGAGCAAACTTTCGCAAAATCAATATCAGAACAATTAAGCAACAACAACTTTTTATGACCAACCACTAACTTTTACAAAAAATTAAGGTTTTCGAAATCCGCTTGAAATGGACCAACTGTGAAAATCGATTAATCAGATCGATTTTACAAAAACACAACCATTGTCTCAAATCGATATCATTTTGAAAGATCCTGCATGGAACTAACTCAACATGCACTAACTTTTCCAAAAAAGTAAAACTTTTCCGTAAATAGCCTAGTTGCTAGGAAATCTGCTTTTTGATCTAGAATTGCCAAAAATAGTCACATGCAAGAATTCTACTAATCAAAATCATTGGTTACGCATGCAATATGCATTTAAGCATGCACACAGGTCTATCCATACATTTCCATCAACAGGAAAGCACTATACTGATTTACAAGCATGCATGCATCAGAACAACTCCGAAATTTTGAAAATTTTAGCTCAAAAATTGCCAAAGTTTGGATGGCCGTAACTTTCTCTACAAGGCACCACATTGGTCACTGTAAAGCACAGTACAGAGGGACAATGGGTCTACAAGGCACTTGTCACGTCACCCTGCACCCCTGGCTTCACACGTGCGAGCATTAAATGCCTGAAAAACAGGTAGGAGGGCGTAGTTTTGTGGAGAGGTATCATCAAAAAACACATCCCAGTCCAAAAAGCCTTGGATCAGAGGTTACAAGCACTCTACTAAGGTTAATTACAGAGGCATAGAAGCTTTTAACAGGTCCACCAAGGAATCCTAGGCTCAGATCATGCAAACAATGCATTTTTGGCCTCCTTCAATAAGCAAAACTACAATATGTTGGTGTCTAATGCACATCTATCCAAATTGGATGCATTATGGCTCAAATCAGAGGAGATCCAAATATCTTTCAGGTTGTAACAGGAACCAATAGGTTCAAACCCCCAATTGAGAGGTATTCATGCTCAAAAATCATCAAAAATACACTATTTTTGAATAATTTGAGCCTCCTAATGGTGTCTAATCCCTACCAAACTTCATGAAAGCTTAGAGACAGCTTCATTACATCTCTAAAGACGTCCATACCAATTCTTGGCTGAGAAGTTTGAGATCTACCACAAAATTAGTCCAAAAAACCATGATTTTTGACCAAATTTGACCAATTTTGACCCAAATTCATGGCACAACTGAGACGGGTGGTTCCCACTACCATCATGTATAGCTAGACATGGTGTTTTTTTTGTCCCACTTTGATCATAAATGGCCAACCCATTAGATAGACCAGAATTAGGGTTCTAGGTGGACTAGTTTGTGGTCCGAGACGAGCACGACCAATTTTTCAACAAACAAACTCCAAATAGAGCGATGCTTGAATTGACTATGAGCAAACACCAAGATGAATGAGGATGACCTGACCAAAGCTAAGAAGGGCATGAAACCGTCAAGTTATGGATGTTCCTTATGCAATTGGCCTTTATTGTTTGAATAGCAGTGCCATTCCCAGGTTTCGAGGATGCTAAAATTTTGAAGCACTAAACTTTGATTGCTTCCACCTACTCTGTACACATGTTAGGAACTTGTGAGATGATTTCCAGTATTAGTTCAAAGCGCTTCATTCATAAATACCCATTGATTCCGTGCCATGCATCGAAACGCTTACTGAACAGACTATAAACTAGATTCTTGTCCAATTTGTCCTAGTTTGACTGAATGAAGTTCAAATTCAGGTCTACCAGTTGTTGTAGGTAGACAAATAGTGAATACACATGTCTTTTTTTTTTGCCTACCTTTGATCATAGATGGCCAGTATGTTAGATAGACCAAAATTAGGATTTCTAGGTGGACTAGTTATTGATCTGAGACGAGCCTGGCCAATCTTTAGCAAACGAACTTCGTTTGGATGCTACTCGATTTGACTAGGAGCTAACATCAAATTGAATTAAGATGAATCTATCCGAATTATTAAGGGCATGAAATAGTCAAGTTATGGATTGTCGAAATTAGATTATTCATTGCTTGGAAAAAGTAGATCGTTGTGAGGGCTTTCGACTCAAAGACACATTTGACATGGCCCATACTTAAATGATGGCCATTTTCGTAATGTCACAGGACTATAAGCACATACATGAAGCCATTAAACAGGTTTTTTTTGTTGTCTCACTTTGCTCATAAATGGCCAGTTAATTAGATAGACCAAAATTTGGGTTTCTATGTGGACTAGTTAGTGATCCAAGATGAGCATGTGCCGTTGTTAGCAAATGAACTCCAATTTAAGCGATGTTTGATTTGACTAGGACATTGGGCCATGATCATGGATTCCTTATAATTACCACTTGCCTAGTAAGATAGATTCATTTTTTTACAGTTTCGAACCATTCATTGAGGTGTTCAGTGGTATTTTTAGCCTTTTTTGCTTGTAGACACTGGTAAAAAGCAATTTTTGTTTTACACAATTGTGAGCCATTTTACCATCATAACATCCTTTTTATTGGGACTAGTCATTTTCATGTCAATGGACAGAATGGCCAACTTGGCCAAGGCTGTGAATGAGCTTGAGATTTGAATTGCTTTAAATTTTTGTAATATATACACACTTATTATATTCTAGTATTTATTATGCACTTATTGCAACAAAATTTACCACACAATAGGATGAAGTTACAAGTCTCTGATACATGACACTGCTCCAATCAATGAAGATGCAAAAAAAAAGGAGGAGTCCTTTTATTGATGACGAGGCTATAGAAGAGGATTACGGTATCATGTAGCCATTACAAGGTATTAAATTTCAAATTATATACTTTTCATGTAATTTAAATAAAATTTGTTGAATTATTTGCAATGTTATTAGAATGACTGCCTTCTCCGCCAGATGATCGTGTCCCGCATTCTAGGAGTCATGGGATTGATGATGAGGCAATGGAAGAGCACGATAGTCCCCCACCGCCACCACTAGGTGCTCAATTACAAAGATTCAAAATGTTGTGCAATTAACTTGTTCACAATTGGATTGTTTGTAATATGATTATTTTCTTGAGTTTGTACTCCTTACGCCAACATTTTTATCATTTCTCATTAGTATATTGTATTCTTGTTTGTATGCAGATACAATAGGCTCTCACGAGACAATGATTCATGTGCTGAATGATCATGTCCCATTTGTAGATATGGGTAAGTCCAGTCAAAAAGAGAAAAGAGCACACAGAAGAAAAACATTGAGAGATAAAAAAAATAATAGAGGGTCAAATTGTGGTGGAAACCACAGATGGAGGACAACCTAGAGGGGATCATCGAGAGAGATTTTTATAGAGATTTCAAAATCTAGTAGCATCTCAAGTTGATCTTACCGTGTCCAATGTAAAGAGTTGTCCAAGAGTCGATGCGGTAAAGCAAGGACTTGAGGTATAGAACACGTGAAACAATCTTTATAAATCATGTAAGCTTTGTATTTTATTCTTAGAATATACTTTAAAGAAAATGTAATTTGTAACATTTTTCCATTGTCATTTGTCTAGGCTTCGTACGATCGTAAAAATGTGGAAAAATATTTCAAAGACAAATTTTCGCATGTTTTTTGTAATTTGCGACATCAGGTATTCTATTTAAAAAATGTATTGAACCATAAGCTACTTTAGTCTCACAATAAAAAAATTATCGAGTTTTTATTTGAAAAATAAATTCATGTTCTATAGTTCATATTATCTAATTATATTAAATATGTGAATTTACAGGTCTTTAAAATTATCACCAATGCACGTGTAGAGGGAAAAGAGCCGATTAAGCTTCGTTGGTTGCAAGATCAAGAAAAATGGCTCAAATTTCAACAAATCTATAGTTCTCCAGAACACCAAGTATAAATTAGTTCAAAACACCATTCTATTTCACTTGTATATGCAAATTGAAAAGAAACAATAAATGTTTTGTAGAATTTAAATCTTATAATATGTGCATTTCTAACTCCCATGTTGTTGTTTTCTACTTTCAACAGAAGATGAGAGAACGAAATAGTGCAAATCATGCCAAATTCATGAGGAGTTTGCACGTGGGTCGTGATGGTTATGTTGGCCTGAAGGATGATATGGTACACTTTGTAAATCTAAAGCTTGTTGTTAAAGTTTTTTGTAACACTATAAGTATGTAATTTCTTCTTCAATTTTGTACTAGGAAAAAGAGTTAGGACGAGAACCATCAGCCAAAGAGCTTTTTATCTGTGCGCACACTTTCAAGCGAAGTAAAAACCATGGGGAGCTCAATGAATTTGCAAAGGAAAAAATGCGGGTATGTAAGTTTATTAAAAAAAATTGTTTACATGGTTCTAACAATATGTGGTTTTTTTATTGACATTGCATTTGTTGTTCCAATTGCTAGAGTTTGGAGGAAACTATAGGAGATGAGACTAGTGTTCCTCTAGATGCTTACTTTGGAAAAGTAAATAGAGGATGTGTCCCAGGATGTGGCCTTGGTGCAGCACTACCTGATCAAAGGCACAGATCTAACTATGTTAGTATGGAGGAGGTTGACAAACTTGTGGACGCAAGGTTGGATTCACAAGTAGAAGCAAAGGTGGAGTTAAAGATCAAAGAATTGCAAGAGAGTTCGATACGAATGCAAGCTGAGATTCTTCTGCGCATGACCCAAACCACACCACAGCCTCTAGAGCCTCATGTATGCATGTGTATACAAAATATTATTTTGTTGATTCAACTTAAAGATTTGTAGCTAACTCAAATCAACCATTTTATAATATTCATTAAGGTGTTTCTTGTGCAAAAAGTAAAAAAACAGATCACCAACCTGTGAAGTACTTTTGTAATCAGAACGATCTAAGGGGTTGTAAAGCTTGATGGGCTGAGCTTATGCAAGAATTTGATCATGAGATCCGATATATCAAAGGCAGCTCTAACCAAGTTGCGGATGCACTTAGTCGGATTGGTGAACTAAATGAACTTTCCACCCAGATTTCCACTTATCTATATCTTTCACTGAGAGGAAAATGTGAATCAGATTCTCATTTTGGTTCCATCTGGAAGATGATGGAGATAGGAAAAAATGAAAATGGAATAGAGATTTACTCACAGGGGTCTTAGGTTTCTAGGAAAGGTAAGAAGATAGTGGAACAGTTCTCTATCCGAGGTGGGTTACTATTGTGGAATGGGAAAATTTGTGTGTCGGCGGATGATGAGTTAAAGAAGAAGATTCTTTATGAGTGTCATGACGTTCCCTGTGCAGGTCATCCGGGTATACACAGGACTTTGGACTTGGTCAAAAGAGAGTTTCATTGGCCGAAACTCAAGCCATTTGTCGAGTCTTATGTGGTTAAGTGTAGACCTTGCCAGTTAGCCAAAGCTAAACGCTTAAAGACTGGAGGGTTGCTACATCCCCTAGATATCCCTCAGAAATGATGGGAAAGTATACCTATGGATTTTGTGGTTGGACTTTCAAGGACCCAATGCCAAAATAAGTCTATTTGGGTTGTGGTGAACTGGATGACGGAGTTAGCTACTTTTATACCAGTCAATAAACTTGTGCACTCTCATCACTTCTCTTCATGCTTTGGAGAATCTGATTTCTAAGCATGAGAACCCTTGAAGTGTTACTAGACTCATAGATTGATCTTAGAGATTCTCAAACTTCTCTCATTAAATCATTGCTTACGTTCATCTTCACACAGTGAAGTGCAAGCCTAGATCTTCTTTTGTATTTAGCTAACTCATGTGCACCTAGAGGTTCATCTTCATCATCAATCAGAAACTCATAAAGATCTTGGAGCACCATGAGTGACTCCATTCTCACTTTCCAAATAGCATAATTGGTAGAAAAAAAATCTCTCACTAGCTTTTAAAAAGTAAATGCTCCAACAGATCCCATCTTACTAGTAAGATTCTACACACAAGATATAGATTTGTTTGAACCTGAAACTCACAAAGGTTTCTAACTTGCAGTGTTTCACTCAAATGTTGACTTATAATCCAACAGATGGACCTGTAATCACAATTCTATTAGTCCCTCACAAAGTTGGAATGAAGATAAGATGAAGTGAAAACTACTCTCAAGCAAATCTTGCCAATCTTGGCTATTTTTGGACAATAACTGACTCTATCTCTCTCTTTCACTTTGATGTACTTTCAAGACCTGGTTTCCACTTTAAGAAGGTCTGAAATCAGCCTAGATTGATTAGTTCTCATGAAACAAATTCAAAACTAATTAATGGCAAGTGATCTTGGTAGCTTATGCTAGGATTTGCACCAAAAGTTACATCAAACTGACACCAGATGAAACTACAGTGATCCAATTAATATGGGATTTTAAATGCTGGTTCAGAGATGCCCACACGTGTGAACAGTATAGATTTTGATCCTGAAAAAGTTTGGGATCAAATCCCCTCACCAAATCTTGGATACTAGCTCGCCCTTCCAATACTAGCTTTTTGCACCAAAATTTGCTAAAACTAGATTAGTTTTAGACACTGATCAATAGCCTTGTACTTGGCTTTGATACCATGTTAAAAGTACAGTACTAAGGACCATAAATGGATCTTTGAATGATCCATAAGGTTAATTGTGTTCTTGTTAAACAATCTATCAGATACTAGTCATCAAAAAACAAGATCTAGTTTAGCAGCTTGATAGAAAACAGGTAGAGACAATCAGAGCATTGATCAATAACTATAATCCGACTTCACACATGTGAAAATGAGGCTGTAGTACGGCCTGTAGACAGTTTTTAGAGTGTGCCAAAGCTGGGTTTCAATGGAATCAAAAGCAATCACCATACAATGAGAGAAAACTCGAGTTTCTCCTTGAGGCTCCAAAAAGTTTCTATCTCCTCACTATGGAGAATGGGAACACATAGTAAAAGACACTTCCTTTGACAAGTTAGGTGAAAATCCAAATAAGGAAGTACTCAACTTTCTTGCCCTAATGTAAAAACCCTAGCCTAGATCCAAGAGTCATGCTTGGTAGGTGCATGATAGGTACAAATCTCATCATAAATCATGGTCTAGATCCTACAAAGTAGGAATCACTACCAAATGGACACAACCACTCCTCTCTCGTGGTAACCTACTTTAGGTGTGAATTTACAAGTGGCACTTTGGCCATTCAAGTAACTAATAGACAATATTGATAAAATGTACAATATTCTACATGGCTAGATTTGCCAATGTAGGCAATTTTTCACATGGAAAGGTCAGACTGAGGATGTTGATTCATGGGAGAGGGTCAAAAGCATAAATTTTTTTTTTCCTAAGTTCCGATTCTGATGACATAATTAGTTCAATGGGGGAAGAATCTTACATCCATAAACCTGTATATGGGATTCAGCATAGTCCTAGACTTGGATACTCGGTACTCTAGCACTCGATATTATTGTTATTCTGGACTAGGCCGAAAGTGTAATTAATAACCTTGTGAGGACCCAATCAGACATCTAGTGAAATGTGGAGCTATAGTATGGGTTAGAATGGTTATTGACATGGTGTAGAGCATAAATGGTAATGACTTGTATGATGGAAATATAGTATGCTTTCATGGGCATATGCACAAATAAAGTAGGTGCTAAATTCTCATGGAGAAACTTGCCCTAATTCCATTTTTGTTGTGATTTTTTATTGCCATTTTTTTCTCTCTACACTTGCAACCTATCTTGTGGCTTGGGAGTGATTCTATTGGAGATCGATCAATAGATTCTCATTGATTGGATGGTTTACTCCATTATTATTTCTCGTGTGTGTCTTGTAAGCAGAATCTTTAGGTCCTTTCACTTATACATGTATTGTTGCCAAAGATTAGCAATTATGTTATCCCAAAGGGTGTGAACCCCTTCACGTGAGAGAACAAGGTCAATCCAATGACAAGATGATTATGAATCAACAACAGGAAAAATGTGTTTGTTCTCGAACAACATGAAAGTTGCATTCATGTGCAATAGATGCAAGTGCATCACATATGAGTCTTAATAATTCACCCTTTTTCATGAAAAGTATTGAGTTTTTTTTTTAAATGGCTTATTAATGGGCTAAAATCAAGAAATAAGTGCAGAGGCAACAACTTCCTAGAAAAGCAGTTGGAGTAATGAAAGTTGTGTAGATAGGACAAACACCTCTAGAACAAGAAAAAAGTGAGAATTTTCTCTTGGTGAACCATCCATTGAGTGTATCAAAGTTACTTATACCCATCAAGCGAGGCAAAATACTTGTTAAAGTATTTATCAAAGTCTTGCAGCAAAGCCAAAACATCAATAGACCGCAAAATATAATCTTTTCTTTGAGCAAAGCATTCGGTGAGGATGCATAAAACAACTTGAGTATTGCCAAGCTTTGGTAGCAAATCAAAGTGGTGAACATGTAGATCCAAAATGCCCCACAGAGAAGAGGCCACAAAGTCAAGTGTACCTATAAGAATATCAAGCGCTTGAATCCCACTGATCAACTAGAGTATTAAAACTTGTAGGTAAAAGAAAATAGCAAGACATCAAGTTGTGCACTTAGAGGCACCATTACACTCTCCACTCTACTCATAATGGAAATAAAAATGAATACAAAATCACATATAGGGACAAGTTGCACCCTTCTGTAGTTCACCATTTAGGTATAACCAACAATATTGAATATTGCAAGTACTTTGAATATATATACTTTACAACTAGAACCTGACATACAATGATAAATGAACTAATTTAATTTACAATTAAGTAGATTTAATGCTCAAATCTTACATGGATCTTAGTCAATGAATAAAAAATAGATATAATAGAACAAACTATCAAATTAAAAGTAATATGCCTACTCACAAATCCTATTTAATTTTCAAATATACATCAATTTGAATATGTAGTAACTGCTTTGAAACTATTAGATCCATAAACATTATGAAAGTTTCATATCTAAAACTACTTCGAAATGCTCAAAAAAATAAATGTTCTAAAAATGTTGGGTCTTAAACTACTCTGATACCAATAATTTTATTGACTCATATCTCAGTCGAGATATAAGAAAAACAAAGTTGATGAGTGCAAAACAATTTGATTTTGAATAAATCTTAAGATGTTTAAAAATATTGCTTCGATTCCAAATATGTATTCACTCCAAACCCAAGTTTTCAACACATTACAAGCAGTATTGTTGCAAAGAAGGAAATAAGAACATCCATGTTGACATAGGTGACATAACCAAAAATGTCATGAAGATATGTGATACGACATATGAATCTAGTAGATCAGATTCTAAGGCTTACATTCACAAGAAAAAGTGGAGCTTCTCCAATTGTTTCACCTAGTGAATGAGCGAAAAAACCATTTTAGTGATGGAGCTAGTCTAAATATGACAAATTCAAGATTACCTAAACATATCTACCTTGTAACTACTACTAGTGAGAAGTCAAACATCTAATAGCTTATAGGGCCTAAAGATAATTACACCAGTTCATAAAGGTAAATGAACCTTGTCTACCTAATGAATTGACATAGCCTTACACACAAAAAATTCTAATTATATGACAATATAGTAGAATTGAAAAACAAATGTCCATTCAACTGATGGCACTTATGTAACATAAATAATCATGACAATTCAAAATGATAATTGTACAGTTGTAGTTGAGATACCTGGCTAAAAGCGTGTTTTGGTGGTACAAAAATAGAACCCATTTTCCATAGTACCTTTTGGTAGTATATGTCAATCTTTGTGGATTTTATTACTCATAATTTATATTTATAATACAATACTTATGGTAGTACATTTCTCATTTTTTGGAGCTAGTGATAGGTCCCACGAGTTAATGCAATAAAAGCGTCCTTGACAATTATCGGCATGCTAATCACATGGGCCTACTTTATCTAATTTGAATTTGGATAATAAATGCTTTGCCCTCCAAATGATCAATTCAGTGCTATCCTTGCTTATGTTATCAATGAACATATCGTTGCTTTCTGCTATGATAAGTTCACGTTGCTATCTTGCTTTCCAATATCTTGCTTTCTGCTACGATTGCTTTCTGCTATCAGTTCGTTCCAATTTGCTTTCTTGCTTTCTTGTTTTTTTTCGATTCATTGCTATCGTTCCTTTCTGCTCTCACAACATTTCTATCATTGCTTTCTGCTATCGTTGCTTTCTGTTGTCGTTGCTTTCTCGATCATATGTTGTAAAAGATGAGGACACCTGCAAGGAAATGCAAAGCTGCCTCTGTAATCTGAGGCTCGGGGCTAAGATGCTTTTGAAAAAACTAGCAGAAACAGGAGTGCAAATCATTATATGGAGCAGCATGAGATATTCGAAGGTCATGAAAATACTACGTACCTGCTTCCATGAAGAAATGCAACAAAGATTTTTCAAAGGTAGCTCAACATTTTACACATTAACACTTGTGATCACGTTGTCATCTCGGATTATTAAAGCATATAAGCTCAATTAACTAACAACATTGTATTCTTCAATACCCGCAAAATAAATTATCAATACTTTTGTGGTACTTTCTACTAGTTATTTCGTGCTGTTATTACCAATTGCCTAAATTTTGGTACATTTTGGTACTATTTTAGCACCAAGCTGAAACTGTTTCGTACTATTTTGGATATCAATTCTTAATGTTTGGTACTTATTGTCTCTGTTTTGGTACTATGTACCAATATTTGGTAGTGTTTATATGCTCCTTCAAAACTGTGAGGGTAGTTTTTGGTAATGTATGATATTTACCTTTTGTTTCTATAGATATTTTTGCCCAAAATAAGTCTGAGGTCTGGCGTGAAGACTTCAAGCTAATTCCTTACGTCAGCAAGGATGAACTGGAGGTGCCAGTATTTATGAAGAACCTGCGGGAGGTATGGAAATTATGGCCAAAGTTCGATGCATCAAACACCATACTTGTAGACGATAAACGCTACAAGTCAATTAAAAACAACTACGAGAACTGCTTGGCCATAAAATATTTCAACCCTTCCATAGAGTGCAATGCTGAAATGGCCCCTTGAAACTCTGTACCCATGGCTCATGGGCTAGGTCCATGCACGAATCCCTCTCGCCTTTACTAGAAGAAACCCTTTGTTCGACTGTGAGGACGATATGTCCCCTCTAGTTGTGAGGACAATATGTCCCCTCTAGCTGCGAACTACTTTGTTGAGGTCGAAGGGTACTCGTACCGCTTCGACCCCCCTATAGATTAGATTTGAACAGCCCAGCTTGGGTTGCAACTAATTTTCTGTACATGTTACATATACCAAAAATCAATATACAATATACTGCATAGATTTGAATGGCTATTTCATTCTTGAGCGGCTTTGAGTTTCATTTGCAGCTTCCTGATTTATTGGGATGAAGGTTGAATGGTCGAGGCATTCTTCAACTTGTAAATCCTATGGTGGTGCTTGTAAATGTTCACAACCAGATTCCAGCATGATTTTTGAGTCACAGACAGGGTAGGAGAAGTTGATGTCAGGGTTTATGCTCCTTGCAACATTACTAGTATGTGTTCACATGCATTCCAGCATGATCTACGAATGATGGTATGGGTGGAGTTTATTAAAGTTATTGTTTGTGCTCCTTGGATGGTTTTTAGTTTTTGTTTAAGAGTGGTGTTACGGCCATATTCTGCTAAAAACATGGAATAGTCTTAATATGGTAGACTGGCCCTCCAGTGTTCGAGATTATTGGTCACGCCTAGATTTTATTCCATGTCGAGGCCTGTCGGAGACTAATAACCTTGAGAGGACCCAGACATTCTAATTGAGACATATGGAGTAGTGTACATGTGACGGATATAGGCCGGAGGTATGCATGAAGAGCTGTGATCTATTTATAGTTGACCTGCATGGGGATTGCATGGGTTCATGCACAAGATCCTACTCTCTATATATTGAGGTAGAGATTATCTCGTCGACGGCTTGGTCTAGGTTACCACCTGTAGAGCTCTTCTCCTCTTGCTATCACATGGCTTGGGGGCTAGATCCAGGAGGATTCTCCAAGAGGGATCTAGGATTGGTTGGGTGGTTTTGCTCCATAGTCTCTCTTGTGTTTTCCTATCCTCATCTTAGGGGTTTTTCCTAGTGGTCTTTACATTGGTATCAGAGCCCGGCTAGATGCGGTCTTGGATGGGATGAAGACAAGTTATACATCAAATCGGAATTAAAACACTTGGATTCACATCCTGGATGAAGTGCTCTTTTTTCAAGGGAAATTGGGTTTCACTAATTCTTGTGTGAAGCATGCTTTTCAAACTTGGTGGTAGAGTGCTCTTCTCCTTGTTTGATTTTTTTTAGAGATGTTGTGGATTAGTGTGAGATTCATACTTATTTTTCTGAAGCCTTGAGAATGTTTCCGTTTGAAGTTGAATGATCTGCATGAGTAGATCCACTTTTTTGTCTAAATCTATTTTTGGGCTGAGCAATTTGCAGGAATCCATAATGTTTTGGACAGAATAAATTCAGATTAGTAGCAGAATGTTTGTTGATAGATTGATGAGGACTCAATTTATCCTAGAGAATTAACTAACTGTTGCTGGAAATCTTGAATTAAATGATTGCTTGTGGAGGATTTGAGAAATTAATCCTTTTGTGTTTCCTGCAATCTGAAAGAACATTGAATGGAAATGGTAAGTTGCCTATTCCCTAGAAAAACAGATAAGGATTTGGTTTAAGTGATGCATGCAGTTGAGACTCTGCGAAACCTTTCTTGGTTTGTTGCTTGTTGGCTGTTAAAAGAGTTCCCAGATTCTTGTTAAATCACAATTTTGTTAATGGATTATTGCGATCCATTAGGAACAAATATGGGGGTACTCTAGTATTTGGTGGAGTTTTTAAGATCTCTAGATTATCAGATAATGCAATTAATGATCTTCTTGAAGGAATTGAATTCCTTATACCATTTCGGATATAGATATTGGATATCCTATTGGTATATACTTTAGCGTTTTGAATTCTTAATGGCTCTTTTTTTTGATGAATACGCTTGGGTTATTTCAACTGTTTATGAACGAGGTTTCTCGTCCATGCCGAGGTCAATGCCTAGTGGTATTCTTTGATGATATGGTCATCTACAAGGAAAAAACTTAAGGAAATGGAGAATTTAATGGTTGGAAATATTTTTTGGAAATGGTTGAAGATCGGATCCTATATTTGGTTATAGGATGGTCAAATAATCTTTTTGATTTTTTGTTGAGTAGATCTAAAAGCAAAGAACTTTCTTGGGGAGAAAATTGTTGGTATGGGACATTAGTGATTTCAAAGGGGAATTCTTGTGTGAGAATAATCAGTAGACCAGTGGTTAGTATTCACATTATTGGTAATGCTAAAAGTTGAAACCATTGGTTGAACTTGTTTAGGGTATTTGGAGAGGTTATGAGATATAGATCCGGATCCCTCAATGGTATCTCATAAATTCCAAATCGGAAACCCTTATAAGCTATTTCTCTTTTAATTTATACCTCTAAATTTCTTAAATACAAGACAATTGGATTGAAATTCATATAATTCCTTCTAGTGTGGAACTAGGTTCTGAAGGACTGTTAAAATTATATGAATTCATACTTCCATTTCAATTTCTAATCAATTGATGTTTTCAACTGATTAAGTGGAATTTAGACTTTCTAAGCCCAATTGATTATCTCTATTTGATAGCTGATTATTGAGAGTAATGTTTCTATCACTCAGAATAAGATATTTTATGATTTTAAGGAAAAAGTCCGGTTTGTAATAGTATTGGATACTCATTACTGATTTTTTTGAATCTTTGATATCTTATGCGTTGTCTCCTGAGAACTTTTTAATCGAAATTGTGGAATTTCTTTTAAAAGGGGGAGAAGAAAATGATAGGAATAAGACTTTCATGGGATCAACCAGTTGCATAGATTTCTTTTGTGAAATCCAGTATGTGTGCAATGGTGGAACTATCCAGTGGGAATAGAGAAAATCTCTAGTGATTGTTTGGAATAATCTGGAACTAGAGGAGTTTTGGGGGTTTTGAGCTATTAGATATTCATGATTATGGATAGAGGTGGTAAAGATTGATTTAAAATTTCGCTGATTGGATCAGATGGAATAAAGCTTTAATCTTAACCTTAATATGTCCAAAGATGTCTATATAAGTCATCCTAATCTTGATATGAACACTAAGATCTGAAGTAGGCTTAGGTGGGACTAAATCTCATTAATAAGCATATTGTCACTCAAGCTATATGCATATAGCTTGAGTGACAATTTGGTTTATTATATCCCTAAATTTTCAAATGATGTACTTTGTGCCTAATCACTTGCTCTAAATAAATTCCACTATATACATTGATTTTAAATGAAAATCTCATAATGAACATTGATTATCTTTGTCTTGATTTGATGTCTTTGAGTTGTCGACGTTTATCTTTGTTTTGATTTGATGTCTTTGAGTTGTCAGCTTTAAGTTGAGATTATCGAATTGTGTATCAATTAAATTGTGATGGTGAATTGTATCAAGTGTAGACATGCTTAAAATATTTTAACTAGATCATGAGGATCTATTTATTTTAATTCTCTAAGAGAAACACAATACAAATACTTGTGCATGTGTATCAATCTCCAATACATTAGTTTGAGGCTTAAAAAATTGCAAGAAAATATATAGTTGTGTAAATACGTTGTACTTATAGAATAATTTGTATTTACAAATCAAGCACCACTCATGAGCATGACTTGAGGTACTTGAAAATGTTGTCGAAATATGCACTATAAAAAAAAAATGTTTCCAATATCATATCATGTAGAATTTATTTTGTAAAGTATAATTGTAACTATAATACAGTAGGGTACTGTAATTGTACGGACAACAACTATATTTTATGTTTTGCTTCATGTTTGATCAGTATCTCTTAGAGTTTGCATCTCATTGTGTATGTAGATGCTGATTTTTCTGCATTGGCAGGATTGTTGGTTTCCTCTTTTTTGTAACCAAAGATCAGGGACATGGATTTGGATCTTGAATGATCTGAAATCCTTCATGGGAAGTACCAACCCTACATTGTTTTCCATGTGGCAGCCTACATGGATTGTCACGTGGTAGCTTGTGATCCCCACCTCAGTCTCTCTCTAGGTCCACTCAAGCCTACGTGGCAGAGCCTTGTTGACTTGCCACACAGGCCTATGGCAAGCCTATGTGGCAACCTACAACATGCTTGCATGGCAGACATGAGGCCTATGCATGCCTATGTGGTATGTCATGCAAGCCTATGGTAGCCCTACATGGCTTTCCACATGTCAGCTTTCGAGCCCACCTCTCTCTCTCTCTCTCTCTCTCTCTCTCTCTCTCTCTCTCTCTCTCTCTCTCTCTCTCTCTCTCTCTCTCTCTCTCTCTCTCTCTCTCTCTCTCTCTCTCTCTCTCTCTCTCTCTCTCTCTCTCTCTCTCTCTCTCTCTCTCTCCACTCAGGCCTACATCACCGAGCTCGATTGGCTTGTCGCACAAGCCTATGGTAGGCTTACATGGCTTACCATGTGACAAATCCCAAGCTTGCATGATTTGCCATGTGGCAGGCCTACGTGGTTTGCCATGCGGCAACCTATGATAGGCTTGGTAAATAGTAGGCCTATGTGGCCTACTACACAAGCCTATGGTAGGCCTATGTGGCTTGCCACATGGCCAGTCCCAAGCCTGCATGGTTTTCTACATGGCAGGCCTACGTGGCTTGCCATGTGGCAACTTTTGGGCCCAATTCTCTTTCTCTCTATGTCCACTCAGGCCTACGTGGCAGAGCTTGGTTGGCTTGCCATGCAAGCCTATGTTAGAACTACGTGGTTGGCCACGTGGCAAATCCCAAGCTTAGCATCTTCCAATCATAAGACAATTGTCTTATTTTTTTATAAACAACAATATAATTAGAAGACAAATTCAAAAAAATAAGTAATTTAAATATGAACTAGAATCAACAACATGAAAAATAGCCATAGAAATCCAAGACCAAGCCATTTTACAAATATTATAAGAGTACCAATCATGACATCAAAGATTGTCGAGTTCTCAAGGAGTAAAGATGAAGATGTAAGTGAAACAAGGAGCAAATAATTCAACAAAAAAATTGTAGGAAGTTTATAAGGCATGTATGGTACAAGACCTACAAGGTAGAGATGCCTAGCAATAGTATTTTGATTCATGAGCATTGCAACACACAACACCAAGAAAGAACTTATTTACCAATCTCACAATTCCAGCTTCGAAGTATATATACTTTGGAGACTCAAGTTCACACAAAGTAGAGGGCCAAGAATCCCCTTCTACTCATATTCCTAGATGTTATTACCAAGGTCTGTATGTGCTGAAATTGACAAAGAATTTGTTGTGCAAGACTATAGATCAAGGTTATGTAGCCTTGTTTAATGCTAGGCAATGTACTATCTTAGACCAAGAGTCTAATGAGATTTATTTAGTAGTTTAGAAGAGAATCTATATATGTTGAGTAAAGATTATGCATTAATTGTAAGTGAGAATCAATTGAAGTATTTACACTTCAAAATTTAGAATACCTACATTCAATATTTAGAGTATCCATACTTCAGTCTAGAAGACATTTTGTTGACCTACAAAAAAAATGAGAAATGATAAGAAATAGATGTCAAATGATAAATAGAAGCATGAAATATTATAAAATTCATTGCACATTTTTATAAGATGAAAAATAAATCAACGCATTTACAAAATCTAATGATTATCTATTCTTAATGGTCTTGAATACATCCATGAAAACTCCACCAAACATATCTTCCAAAACTAAATGTTATTTTTAAGCTACAATCATTCTTAAGAAAGCCAAAATAATTTAACGGAATGCACAAAATCAGAGTACTAAATATGGTATTTTTTGCTAGACTTACATGTGCTTACTTGGCAGAATATAAGCATAGGTGAAGAATTCAAAATTTTCAAGCTTGGTTCACCAAAATTTCAAAGTACTGGCATAAATGGAAAACTTCAAAACCCCAAGTTTCATACGCCAAGGTTGAGAAGTAGGATGGACTTCCAGAGTCTTGAAATTTTTCGTTAAGAAGTGAGCACTCTACCATGCACACTCCTCTCTCTCTCTCTCTCTCTCTCTCTCTCTCTCTCTCTCTCTCTCTCTCTCTCTCTCTCTCTCTCTCTCTCTCTCTCTCTCTCTCTCTCTCTCTCTCTCTCTCTCTCTCTCTCTCTCTCTCTCTCTCTCTCTCACACACACACACACACACACACACACACACATCGCAACAATCCTCATTAAGAACAATAACAACCAAATAACTTGAGAAAATAACATGTATATAGTTGTAGACTTAATGGCCAAATACCTAAGTACATATTGTTTGAGCTTTCACACAAGAAAAAAACAAACAAGCTTAAGAGCTTCAATATTAGAAACCATGTATGTGTCTTCCTTGCATGAGAGGAATCTATATCTCCTTCCATCTTCAAGAATAGCATAGACTCCAATATATGAGTTCCAAATTCAAGGCCTTCAAGTACAACCAAATTTTAAAAAAAAAACTATATGTCAATCTACATCATAGCATGCAACATGCGAATATCTAAAAGTCAGTACCTAAACATATCTCTATTATTCTATTTGTGAGGATGCATAGTAGGAATATGGATAAAGACAATAGTTTTTTTCAATAAATATAATGTAATTTTTGTAATAGTCGTTCCAATAGTGCTCGACTCTTCTATGATTGAACCAAAGACTTGAAATTACTAGCACCAAGACATGCAGCACTTAAGAGAATTGTGAAAGATGTTGGCACCCAAGCTTCATAATTAAGATGGGCTATCTCCTTAAATGTGAAAGATGTTGAACACCCAAGCTTCATAAAATGGGCTATCTCTTTAAATGCTAAGAAATGTGCTTAATTTTCCTTTGCGAATGAGATTATAGGTTAGCATTACCTCTAATTTACACGTTGATGTTGATCCACTTTTTAAACTAAACTTTTGCTACCAACCCCAAACATGCTCATTTTCTTATGTATTTCAAATGAATGCACTACAATCTACAGTGTTTCTTTTGCTCTGATTGAGATTTTATTGCAAGCATTTAAGATTTTGATAACATTAAAGTTAGAAATTGTTTTCTATGTAGAGTTGATTATGTTGTTGCACGTTTTAACTATGTCTTGCCTATGATAATAATTTACTTAGTTTGAAATTACACATGCAATTCATTTGCATGCCAACTTGTGGGCAACATGTGTTTTGGATCTATTTCAAATATGGATAATATACAATGTGAAGCATTCATATCCTCTTGGACATGAAATATAAATGGTGAAAGCACTTTTACTTTCTTAAAGAATCACTTGATCATGAGACTCACAATAGCTTTCAACATGCATACCTTTCATATGAAAAACCATGCGAAATAGTCTTTTTTGTGAAAATTTCAGATCTAATGATGATCCTAAATGTAGATCTAGACCATAGTTGCAGCGCAATTCTGAATCTCGATTCAGAATCGCTATCAGAATCGCGATTCCGATTTGCGATTCGGAATTTTCCCAGAATCGTGTAGAACTGATTTTTTTTTTTGAATTTTTTTAAGGCAATATGGGTATCAGATGAAAGCTCTGATCGAGGGGATTATGATTGTGTAGTTTGCCGACTGTTTCGGGTGCGAAACACCAAAAAGTGTGTTTTCACTCAGGGAGTTGGAAGGCCAAATCATGAAGAGGCCTTACCGTCGGGGGGCGTTGCCCCCCATACCCCCCACCGGGGGGCTACCACCCCCCATTTCCCAGGGGGCTACTGCCCCCCGAACCCCCTAGAGCTTCCTGCTATATAGACACTGTAGATAAAAATGCCACCGCCCCCCTGTGGATAAAAATGGGGTCCAAATGCGCGCCGAGAAGGGCCCAATATTTATGCCCCCAACTGTATGTACATTGCACTCACATCTCCAGTGAACCGATTGCAAAAGTGATCATCATCCATACAGTTGATAGTCCAAACTGTAGCATTAACATTTGCTGAAAACCAGAGCAAATGACAATCGGATAGCTACTAAAATTAAGATCTGTTTGTGCCTCATCTACTGCACTTTTGAGAGGCAAAACGCTGGTTTGACCATTGATCCCCTAAAAAAAATTCAGCAATAAGTTATTTTTCCAAACAAAAAAAAAAAAGAAAAAAAAAAATTTCTATTTTGGGTCGCGAATCGCGATTCGCAGAATCGCGACCCGCAAATCCCAGACCCAGCGAATCGCGATTCGCTGCAACTATGATCTAGACTAATAATAGATGCACCAACAATCACTTTTATGCCTCACTAGTTTGATCAATTCTACTTGAAAAAATAAAATAACAATAAGATCACACCAAAAGAAGTTTGGATCCATTGTAAGTCATAGTAATACACTATTAAAATAGAGATCTACAAGCAAACATCAAGTATTCTACACAAATGTAGAAGAGAGCCACGAATATCTTCTCCTGAGCATTTGTCATTGATGTATAGTATCTTCTGAGCACTTGTCATTGATGTATAGCAACAGCAATATTTGAACACATTCTTTAAAAAAAACTGAAGGCCAGTATTTACCAAATTCGATTCAGAACTCAAAGAAGTATCTTCCTAGCACCGCATGAAAAAAAGTAATACTAATAGCTTTTGAAGGATACTTCGATAAGGATAGTTTGATTTCTGAGGAACAGTACTCAAAGTGATGTTGATGACATGAGCTAAAGATCAATTATTCCCAGGTAATGGCTCGCCCAGCAGCGGCAGTAATGAAATCGGGATTCTAATGAACATCCGTACATCCGTTTTACAGAAATATTGATATACCCTATTAGCTGTACACAGGTATTCGCCTTCGAATTATCTTGACAGTTGGACTTATGTACAAAAATATGATCCAGGAAAACACCCTTCCTGCTCAGTTCCGAGAATTACCCAGTAACAAGGATTGCTCCTTTTTACAGACCTTTGTATGTGATTACAAGGGAGGGATCACGGCTTCGTAGATATTTACACGATCTAGCTGCGGTGTCCATGTTGGAGGTCGTGATTCCCTTTGCTTTGTTCCAGAACGGATGCCAGTGCTGGAAAGATTTGATAGATTTGCTGTATCAGGCATGGAAGAGAGATGAGATTTCTCTGATGGAAGCCGTGTGTGGTTTGTTGTCCTGTCTGCACTGAGCATTTGCGACTGCAAATCAAAGAGTAAATTGAAGAGTTTGTTAAGAACCGGAAAATAATAGGAACAAAAATTATGAAGCAATATCGCGGTACAAATCTGACTGCGTTATAACATGTAACAGGACATGAAGTGTTCAACCGAGGTAGGCTCATGGTTGTAGACAGCGGCGGTAGTGGTCGTCACAGCAACCGTTACGAGGCCTACGATGCCCACAAATCCAGCCATTGCTTTGTCTTTGCGATCCAACAATGGTCGAAAAATCGTTGTTCGCAATTCTTGTCTGCAGCGGCGAATTAGCCGTCTGTGATCAAGGCTAAACTCAAACACTCCCTTCCCCGCTATAACTCTTTCAGTAAGCTCAGTCAATACAATACAGATCACAGACAACTGATTTATCTGAAAAAAGAAGAGCAATGGCGGAGGAAGGCTGCAGACTGCATACAATCAAAGCATAGATAGCAAAGGCAAATTGCAATTGCTACAAATCAGATACAAAACGAGATCAACCACTTTGTTTTTGTTGGGTTATTTGGATCCTCCTTCCTCATATAATGATCAGTGTATCTGTGCTTGGTTTGATGTATTAATGAAGTCAAATCAACATGAGAGCATCAAGCGTGGGATATTTGTTGTAATCAGCCAAAACTAAAGAATATTTATAGAACATGGTCAAGTTTAGGGAAAGACCAAAAATCCTCATTTTGCCTTGTATTTTAAAAACGAGATGATTGTGGTATGCCACAAAAGCCTTACCATAGTATTGACTTGTAGTTGAATACTAGTCTGATTGTGGTATGCCACAAAGGCTTTCCCATAGTGATGATGTTTTTCTTAGAAATGTATGAAATTATGAATTTATCAAAATAAAAATTTTATTGACTGACTAGATACAAGGTAATGATCTATTTTTTAAACCCAATTGTCATCGAAATTACGGCATAATTGACATTAACTTTTCTTATCTCGACGATTGAACATTCATTTGAATCGTCTCCAAGGGCTGAAAGATATGACAATATTCAACATATATTAAATGATATTGATGCAAATATACGATTCCTAATGTTCGATTTATATATCTCATATAACACTATTGAAGTTAAAAATATTTGATTGACCATTGCACAATTATTAATCAATTTATGATGTTGATGTTAGTCCTAATGATGAACTCATTTATTATGTTATAATCATGATATTTGTTAGTGAATCTTCTAGCATTTCACAATATCTATAGAGAGTGACTAGACCATATTGGTGTAGATTACCTCATATTGACTTTCGTTGAATGAAATTTTAATCTATTTGATAACATCGTGTCATCATCCACCACTATTCACACCATGGGTTTAAAGACACCTTGCGGGATGTATGAGTTCTCACCAAACAAAGAAAAACAATGAATTACTATAAGGATAGAATCGAACTATCAAGTTTAGACAATGACTGACTGGTAGTATACCTAGGTAGGTGTCTAATTAGACAGCCATGAAGAGAGCAAAAATTTAGACATCTATGACAACCGTGCAATCTTCGAATTAGACATTCTATGTCAGACAGTGGAGAGAGCGTGAGGGAGAGAGAGATACAAGACCGCACTTAGTTCCTCTTGACAAAGCAAGACTGAAGCTCTTTAAAGCCTTTATTCATAATCCAACAAGGTAAAGTACAACTGAAAAGTCAAATACAGTACTAGAAAGCACCATAAAGCATAACCACTTTCAAGACGTCCAGCTGATACCTGCCACCATCCCACAAAACAAAACCGCTCAAGTTAGTTCAGTGAGGAAGACAGTGTCATAGTCGAGCAACAGTTGTTATTCATGTCCAGAAAAAGTTATACTACTTAACAGCTTTGAATAGCATTTCAAAACATAGTCCAGAATTACCAAACACACAATGTTTTAGCGATAGGCCAAGCCGTAATATCACCGTATCAGGGTGAGTGCCATATTGATCAGCTTACGCTCAATTGGTCCGTATCAGTTCGTTTTAATCAAAGAGGAGTATGAAAAGTTTAAATCGTTTGGAGTTTTATTTAGCCAAAAGACCTAGTGTGAACACGTGTGCTGGTATCAGAGCAAATCCATGCTATACTGACCCAAGTGACCCTTATAGCGTAAGGTATGTCACGCACTGATGTCCATACTTCTGAGCATATCCATGCTTTCCAATTGTATCTCACCAAGAGTCTAAAGTAGCACTAACAGAGGTAAGGTGAAGTGTTGCCATGTGGCACAATTGATATCTTCATCAAGGACCTCTGATTTTGAGATACTTATGTAGTCTTATCCTAGAAACTGTTGGAAATTAAGCCCACAGTTGTCTCCTTGGAATCATAACTTAGACAGCCAATTTATTTGAAGAACGTCTACAACGGGCTTCCGGCTGATCTCCAACAAAGGGTAGCCAATCCTGTCATAATTTCAAGTTCAGATGATAAGTTTAATAACTTGAAGTCATTGAAGACTTGGCCATCTTCAAAGACTTCCACAAACTTGCATTTGCAACAAGTTTGCAGATGAGTGTCACCTTTTTCACATTTTTCGCCTATTAGAAATTACGTGCAAAAATGCAGTGTCGTCGTTTTTGCATTTTTCGTGTTAGAATTTAGCAATTTTCACATGGTTTTTTATGTATATTAGACATCTATGTGGATCCACATGCGTAAGGACCTATCCACATGTGTGAATTGACACTTGTAATATTCAAATCCATTTTGATTAGCTTTCATTTGAGTCTAATATGACATCTCCTAAATTATAGGAGTTAGGTCCTAGATTGTAGGAATCTAGAAGGGCAACACAAACCACCAATGGATGATGTGGCAAACTTGATAGATCTTATCCAAAGTGGATATGGATGAGTACAATGGGCTGTCCCAAACGTGCTGGATGCAGCTTAGAGAGAGATTATGATGATTTTGTACTTGATCCATGATGGATCCATTATTGAGCAATTATGAGAAATCTTGGTTTTGTGGAGCAATCTTGATGTTTACACTCTCTTAAGCACTTTGTTTATGGATGAATGCTAAGAAAATGTTTAGTAAACTATTCTCTGTTATCAGGCCGTACATTAGCTGTACTTCACACGTGTGAAGTCGTGGGTCATCATAATTTGATTGTTCTTGCTTGGAATCACAAAGATTGTCAAGTAGAAGCTAGATTTGGAAGCTAGTCTTGATATAGATCAAGATCCCAAGCTACCAATCACTCTTTGTGATCATTTCTAGATCAAATTCAGTCCTTTACTCTGAATTTTTGGTATCAGAGCCAAGTCAAAGAGCTTAGTTGATGATCCAAAAATCTTCATTTTGTTGAAAGCATTGGTGCTAGATTCATTTTAAGGAGAGCAACCTTTTCTAATAGTTTACTTGTAATGTTGAGGTTCAGATTAGTGTGGAAAGTTCAGATGTACTTCTCACATGTGTGAGAGGCTGCTGGAGTTGTACTTTCACCAAAACTTTGTGTTTTTTCAATATTTGAGCTTCAAACAAGTTTTGAAGAGTGAAACTAGTGATGTGCTTATGAAAAACCATCGTTTCCTTTATAGATTTGATGAGTAAATGGTGTTAGAAGCTTATTAAACCTACAAATCCTTGAGAGAGAGTTTGAGCCTTATGTTTTTTAGTTCTAGAGTGAAACTAAAACCATTCTAAACACCATAGGAAGGCATTGGCACTTCCAAGAATCAAATCCAAGTTTCTAAGTGAATAGATTGTGTAGAATATGCTTTTCCAAATCTTTTTGGGTTCAAGATCATTAGAGATCTTGCTTCTTGAGTCTTGTGAGATTCAAGAGAGTAGCATTGTAGCTAAATTTTGAGAAAGAGTGAAGGGAGAGCCTTTGAATAGTACATTTGTTGTACTTGTTACTAGATAGAATGGGTTCAATTGGAGCCTATCTTCTTGAGGCTAGTGAAAGGCTAAATTCTAATAATTATTCAACTTGGAAAGTAAGAATGGAGTCTCTACTTGTGCTCCAAGATATGTATGATCTTGTCATAGGAGAGGAAGAAGAACCTCAAGGAGGGCAAGATCTAGTGAGGTACAAAAGGAGAGCTAGACTAGCATTACATTGCCTAAAAATGAATGTTAGTAATGAACTTCTAAAGGAAGTGGCATCTTGTACCTCGTCCAAGGAGGCATGGGACTACCTTAAAGGGATTTATGAATCCAAAAATACCTCTAAAGTGCTTATGATTAGAAATAAAGTTCTTCAAAGCATTAGAGGGAGTTCATAGAGTGCTCAAGAGTATGTCTTGAGAATAAAATCTCTCAACAAAGAACTTTCCATCATTAGTGAGGGTATTCATGATGATGAACTTGTTCAAATCATTTTAAATGGTCTTGGAGATGAGTTCTCCAATCTTGTACAAAGCTTTGCTATTCAAGATGCACTACCTTCCATTGACAAGCTCCATAGTGTGCTTGTGGCCAAGGAGAGTAGGATCCTTCATGTCAAGCAAAGGATTGGATCCTTGAAGTTGCATGATGGTGATGAGAAGGCCAACTTCTCAAGCAAGGGAAAGGCAAAGTCAAAGAAGAAGATCCAACACAAGGAGACCAAGAATGATGATCAACCATCAAGCTCCAAAGGTGGAAAGAAGAACAAAGCCAAACTCAAGTGCTTCTTTTGTGGAAAGAAGGGGCACTTTGCATCCGAGTGTTTCAAGAAGAAGAATGCACAAGGAGAGAGCAAACAAGGCAATCTCACTCTTGAGGAAGATGAGGATGAAGTGGATTCATCTTTGATGGCTTCTACATTAACATCAAAGAGCTACTCCAATGACACATGGTGGATTGATAGTGGGGTTAGTTCCCACATGATATTCCAAAAGGATTTTTTCTCAACTCTTGTACCTTTTGTAGATTGTAAAAAGTCTATTCTAACAAGAAGTGATCAAGAATGTAGAATAGATGGAGTGAGAACTATTCCCTTAAGTCTTGGATCCTATAAAAGAGTAGATCTTGATAATGTACTCTATGTTCCTACACTCACTAAGAATTTGTTAAGTGTAGGACAATTGATGGATGATAGCTTAGATGTCCATTTTAAGCAAGGTGTTTGCTCCATAATGATGAATAGTACTTGCATTGTAAAGGGATTCAATAAAGGAAGGCTTTTTAAGCTAGATGCTAATGTTTTTCTTGGAAGTGTGAACATGGTGAAGGAGGAGCTCAATCAAGTGGAGATTTGGCATAAGAGGTAAATCCAATGGCATTAAAAGAGAGCTTACATGTACTTATAGTCCTCAACAAAATGGTATAGCCGAGAGGATGAATAGAACACTTTGTGAGTGTGCTAAGGCTTTGAGGTTAGATGCATCTCTACCTAAGTCCTTTTGGGGAGAGGCTATTATTTGTGCAACTTATTTGTGTAATAGATTGCCATGTAAGCCCATTGGAGGCATAACATCTTATGAGGCTCTATTTTGTAAGAAGCCGAATCTTAAAGATCTAAGAATTTTCGGATCTACTTGCTATGTTTTTCAAGCATTAGATACAAGAAAAAAGGATGATCCTACTTCTATAAAGGGTATCTTTGTTGATTATGCTGAAAATAGCAAAGGATATAGAGTCTATAATCCAATCACTAAAAAGATTTTAGTGAGTAGAGAAGTTACTTTTGATGAAGGTAACTACTACAAGTTGAATGAGAAAGCTTCTAATCCATCTTATGTCAAGGATCTTGTAAGGTCTGAGGAAGAGCCTACATGTGATCAAGATCTTGAAGATCCATCTCAAGATCTAAGGACTCCAAGGAGATCTACAAGAAGGAAGGCAGAGCCCTCAAGGCTCACCTATGTTGACAGAGGTGAACAAAGGGAAGATCTACATTCACTTACCTCTTACACTTTTCTAACTTCTATGTTTGATGAGCCAAGTTGCTTTGAAGAAGCTATGGAGTCACAAGAATGGAGGGATGCCATGCAAAAGGAGTATGATGCTCTTATGGAGAATCATACATGGAAGCTTGTGGATCTTCCTCATGGAAGAAAGCCACTTGAGTGCAAATGGATCTATATATTGAAGTACAATCAAGATGGGAGCATCAACAAACACAAGGCAAGGCTAGTGGCAAAGGGGTTCTTGCAAACCAAGAGAGTAGATTTTGATGAAACTTTTGCTCATGTTGCTAAGCTAGTTTCCATAAGGTTGATTATTTCCCTTGCAACTACTTTCAATTGGCCTCTATTTCAACTTGATGTGACTAATGCTTTTCTCAATGGATATTTGAAAGAGGAGATTTTCATGAGGCAACCCGAGGGCTTCATCAAAGAAGATCAAGAGGAAAAAGTGTGTTTGTTGCTAAGAAGCCTTTATGGGCTTAAGCAAGAACCTAGAGCTTGGTACTCTAGGTTGAATACCTTCTTGAACTCTATTAAGTTTGTTGTAAGTGCTTATGATCCTTCTTTGTACTTAAGATTTGATGGTAAGATCATCATTCTCATTTTGTATGTTGATGACATTATCCTTAGTGGAAATGATCATGTTGGTATACAAGAAGTGAAAGTAGCATTGTTTAAAGAGTTTAAGATGGTGGATCTTGGTAATCTTCAATTCATACTAGTAATAGAAGTTTCAGGAGGCAAGGATTTGAGTTTTTTTTGTCAATCCAAATATGCTTCTTCTAGCTTAGAAAAGTTATCACACTATATAGGAGACTTGTAGGCTCCTTGATCTATCTTACTATAACTAGGCCTGATCTAAGTTATAGTGTAGGTAAACTAGGCCAATCTGTGCAAAATCCATTGGTTTGTCATTAAAAAAGTGCAAAAAGGGTGTTGAGGTACATCTCGGCCACCAAGAACTTTGGCATTCTATATGATGGATCTAATCTTGCCTTAAGGGCATATTCGGATGCTGATTTTGTAGGTGATAAGGTGGATAGGAGGTCCACAAGTGCTTTTGTTACCTTCCTTTGCAATGGCATAGTGTCTTGGCTTTCCAAAAAGCAAGATACTATTTTTCTATCTTCAACCGAATCGGAATACAAGGCACTAACATCCACAACAAAGGAGATCCTATGGTTGAAGAGGCTTTTGGTGGAGTTGCAAGTCATGGAGGCCAAGGAGTAGCCAATAATATTTTGTGACAACCAATCAAACCAAGCATTAGCAACCAATCCCACATTCCATGCAAGGAGCAAGCACATAGAGATTGCTCACCATTTTGTGAGGGAAATGGTTCAAGCAAAGGAGATCAAGCTACATCATGTGTCTTCTTCAAATTGCCTTGCTGATCTACTGCCAAAGGCTTCATTTATCAAGTTAAGATTAGCCTTAGGAGTTGTAGATAGATGTACTATAGTTGTATCATGTAAAAATTGAGGAGTGTTAGAATTTAGCAATTTTCACATGGTTTTTGATGCATATTAGACATCTATGTGGATCCACACGTGTGAGGACATGTCCACACGTGTGAAATGACACTTGGAATATTCAGATCCATTTTTATTAGCTTTCATTTGAGTCTAATATGACATCTCCTGAATTATAGGAGTTAGGTCCTAGATTGTAGGAATCTAGAAGGTCAACACAAACCACCAATGGATGATGTGGCAAACTTGATAGATCTTATCCAAAGTGGATATGGATGAATACAATGAGTTGTCCCACACGTGCTGGATGCAGCTTAGAGAGAGATTATGATGATTTTGTACTTGATCCATGATGGATCCTTTATTGAGCAATTATGAGAAATCTTGGTTTTGTGGAGCAATCTTGATGTTTACACTCTCTTAAGCACTTTGTTTATAGATGAATGCTAAGAAAATGTTTAGTAAACTATTTCTCTGTTATCAGGCCGTACAGTAGCTATACTTCAAACGTGTGAAGTCGTGAGTCATCATAATTTGATTGTTCTTGCTTGGAATCACAAAGATTACCAAGTAGAAGCTAGATTTGGAAGCTAGTCTTGATATAGATCAAGATGCCAAGCTACCAATCACTCTTTGTGATCATTTGTAAATCAAATTCAGTCCTTTACTCTGAATTTTGACATTTTGCCTGTCAAAAATTATGAGTAAAATGCAATGTCGCATTTTTTGTCTGTGGCAGTTTACGTTCATTTATACAAAATGACAGTTTACGTTAATTTATGCAGATAGAATGTTCATGGCCAATTGTCGCCGCTTATCAGCAAACAACTTCTGAGAAGAACTGAATGAATGCCAACGGACTCCAACCAACTGGCAATCGCATTTGATGACCTAATTACTTAGTATAAATCAACTGTTCATACATCTCATTATCAATAAGTCAATGATCAATCAACATTGTAAATTGTGAAGGAGTTGAGTGTTATTACACGACACTTCTTGCGCTCTCATCAAGCAGATCGTTCACAATCAGAATGTATTGTTGTTAGCTCTCCATCAAGCTTTCAAGCTTGAACTCTCTTGAGCATGCTAGCTCAGTCTTCTAGAGATTTATTTTAGAGTTCCTATTGCACTACTGTTGTTGCACTACTGCTGATCAGTAGAGTCGCTTATTTTAGACTTATTCTCAGTTACTCAGAGACCGCTTTAGAATGCACGGTTTCTATCCACTATTGTCTTGCGCTCATTAGCATCTGATCTTGCTTTTCTGAATCAATACTATTTCCTTATTGCGTTCAGTTTGTGTCAGAATGCATGCATCTCTGTATTGCTTTTTTGTAACTGATAGAAATTGTTTGAGAATTCAATACTTTATGTTTGGCTACGTGATCACTTAGTATCTAGCGAAAGTTAGTTGCTAAATATTGGACTTACTGCTTTGTTCAATTTTTTATAGGCGTAGTCATGCATTGGAACTAGGAATTATTTACATTCTATTACTCACCTATTTCTGACACTTCGCTTTGAGAATTTGGCAATCCTAGATCTCATGGTTATTGCGTTTGCAATACCTACAAAAATCTTCTTCTTCGACGAATGTGGATTTGATGATTGTTCTTGACTTTGAGTCTGATTCAATGCAAACTACTTGGAGCTTTTCTGCTTTTGTCGTTTCGAGCCCTTGTTGACATATAGAGCATGAGACAAAGAAGTAGACAAAGTGTCTTGACTTCTTCGATTATCGCAGCAACATAGTAATAACTCTGATCAGAGTTTAATCTGACTGTATCGTGATGATCATCATCCAGTTCTCATATGTAGAGGGCAGGCTTGAAAGCAATGTCATAATTGCATCTTAATCATCTATAACTGATCCAACAACGACCATTTGTTGCAAGAGATTCTTAAACTGGTTAATATTATTTTTGAAGAGAATCATTATTCGACATCGAGTGTGAAGAATTTTTTTCAAAAATGTAAATTAGGAGTTACGTCTCTCACATCATATAGTGAGCTCAGGATGTCCCAAACTTCTTTCAAAGTTTTAGCTTCAGCTATGTGGCCAATTTGAGTATTTGATATATTGAGGATAATAAGCAAGAAAGCTTTACCATCCTTCGATTTCCATTTTGAGTCTTCTGTGTTGTTAAACTATTTTCTAGCAAGGGATTGAACTAACTAGAAATGTTTAAAGGGGTAAATCAGCGAAATCAAGTATCAGATCTCTTTACGCGAGTATCGATGATTCTCTATTTGTCAATCCTGAATCTTTATAGGATACACCGTATTTTATATAAAAGAGTGTTCCAAACTTTTCATAAATGTAATGGGACTAAGATATAATAGCTACCTTCAAGTAACAATTCAGTAATAGTTTCACTAATCTCACTATCTATAGTAGCCTAGCACTCTTCGTCTAGTGTGTACTCAATGTTAATACATATATGGATAATTGATTCTGTAAACTTCATAAAGTCTAAAAAACAGACTTCCAAATAGAGTCATTATAAATTTTAGTGGAACAATCGGCACAGCCAGTATAAGTTTTTTAAGGGTAATTTTAATATCAGTCTGAAATTACAACTTACCTCAATGACTCAGACAGACTTTGCCTTAACTTCCTAAGATGTATACATAGGTTAAGGATTTTCAAACAGTCAGCCGGCAACAAATCTTCACTTCAATCAGTGTTACCCGTCCCTTGCTTCTCATTCCACTTAAAATCTTAGGTTTTCATTTGTGGGCACCCAAATGTTTGTCCCAGTTTCTCCCAACTCTCCAAGAAAAATCCGTGGCCTGGGTCGCGTGGGTCTCCCTCCACGGGCCTCTCCTTCCCTTTCTCTCTTCGCTATATTGCTTCGTTCTCTTCAGAAGCACAAGTCGCACGGGTCTCCCTCCACGGGCCTCTCCTTCCCTTTCTTTCTTCGGTATCTTGCTTCGTTCTCTTCAGAAGCAGAAGTCGCACTGGTGCAGGTCCGCAGCAGGGATGTAATTCAGATCGCTCCTCTTTTTCCAAAGAGGTCACAAGGACAATGTGCAGGTTTTACTCTCTTCCAGGGCAACGTCTCTCACAGAAAAACCCGTGATGTAATTCAGGTCTCTTCAGGATACTACAGCGTGGGTTTTCTTCACCACAGAGGGTCGCTTCTGATCAGCAGCAGAGATTGGCAGGTTGCCCTTCATGTTTCGGTTTACTGAATTTCAGCGTAAATAGTATCAGACCTCCATCGATGTCGGCTAGTTATTCAGCCAGCGGACAACAGATCTCTTCAAAATCTCAACCTTCTGCTTCTGAGCGGCCGCAGACAGGAAACAGTAGTATGGAGGTAGCCTTCACAATGGCCAGTAAGATTATACAGGCATAATTGGTTTCTAAAGACAGCAAACACATTTCAATAGCAAGTATGCATGAATTCTCTCAATTGATTCCTCAGGAGCATAATCATTGTACTTATATCAATCATCAGATGTAGCTAGCATAATCATTGTACTTATATCAATCATCAGATGTAGTTGTGGGGAAACTTCTTTGTGGACCAGCGATGACAGAGAGGAAAGGAAGCTTTTGCTCTCCGTTCTCTAAACTCTCCTCATGAAACTGAAACTGGACACACTTTTCCTCTCTCTCTCTCTCTTGCTTCGTTCTCTTCACGAGCAGAAGTCGCGATGGTGAGGTCCTACCTTCAGGAACAGAGTCGCGCTGGTGCAGGTCCATAGCAGGGATGTAATTCAGGTCTCTACGGATGGTCACCCCCTTCAAAAGGAGTTACTTCAGAACTGTGCAGATCATTCCTTTCTTCCACAAAAGCAGCGTGAGTTTCCTTCACAACCAGATCGCTTTCAGGATTCTGCAGGTCGTCCTTCACAGAGCAGCGTCTCTCCACTGAAGCATGTTCCGATGTTCAGAACCGCATCAAAAGCCAACGACATGTTTCATTAATAGCATCAAACTCATCTCTCACCTTTATAGATAGTTAATAAGATCAAATCTGGACTGAGGAAAAAATATTCACGTTCTCCTTAGGAGGCTGAGCGAACTAACGGCTCATTCATTCATGAACAATGCTTTTTCACGGTTTATTCTCTGATCATTCAACCACTTTAATCTAACAAGGTTAGATGAATAGCCCATTGTGGCTCAATGCTTGAGTCTATGGTGAGAAAGCATTTCGGGCATCACTTCTCTCAGAGGATGTTTCTGATGCTACCTTCACTCTTCTCAGATGCAAAGAACCCGGTTTGTTTCATCTTTCCTCCTTTTCTCCTTAAGGGAAACTACCCTTTCCCATAATTTCCTTTCAATGAAGGGGAATGATTTTCAAGAACCCCTCTAATTCTTCATCACGACAAAAAGGGCTCTTTAGGCACTTTGGCCTCCATAACCATTTCTCCTTTGGTCGGTTTATTTTTGTTTTTCTTTCTCACAATGTAGAATATAAGCTCCTCAATTAATTATCCATAATTTTAACTTAGAACTTGTCATTCTCGTCCATGACTTCGACTTCAACTTCAACCTCCAACAGCAAGTCACTGGGGATTCGGTAACTGCTCAAATCTGAACCTTTGTATATGCAATCATAATTTCCACCAAGGCAAATTGTCTGATCACCGGTTTCCAAATTTGGTAAAAACTTTCATCATCAACACATCGATTTCAATTCGAAAATAAACACAGCACTTTAAGTTGGCAATTTTGCAGTGGCAATTTCGTTCCGTTTCTTTAGGTAATACATTTTAAATTTTGAATTGCTCGCCATTAGAAACCGCAACTGAACGTATCATTGTCTTCAAACCCTTAACCTTAGGAAACCCCCTTGAACTTTAAGGTAGTACCTAAAATTATCTGGGCATTTTTTATTAACGGCAGGAAAATGAGTACATTGTCATACTACAGTCTCGGCAATGCCGAAAAACCGTAAATTCTAATTAAGGTTAATTATGTCAATTGGAAGGCAATTAGTACTGTAGATATCATCTCTAAACTTTATAGAGTAAAATTGGCATCATATCTAAATATAGCAATATTGCTAATGTCGTGCCAATTTACTTACTAAACATAGTAAATAACCATTATGAAACCTCTTATAGGAGTCAAATAAACTTCAAATAGCTCATTTTTAGCCCGAATTATGTCATCAAAAATTCGGCTAACATGTGTCATCTTCAGATTTCACTTCAGTATATATAACAACATCCCATAACTTGTTGGCGATTAGCAAGGTCTTCATCTTAAATTTCCACAAATGATAATTGGATCCATTTTGCTTGTCTACGATAAGATTGGCTTTACTTTGAGAATCCATCTGAAACTTACTCTATCGATTGTATCAATGACGCTAAGATGTAGTGATGCCAACAACAGGAAATCAATTCTTTGATACTGAAAGGATGAAAGGAACTGAAGAATATGATATCAATTTGATATCACGAAAGATATCAAGTATTAGAGCTTTTCACTCTGATATCGAAATACTATTAGGCCCTGATAGAGATCACAAGTCTGATACTATAACGTTTCAGATAAAGAAGTAGTGATCTATCATTGATACTATGATAGTATTCTTTAATACCATGTAGGTATGCTCTGATACCATGTAGGTAAGCTCTGATACCATGTCGAAAATAGGTGAGTAATGGAATAGCAGAAACTTCTATTTCCAATGACTACGCCTGTCAAAAATTGAACAAAGCAATAGTGATGGAAATCATGTCCAATCTTTAGCAACTAACTTTCGCTAGATACTAAGTGATTACGTAGCCAAACATAAAGTATTGAATTCTCGGAGAATTTCTATCAGTTACAAAAGCAATACAGAGATGCACGCATTCTGCAACTCTAAAATCAATCTCTAAAAGATTGAGCTAGAATGCTCAAGAGAGTTCAAGCTTGAAAGTTTGATAGAGAGCTAACAACAATACTTTTTGATTGTGAATGGTCTGCTTGATGAGAGCGTAGGAAGCATCGTGTAATAACACTCAACTCCTTCACAATTCACAATGTTGATTGATCTTGACTTATTGATAATGTTATGTATGAACAGCTGATTTGTACTAAGTAATTAGGTCATCAAATGTGATTGTCAGTTGGTTGGAGTCCGTTGGCATTCATCCAGTTCTTCTCAGAACTTGCTTACTGATAAGTGGCGACAATTTGCCGTAACCAGTCTGTCTGCATAAATGAACGTAAACTGTCACTCTGCATAAATGAAGGTAAACTACCACAGGCAAAAAAATGCGACACTGCATTTTTTCTTGTAAATCTTGACAAACGAAAAATGTGAAAACAGTGACACTGCATTTTTGCACATAATTTCTGACAGGCAAAAAATGCAAAAAAGCCGACACTGCATTTTTACACGAGATTCCTGAAAGGCGACACTGTCGGGTTCATAGAGATAGAAAATGCGACACTGTTGTCAAACTCCGTGTATTTCTGCAAATTGTGTAAAAACACTTGTAATTCTGCAGACTGTATAAAGACACGAAAAAATCTGCAGAACTGGATAAAACTGGATGAAGATTAAAAACTGATTAGTCGATTAGTAGGAAGGAGAATAATCCAACACTCTCCCTTTAATCTGAATTCATGAATGCCTTGACCTTTAAAGCTAGTTCTGCACAGAACCTTCTGTGTGCATCCAAGCTTAATGCTTTGGTAAAAATATCCACTATCATATCTTGCATTCGACAGTACTACAATCTAACCTCTTCGTTGAGAACTTTGCTTCTGACATAGTGATACTTCAGTTCAATGTGCTTACTCCTAGAATGAAATCTAGGCTTGGCTGACAAGACAATGGCACTTTGATTATCACAAAATAATAATGTCGGAGCATATTGATTCAGACTGATATCTGAAAGTAAGTTTCTCAACCAAAGCACTTCCTTTGTAGCTTGTGAGGCTGCGATATACTCTTATTCTATAGAAGATAGAGCTATCAAAGATTTCTTGCGACTGTTCCAAGAAATTGGACCATTGTTGAGAAAGAATGTAAATCTGGAAGTGGATTTACGAGTGTCTACATCTCCTGCCCAACTTGCATATGTATAACCACTGAGTAATGTATCATCCACGTACAAAGTGATAATGATAAAAGATTGTTGCACTGTCTTGAAGTAAATATTTGAATCTAAAGAACTAGGCGTGTAGTCGTGATCAATAAGGAAAGCATTGATCCTTTGAAACCATGGTCGAACATATCGCTTCAAGCCATATAGTGCCTTATGGAGTTTACACACATGATTGTGTTTATCCTCGATAATATAAACTTCGGGTTGCACCATGTAAATGTCTTCTTCAATAACTCCATTGAGATATGTTGTCTATACATCCATTTGATGTATTTCCAAATCTGTTGCAGCAGCAAATGATAATAAAAGTCAAATAGAAGAATGCTTGACTTTTGGACTGAAGGTATCAATGTAATCGACATTGTACCTAAGAAGATCCTTTGGCAATAGATTGGGCTTTTCTTTTGTCGATGCTTCCATCTGCTTTGAGAATCCATTTGCAATCAACTATGTTTCTGCTAGTAGATAATTCGACAATCGTCCATGTCTCTATCCATAGCTTCTTTCCAGATATCAGAATCTGGCTGACAAAGTGTCTTTTTGACAGTCGTCCGCTCGTGAAAAAGGTAGGCTGCAGACTCGTCGATATACCTGATAGATGGTATGCTAGCTCTTGATGATCTTCTGGGAAATAGAGGAAGTTGATCATTTTCATCATATTGTAGTTGCTGAACTGCAACATCATCATCTTCTGATTAGTCGTTGATTTGTTGTTTGTCAAAAGTAGATGAGTTTAGTCCTTCAAGGGGAATAGTTGACTGAGGAACTAGAAAGTTCAATATGTCTGGAGAATCTGTCAGGTCGGCTGGATGGGCTATGTCTTTTTCCTTGAGGCCTTGAAATTGATCTTTGATGAAGATGACATCCCAGCTAGTGAATATCTTCGACTCGATGGGATCGAACAACTTGTAGGCTTGATCTGAAGTAGTGTAGCTAATGAAAATACATTTGATACTTTGGAAGTCAAGCTTCTTCCTGAGATCATGAGAAATCTATGCATAAGTAGTACATCCAAAACCTCGTAAGTTTGATAAAAAAAGGTTTGGTACCTATCCAAACTACAAATGGTGTTTTGTCTGAGAGACCTTTAGTAGGACATATGTTCTAAATATAGGTTGTTGTTGAAACAACTTTAGCCCAGAAGAACTTTGGAAGTGTCACATGTGATAACATGCACTTTGCCGATTCAACTAAGGTTCTGTTCTTTTCTCTCAGCAAGACCATTTGACTGAGGCGAGTAGGAGGTAATGTATTGTTGCTCAATGCCATTGGTAGAATCTAAGCATTAGTTAGTACCAATTTTAAAAAATTTGTACTATATTTGTAATGTTCACGTATTCGTGAAACTTTTGAGTACCAAAGATTGGTACTATCGGAACCTATCGGAACATGATAGTCCTTGATATCATGGTTGGTTCTTTTGCAGTTCCTACAAAATAGCTTGGTCTTGGACGATAATTGGTTGTGTTGTTGTTGTTGTGGTTGCAAAGTTGCTAGTTGTTCTGCCTTTGTCTTCTTGTCCTTGAAGTCTTTCTTCTTTTTGGACTGCTGCTTGGTTGAGTAGAGTGCCATGGATTTCGTACTTGTTGACGTGGACAAGCTTTTCCTCCTTACTTCTTCCTACAACAGACTTGCTGTCAATTTTTGTAGAGACAGCGCAGGAGTGTTTCTACAAAACAATACTAAATTGTCATAGGAGGATGGAAGACTGGCAAGAAGAGGCATGATAGAGTCTTCTTCTGATATAGGTGATCCTATAGCAGCCAGTTGGTTTAGCAACTATTTGAACTCGTTCAAATGGTCACTTACTGAGGTGCCTTCACTCATTCTGAGTGTCAGCATCTTCTTCCTCAAGAAGGGATGAGTGGACACTGATGAGTATTGAGATCTCGCGATTTGGATTTTGCAGTCACGAAGCTTTCGCGAAGGAACCACGATCCTCTTGCGACTTGGATGGAGTTCAGATGCGATTGCTGGACACTACCAGCTGAATCACTCCTAGAATCCTCCAGAATGTAGTCAGCCACTGCTGATCTATGTTTATAAAATTAATGCAGCATTCAACATAGTTTCAACCAAGGTGCGGAATTAAAATGAACAAGAAAACTCAGACATACGAGTAATAGCAGACGCATTTGCATTCGAGATCAGACACAACAAGTATTGATCTTCCTCTGCTTTCTTCAAGCACTGCATGCAAATCCACGCAGTGCGTTGGCGTGGGAGAAACACGGTTCTCTCACGAGTAATCGTCTCACTTTACTAGCGGACAGTTGGATCTCTATGGATCCTGATCACAGAGCTCATCTCACACGCAGACGGATTTGTTGTCTGTATTTCGTCTTGATTTCTTACTAGCATCATACTACTACGTTACACTGTATGTGTATTCTATATGTCAAGTATCAACCAGTAAGTATGGTCGCTCTATGTAAATCTGAGATTAAAGTGATTAAGCATCTACAACTAATCAGGGAATTACAAGAGTGGCAGATTAGCCATGACCTAAAATGTATCTGCTGACGTCATACCATCAGATCAAATATCTATACTTCTGGGTACTTGCATGATCTTGCTAGTACTCTTTGGAGCATGGAGGGCAGGAGAAGGTTTCATTTCCGTCATCGGTTTTGTTTTGGTCATTTGTCTTCTCTCGTACTAGACTGCAAAAGATTCTCGTTTGTAAATCTTTCATGTTGGTGAACCGTTCGTCTTTATCTGCTTTGACTTTTGTGTTCGTGAACCGTTCATCTTCGTTTCCTTTGACTTTCGTGTTCGCAAAATTTTTCGTGCTTCGTGTCTCCTGACTTTCGTGTTCGCAAACATCTTCGTCAGGTTGAGGGTTGAAAGCTAGAAAGGCTTTGTAGTCAGAATCATTCTGTTTCTTCAACTCCCTCTCAAAGCATGATAGCTTTACGATCCCGAGACTGCTCCTTTGTCTCTCAAAGAGTCCTTTGTCTAGGGCTTTAGTGAAAATGTCAGCAACCATGTCTTTCGTTCCAATGAAGGTGGTATGCAGCATCTTCTTTTCAATTAGATCCTTGATCAATTGGTACTTGATCGCAATGTGTTTCGTTCTACAATGGAACACGGGATCTTTCGTTAGGTGTATTGCAGAGTTGTTGTCCATCTGCAAGACCAGGGGCTCGTTCTTTGTCTCTCCCAATTCGTCCAGGGACTGCCTTAGCCAGATTATTTTGTTGGCCATCTTTGCTACTGCTACGTACTCTGCTTTGCAAGATGACTGGGCTATAATCGTATGCTTCTTGCTGACCTAGAGAATTGTTGCTCCTGATGCGATGGTGCATCCTCCTGAGATGCTTTTACAATCATCCTTCAGAGATGCCCAGCTAGCGTCGTTGTAGGAAACTATCCTAAAACTTGCACCCCAACAATAACACAAGCCATAATCTCTCGTTAATTGAAGATATTGCAAAATTAGTTCTGCAATCTTCCAATGTGTCAAGTCTGGATTTGTACAGAATTGGCTCATCCTAAATACTGCATAAGCAATATCAGGATGTGTGTTGTCAACAAGGTACATCAGTGATTTTATCAGCTTCTTGTAAGGTGTGAGCTGCATCTGTTCTCTCTCTTCCTCAGTCTTTGGACAGTCATCATTCGTCAGCACCATCCCTACGAGCATTGGATTGTTCGCTCCTTTGTAGTTCAGCATCCCAAAGTCCTCTAGGATCTTCTGGGTGTATCTGGACTGGTGAAGCAATAACTTACCTCCCTCATAGTCCCTTTCAATTTGCAAGCCTAGGTAACACCTGGGTTCTCCCAGATCCACGATCTTGAAATGTTTCGAGATGTTTGCCTTTACTTCAGCAATTAGCTGCTCACTCCTGCAAAGTATCAGAGTGTCGTCCACATACACAGCCACAATGATGATCTTCCCATCTGTAACTCTGACATATACATTGGAATCAGCCAACAGAGGCTTGAATGCTAATGATTTCAGGGCTTGATCTTTCTTCTTGTACCATTGTCGGGCTAATTGTTTCAGACCGTAGATGCTTCTATGCATTCTGCATGCATAGTCAGGAAGTGAATTTGATACATATCTTGGGGGTTGATCCATGTAGACGTCTTCGTCTAATTTGCCATGCAAGAAGGCTGTCTTCTCGTCCACAATGTGGATCTTGAGGTCATAAGTTGCTGCATATGCAAATAACAGATGTAGGGATGAATGTTTGACAACAGGACAGAAGATTTTAGAGTAGTAAATACTGTATCTCTAAGAAAAACCTTTCGCTACTAGTCTTGTCTTGTATTTCGTCACATTCCCATCTGGTCCGTATTTGAGCTTGAAGACCCATTTGTATTTGACAACCTTGCCCTTATGTGGTAATGGCTCCAATGTCCATATCTGGTTCTTCCTCATGGACTCCATCTCTTCGTTCATGGCTTGGATCCATCTGTCCTTTTCTGGACCTTCAATCGCCTCCTCGAAAGTTTGTGGTTCGCTACTGAACCCGCAGAACTCTTTTGATGTGGAAGATGAGCTGCTTGGCACATATCTTGCTGGTGCTCTTCGTAGTCTTATCGACCTTCTAGGAGATTCTCCTAGAATAGCTATGCCTTTGCCCTTGTCTGCTCTGCTTGGTCCGGAACCATTTTGGTTTATAGGAACCACGGCAGCAGGTTGCCTCTCAAATCTTTCTTCATCAGATACGTCGTTTGAATGGGAGACGACTCAAAAATCTTTGTTTTCATGTTCGTACTCTGCTCCCTCTGTCGTTGGAGGCAGGTCATAGTATTGTCTCTCCAGAACTTCGTAACTGATAGGATCGTCATTGGCCATTGCCCTGATCTCTCAAATCTGACATTTCTCACTGTTTTCATGGTGTTCGTGTCTGGCATGTAGACTCTGTTGTATGACGAGTTGTTGTCATAACCTACTAGTAATCCATGCTCGGCTTTTTCATCAAGCTTCTTTCGAAGCTTATTAGGAATATGTGCATAAGCTGCACAACCAAAGATTCTGACGTGAGACAGGTTGGGCTTTCTACCCCACTGTTGGAGGGTTTACGGATCCCAAGGCAACCCTAACCCTAGTTAATAAGTGAGAGAGAATGGGCACCCTGCGTGTGTAGGTCCAACCCAATGATCACATAGTTATTTGATTAATTAGAATGTTAATAAAAGGACTTTAGGCCTTTTTGCGAGACTTTTAATGTCGCAGGGCCTAAATGTCAAGTTAGTGAATAAAGTTGGGTTTCTCTCCAATTTGGATGGTTCCCACACTTTTTTAAATTTGAATAAAAAGAGAGGCAAGACTGGACGAATAGGATTCAGAGGCCAGGGTCCTCCTCTCTCCTATAAAAAGGGACCAACTCGAGTTGTTCCTGATGTTCATTTTCTTATTTCAATAAAAGCATACTGGTTTTCTTTAGAAATGGATTGATGGATGTCCTTGCTCTTCCTCTCTTTTACTCCATTTCTCATGTTTCCTTTGTATTTGCTAATTGTTGGGTTTGATCATTATTGGGATTGCTATTTTTTATGCTTTTTGTGAGAGAGAAAAGGAGAGAGAGAAGAGTAAGTTTCTATCATTGTTGTGGATTTAGGATTAATGGATGTAGTGTTAATGCTTAGTGTTAATGGATGTTAGTGTTAGATCCTCCATTCATGTTGAAATCAAAACTATACTATCGCTCTCATGGGAACGAACCTATGTGTGACAACTAACTCCTCTCTTTGATGCTAGATTGACTAGATCTTGGATTCAAGTTAGGCAAGGAAAGAAACCCACTACACCCACCATAGCTCATGTGGTGTCGTGTGAGGAACACCAGACTTGCATGTTCTATTCTGGATGTATGCGGTTGTAGCTACTACTTCAGCCCACAGTGCCCTTGGAGCTTTCGAGTAGGCCATCATGCATCTGGCTGCTTCCATCAGGGTCCTGTTCTTTCGTTTAGCAACACCATTGTGCTGCGGTATGTAGGTTGCAGTTCTTCTCTGAATGATGCCACGATCATTGCAGAAGCTAGTGAAACGATTCGAGATGTATTCGCCACCTTGATCTATTTAGATTTGCTTCACTTTGTTGCATGTACATCTCTCATCCCAATTCACATATTATGTGAATTTATCAAGTGCTTCAGATTTATTCTGAATAAAATACACTCTGACAAATTTGCTATAATCATCAATGAAGGTTATATAATACTTTGAACCTCCTACTGAGATCACGTTGAATGGTCCGCAGATGTCAGAGTGCACTAGCTCCACAATCTTTGTTGTTCTATAGGAGTCTTTAATGAATGGTGTGCGTGATATCTTGCCTTTCAAACATGCATCACAGGTGGTTGAATTGGTTGCATTTGAGATGTTGACCCCTGTTATTGCTCCATGATGGCTTGCTTGGAAAAGTGCCATTGAATTTATGTGGTAGAGTCTTCTATGCCACAGAGTGTCTGGCGAGTCATCATGAGTCTGATGCACCTGATCTGCAGGTAGGCGTACCTTCATATGATATAGGTTCTCTTTCCTTCTGCCTTGAGCGATGAAAGTACTGGTACTGGCATCAATCACATTGCATGCTTCGTCAGAAAACGTCACACGCATCCCTACATCTGCTATTCTTGCTAAAAAGAGCAAGTCGTGTTGTAGAGTAGGCACGAACAGAACGTCTTCGACACGTCTATCTCTGCCATTGGTGTTGAGCCATAGTGAATCAATACCCTTCACTTGATGTCTAGATCCATCTCCAAGAACTATGAATCTTGAGGGATCTGCACTTCTGAAATTAGACATGATTTGTCTTGATATCACGAAGTGTGAGGTGGCTCCTGAATCTAGGATCACCTCATGTGTGTCAAATGTTGATGCTGCACACATGTCTTCACAGATATAGATGGTTGAACAATTTTTGTTCGTTCTTTCTTCGCCCATTTTCGAGCTCTCGGGCTCCTCGACATAGGATGAACTATTGTTGTTCTCATGTATGTTCTGTGTTGACTTGTTTCTCGGGTTCTGGCAGCAATCCATGGCTGCGTGACCCTTCTTGTGACAATGGATACACTCAATCTTGGGATTGAGCCAGCAAGTATCTACTATATGCCCGTCTCTTCTGCATCTCACACAAGTCTTCTTGTCTGCACCTTGTTGTTTCGACTTCCCTTTGGTCTTCCAGTTGCCTTTGCTTGTTCCCTCTACTTGCTAGTCATGATCATGCCTCTGATTGGACTCCCTCTTAGGCTTATATTGCTTCTTTGATTTTTCTTTGTTGTCGTAGAGGGCCTGGTCAGAACCACCTTTGTGATCAAGATGTTCTTTGGCCTCGACTTCCTCTCGAATATCAACAATCGCCTTTTCGAGGTTCATGGCATGACCTTTCGCGAGCAAGGTTCTTGTTGTCTGGAATGATCTGGGGCTCTCAACAGGTACGTGAGCTACTTCTCAGCTGACACAGTGTTTTCTGTTCCAGAGTTATGTAGTGAAAAGCCATCATTTATGCCAAAATGACATTATCTTAGTATTGTGGCTTAAATGTGTAGATAAGGAGGTGCATAAAAGTAGTTAGATTGAGATAAAGATATAACAATCTCAAGTTGATACAAGTGTCTGTCATATATTTTTTTGATACATGTTGATGTATTGATATTGAATCCAATGGTATTGAACATGTGGATGGATATAATATCCCATGTATAACATAAGCAAGTAAATTCACACATAAATGGATGGGCTATTGCCTATTCTGATAAATATATGTGATACATAGACTTAAATATCAATTCATACAAAAAAAATGGAATAAATGACGACCTAAAAAAATCGTCATTTATTCTGGTTTATATGACAGTTTTTCACAAGCCGTCATTTATGGCTTCATGTGTAGATAGTTGGGCAAATAAAAGTTGTTAGACAAATATGATAGTATAACATGCCTTTAAATTGATATAAGCATGTCATATATTATTTGATACATGTCAATGATATGTATTAGTGTTGAACCGACAATATAGAATACATCGACAACTATAATATCCCATGAATAACTATCTATTATGATAAGTATATGTGATACCTAGACTAAAATATCAATTCATGCAAAAACTAGAATAAATGACAGCCTAGAAGCACTGTCATTTATTCTGGTTTATATGACAGTTTTTCAGAAGCCGTCATTTATGCCAAAAATTACATTTTTTTTTAAGTTCTATGGTTTCATGTGTAAATAAGTGGGCAAATAAAAGTTGTAAGATGGATATGATAATATAACATGCCTTTAAATTGATATAAGTGAATGTCATATATTGTTTGATACACGTCGACGATATGTATTGGCGTTGAACCAACAATATAGAACACGTCGATAGGTATAATATCCCATGTATAACCCAAGTAGATATATTTACACATGAATGGATGAATTATTGCTTATTATAGTCAATATATCTGATACATAGACTTAAATATCAATTCATGCCAAAAAATGGAATAAATGACGGCCTAAAAAAATCGTTATTTATTCTGGTTTATATGACAGTTTTTTAGAAGATGTTATTTATGCCAAAAATTACATTTTTTTTGAAGTTTTATGGCTTCATGTGTAGATGGTGGGCAAATAAAAGTTGTAAAATGGATATGATAATATAACATGCCTTGAAATTGATATAAGTGAATGTCATATATTGTTTGATACACATCGATGACATGTATTGTTTGATACACGTCGATGATATGTATACACTCGATGATATATAGGTATAATATCTCATGTACAACCCAAGTAGGTATATTTACACATGAATGGATGAATTATCGCTTATTATAATAAATATATCTGATACATAGACTTAAATATCAATTCATGCAAAAAATGGAATAAAAGACGGCCTAGAAAAACCGTCATTTATTTTGGTTTATATGACAGTTTTTCAAAAGCCGTCATTTTTGCCAAAAACTACATTTTTTTTGAAGTTTTATAGCTTCATGTGTAGATGGTGGGCAAATAAAAAAATTTAGATGGATATGTTAGTATAACATGCCTTTAAATTGATATAAGTGTGTCATAAATTATTTGATACACGTCGATGATATGTACTATGTTGAATCCGACAATATAGAATACATCGATAGGTCTAATATCCCATGTATAACCCAGTAGGTAAATTTACGAATGAATGGGTGGATTACTGCCTATTATGATAAATATATGTGATCAATAGACTTATATATCAATTTACGCAAAAAAAAATGGATTTAATGACGGCCTAGAGAAACCGTCATTTATTTTGGTCAATACGACAGTTTTCAGAAGCTGTCATTTATGCTAAAAATAACGTTTTTAAGGTTTTATGGCTTAATGGGTAGATAAGTGGGCAAATAAAAGTGGTTAGGTGGATATGATAGTATAACATGCCCTGAAATTGGTATAAGTGTGTCATATATTGTTTGATACACCTCGATGATATGTGTTGGTGTTGAATCTGACAATAAAGAACACGTCGAATGGTATACTATCCCATGTAAAACCCAAGTAGGTAAATATAAACATGAATGGATGGATTACTGCCTATTATGATAAGTATATGTGAGACATAGACTTAAATTTCAATTCATGCAAAAAAAATGAATTAAATGACGGCCTAGAAAACCGTCATTTATTCTGGTTTATATGACAGTTTTTCAGAGGCTGTCATTTAAACTAAAAATTATATTTTTTTGAAGTTTTATGGATTCATGGGTAGATAAGTGGCCAAATAAAAGTTGTTGGACGAATATGATAGTATAACATGCCTTTAAATTGATATATATAAATGTCATACATTGATTGAGACACATCGATGATATGTATTAGTGTTGAACTGAAAATATTATATACATCGATGGTTATAATATCCCATGTATAACCCAAGTAGATAAATTTACACATGAATGGATGAATTACTGCCTATTATGATAAGTCTATGTGATACGTACACTTAAATATCAATTCATGCAAAAAATGAAATAGATGACGGCCTAAAAAACTGTCATTTATTCTAGTTTATATGACAGTTTATCAGAAGCCGTCATTTATGCCAAAAATTACAATTTTTTTTAAGTTTTATAACTCCATGTATAGATAAGTGGGCAAATAAAAATTGTTAGATGATATGTATTGGTGTTGAATCTGACAGTTTAGAACACGTGGATAGGTATAATATCCCATGCATAACCCAAGTAGGTAAATTTACTCATGAATGGATGGACTACTGTCTATTGTGATGAATATATGTAATAAATAGACTTATATATCAATTCATGCAAAAAAATGGATTAAAGACGGCTTAGAAAAACCGTCATTTATTTTGGTTTATATGACAGTTTTTCAAAAGCCGTCATTTATGCCAAAAATAACGTTTCTTTAAGTTTTATGGCTTAATGGGTAGATAAGTTGGCAAATAAGAGTAGTTAGATGGATATAATAGTATAACATGCCCTTAAATGGATATAAGTGTGTCATATATTGTTTGATAGACAACGATGATATGTGTTAGTATTGAATCCGACAATATAGAGCACGTCATATATATCAATTCATGCAAAAAAAAAAATGGATTAAACGACGGCCTAGAAAAACCGTCATTTAATCTGGTTTATATGACAGTTTTTGAAAAGCCGTCATTTATGCCAAAAATAACGATTTTTTAAGTTTTATGGCTTAATGGACAGATAAGTAGGCAAAAAAAGTAGTTAGATGGATATGATAATATAACATGCCCTTAAATTGATATAAGTGTGTCATATATTGTTTGATACACGTCGATGATATCTATTAGTGTTGAATCCGACAATATATAACACAACGATAGGTCTAATATCCCATGTATAACCCAAGTAGGTAAATTTACACATGAATGGATGGATTACTGCCTATTATGATAAGTATATGTGAGACATAGACTTAAATATCAATTCATGCAAAAAATGAAATAAATGATGGCCTAGAAAACCATCATTTCTGCTGCTATTTATGACAGTTTTTCAGAAGCCGTCATTTATGCCAAAAATTACAATTGTTTTGAGGTTTTATGGCTTCATGGGTAGATAAGTGGGCAAATAAAAGTTGTTAGACGAATATGATAGTATAACATGCCTTTAAATTGATATAAGTGTGTCATATATTGTTTCATACACATTGATGATAGGAATTAGTGTTGAATCGACAATATAGAACACGTCGATAGGTATAATATCCCATGTATAACCCACGTCTATATGTTCACACATGAATGGATGAATTGTTGCTTATTATAATAAATATATTTGATACATAGACTTAAATATCAATTCATGCAAAAGTTGGAGTAGATGACAGCCTAGAAAATCGTCATTTATTCTGACTTATATGACAGTTTTTCGGAAGTCGTCATTTATGCCAAATATTACATTTTTTTTAAGTTTATAGCTTCATGTGTAGATGAGTGGGCAAATAAAAAGATGGATATGTTAGTATAACGTACCTTTAAATTGATATAAGTGTGTCATATATTATTTGATACACGTCGATGATATGTAGTTGTTGAATCCGACAATATAGAACATGTCAATAGGTATAATATCCCATGTATAACCCAAGCAGGTATATTTACAAATGGATGGATAAATAATTGCTTATTATGATAAATATATTTTATACATACACTTAAATATCAATTCATGCAAAAAATGAAATAAATGATGGCCTAGAAGACCGTCATTTATTCTGGTTTATATGACAGTTTTTCAAAAGCCATCATTTAAGCCAAAAATTACGTTCTTTAAAGTTTTATGGCTTAATGTGTAAATAAGTGGGCAAATAAAAGTAGTTAGATGGATCTAATTGTGAAAAGTACAGTACTAAGGACCATAAATGGATCTTTGAATGATCCACAAGGTGATTGTATGCTTGTTAAACAATCTATCAGAAACTAGTCATCAGAAAACAAGATCTAGTTTAGCAGCTTGATAGGAAACAAGTAGAGACAATCAAAGCATTGATCAAATAGTCTAATCCAACTCCACACGTGTGGAAATAAGGCTGTAGTACGGCCTATAGACAGTGTTTACAAAGTGCCAAAGCTGGGTTTCATTGAAAAAATAGAGTAATCATCATACAATGAGAGGAAACTCGAGTTTCTCCTTGAGGCTCCAAAAAGTTTCTATCTTCTCACTATGGAGAATGGAAATACATAGTAAAACACACTTCCTTTGCAAAGTTAGGTGAAAATCCAGCATGTAATAAGGAAGTAGACTCCACTTTCTTGCCCTAATGTGAAAACCCTAGCCTAGATCCAAGAGTCATGCTTGGTGGGTGCATGGTAGGTACAAATCTCATCATAGATCATGGTCTAGATCCTACAAAGTAGGAATCACTACCAAATAGACACAACCACTCCTCTTGACTCGTGGTAACCTACTTTAGGTGTGTATGTACAAGTGGCACTTTGGCCATTCAAGTAACCAACAAACAATATTGACAAAATGTACAATATTCTACATGGCTAGATTTGCCAATGTAGGCAATTTTTCACACTCCTCCTCAAATCTAGCCTTGGAGATCACAATGCTTTTATCAATAACTCCAATTGAAAATCTAAGCTTGACAAATGAATCTTTAGGTAAAGGTTTAGTAAACAAATCAGCCAAGCAACCTGATGATGGCACGTGTTGGAGCTTGATCTCTTTAGCTTGCACTTTTTTCCTCACGAAATGATGAGCAATTTCGATGTGTTTGCTCCTTGCATAGAATGTAGGATTAGTTGCAAGTGATTGGGCTGATTGGTTGTCACAATAGATGATAGGGATCTCCTCCTCCATGACATGAAGCTCCACCAATAGCCTTTTGAGCCACAAGACCTCCTTGCATGTTGATGTCAAGGCCTTATATTCGGATTCTGTGGAAGATAGGGAGATGGTATCTTGCTTTTTGGAAAGCCATGATACTACTCCATCACATATGGCAAAGGCACTTGTTGATCTTCTATCCACTTTGTCACCTGCAAAATCCGAGTCACTATAGGCTCTTAAGCCAAGATTAGTTCCTCTATACAAAATACCAAAATTCTTAGTGAATGAAATGTATCTAAGAACTCTTTTGGCCATCTTCCAATGTGAAACTAGAGGACTTTGCATGAATTGGCTTAACTTTCCAATACTATAGCTAAGATCAGGTCTAGTTATAGTTAAATAGATCAAGGAGCCAATAAGCCTTCTATATAATGTGATGTCCTCAAAGGATGCTTCATCACAACCAATAGATGCTTTTACATGTTGCTCCATTGGTGTCTCAATGCCTTTACAATTATTCATTCCAAATCTATCTAGGATGGATGTAGCATATTTAGATTGACAAATGAAGCTAAAATCACATCCTCTAATAACCTCTATTCCAAGAATGAAGCTCAATAGGCCGAGATCTACCATGTTAAACTCTCTTGCTAAAGCAATTTTTACATCTCTAATTCCATCTAGATCATTACCACTCAAGATAATGTCATCTACATACAAAACAAGAATAATGATCATGCCATCATGAAAACTTATATACAATGATGAATCATAGGCACTCATTACAAAATTGATGGAAATGAGAAAAGAGTTTAGCCTAGAGTACCATGCTCTAGGTGCTTGCTTGAGCCCATAAAGGCTCTTCTTCAAAAAACACACCTTTCCTTCATGCTTTGCCTTGATGAAGCCCTCGGGTTGCCTCATGTAGATCTCGTCCTCCAAATAACCATTGAGGAATGCATTTGTGAAGTCAAGTTGGAATAGCTCCCAATTGAAGGTTGTAGCAAGACTAATGATCAACCTGATAGTAACAAGCTTAGCCACAGGAGCAAAAGTCTCATCATAGTCAATGCCTTTGGTTTGTAAAAAAACCTTTGGCAACAAGCCTAGCTTTATGCTTGCTTATTGATCCATCTTGATTATACTTCAATCTAAACACCCACTTGCAATCAAGAGGTTTCTTCCCTTGAGTAAGATCCACAAGATCCCAAGTATGATTCTCAATAAGAGCATCATACTCTACTTGCATAGCATCCATCCAACTTTTAGACTTACAAGCATCTTCATAGCATGTTGGCTCATCTAACATTGAAGTAAGAAAGGTGTAAGATGTGAAAGATGATGAGCCTTCCCTTTGATCACCTTGACCATCATAGGTGAGCCTCAATGGCTCGGATCTTGCCCTTGTAGATCTTCTTGGAGTTCTTGGAGTTTTTGGAGTTCTTGCATCTTGAGGTGGATCCTCAAGTTCTTCTTCACTTGGAAGCTCCTCCTCCATCCTAGCATGATCCTTGGCATCAAGATGATTAGTAGCATTATCATCCAAATCACAAGCATGTCCTTCATAAAAAATAACATCCCTACTCACTATCACCTTGCTAGTGATGGGATTGAAGACTCTATAACCTTTGCTATTCTCACCATATCCCACAAAGATGCCTTTGATGGATGTTGCATCATCCTTCCTTCTCTTATCCAAGGATTGGTGTACATAGCAAGTGGATCCAAAAACTTTGAGATCTTTGAGATTGGGCTTCTCTCCAAATAGAGCTTCAAATGGTGTGATTCCTCCAATGGCTTGGTTTGGCAATCTATTGCACAAATAGTTAGCACAAGTTATTGCTTCACCCCAAAATGGTTTGGATAGAGAAGCATCTAGCCTTAAGGCCTTAGCACACTCACAAAGAGATCTATTTCTTCTCTCACTCACTCCATTTTGTTGAGGGGTGTATGGACATGACAACTCCCTCTTTATGCCACTAGAAATACAAAAGTCAATCAACTTATTGGAGACATATTCACCTCCATTATCACTCCTTAATACCTTAATCTTGGTACTAAGTTGATTTTCTACCAAAGTCTTGAACTTTACAAAAGAATCAAACACCATTGATTTGCTAGACAAGAGGTACATCCAACAAAATCTAGAATAGTCATCAATGAAGATTACATAGTACTTGGCACCACCATTAGACTCATGTGAAAAACTATGAACATCCGAATGGATGAGTTCAAGAAGAGAGTTTGATCTTGATGTAGATCTTGAGAAGGGTAGCTTGTGACCCTTTGAGAGGTTGCATGCTTCACATCTCTTCCCACACTTTGACAAATGCTTGGGGAGTCCAACTGCAAGCTCCTTTGTAGCCATAGATTCCATGGCTTTGTAGTTGGGGTGGCCCAACCTTTTGTGCCACAATTCCACCTTTGATAGCTCCACCTTTGCCAAGTTAACACTCTCCACTGCAATATTAGCATCAAGCTTAAACAATCTACCTTGCTTAAAGCCTTTGGCTATACATTCATCATTTCTAAGGATGGAACAAACTCCATGCTTAAATTGTACATCTAGGCCATTATCCATTAACTGGCCAACACTAAGCAAATTCTTGGTTAACTTAGGAACATAAAGAACATTATCTAGATTCATCCTTTTGGATGATCCCACATACAAGGGAATTGTTCCTATTCCACTTATCTTACATTCTTGACTACTTGCAGTATAGATTGATCTATGTGAGTCATTGTAAGAAAGTAAGGTGGAGAATATGTCCTTTTGATATGTCATGTGGGAACTTGCCCCACTATCAATCCACCAAGAATCATTGGTGTTGCTCTTGGATGATGGTGGTTTGTTGGAAACCATCAAGTATGACTCTTCATCCTCCTCTTCCTCCTGATGTGCAATGTTGCTTTGTTTGCTCTCTTGTGCCTTCTTCTTCTTGAGACATTCTGATGCAAAATGTCCTTTCTTTCCACAGAAAAAACATTTGTACTTGGACTTGTCTTTGATCTTGCCCTTTGAGCTGGAAGCCTCATCCTCCTCCTTGGTCTCCTTGAAGTGCTTCTTCTTGCCATTGGTCTTCTTCTTGCTTTTGAATGAGAAATTAGCTTTCTCATCACTATCCTGCAGAGAAATAGCATTCATTCTTGCATTGGTATGCAACATCCTACACTCTTCAACTACTAATACACTGTGTATCTTTTCTATAGTAGGCAAAGTGTCTTGGATTGCAAAGCTTTGGACCAAATTTGTAAAGCCACTCCCTAGACCATTTAGGACAATCTGAACAAGCTCACTATCTTGAATCTTCTCTCCAATGGAAGCTAACTCCCTATTAAGAGACTTGATTCTTAGCACATAATCTTGTGCATTCTCATCACTCCTCTTCATGCTTTGTAGAATCTGATTCCTAAGCATGAGAACCCTCGAAGTGTTACTAGACTCATAGATAGATTTTAAAGATTCCCAAGCCTCTTTAGCACTCTTACATGATGATACTTCCCTTAAAAGATCATTGATTACATTCATCTTAATACAGTGAAGTGCAAGCCTAGACCTCTTCTTGTATCTCACTAATTCCTGTGCACCTAGAGGTTCATCTTCATCATCTATTAGAAACTCATAAAGATCCTGGAGCACCATTAGTGACTCCATCCTCACTTTCCAAATAGCATAATTGGTAGAATTTAACCTCTCACTAGTTTCTAGAAGGTAGGCTCCCACTGATCCCATCTTACTAGCAAGATTCTACACACAAGATATAGATTTGTTTGAACCTGAAACTCACAAAGGTTTCTAACTTGCAGTGTTTCACTCAAATGTTGACTTATAATCCAACAGATGGACCTGTAATCACAATTCTATTAGTCCCTCACAAAGTTGGAATGAAGATAAGATGAAGTGAAAACTACTCTCAAGCAAATCTTGCCAATCTTGGCTATTTTTGGACAATAACTGACTCTATCTCTCTCTTTCACTTTGATGTACTTTCAAGACCTGGTTTCCACTTTAAGAAGGTCTGAAATCAGCCTAGATTGATTAGTTCTCATGAAACAAATTCAAAACTAATTAATGGCAAGTGATCTTGGTAGCTTATGCTAGGATTTGCACCAAAAGTTACATCAAACTGACACCATATGAATTTTCTAATGTCCAATGAATATGGGTTATTAAATGCTGGTTCAGAGATGCCCACACGTGTGAACAGTACGGATTTTGATCCTGAAAAAGTTTGGGATCAAATCCCCTCACCAAAACCTGGATACCAGCTCGCCCTTCCAATACTAGCTTTTTGCACCAAAACCTGCTAAAACTGGATTAGATTCAGACACAGATCAATGGCCTTGTACTTGGCTCTGATACCATGTGAAAAGTACAGTACTAAGGACCATAAATGGATCTTTGAATGATCCACAAGGTGATTGTATGCTTGTTAAACAATCTATCAGAAACTAGTCATCAGAAAACAAGATCTAGTTTAGCAGCTTGATAGGAAACAAGTAGAGACAATCAAAGCATTGATCAAATAGTCTAATCCAACTCCACACGTGTGGAAATAAGGCTGTAGTACGGCCTGTAGACAGTGTTTTACAAAGTGCCAAAGCTGGGTTTCATTGGAAAAATAGAGTAATTATCATACAATGAGGAAACTCGAGTTTCTCCTTGAGGCTCCAAAAAGTTTCTATCTTCTCACTATGGAGAATGGAAATACATAGTAAAACACACTTCCTTTGCAAAGTTAGGTGAAAATCCAGCATGTAATAAGGAAGTAGACTCCACTTTCTTGCCCTAATGTGAAAACTCTAGCCTAGATCCAAGACTCATGCTTGGTAGGTGCATGGTAGGTACAAATCTCATCATAAATCATGGTCTAGATCCTACAAAGTAGGAATCACTACCAAATAGACACAACCACTCCTCTTGACTCATGGTAACCTACTTTAGGTGTGTATGTACAAGTGGCACTTTGGCCATTCAAGTAACCAACAAACAATATTGACAAAATGTAGAATATTCTACATGGCTAGATTTGCCAATGTAGGCAATTTTTCACACTAATAGTATAACATGCCTTTAAATTGATATAAATGTGTCATATATTTTTTGATACACGTCGATGATATGTATTAGTGTTGAATCCAACAGTTTAGAACACATCGATAGGTATAAAATTCCATGTATAACCCAAGTAGGTAAATTTACACATGAATGGATAAATTATTGCCTATTATGATAACTGTATGTGATACATAGACTTAAATATAAATTCAGGCAAAAAAGTGGAATAAATGACGACCTAGAAAACCGTCATTTATTCTGGTTTATAGGACAGTTTTTCAGAAGCCGTCATTTATGCCAAAAATTATATTTTTCTTAAAATTTTATGGCTTCATGTGTAGACAAGTCGGCAAATTAAAATTGTTAGATGAATATGATAGTATAACATGCCTTTAAATTGATATAAGTGTGTCACATATTGTTTGATACACATCCATTAATCTAACAATTTAAAACACATGGATAGGTATATTATCTCATGCATAAGCCAAGTAGGTAAATTTACACATGATTGGATGGATTACTACCTATTATGATAAATATATGTGATAAATAGACTTATGTATCAATTCATGCAAAAAAATGGATAAAACGATGGCCTATAAAAATCGTCATTTATTCTGGTTTATATGACAGTTTTTCAAAAGTCGTCATTAAGGCCAAAAATAACGATTTTTTAAGTTTATGGCTTAATGGGTAGATAAGTGGGCAAGTAAAGGTAGTTAGATGGATATGATAGTATAACATGCCCTTAAATTGATATAAGTGTGTCGTATATTGTTTGATACACATTGATGATATCTGTTAGTGTTGAATCTGACAATATAGAACACGTCGATAGGTCTAATATCCCATGTATAACCCAAGTATGTAAATGTACACATGAATGGATGGATTACTGCCTATTATGATAGGTATATGTGAGACATATACTTAAATATCAATTCATGCAAAAAATTAAATAAATGATGGCCTAGAAAGTCGTCTTTTATGCTGGTTTCGATGATTGTTTTTCATAAGCCGTCATTTATGCCAAAAATTACATTTTTTTGAATTTTTATGGCTTCATGGGTAGATAAGTGGGCAAATACATCAAAAAAGGAAATAGATGACGGCCTAGAAAACCATCATTTATTTTAGTTTATATGATAGTTTTTTAGAAGCCGTCATTTAAGCCAAAAATTACGTACTTTAAAGTTTTATGACTCAATGTGTAAATAAGTGGGCAAATAAAATCTAATAGTATGATATGCCTTTAAATAGTGTACTTCACACGTGCTAAGTGTGTTTGGTCCTAGCTTTGCCCATACTCAATCATTTGAAGAGATTTTGATCTTGTTTGGTAGAAATTGGAAAGCTAGTGAGGAGCACATCTCACTTTGTTGCAAGATCTTGCATAGGAATTGGTACACACCAGTTTTGAGTCCTATAGTAAGAAAGAGAGCAATAAGTTTTTATCCAATTCACAAGGAGCCTTTACTATTTCATGGCATCAATGGGTTCCTATCTTTTGGAGCCTAGTGAAAGGCTATCTACTTCCAATTATTCTATTTGGAAGTTGAAAATGGAGTCCATTCTAACACTCCAAGATGTGATGGATATTGTGCTTGGGATTGAGGAGGAGCCTCAAATCCTTCAAGAAGCTCAAAAGTACAAGAAGAGAGCTAAAATGGCTCTCCACTATATCAAAATGGATGTCTCCAATGAGATTTTGAGGTAGATTGGTGCTTGCACATTGGCCAAGGATGCTTGAGACACTCTTAAAGCAATTTATGAAGCCAAGAATACCTCAAGACTTCTCACTCTAAGAAATCAAATATTCAAAAGATATCAAAGGAGTGATGAAAGTGCAACCAATTATGTATTGAGAGTCAAAGACATCCAAAGAGAGCTTGCATGTATTGGAGATCCTATCAATCAAAGTGATCTAGTTCAAGTCATTCTCAATGGCTTGAAAGATGATTATGACAATCTTGTCCAATACTATGCTATCAAGAAAGAGCTACCAAGCTTGGAGGCATTGCAAAGTGTTCTTTTGGCTGAAGAATCAAGACAAGAGAACAAGCTACTAAGGATGGAGAAGTTATCACTCAACCATAATGGTGAAGACAAAGTTTTATTTGCCAAGCACAAGGAGAGGAGCAAAAAGCAACACCAACACTTCTCTAAGGACAAAGAAAAAGACCAAGATGAAGAGGATGATGATTCCTCTCAATATTCTACTTCAAAGAATAAGTCGAAAGATGTTAAGTGCTTCTTTTGTGGCAAGAAAGGCCACTATGCAACCAATTGCTTCAAGAAGAAGAATCAATTCAAGCAAGCCAACATCTCTCATGAGAAAGAAGACTTTATTGCAAGTGATGGAGAATGCTCACTTATGGCATCAAAATTCTCCTCTTCCACCTTCAAGATGGATGACTCTTGGTATATTGATAGTGGATCATCTTCACATATGTGTAGCTCCAAGGATCCATTTTCAAGTATTATGCCTTATGGAGGAGTCAAGAAGTCCAAGGAGTAGGGACTATTCCCTTGAAGCTTGCATCATCAAAAGTTCTATCTCTTCAAGAGGTTCTTTTTGTTCCCAAGATCACAAAGAATTTTATAAGTGTTGGCAAGCTACTTGATGGTGGTCTTGATGTCAATTTCCATATTGACAATTGTGTGATAAAAAAGGATGGTGAGATCCTTGCATGTGGATCTAGACATGAAGGCATCTACAAATCGAATATAGGGAGAGTGCAAAATCTCTTGATGTTGCTTATGTATCCAAGTCTTCAAAGGAGGATGATCACATAAGAATGCACATTTCTTCTTTCTTCAAGGTTTATGGTGCGTGATTATTTCCTATTATTCAAAGCATATGCTGAGATGGAATTCCCATTGAAAATCAAAGTTTTGAGGAGTATTGAAGCTCTTGGAAGAAATACACCATATGAAATATCATTCAAGATGCCTAAGGATGATTACCTTAGTGTCTTTGAAGGTTCTTGCTTTGCATATATTCCCTTGGAAACAAGGAGGATGGATGATCCAAGCTCATGGATCATGGTTGGATGCTTATCCACAAAGGAGGCATATAAAGCCATTATACTCTCTATTTCAAAAGTGATTGAGAGCAAAGAAGTCATATTTTATGAAGATCTACATTCAACCTTGGAAGGGGCCAAGCTCAATGCATCTCAAGATGCATTTCAAATCATATCTATTGAAGATCATCAAGATGTGAAGGGGTCCAAGTTTGAGGAGGATCCTCCTCAACATATGACTTCAAGGGGATCTTCAAGATGGATAGCCAAGTCCTTATGGCTCATATTTTAAGGTAAAGAGAGAAAATTTTTAGGTGGTATTCACTTTAACATTCTCACTTATGCTTCTCTTCCATTGCTTGATGCACTATCTTGTTTTATTGAGAGTTTTACATCTCAAAGTTCAAGAGAGGCAATACTAGTTTTGTATGATGCTTATTATATGGACATATTTATTGTCATGAAAGGCTCAGGTATGTATCCAAAGTTCTTTGAAAGCAAGAGATTGTGGTATCAAAATCATGCTCTTGGATTTTGTAAGAGCAAGATTGAGTTTGATACTCATAGTTTGAAAAATCATGTTTTTACATGTTTTGAGGCATTTTGTAAACTTCTCTTGAGATTAGGTGAAATATCCAAAGAGGACACCTACATCCTTGAGCAAGTATTTAGCCTCAAGAAGATCAAGATTGTATTTGATTTCAAGATTAGATTCATCATGGATAAAGTTCATAGCATGTGGACTAGTCAAGCTAGTATGCTTAATCTTGAAGATCTACACTTTTGCTCATCTTATGATCTTGATCTCTATGATCTTAATGAGACTTTGAAGCCTCGACTTTCTCTATTTATGGTGCAACCATCATGCAAGTGGAGCTTTCAAATCAAATGCCATCATCAAGCATGGAGGAAGCACATGGTCATAGTGGCATATTGGTGGAGTACTCTTCAAAGATATTGGCAAGAGATTTCTACCAAAGAGATCTTATCATGGATTTGGTGAGGTGCTGCTATGATGGATCCTTTTGCTAGTTTTCTACTTCATATACATAGAAAAGGATCCACTCAAAAAGTTTCACAAACTTCTCAAATGATCTAGAACCTTTCCAAGCTATCTTTTTGAGGAGTGTGAAAAATTGGCAAAAATCTAGCTTGGCAATTTCATGTTTTTTATATTTGTGAGTACATTTCACATGTGTGGAGCATGTACCCACATGTGTAAAATAGTTTATCTTAGTCTTAGGGATTTTATAAAGTTTTTATTTCAATCTTCTTTGTGTAGAGTTGTGATAGGACCGAAACTTGGCATAGATGGCAAATTGGCAAAATCCACATGTAATGCCTCTATTGAGCCAAAAGTGAGTCATGATGCAATCTCGAGCTAGATAGGCACATGAATAGGGTTTGATATGCTATCTTTTATTATCATTAGCAAACAAGATTTTATCCCTCAGGGTTGACAAACAGTTCTAAGATGAGTTACATGCAACACGTCACCACAACTGTAAACCAAAACGTCATCCATAAATGGTCTAAGTAGATTGTTCATCAACATCATACATGTTGTTGGCGCATGAGTCAATCAAAGGCATAACCAAAAAGTTATAGTGACTGAAACAAGTTCTGAAGGCAGTCTTACGCACATGCACTTCACGAACTTAAATTTACTAATATGCATTTTTCAAAGAACTTTGCTAGCAACCTAACTTGAATGGTTAACGGCATATCCACAACCCTGAAACCTCCCCCAACTACCCTTTCCATCAGCCCTCGTGACTGTGTACTTGTACAGAGATGGTTGTGTGCTCACATTCAACCTTTCAATCTGAGTCAAGTACAATATGGAAGGACATAGTGTCAAATAGAACACACATTCATACCACACAATTGTCCAGTCATAACAATCAAGAAGTACTTGAAAATCGATACATGTGTTACATTGTTTAAAACAATTGTGGCAAAAGAAATAACATCAACCTTACCTGATCATCGACACTTTCACAAGATGAAGAGTACTTCCCTGAACTTCATCCTGCTCCAGCTCTTCAATAGCCATAGGTGCTTGTGCCTACTTCACTAGAAAATTGCATGAAGTCTGCAATGGATTCCATGGACATTCCTTCCACATGCCTTCTACCAAGTAACCAAAGCAAAACTCTCTTTTTTGGAACACCCTTGGTCTTGCGACATTAGCAACAAAGATTGTTGGCCCCTTCTGAACATCGGATTGCCCATACAATCATTGTCCCTAGAAGCTACAACTACTTGTTGCACTGAAGGACGATGACCTCTTTGGACATTAGACCGCCCATACAATCCTTTGTCCTCGGAAGCCCCTGCTCCTGCTCCTTTGTCCTCGGAAGCCCCTGTTCCTTACGAGTCTGCTTCTTTACAACGAAAAGTTTTGAGACTTCCATGCAAGCCCTCTACAAAATGAAACACTCAAACAATCATACTGCTTCCAGTTCTTGTGAGGATCTTGATGTCTTCGACATTCAAGCATTTGTTGAAAAATCACCTCCATAGAATCCACCTTGGCTGCCACTTCCTCAATTCTCAGTATCTCGGTGGTAGAACGCTCCAACGGATTGCAAAAGTTCATGATATTGTGTGTTTCAATCTTAGGAGAGTGCAAAAGTACATGATATTGTAGGTTGATCATGTGTTGATCAAGTGTCATCAATTCTATGTGTTGAATTGGCTAGTTTTGTGCAACAAAGAGATTTGAGAAGTTCCATATCTTTGTGATTTCTTCTTGGATTCATTTGTTGACTTTCAAGAGAGTGCTAAGTACATTGGTATAGGTTGAAAGAGAAGATCATATCATTTCAACATGGCTACAAATGGAGGCTTCATGTTGGAGAGCAATGATACGCTTACCTCAAGCAACTATTCACCTTGGAAGGTGAGAATGGAGTCTCTCCTTGAGATGAATGAGTTGATGGACATTGTTGTAGGTGTGGATGAGAGACATTTGGCACCTCAAGAACAATTCAGGTATGATAGAAGGCCAAAGAAAGCCCTTCAGGTGATCAAAATGAATGTGACAAATGAACTTCTCAAGGAAGTTGGTAAGTGTACTCCATCTAGTGAGGCTTGGGGAGCTTTAATGAAGGTTTATGAGTCTAGACCACATCAAGGGTTATGACCCTTAGGAGGAAAATCTTTTAAATTTTACAAAAGATGGACGAAAGTACTCATGTTTTTGTTTTGAGAGTTAAATAGTTCAATAATGAGTTACCATGTATTGATGAAAGCATTAAGGAGCCTTATAACTTGTTCAAGTAGTTCTTAATGGCTTGTTGGATGATCATCCTAATCTTGTGTAAATATTTTCTACTCAAAAGACATTGCCAAGTATGGAAGACTCGTAAGAAATCTTGGTGAATGAGGAGTCTAGGCTTCTATCAAGAGGATGTTAGAGTTTGTCGGCAGCGGAGAGTGGTCTAGTAGACGATGTGGTGCATTGTGCACACCTACGGGCTGCGCGTGGGATCCCATCCCCACCGCCTACTAGCCACCCGCCATCTTTTCCCTTTGACCCCAAGGGGCCCTTCCATGCTTTCACCTTTGATGTCTCTTTAAAAAAAGTAGCACACATGTAATATGTGAAAGTTATGAATGAGAGCATGCATGTATTCTCCATATTCCACCTCATGTGAGGTGTATGTGCTAAAAGACACCATGAATGAGCCTCTATTGCCACTTTGCCATGATCTAGAGATTATCAATCATTATACCAACTAGTTTGATGGAAACCTTCAACAAAAGAACATAGAATGGCAACTAAACTATACATTGTTCATATTCAACCTTGTGGTACTTTCCACCATTTTGTACAACAAAAAATATACTATTTGTATTCACCTCTAAGATCATTCACAACAGGTACCAACTGTTGAAATTTCACAATTCTAGCTTGACCAATTTTGGTCACATGCATTGTAATTGGCAAAGTGGCCATGTAAGTAGATTCCACACATGCCAAATCACATAGGATGCTTTCCAAAGACTTCATTCCTCATATTACACTGTGATAGTATCTTTGAAATGAGGCCAAAATTTGTTTAGATAGGCTGGAGAAATTCTAGGATCTAAAAAGCATGTTTTACATTGTTTTTGGATCTTGAGATCTTGACCCTAAGTTAGGGTAGATCCAATGTCCTATTAGGTTAGATATTAGGGTTAGGGTATGATAAGTTCAGAGGTGCCCTAATATGCTCAGATCCGAGCTTGAAAAATATAAATGTATGATGGAATCTCCAAACAAATATGAAGAAAAATCGAGTTTTTTCACTTCTATCAACATTGTCTTTGGGTGGCGAGTTCTAGCTATTGGATGTGAGTGCTTTTATGCACTAATTACTTGCTTTGGAAGGTATTGAAGTTTTTTACAAGTCTGAGAAGTTTGCTGCACTTTACTTTAGTGTGTTTGATCAACTCTATGTGCCTATTGTGGAGTTAAATGCCAAATTAGCTAGTTTTGGTAACTAGTCTTGATTCTAGCTCATAGTTTGGATCTAGATCTTTGATTTGTGCATCCTTCATCACTTTTAGGATTGATTGGGATTTGCTGTAAAATTTTGTCACCAACAATCACACAACATCAATGTAGAGAAGAGGGGAGAATAGAAGTAAAATTACTCTTCCAAATATGGTCAAATGATAATGAAATCACAATGGTGGGTTGTCCACACATTACCTACTAGATATATGCATGAGATATGAATGTGTTAATGGTTAGGAAGTGCTTCATTGCTGACCATTATGAAGCTTCTGTCTCAGCTTATCACATATGATGTAAAACTATCATTAACATGCCTTCTGAAGTATGTGGAAGGTAATATTGGATCATCGTTGGTCCATCGCTGGACAGCCTACCATATATATCAACATTTTGATTCTTTTGCTAATGATAGATCAATGCAGGTCCATCACTGGACAACAACAAGTCTACCTTCAACAAATACTCCATAAGTGAGTATGCTTCATCGCTGGTCCATCGCTGGACAACAGAAGGTATATGAAGTATTTATCAAGCCAAACATAAGTTGTATGAATCCATATTGATCCATCAATGGACAGCGGGTTCATACATTCCCATTCAACATTTAGAACAGTTGACAATCATCATACATATTCATGAGATGAATGCACACATATAAAACGAGCTGAACCACATACCGTATAGTTAACGCGGATAATCTCAAGCCAGGGAGGGTGCCATCTCTTCCAACCTTCTTCTCACCATATAGTAGAAGAAACTCCTTTGAAAATAGGCTATATAGTGGTTTCATAGGAAGTATCATGGAAGCTCCCTTCCAGCCAAAAAAGGTAGGGAAATATTTTTGAAAAGTATGAAGAAAAGTTGGGTTTGTAAAAAAGTTTTAGGACCCTCAAATCACATATGTTTGTTTTTAGCATGATCAAGGGTGGTGGTTTCTGATAAAGAAGAGTCCATGAGAGAGAGAGAGAGAGAGAGAGAGAGAGAGAGAGAGAGAGAGAGAGAGAGAGAGAGAGAGAGAGAGAGAGAGAGAGAGAGAGAGAGAGAGAGAGAGAGAGAGAGAGAGAGAGAGAGAGAGAGAGAGAGTAATAAATATTTTTTTAGACTAATATGTTCTATTTGATTTACATAATGGCCAATTAGAGTCTAATCAAAATCCTCAGGTGTGATTGCACAAATATTGTTTCATTAGATCATATTGTCGGAAATATATAGTTAGTGGTTTTTCATTGAATTAAAGTATTATGCACATAAGTAGTGTCAAGATGAGAGAGAGAGAGAGAGAGAGAGAGAGAGAGAGAGAGAGAGAGAGAGAGAGAGAGAGAGAGAGAGAGAGAGAGAGAGAGAGAGAGAGAGAGAGAGAGAGAGAGAGAGAGAGAGAGAGAGAGAGAGTTTCTATTTGGCCTAAAGCAAAACCAATTAAATGAGAGACAATGATCATAACAATATTATGAATCAAGTGCAAGATTGTTTTTATTCAAAGGCCTATTCCTTGTGTAGAAATGAAACACACACACACACACACACACACACACACATATTCTATTCGTGTGTGTCATCATGTGTTTGAATGTTACAAAATGTTAATTGTATTTTGATTTGAAAACTATTTTGTACCATTTTAGGTATCTGCCAAAGATTCTTTTGTCTGTAGTAGTCCTACGCTTGAAAGTAGGAGAGGTGCACATCCTACATCATTGATGAAGGCATTCAATCTCTCTCTCTCTCTCTCTCTCTCTCTCTCTCTCTCTCTCTCTCTCTCTCTCTCTCTCTCTCTCTCTCTCTCTCTCTCTCTCTCTCTCTCTCTCTCTCTCTCTCTCTCTCTCTCTCTCTCTCTCTCTCTCTCTCTCTCTCTCTCTCTCTCTCTCTCTCTCTCTCTCTCTCTCTCTCTCTCTCTCTCTCTCTCTCTCTCTCTCTCTCTCTTTGTGAATGGATTCAGTTCTACAAGTTAGTATAAAGTGTTGTTCTTTTTGTATGTAGGAACACACAAAAGAGCAGACAAATGTTACACAATCAAGTCCTTGTGCAAAAAGCAAGAATTGCCAATCCTTAAAAAATGTATGTTTAGAAAAAAACAATTTCTAGTCAAATCAATTTGATATATAAATGACGTATAATATGACAATGACCAGAGGTCTTTTGTATTACAAAAATGAAATTGATTTGAAGTCACAAATTTTTAATGCTTGTAATGAATAAATTTGTCATTTTTGCAGCAAAAAAACCAATCTCAAACTAGGGAGCTTCTTGAAACTTCTCTGGTATGTTTTATTTGTACAATAAATGGTAGTTTGTAGTCTTGAAATTTCAGCGTGTCATTATTTCAAATGTAATCAAATAAAAAGAAATAAAAGAATGCTTGTCTATAAGGAGCAAGACTAAATTAGAAAAGAGATCAATATTTTTAACCTATTTATTTATTCATGACATTAGTACGATTTTTTAAATCAAATAATTTGTTTGATAAGAATGAAGCTCCATTTTTATTTTTAATTTTCTTGCTTTAGTAATATAATGTTTCATTTACGTTATAAGATAAACCTATACTTGTTTCAAATGTGCTGACACATCCATGTTGATGAAATTTATAGGTCATTGCACTTGGTGCAACGATAGACATTTTGAACATCAAGAGAAAGGTCGTTGCACGTGGCACTTTAGAGAGTAAAGATCCTAAAAGCACATGGCATTGTAGTTCCATTGGAGATGGTTATTATCTTTTATGGGTGAAGGAAGTATTAGCACCAAAGGAAGAACTCCTAAAACCATATGAAGAATTCCAAACATTAGCAGAAGTTGTTGGATTACAACTTGCATGGCCAAAAACTCTCATTGTAAAATCACAAGGGTCTTAAAAGAACATTATTTATATAATTTCTTTTTATATTTGATGAGTTTCAATGATTTGTACTAAATTAGTCTAGCTATAATCACTCTACTTTTGGTTCACACCAAAGCATAAGATATTAATCACAAGAAAAATGACAATGGTTGTCATTTAAGTTGACTTAAATGACAGTTTTTGCTCATTATTTATTTTACATTTGGAAAATTAAGAAAAACCAATTTCATGGCCGTCGTTTATTTTTAATGACCATCATTTAAGTTGATTTATATGACTATTTTTTTCATCATTTATTCTCATTTTGGCAAAATACAAAAGACGATTTTTATTGCCCGTCATTTAAGTCGAATAAATGACGGTGTTTTACCGTCATTTATCTTCCATTACATAGAGAAGATGATTTTTATTGACCGTCATTTGAGTTGACTTAAATGATGGTTTTTTACTGTCATTTATTCTTTGTTTTGGCAAAATAAAAAGGATGGTTTTTAATGGTCGTCATTTAAGTTGATTTAAATAATGGTTTTTGGCCGTCATTTATTCTTCTTCGTTTTGGCAAAATAAAAAGGACAGTTTATAATGGCCGTCATTTATATTGATTTAAATGACTGTTTTGGGTCGTCATTTATTCTCCATTTTGGCAAATTAAAAAAAGACGGTATTTAAGGACCGTCATTAAAGTCCACTTAAATGACGATTTTTGGCCGTCATTTACTTTTTGTTTGGGCAAAATAAAAAGAATGATTTTTAATGGCCGTCATTTAAATTGATTCAAATGACGGTTTCTGGTCGTCATTTATATTCGTTTTGGCAAAATAAAAAAGGACGGCTTCTAATGGCCGTCATTTAAGTTGATTTAAATGACGGTTTTTGGCCGTCATTTATTCTTCTTCGTTTTCGCAAAATAAAAAGGACGGTTTATAATGGCTGTCATTTAAATTGATTTAAATGACGGTTTTGGGCCATCACATATTCTCCATTTTGGCAAAATAAAAAAGACGGTTTTTAATGACAAACATTAAAGTCCACTTAAATGACGGTTTTTGGCCATCATTTACCTTCCGTTTGGGCAAAATAAAAAGGACGATTTTTAATGACCATCATTAAATTGATTTAAATGACGGTTTTTGGCCGTCATTTATCTTTCGTTTTGACAAAATAAAAAGGACGGCTTTTAATGGCCGTCGTTTAAGTTGATTTAAATGACAGTTTTTGGCCGTCATTTATTTTCCATTTTGGCAAAATAAAAAAGACAATTTTTAATGGCCGTCATTTAAGTTTGATTTAAATGACGATTTTTTATCGTCATTTAAGATAGTTTATATGAGAATTTTTTGTCGTCATTTTTTTAGATTAAAAATAAATAAATGACGCCTTTTTGTTGGCCGTCATTTAAGATAACATAAATGACGGTTTTTGGCCGTCATTTCAACCATTGGTTTTAATGACATGGATTAAATGACGACCCTCAAAACCGTCATTAAAATCGATTACCTCTAGATCCTATTAATCCATTAAGCATGTTTTGGATCTGATTTTTTCAAAAATTATGAGTTATTCATGATTATGGATAGCAGAAGTGAAGATTATATTTTGGTTCTACTGCTCGAATTTATCAAATACCATTTTATTATGGATTGGATGATCAGGTTGGAATAAAATTCTAATCTTGATCCGAAGCCAAGGATGTCTGTATAACTCAATCTAGCCTTGGTAGGAATACTGTTTGTTGGTTGAAAAACTTGTGAATTCGAAATTATTCCCTTCAAAGATTTTCAATATATGTTATTTACTCATGAGGAATAGAGTTCTCTGGTAGCTAAGTTACAAGATTTTCAGTGAGTTATGTGAGTAACAGATGTGGGTTTGGAGGAATCTACAATAATATATATCTATGTATTGGATCATAGTGAAATATTTGATATGCACATCTTAATTTTGTGGATCTACTATGTGTTTCCTAAGTACTGAGTTTATATCGTATACTTAAACTACTTAGTGAATATAGATAGACGAACAAGTAACATTCGGAACAATTACTTGCAGGTTCATGGTTTTTTTGTGTGGAAAGGATGACTTATTAACTCCGTAATGGTTTAGAAAACAGTCTCAATGTGGTGTTACTCTTGTATAAACGAATTCGAAACCTAGACATTTGAGACTTCTGAATCATTAGCAATTGACTTGGGTAGTTGGATGACTCCTAAATAAAGTTAATTGATTATGTGAACAGTGTGAAGGGAATTCACCAAGAACTATTTGTTTTTATCTAGATTGCTCAAAAGATGCATGATTTGTGAATCTTCAGGATTCATCAGTAAAAATTTTGTGCCTGGAATATAGGAAATTCTTAGTTTGAAGTATTTCTCAATTGGGAATAGACTCAAAATTATTGCTTGTATCCCAATGAGCTCATATTGGATGATAGGGTTTTAACAAATATCAATCAAGAATAACTACCAAATTTAGTTGTAATCTCTAGATTTTGCTCTAGATAGTTGTATAAAGTTTCTTGTAGTTGAAGACGGACATTGAAATGGTTTTGGTGCGCCTACTATCTTCAATTACCTGATTGAACGTAAAGGTTGGATAACTCATATTTATGTTAAGAATTTTGTTTATAAAATACTTTTAAAATCCAGTATTTTTTCCTAGGGGAGAAGGATTTTAGAATCATTCTTATATTCCCTAAGTTGGACATATAGTAAAGCGGAAACATCTTTGCACACCATAATATTCATTATCCATGTAGATTTTGTTGGGCTCAAAAAGATCTACTAAAATTAAAAGGGACCTCTACCCTCAGTGTCCATATAAATATAACTATAGCCACAATGGACTAAAAAGTAAGTTTATGATAGCTAAGTTATGGTCATCTTTCAAATTTGTGTATAGATAGCTGAATGTAGTCAATTTTGGGAGCCTGTTGGCTTATTTGCATTGTAAGAGAATTGCAAATCCTCCATTCTTCAATATCTATCTATAATTAAGCATAAGAGGAGGGCATCAATATCCTCATGTTGGACATTGTATTTTACATGCAAGGCTAAATCAATCATGCCATCAAGGAATTTGGATATTTGTGCAAGTAGTATTGGCACTAATTTTCTATAAAATCATCGAGAAATAAAACGCGGACTCATCCATGAAGAAACTGGAATCAAAAAGCAACAAATTCAACCAATTTCTGACTTACCTAAGTAGAACTGCTCAACGGAACATGGAATCTAATGATCCATCTTGCTCAAGAAAAAACTATAAGCAAAGTACCTAAAGTAGGTACGTGGTGGCAGAAATGAACAAGCATTTAAAATCAAGATTTCAGTGTTCTTATAAGAACTAAGAACCAACACTAGCATGATTGACAAAACAAACTGCATAGCTGCAGATCCTTCAATGAAGATATTGATATGAATGGTAATAAGTCAAAAAAGATAAACTGAGCATATTCTGCCAACGTGATGGAGTTCACATGCAAAGTACATACTGTGAACTTCATTATGGATAAGTCTCTGCACAGTGCATTTTAACTCAAATGTCACACATTGCAAGTTCATACAGATCTTCAAGTATAATGACGAATCAACCCGTATCTTTTATATCTTAGTGTTGTTGATACATGTAGCACTCACATTATGGAATTTGGAATCTGAATTCAAATTCAACCCATAAGTAGTTTACAGCATTACTACAAAATACAGCTTACATCTTGAGGGATCTCGAGATACAAAGTTAAAAGTACACAAAAATGTCTTATAAAATATACTGCTCTGCCTAAACAGAGACACAAGATAACCGTTTCACATCAGATCATTAACCACCTTGTCACTCAAACAATTTTGGACTAAGAGGAGATATGTGGCTGATGTGTAACATATCTTGTCAGCCTGCATGTCAACTTTAGAGGAGATAGACTAATGTCTCAACTATTCAATATGTCAACACGTGCTGAGTTTTATTTGGCTCCGTTGATACCATAAAGAAATTAATTGAACAATACCTTTGAGACATGCACACCATACATTAGTCAAAAGCATGTAGATCTTTCTTCAAATTCATGATTATTAGCACAACCAAACCACTCATCGTAGTATGGAATGGAAATGTGAACAGTAACCCCCTTTTAGATTCAAAGAAGTTTTGATGAATTGTGCTTGCAATGTCGATACTCTGTCCCAGATGCAATATTTGGAAATCCCTACCTTTGCAACTGATGTCAAATCTCTCAAAGTCTCTGGCAGCTGGACTTTCTAGAAATAAAAACCATATACAGTCCTGCACTTTCTGGAAGTAGGCTCTTAAGCGTTCTATGCAAGCCTGTGTTCTCTTCGTTGTTCTTCTTTCTTTTGAACTTTTTCTTTTGTTTTCTCTGACACATTGTTGGCAGCCTTTGCAACCTTCTTATATGCCCCTGAAAACCACCCCGCACTAGTGTGAATGTACTTATTTTTCATAAGCGTTGACCCAGCACTGTTAGCCGTCTGCCCCACAGTACTGAATGCTGATTTAGTCCTGCTTGTCACTTGAAGCTTTTCATTCATTGCTTTCATACCGTTAGCCACGGCTGCAGTGCCAGCATTGATCGTATGGCTTAGCCGAATCTTTTTATCTACGGCAGAAACTTTAGAAGAGGCGGTAGCCGACAGGCGGTGCTTCTCATCAAAAGCTTTTGCTTTACCCATGGCATCCTTACTCAACACATACCCATTTGCCAGCATGTCGGTAATCACAGCCTGGGCCTTATTCTCTTTCTTTGGGGTGATATCTATCACCTGCAATCTTGCAGAAATTACTGATATTGTAGCAATCAATAATATAATTATTTGTAAAAATAAAAGACAAAATACTAGCAGATCAAAGACCTAACAATTTCCACCAGTGACAGATCATTCTAAAGTATTGCTGTTCCAAGTAATGAAACTCTACATGCAAATATTGGCACCCCCTGCATAAGACTTGCTCTAAATAATTTGACCTATTAAAAAGCACAACAGCTAGGAAAAGGGTGACTATATACTAAGTTCCCACCTTTGATTGGGAAAAGTTGTGTTCCTGAAATTGATCCAGGACATCGTGGCTTTCAACAGGAACAATGTTCACGGGCTGGTCGACAATAGTTGCACCCTGTCACATACAATTACTCAGAAAACCGTACAAAAAACAAAAAATTTGCTTACACCTACTATTTACATCCCCTTGATGAACATCACGTAAGGCTATAACTGGTCGATAAGACTGGGTGCCAGATAGAGTCCTGAAAATTGGAATCAATTAGTGAAAACCCAGACTTGACATGTGGGAGCAGCGATAAAGGGACATATTCATGTTGGCTTTGGGTTGTGGCTACAAGAAGTATTTGATGACAGCTCTCAATGATCATCCAGGCTAGGCATTTCCATATACACCACACTGGGACATAACTCAAGGGCAAAGTACCCAATATTAGACTGCAAGTTCTTGCCGAAGCCCACTAACAGATTGTTTGAATATCAGACACCAAATACTCCTACAGAAACTCCTACTTAGTGAGTATTTATGTAATCAGATAAAAGGTCCGACTTGTAAGAAAAGCCCAACAGACACATGGCTATGAATTTTTGCTATGCAACTATGTGATCGATCAGCACTCACAGATAGCAGTAGAGCAGTATCGAGGGCATCTGGATCTTTGAATGTTACATGAGCCACCTGAAAAAATTCTTCTCTGACCACGCAAAACCAAGGTAAGATCAGAATCGTGTAGAACAACCATTCTAAGACCTAAATCATAATTTTCAAATTAAAAACACCCGGTCAATACGAATTCAAAACACGAAGCCAATACCCCAGACAAGCTCAAACTATGCCTACCTATCAAGCTCTATATGGTCGATCTCTCCCGAAAACGAGAAAAACTCTTGCAAATCCTGCTCCGTGGCCTTGAGAGATAAATTACTTACTCGAACTGTACTAGACTGCACAAAGCAACATCATCTCAATATCAAAAGAAACCCCAGGCACATCTGAGGCACCAAAGATGCATAAAAAACTGCATCATCTACGAACATTTGATTATATCCCACATAATTCTATACACAGCAAGATCAATCGGTTCCGTGCATCATACCTGCATTGCCATGGCATTCATGAGATCCTCAATGAATTCGTCTTCTTTTTCAGAAGAATCCGATCCAATCTGCAAGGCAAATTGACTCCCAGCTCATGAATTTTGCGATCAAATCGTGGAGGAATTGTTGGGTGCTGCAAAGAATTGGTGTGGGCATGAGCAGAAAGAAGGCTTGTGGAGGAGGGCAAGAGATGGAAAGCGCTATATTCTCCCGTAGCGTCGCCTTGCTGCCATCGCCGCCGCCTTCTTTCTGGTCAATTACTCTCCTCTTTCCCTTCCTACTCTCCAATTCCTTCACTCAGACGTTCCGTGACTTTTTAAAGTCTTCCTTTTGGCTGCAAAAAAAGAAAAAAAAAAAAAAAAAAGGGAGAAAGAGTCAACCTTATTTATACAACGTCTCATGTGTAATCTCTCCTCCTTATCGAAACTAATAAACCATCCTACCACTATCATTTGTTGATGAAGCCAATGGGGATAAAGTGTCTACAATTGGACTACATTGTCTATTTTCTCTTTCTAGGTCGTACTGTGATTTCTATGTGCATAACAAAGTAGAGTATTCTGTATTATGGATCTGATATTTTCTATGTGCTAAGTTCGGGTTATCAATCTTTTGTGGATCCATCATCATTCGATAAGATAGATCACGGTGAATTGTTGGTTTTGGGTTCTATCCCTTAGTTACTTCAAATCATCAAGTTTCATGTTTATAGATACACTGGGTTCGTGGCAGTTGACTCCTGCAACTTTGTCGCAACGCAAAAGTCAACGATCCTTGACTCGAAGGTCAAACGATTCGCCAAAGTCGGCGTGCTTCCAAGACAAACGAAGGACGAACGATTCGCGAATCGTAAACATACCTCCAAGACCGCAAATATCGCAAAGCGGCGCAAAACGAAGAGACACGAAAGAAACAAAAGAAACGAAAGGAAACGAAAGAAACGAAGGAGAATCTTTCGCGCTGCCAGCTGGCAGCTCAACGGGCTTGGAGTCTCAAACAACACGCCCAGTAAGACCAGATATCACTTTTGCAGTAAGTTCACTTAGCCAATATATGGCTAATCCTGGCATCACCCATTGGAAGGCAAAAGAAGTCTTAGCACAAAAGTTAGCTCAGCATCCTTCCAGCTATGGCTCCAACTAGTACGAGTTATGGCTTCTCCCAACTAATCCTCACTAAGGCTATTTCTAGCTAGCACGGATATGGATGCATGCTGGCCAAGGGATAGCATGGTGGTGAGTATTGTGAGGGCAAGATCCACTCTTTCTTGCATAAGCTCATCTTGTTGCTAGCACAAATGAGAATATACTATTAAGAAATCCTGGATATACTCTCTCTTGAGGCTTACCCAACCAAGAGGAGGCAACTAACTCAATAATACATTCCATACAATAGTTTACAACCAAAGGGAATATCCACAATGGGGAGACACAAGAGAGATATGAAGTATGAGCGTCATCAGAAGAGTTGATGTGGATCATATGGGAGTGGCTCTTTGATGGGTATTTCCAAGTGCCCACGCTAATGATTCAATAGATGATGTACAAGAGCTTGGGTTGTTGAATATGGTATGAAAACAACACAAGGTGTGAATGAACGGTAATGAGCTGAAGATGAGGGTAAGTGGTAGGATGTGAGTCAAATATGGGAGTGGTAGTGGAGGTGAATAAATGGACTAGAGGGTTGTTGCTCATAGTTGTCTCTTGAAGACATGATGTTGGCAGAACTTTGATTGTCGCATTGCAGCATCTTTGAGGTCAATTGTACTGTTGAGAGCTCCATGAAGGATTGCTTGGACTAGAGGCTTGAACAATCCCCTGTTTTGTTTCTCTTTTTTTTTTTTTTTTGCAAATAGTAGTGGCCTTTGAATGGTCAACAGTTAAATAGCTTGTCTAGTTCTTTAATTGCGAAAACACCACTTCTTGTTTGTCAGAAACCTCCAAGGTCCTTTTGATAATATGCTTGGCATTGCTCGACAGGAGCTCTGAATTGACATTGTTGGGATGCTACAGATGTTGTAGACTTGTCTGCTTCACAAAGTGCTTCATTTGAGAACTAGAACAAGTTTCGATTGATCAATCCGGGTGGAAATGAGGTCTTGAAGCATGGATGGGAAAAGTGAGATGAAGCTTCAAGAGTGATTATATGGGGAAACATGGGGGAAGGAATGGATGTGGACAAGGAATGATAGGGACCTTGTGTACATTATACTTGTTCATAACCAATGCTCAGTGTACGCATCCAAAGTCTGCAATAAGCACAGTACTACTCATAGGAAGTTCCATTTTCTCTAAGGCCTTCTAAATCATCATCATTGTTTGCCTTTGAAAATGACATTTTTCCTTGAGGTTGTGTGCTCATAACTTCAATTTCTTATTGACGTGAGATTCCTTCAGTTTACGTAGGGATATGAGATTTCGCTCGTTGATGAGTTGTGCTTCTTGTGGCCTCAACAGATGATCAAATGGATGATGTACAACAGCGATAGTATGGGCGACCACTGCTCAATGTACATTTTTTCAATGAAGCATTGTTGTTGGCATTGGTAGGAACACTAGTCGTCTGCATCGATTTGCACATAGATTTTGCCCTTGATGTGACTTGAGAGCCCTTCACGGGTACAAGCTACCACTTTATTGATTTGATGACCATGGTGAGGCAATTGGAAAAGCGTGGATATTGTAGCGCTTACGTAAAACCAACTGCTTATTGATGATGGCGACGGTGGTGTTGTCGCAAATATTCTAGCTTGTTGGAAAGATGGATCTTCTGCTAGATCATGGTTGCAGTATGATAAGATGCTCATTTTGTTGCCAAACTGAGCATTTGTTGTTGAAGTCCTTGACTGTTCCTTTTGTTCATATTGAAAGTTGTTGAAATCATTGGTAAAGATGTAGAGATATATCCTAATGAAAATTCATGTGATACTGCAACTGTAAAGGTAGAATAAAATTGCTGATAAAATATCACCTATAGTGCTGCTGCAAAAGAAAACACACCAAACCATACAACAATAGAACAAACAAACAGGTAGCAACAAACGACATAGTTGACAGAACAAAACTTGAAATAAGAGAAAAAATTGAAAAATTGTAGCAGATAACTCTATAGAAGGATTTGTATGACACTCTTAGACCAAACTCTTGCAATTCAGTATCGAACTTGGCACAAGGCCATAGCTACAGTGTTACAAAAGAAAAAATAAAGTCATAACATGTAACATTTACATAGCATGCAATAAGATTGTAGTGGGTTTCTTCCCTTGCCTAACCTGAATCCAAGATCTAGTCAATCTAGCATCAAAGAGACGGAGTTAGTTGTCACGCGTAGGTACGTTCCCATGAGAGTGATAGTTTAGTTCAGATTTCAACATGAATGGAGGATTCACATCTATCTCTACATCCATTAACCCTACTCTTTAACACCACACATCCACAACAGAGATAGCTTACTCTTTCTCTCTCTCCCTTTCTCTCTCATAAAAAGTATAATAACATACAATCCCAATAACACTCAGATCCAACAATTAGCAAAATCCAAATAAGCATGAGAGATGGAGGAAAAGTGATAGAGAGCAAGGACATTCATCAATCCATTTCTGAAGAAATCCAATCTGCTTTATTGAAATGAGAAAATGAACATGAGGAGCAACTCGAGTTGGTCCCTTCTTATAGTAGAGAGGAGGACCCTGGCCTCTAAATCCTATTGGTCCAGTCTTGCCTCTCTTTTTATTCAAATTTAAAAAAATGTGAGAACCATTAAAATTGGAGGGAAACCCAACTTTATTCACTAACTTGACATTTAGGCCCTGCGACATTAAAAGTCCCGCAAAAAGGCCTAAAGTCCTTTTATTAACTTTTAACTAATCAATCAAATAAGTGTGTGATCATCGGATTGGACTTACACACGCAGGGTGCCAAATCCCTCTCACTTATTAACTAGAGTTAGGGTTGCCTTGAGATCCGCAAACCCTCCAATAGTATCCCCCACCAAAATTGGTGGCGGTCCCACGACACCTACAATATGCAGTTATTGGGGACTTTTATTGGCTTCACGCCGAATCTTGATTAAATGATGTTGCACCTTCTCCATAAAATCGAGACGTGCAGTATTAAAATCCAAATTGTGTGGCAGGAAACAACGGTGGGCTCCGGCAATCCACTTGGAGGTTGTCCATGATGTGAAGCGTGATTCCCAGGAGCCTCCCATCATTGCCACACAAAAATATAAACGAGCAACCGGCAACTGATCTTTGATTTGCTCTGAGGCCATCGGCTTATTTGGATCGAATGCCAGAGGAGGGAGGCAATCATCCCATCTGGTTGCCATTGACGCCAACAGAGCTAGATCTTTAGCAAACATTGCCGATTGTCACACCGTTGGATCTGGAGAGTGCACATACTCTCGTTGATAGGCTTGTAAGGCGTGGTGAAAATCCACTGAGATGGTCCAGCTGTAAGACTGATGGATGATTGGCCAATTAGGCGTATGGATGGTGATCTTGTCCATAGTCAATCCCAAATCTTTCCATTTATTTCTTTGCGGCATTGGCACGTAATAGGGATCTACCCGCAATTGGCGAGGGCTGGCGACGTAACTCCTAATTGATTCCGGAGTTTTCTCAAAAACTGTGATTCTCCATGTCGGCTGCTCTCCCAATGCAGGTATTTTGTCCAACTCTTTGTCGGCCTCAATCTTGGAGGTCTTAAACTTCAAAACCCATCCACCACGCGAGGACTCATGCGAATGTTGTTTTAAGAAGGTCTGGATCTAGTCCTCGACGCTGATGGGCCTTCTGAATAGAGGTGTTGTCCTTGATGAAGATGGACCCGCTTGTACTGCCGGTATGGTTGGCGGTTGGTCTGCTACATCTGGAGCTCCCCCTTGGTCCATGCTCGAATCAACTCCTATATCCATTGGTACGACTTCTTGGTGCGGAGGGGAGAATTGCGGCATGACCGGTACGGTGATTTGTGGTCCAGCTTCCAACACTCGAGCAGTTGCTTTTTCATAGGCGGTGATGGTCTCTTTAGCCTTTGCCAACTCGGTTGAAGCTGCTCCTTTGAACTTGTCAAAGCAGCCTTGAAATCCCTGAAGGGCCACTTTGTATGTCTCCACTTTCTTGAACAGATACGCAATCTCCGTCGGTGTGACCGGATGATCTGGTATTTGCGTTTGAAGATACGCATCATGCTCAAGGGTGCTCACATCCAATTCACCTTGAAGCCGCGTGCGATCTTGTTCAGCCATCTATAATTGCCCCTTCAGCAACTGCACTTGTTGCTTTGCATCCTGCACGGCCTTATCCACCTGATCCTGTGCAATTGTCAGGGCGTTTTGCAGGGAGCTGATGTATTCTTCCAAGCGATCAGCTTATTGCTGGGCCAACTTCTTTTCGGCTTCAGCCTTGTGTTCGTGTTGTTTGGCAATCTTCAACTCTTGATCTAGCTGGACAAGTTTCTGGTTGATCAGAGTGTTTTCAGACTCCAGATCAGAGATTCTTTGCTCCATTTCCTTCTTTTTATCCAGCATCGATTGGCTCACTTGCGCAAGGCTTGAAACCAAACCTAGAACATCCCCAGAATCGACGGTTGTGGAGGCAGCAGCATTAGGAGGACCTGATGGAGCTGTCCTTGGTTGGCGTGGAATAGGTGCCACTACGTCTTCTTCTTCAAAATGGTCTTTCTCTTCAAACCCTTCAGGCAGTGTGGCGTCGAACTGTTTTGGTGATTTTACAGCTTTGTCGACCCGAAGTGCGACTGGACTATCTTCCGTATGAGGTTGTTGGCTGACATCTTCAACATCAACAGTAGATTCATGGATATGTCTGAATCCTCTTCCAGGGGATTGGAGTTCAAAGGGCGCAGGGCTTTGGGGCATTTCAAAAATTTCGGTGGCCCCAAGGGGATCAGAATCATCGAACATATCCATGAAGAACTGTGTGTTTGGTGAGGTGGCTTCGGTGTGTGGGGGTGAGGTGACCTGGGCAGTTGTGATGGGAATGGTAGGCCCAATGGTCACAGATTGTCCTTGAATGGAAGCAAAGACGAGGGAAACATCATAGGCTGGGGGAATGGGAAGTTCAGTGCGAACAGCAGCAAGGGGTGGAAGTGCAGCTGACGAGGTATGCCTAGTGCGACATCGTGACACGAAAGACGAGTCAGGAATAACGATCTCGCTGCGTGGACGATGACGACTATGAGAACTCGAGGCCTGGTGAGATGACTCGGCCGGTGCTTCTTCGTAGACCGAAAACATAGAATCTAGGTGGAAGCCATGGATTCTATTTTCTAAGTGAGAAGCGGCTAAAAGGGACAATAAAGAGCCGGTAGCGAACTGCTGCTTAGTATTGGCCTTAATAGCTCGTTTGAACTCACCAGAAACAGTCTTGAACCAATTATACGGTTCAAGAGGGGCTTTGGCTAACTTGGTGTGGGACTCCACTATCCTATGGAGGATTTGTGATGTGATGCAATCTTTCCTGAGGTTGCCAACCATCAAGAAGTTGTTCAGTTACTAGGCAGCAGCGTAAATTGAAGGCTCAGTGATGGCTTTCAGAAGGTAGTCGTCATTGGTCCAGTGCAGATCATTGGTGAGGTCAATATATGGCTTGATGGTCTATTTGGCATGCTTATGATTGGCTGAGGCCTGCGTGCCAGATGCTATACCTATAGCTACAAGGGCGGCCTCAGTGACGCGCACCTTATGTGTGGCTCACTGGAAAGTGATATAAAATTTAGATTTCTCTTCCTTCCACATACTGAAGGCAAGAGTGATGAAATCCATATTGATGCGACCCGAAAAGGCTCTCTCATGAATACCCATTGCAGTGAGCAGCGGCTCCGCAAGGGTCATCCACTGAATGACCATGTTTGTGCTAGGAAGAATCATGATGTTCGTTGCAGATGGGACATCACGATGGATAGTATAGCGTGGAGACTGGGAAGTATCGGTAGAAGACATGATGATCAGAAAGGAAATATAAAACACGCAAAAGTAAATCAAAAAGCAATGCAGGAATTTTGGAAGGCTTTAGTCGCAAGAAAAATTCGCAAGAGCTTCGCTAGCACAAGTGAGGAATGAATCGAATTTAGTCAACTTATAGGTGAATTTGGTGGGTCCATTACACTGAATACTAGTTTGGCTGAACAGTTATAAACAAAAATTTACAGGCATGTACAGTACTGTGAAAATAGGCTATAAATGTCGGCAAAGATTTCTGGAGATCTGAACCTATCAATCGAATCTTTTTGAGGTCCGGCGAAGGATGAACCTTCGCCCAGGTACTGTCATAAATGTATTTTTGCACAATCTAAACCTATGGTCAACCTAATTTTAATATTTAAGATCATCTAGCAGGTCGGCGAAGGTTCATAATGAGGTTAAGATACTCGGCGAAGGTTCCCAAAATGGCATATCAGTGATACTTCGCCTAACTCAAAAATTGGGTTTTCTCTTGACAGAAACCTTCGCCCACCTCAAATTAGATAAATCTAGAGTGGATGTACAATCTGAGAGCTCAACGAAGGTTTTTGGTATTGTATAGGCCAAATCTGACCAAAACAGTGATTTTCTAAGTCTTTTTCCATCAAAAAATTAGTGTGCTTTCTTTTTCCTATGCTGATGACTTTCTGACTTTTGCTCATCAGTCTTTTCTTATTTCTTGCTTGTTTTTTTTTTTACTGTCTTTTTCCAAAAATATCAGCAAATTAAGTATTGAAAACAAAAAATTGAAAAACAATTAAAATTTAAAAAAAAATTATTGAGATCAGGCTTGCTGAATTGGCAGAGCAGGCTGCCAAAACTTGCGTAATCGGCTGCCATTCACCGGAGTATCAAATCGTTTTCCATCCAAGTGCTCAAGAATTACTACGCCATAGTTCAAGATTTCCTTCACTTTATAGGGGCCTTTACCGGTAAACTTCAACTTTCCCTTGATCAGCTTGGTTTTGTACATCAACACCAGATCTCCTGATTTCAGCTCTTTTTTGTGTAATCAACGATCTTGCCATGCCTTGCGGCGTGCTTTCTCTGCTGCTAAGGCATGAACTGCCATCAATCGGGTTTCACATAATTTGTGCCGCTTCAAGACGGAGTTGTAAAGACTTCTCATCATTTAATCGTTCTGTTGCTGCTATGCGTAAGGATGGGATTAAAAATTCAATCGGCATGACAACATCTTGACCATAAACCACTTGAAAAGGTGTTTAATTTGTACTATTTTTGTAAGCGGTTCTGAATGCCCATAATGCTGCATGCAGTTTATGTTCCCAACCGGATGGACTCGCTTCAACTGTCTTTGTCGTAATGGTGCAGAGAATCTTATTGGAAGATTCAGCTTGGCCATTCCCTCTGGGATAGTAGGGAGTACTAAATCTGTGTATAACAAAAAAACTTTCTGGTAAACACTTTATTGTTTGATTAACAAAGTGTGTACCTCGGTCACTGACAATCTCGATCGGACATCCAAATCTGATTATAATATTTTCATATAGAAACTTGGCCATAGATTTTGCATCAGCAACTTTGACAGCTTTGGCTTCAACCCACTTGGTCATATAATCAGTTGCGACGATAATGTATCGGGCCTGAGATCCTTGCGCGGCAGGGTGAATAGGTCCAACATAATCTAGTCTCCATATTTCAAACGGTGCTTGCGATAAAATCGGATGAAAGAGTTCATAGTTCTGTCGAGTGTAGGTCATCGTGCTTGTTGGCAAACATCACATGTCTGAATACAATTTTCTATGTCCTTGTGAAGCGTAGGCCACCAACAACCTGATTGTAAAAGTTTGCGAATAGTAATATATGTAGAGAAGTGTCCTCCACCCATGCCATCATGTGAAAACATGATTAAATCTGGTACTTCAAGCGGTAAAACACACCTTTGTAAAATATTATCTGATCAACGATGATACAATTGTCCTGCAATTAATTGATAAGGTTGAGCCTTATGAATCAATTGTCTCTTCTGTACTTTTGTCAGGGAGTCATTCGGTTGTCCTAGCATCAGGTACTCAACAATATCTGCTGCCCACTCAGATACTGCTTCAACATAGAACAATGCAGCATCTGGTAGTTCATCATCCACTTCAGTAATAACTGGTGCAGATTCAATTCGCGAAACGTGATCGGCTAGATAATGTTGCTTGCTCTTTCGAACCACAATTCAAAAGTCAAATTCAGTCAATAACAATAACCATCTTGCAATACTTCCAGTATTGCATGTCTTGTTTACCAAGTAAAGTAACGGTTGATGATCCGTATAAAATGCAAAGTGCGTTTCCATGAGGTAGTGACGAAATTTCTGAACAGAGAAAATCATGGCTAATGCCTCACGTTCTGTTGTTGAATAATTCTTTTCTAGATCTGTAAGCTGTCTGCTTGCAAATCGTATAGGATAATCTTTCTTATAGTCACATGGCTGCGTCAAAACTGATCCAATGGCGTATTTTGAGGCATCCATATGAACATGAAACTCTATCGTCCAATCTGGAGAACGCAGTATTGGTGCTGAAGTTAATGTTTTTTTTAATTTTTCAAAGGCTTCTAACGCTTCTACTGTCCAAATAAGAACAATAGTCAGTTTGTATATAGGTCATGCTAAATTCGCAAAGAAGATAATAAAGATTCGATAGTAGTTCGCATGACCCATAAACACATAAACTCCACGAATTGTTGCTGGCGGTGGCAATTCCACAATAACTTTGATCTTAGAATAATCCATGGCAATACCATGTCTTGATATCACATGTCCAAGCACAACTCCGTGGCAAACCCATATCTGACATTTTTCTGGATTTAGAGAAATCTGATATTTGCGACTTCTTTCAAATACTTTCTCCATTCGATCCAGGTGGTCTGAATCTGTACTATGAACTCCTAAGTCGTCCAAGTAGATTTCAAGTAATTCACATGTGCCAACCCGAGGGCTTCATCAAAGATGGAGAAGAAGACAAGGTGTGTTTCTTGAAGAAGAGTCTTTATGGACTCAAGCAAGCACCAAGAGCATGGTCCTATCTTATTTCCATTGGATTTGTTGTAAGTTCTTATGAACCATCATTGTACTATAAATGTAATGATGAGAAGATCATTATATTAGCTTTATATGTTGATGACATTATACTCACAGGAAATGATTTAGATGGCATCAAAGATGTAAAAGTTTCCTTGTCTAGTGAATTTAGGATGGTAGATCTAGGACTTCTTAAAGTTATACTTGGAATAGAAGTCACTAGAAGTAATGATTTTACTTTCATATGTCAATCTAAGTATGCTAGATCAATCTTAGCAAAATTTGGCATGATTGATCGTAAAGGAGTTGAAACTCTCATGGAACTAAGTGTAAAAGCTTCTAAGGAAAGTGATGAAGCATCCTTTGAGGACATCACTACCTATAGAATGATTATTGGTTCCTTGATATACTTGACCATCACTAGACCAGATCTTAGCTTTTGTGTTGGCAAATTGAGTCAATTCATGCAAATTCCATTAATATGTCATTGGAAAGGAGCAAAAAGGGTGTTAAGATACATCTCGGCTACAAAAGACTTTGGCATAGTTTATGAAAGGACTAATATTTGTTTAAGAGCATATTCGGACTCAAGTTTTGCAAGTGACAAGATGGATAGAAGATCCATAAGTGCATTTGCTACGTTGTTATGTGGAGGAGCTATATCTTGGCTTTCCAAAAAGCAACATACCATCTCTCTTTCATTAACAAAATCCGATTATAAAGCTATGACAACAACAACAAAGGATGTTCTTTGGCTTAAAAGGCTTTTGGAGGAGCTTCATGTGATCAAGGATGAAGACATTTCATGCATATATTGTGACAATCAAGCAGCTCAACAACTTGCAAACAATCCAATCTTCCATGTTCGAACAAAGCACATTGAGATTTCACATCATTTCGTGAGGGAGAAAGTGCAAGCAAAGGAGATCAAGCTTATTCATGTTTCATCATCAGATTACATTGCTAATATACTCACCAAGGCATTGCCTAAAGATCCATTTGTAAAATTAAGATTGGCTCTTGGAGTTATAGATAGATCTATGCTAGATTTACCAAGCTAGATTTTTGAGGAGTGTAAAAAATGCAAAAATTATGCTTGGTCAAGGCCAAAATCATGTATATAGGATGATTACACATGTGTGGAGCCTGTTCCCACATGTGAAATTAGTGTACTTGTCATGTACCATAGTCATATAGGCTGTACATATGATTTAATTCAAGTTCTAGTGGCTAAAAAGGCCAAAAACTAGTTTTCTAGATATATGACACATGGCATCAATCTATTGATTGCATGAGCCACGTCCTTTGGTTAGGTGTCACATCCCATGTGTAGAGGACAGATCACACATGTGAAATAAGCGGCAGTAGGTGAGTTTTGACTTCTAGAAGATTTCCAAGTAGATCTCCATATAGTAGAAAATTGGACCAAAAGTGCTCGAAATAGAAAGTTTGATCCAAGTGTCAATTCTGCATGATGATTCACCATATGACAAAGCATCCTCACACGTGTGAGATCTGATGCATGATCAGTACCTCGAGCTCCAAGAAGTGTATATATAGAGGCATATTTGGCCATAATCAACATGAAAGCTCAATCTTGATTTTGGAAGCAATTTTGTTTCAATCTCTCCATTTGTCTTCATTTGTTTTGAATGTTTTGAGTTTCTATCATAGTGTACTTTGTTTTCAGGTTGGAGTCCGTACTTTGACAGGTTTCCACGCGTGTGAAACCAGCAAGTACATTTACCTTCATTAATGATTGTTCTTGTTAGATTTTCATGTCTAGAATTGATCTAGATTGATCTAAATCTTGTGTAGATTGATAGATCAATTGTATCTAACATCCAATACCTCTTGTGGATCAGATTAGGATCCATTCTTGGTCCTATTTTGTAGGTTTCCACATCTCGACCGACAAACTTCGCTCCTTTCTCAATCGAAGTCATCAGTCAATTCTCGACTGATGCCACCAGTCAATTCTCAACCGAAGCTGTTAGTCAATTCTCGTTAGACGCCACCAGTCAATTCTCAACCGAAGCCATCAATCAATTCTCGATCGAAGCCACTAGTCCCATCTCGACTGACGCCACCCTTATCTCTGTCTCAAATCTCAACTGACACATTTTTTCCAAAACACTATTTTTCCATTTTTTCACCATGTCTTCCAATCCGAGTTTCAGTTTTGATGACCCCGATAACCTTTATGATTGGGCACAATTTGCTTCAAACTGCCTTCATGACTGTGTTAAGAACAAGCAGTCGACAACAGTCCTGGGATATCTCATGACTAATATCACACTTCAACAGGTCATACATGGGTCCAGCCTTCAAAGACACCTACAAGTTGTTGACAAAGCGTGGGACATTCCTATAGGGTCCAAAAAGTCCAAGCGTTCATGCTCACGGGCCACTTCACCATCAGGGCTTCCACCCAAAAGGACGAACACCAATATTATTCCACTGGTACACAAGCCACAAAGTTCTCAACCCGATCCACAAGCAGCAGCAGCATTAGTAGCTCCATAGGCCGACACCTCTAAGGCCCAATTGCCAGACACAAGGCAACAACGCATCCATATAAAGCTTCAGGCCAGGAGGAAATCACCCGATGGCACAACATCAGAAGATTCAACTTCAGATGATGCAAGCTCAATCTCATATGCAGCCTCTCCGACACACTCCTCACCCTTACACACCATCGACAGGGGTGATGGAGCAGCTACATCATCGGCAGCAACAGACACGGGCACAACCCAAGTCGTGCCACCAGACCAAGTCACCACCCCACCCCTGTTGATTACCATGCCAACGCCGCCAACTTCACCAATGGCACATTCTTTGGGGGGGAGGAGTGGGGAGTCCCATTTTCCAAGACACGAAAGCGGCCCAACAGTCACAAAACAAACAACCATAGGCCCAGCAAGTGCATACCTTGGACACTTCACAATATTTTGATGTTGCGGACCTGATGGAGATCAGTGATGAGGAATCGGAAAAAGCAGATCAATCAGGAGGAAGTCTGACCCCTCCACTAACCACCACCACCACCACAATAACCACCATCTCTACTAATATTGTTTCTCCACTCCCTCCACTTCCATCTTCATTTCCTCCACAACATTTATTTTTTGGATTAGCTTCACCATCCCACACCCCTGATCAGTACCCAACCATCACTAATCCGGAGAAGCTCTCTGAGCAGCTAAGCACTCGATCCTCCAGAAATTAACACTGACATCGAGGGAGATGATGACTTCTTGGAAGATCCAGAATCAAGAAGATTCTCGCCCAGGCAAGACACGGACGTAGCTGAGCCGCCTACGAGCGAGCACGCAAAGGAAAAGGATATAGGCACTAAGGCCCTGGACGATGACCTGGCAAGGCCACCACAACAACGTAGGACAACTTTTCCTACCAGGCCAAGGGGCAAGATGGAAGATACCAAAGAGTCGAAAAAATTCGAAAAAAAATATTCTCCCAACATGAGGGGAGGCAAAGAGGAGATCGATCAAAGTCAATACTCCACCAGGGCTGAGATCATTGCGACACTGCAACCGCAACCTAAATGGCGGAGCAAGGTCTTAAAAGATAGCAGGCGGCTGCAAGAGTACCTGAGGGCACCGGCGTGGAACCGAGTTGATCCATTCCACATGCCACCCAAACGAAAAAATCCATGGCCTGTAGAGAAGCCACGGGTTGAATTGGTGAACTGGCTGGTGATTCCAGAAATTTCAGACAAAATCTCCCTGGATGACCTGAGGCTACAGTTGCTGGACTTCGGGCACAAATACAAAACCAGTGCCAATCCATGCGTGCAAGAAAGTGCTGAATATTGTCGATCAATGACCTTTCTAATGCAGCAAGAATGTTTTTGGAATCGTGGCTTGATCAATCCCAATGTGGCCCTCCAGTCAGAGGAAGACCATGAGATGATGGCCCGACTATACTACAGAGCGGCCTTCATGTCATCACGGTATGTCACCATGATACAAGACTGGCAGGAAATGGGTTTCATCGAAAAGATACGAGAGTACCTGGGGCCACTAAACTACAGAAGTAAGCTCCGCTTCCCCCTAGGAAAAAAAATGAGCGAGCGAAAACAAACGGCGAGGTGACGATGTGAGCAGGACTCACAAGAGGTTCTCAAAAGGGCTAGAATGTAGCGGTCATTGAGAAATCTTCATTTTTGCGAAACAGTTTTGCGATAATAAGCACCTGGTTTTACAAAAGCGAATGAAGATCCACGCTTTTCCAAGTGCCGAGCGGAACGACATCACATGTGTTGCAGTGGGTCCTGCAACAGATTAGGGGTGGATAATGTTAGCGGATTCCAGAGAATCCCCAGATGTCGAGCCAAGCTGAAGACACAGAGTATCTCTCACCCATGACCGAGGAGGTCTCAGAAGGAGGAGAGCAGAAGAAGCTGAGAGCCGAGGATTACTAGCTAGGATGACAGTTATTTTCTATGTGAGCCTACATGGTGTATCCCGGAGAAGGAATGACCATGTAGGAGCTAGTAATGTTTCCTAGGCAATGTAAATAAGTGTAGACCCCCTTAAGTAATTTAGAGTGAGCCACCTTTTGATGGTGACCTCTAGTGGAAGGGCCTTTTCCACTTGTGATTTCTAAATTAGTGGAATTGCCTCTTGGGCTCCACATGGGCAGCCCTCTTGCTTATTTAAGGGCCCCCCTCTCTTGTGAGGGAGCTTTTGATTGTACTGTCATTTCTCTTGATTGAATAAAGAAGATCTTCCACGAGTTCTTGACAATTGAGAAGCTCCTTGTTTGTGGCTATCTTCTTGAGTGAAATTCCTATGATTTCTTTGTGTGATTGTGGATTAATTAGATTTCTTGTTTACTTTCTTGCTTTGTGGAATGTAGATGTGGATTAATTTTTTTTTTCTTGATTTTGTAGTTTCAGCATGCAAGTAAACTATATAGGCTGAGATTGTGGATCTGATCTTGCATTTTTGCTAACAATCATGTCCTTGATTGTTCTTGGGTATTCCAAGCATCAAGAAATGGCTAAAATGTTGTTAGGAAGATTAGCTTTCTTGATTTTTGTTTCTTGTTGAGTAGCTTAATCCTGTTATTGTATTGTTCCCTGATTTCTTAGGATAGTTTGGTAGATAGATTGTAGATTTGCTCTTTGTCCAGAACGTTGATCTATGCTTGAGCTAGGATTGGTTGCATGGCTTGTAAATGCATGTAGCTGAGTAAACGTAACTGTTTCATCCCATTGACAGGCTGGGAATACACATTGCAAACTGAGAAATACTTCTGCTTGGAAACCGTTCTAAACAAGAGGACTTAACTGTAAAGAACTGGCTGCTAGAAACGGGCAGAAACACCCGATTTCGAGAGCTGTAAACACCTGAAGTAACAAAGAAAAGAAGAGGTAGGAAGAAGAAAACCGTGTTCACAGATTCGGTTGGAATCTGTGAACTGTGTGTGTGTGTGTGTGTGTGTGTGTGTGTGTGTGTGTGTGTGTGTGTCCAATAGGTTATTTGGGATTTTGCCTACAAAGTTATCGAGCTTGGTGAATGTCAAAAGCATGGATACTATCATGCCCATGAATGGACTGACCTTGAATCTATGTCTTGTAACATGTTATAGTGCCTCATGACCTCTTTACGATATGTAGATCTGAGGTCAGTCCATTAGTGGGCATGGCATACTTCCCTTTTGGAATGATTCGAATATTGGAGTTGTTCTATTGTAAGAGTTGAGAGTTCAAACTTATCCAACACACATGTATGTCTGAGATGCAAGATTTATAAGAATAATTTAACGAAGGTTTGGAAAACATGAAGTTATTCTAGATTGGAGCGTAAGGGTGAAGTTATCTAGATGTATTTAGATCAAATATTTTTTCTTTATCATAGAAATTAGCTACACATAATCAAGATTAGGTATATTTGAAAATCTTGAAGAATTTCAAAGTAATGTGTATCAACATGCATTACGAATCACTATCTTGTGATTGATTTTTTGCTTAGTGATTGGAACTCTCTAAAAGAATTCAACCGTATCCTATTTTTCATGTGAACCAATTAAAGAAGAATGTACTTGAAGAGGGCCATTTTGATATTGGGGATCAATTCGATCTATTGGAAGATTCATCTAATGGATTGCTTTCGAACCATAAATAGTATTTGATTTGTCTATTAAATTGTTATGTAGTCGTATAGTTGTCTATTATCTAGTTTGATGGAAGAACCATTCGAATGGTGATGAATCTAGGGAACTAGATAAGAGCCTTTGGTACAATTTATCTAACTTTACGTTCTGAGGACAAAATCAAATATAGGGGGGATTATGTCATGCCCATGAATGGACTAACCTCAGATTTATGTATCATAAATAGCTCAAAAGGCCTTGCTCAACCCATGAATTAATTATGATTATGAGAGGGTCGGGCCCTCATGGTATTAAGTCATAAATGGTTGGGGGCCTAAAATTGCCTTTCACTATAATAGGCACATGCTTTTAATGTCATCATTTTTCATCCTAAGTCCTAAAACCCATGATGGTGATTTTACATGGAACTAGTAATGACTCATTGGCTAGTGGTAGATGTGGCCCATTTAAGCCACTAATGTGTCCTAGTGAGGCATCTCAAATCACTAGTTGGGGTAGAGTTTTGGAGGGTATAAGTATACCCATAGGTATGCCCAGAGTAGAGCTTGATTTGTGAGTAGTAGCTACAATATGCTAGATTGGCATCTCTCCTACAATTGAGTTATTGCATGTGGTCTATAGCTTGAAGGCTAGAATAGATTGATTTAGATTTGGTTGGTGGGTTGGTTTGTTCCACCATTGAATCATTATTGTCCTCTTATGGTTCAGTCTCCTAGTTGAAGTTTTTAGGGTTCTCTTATAAGCACTCTTTATGATTTATTCTATGATCTTGTGACGAATACACTGGCGGGAACTTAAGTGTTTTTTTTTACCTTTGTAGTCAATTTTTTCAGTGGTTATATGAAAGCATGACTATTTCCTAGTTTAGGTTGAGAACTTCCTATCCAATGTTCCAAAAGATCTCTCTCTCCAAGAATGCCATGATTTGAATGATGCTAGGAGGGTGGCATTGGGTAATCAATTATCTCCAACGACACAATATATTATCATCAAAGAATTAAAAAACAAGCACCTAGGAGCCATACTAGGACGTTTATGGAGGATTATGTTTGGTTTTGTTCACAACTATTCGTGTAGTAATCTTTATCAAATTTGAGCATACCTTGATTCTCTAAGGCAAAACACATCTCCTCATAACAAAGAAGCTGTGCATCCACTCCACCCTCTCATCCAATGGTGGAGAAGACTCCATGACGACATGACGTCAGCGTTCAAGCGCACTGAACCATCGCGGACGAGGGTGGGACCATGGCACGACCAAAAATAAGCTCTTCCGTCTCTTGCTTGCCACTGGATCACCTAATTCACATCCTAACAAAAAACAACCCACAAAACTCCAAAGTCTCCCACTTCACATGAAAAGAGTGGCACATCCCACAGCATGGGCCCCCCACCCTTAATTAAATGCCTGTGGGCTATTGGGATTCCGAGGGAGGAGCTGCTCATTTGGGAAGGTGCTCTTTCTTCGCGTGGCCCCCACACCCTCTCTCTCTCTCTCTCTCTCTCTCTCTCTCTCTCTCTCTTCTGTTTTCTCTTCTCTCTTTCTTTTTCCTTCACTAATTTACTTCTGTCTCACTATTCTTGCCTCCCAAAAGATGGTAGTGCTTGCTTTTGGAGCTTTTTCTTTTGCCTTTTCCCTTCAGAAAACACTGGAATGCTGCTGTTTTTCTTCCTTGCAGTGGGTGCCATATTCTGTGCTCCAGTGTAGCTAGATCGCCATGAATTTGATGCATTTTGCAGCTCTTGGCTCCGGGATGGCAGAGGCTTTGGATCTGCGTCTAGAGTGGCCTCAGCTCACTCGCTTTCGGGTTCTTTCATGGCTGCGGTTCTGATGTGGATGGGTTCAATGGATGCAAGCGTTTGATGGCTGCCAGATCTGGACTCAGATGTTGTTGGGATTGCCAAGCATGGGGTGGAATAACCAATTTGGGCTGATGGCTTTACAATGCGCTTGCCATTCTGAGCTGCTGAGGAAGGACAAGAGGAGTGGTGACTGCAAACCCTTATTCTTACCTTGAAGAAAAAGGGATGGAGTGCAGAGTAGACAAGGAAAAGTGAATGAGTTGTTTGCGGCAAAAGTAGAGTCACATGTGGGATTAGTAGCTGTGGACAGTGGGGCAGCAGGCCCAGGTAGCTTTCGTTGAGGGTGCTTGAGTATGAAAATGGGCTATTTTTTTTGTTTTGGAAGAAAAACGCACGATATCAAACATCCAAGGAAGACTGACAGCAGCAAACATGATAGTCAGTCTTCTCGACGATCGCCTCATCAGCACACCAAAGTCCCCTTAGGTAATTGCATTTCCGAATTCTGTTTCCTTGCTTATATCAGTCTTTTTCTCATTTGATCTAAAGTTAAGTTTAAGGTGCAGTAGCAATGACGGTTATATGAGCCTTGAAATTGCTGGACCAACTGGTTCATCACTTTTGTTCAATCTGTCGCCTTAAGAAAGCATCACTATTATGGACCTAGAGGTAAAACTCTTACATCTTGACCTTGAGGATTATGTACACCCTTTGGATGTAAAGGTCAATTTTCAGCTTATAATTCTCCCCGTGTGCATGATAAAAAGTTTGATCGGTGCACTCTGTTCCATTTGTGTGGTGTGGCCTCTACACTCTGTAGTGCAAATTATTCTATACAGTCATGTGTGCCTCTTATTTTCTAAATTGGCTTCTGACGTATGAGGTGCAAGTGCTTTGTGCCATTTTGTAAGTGCAAGGTTCAAGCAAATCTAGCCTAGATGTCATATGCGAAGGCTATTGACTATCTACTCGTCGTTTTCCTTTTAAATTTGCAGATAAAATCAAGTCCAAAGGATCTTTTGATGGTAGCAAAGAGTCGCAGCAAGAAGGAACAGCTCGTATTGCAGCACAGACATTCACTTTCCGTGAGCTTGCTGCAGCAACCAAAAATTTTAGACCCGAGTGTCTGGTAGGAGAGGGAGGCTTTGGGCGAGTGTATAGAGGGCGCTTGGAGAGCACAGGACAGGCAAGTCTATTGCCAAAGGGACATCTTAGAACTTCAATACAACCATTTACGTTTTCAAGTTCTGAATTTCTGTTTTGCGTTTTTGAGTTCTTGTAAGTGCTACTAAATCCTATACAATTTTGCAATGAATGTTATGATCTTGGTTTTTTGGGTTGCAGATTGTTGCAGTCAAGCAACTTGACCGAAATGGTTTACAAGGGAACAGAGAGTTTCTGGTGGAAGTTTTAATGCTAAGCCTACTTCACCATCCGAATTTGGTCAACCTGATTGGCTATTGTGCTGATGGCGATCAAAGGCTTCTAGTGTATGAGTTCATGCCGCTTGGCAGTTTGGAGGACCATCTGCATGGTGCCATTCAGCTTCTCCTCATATGCTGACTTAATCTACTGTTCATGCTATTTTCGATGCCTTGCTGGCATGGTCACAAGTAGATTATGTTTTTTTTTCACAGTTCGAATTGTCCTCCTACAAAGTGAACTGTAAAAACCCTATATTTTTTTAAAATTTTGTATGAAACTTGTGAAAAACCATTATGGCGAAACAGTCCTAAAATTGCGAATGGCTTCGAATTGAAATTTGTTGTTAGTATTCACATTGGGTGATTGTTTACTGCTTTACATATTTTCTCGTTCTTCTTGTTATAGATAATTTCTCAACCTTTCCACAAGTGTTTCAATCTGGAATCAACCAATCCTTATTGTATACATATTTGTTTTGCCAGTGTAGCAGAGTGTTGCTTTTGCACGCCATTCATCTTTCTTGATATTTATGTGGCAAATTTCATATAAATTAGGATTAACTTGCTGAAAGGCTATTTTGAAAATTATAGCAGACCGTCCATCGGACATGGAGCCTCTGGACTGGAACACAAGAATGAAAATTGCTGCAGGTGCTGCAAGAGGTTTGGAGTATCTACATGACAAAGCAAATCCTCCTGTAATATATCGAGATCTGAAATCATCAAACATTCTTCTTGCCGAGGGCTATCATCCCAAGTTATCCGATTTTGGCCTTGCCAAGCTTGGCCCAGTGGGGGATAAGACACATGTGTCAACCCGCGTGATGGGAACTTATGGATATTGTGCCCCAGAGTATGCAATGACAGGCCAGTTAACATTGAAGTCTGATGTGTACAGTTTTGGTGTAGTTTTACTGGAGTTAATAACTGGGAGAAAAGCTATTGACAATGCCAGACTGGCAGGAGAGCACAACCTTGTTGCTTGGGTATGATCACCTGAAACTTAACTTCTGCAAATGCTGGTTTAGTCCTGACTCCTTAGTAGAACTTGCTTATCTTTGTTGATGAGAGCTATTAATAGTAAGGAGAATATAGATATCATAAAAGGTGGTGATTTCTGTTAGTATTTTGACCAAGGAACTTGATCATTCCAATTTCCTGTTTCTATTTGGTAGTGTTCTCATGTGAAGGAAGATGAAGTTTGATATTTTGGTTGTGTTTTTTGTATTCAAGGACGTGTGTTTGATGTCCTGTCCTGAAGAGTATTTATCTGTTGACAAGGAATCATAATTCAAGAGTATTTTTTGTCTTGACAAATAGAAAATCAAAGTTTTCTGTTCAAAATATAGAGGTTCTTTGCTGTGTAACACTGGATATAATTTGGTTTGCAGTTTCTTGCATGTTGGGGCTATTCTCATCATTAAGCAAAGGTTGCTAGTTTTACAATGCTTTTCCACTTGTGTGAACCACCTCAAGGTCTCAAGTGCGCAATGTATTAGATTCTTGACAAGACTGAAAAATATATTGTCTTATCAGGCTCGTCCTTTGTTCAAGGATCGTCGGAAGTTTGCATCAATGGCAGATCCAATGCTTCAAGGTCGTTTCCCAATGAGAGGTTTGTACCAGGCACTCGCTGTTGCTGCCATGTGCTTACAAGAACAAGCTGCCACTCGACCACTTATTGGTGATGTAGTTACGGCATTGACATATTTAGCCTCGCAGACATATGATCCTGGAGTTCATCCTGTCAATGGAAGCAGGCTGTCACCATCAACTCCTCGAGATAAAAGGGAAAAACAGAGAGGGTTATATGCTGGCTCCGATGAGCGAGGACAGAAGGAACAAGGAAGTAAACAAGGAGGAGGTCGATCTCCATTGCACGCTCAGGCATCACCTGACATTCGCCCTAAAGATAGCAAACTTCGACGAGCCAATGGAGCCATGGATGCTGATAATGCTAGAAGAAAAGATTGGGATGACTGGGAAAGATATGATGGGCAAAGAGACAGCCCTATGCATGCTAGCAAGGCATCAAGACAAGGTCATAGACCTGTCAGAGAGCGTGAACGTGCTGTAGCTGAAGCTAGACTTTGGGGAGACACTTGGAGGGAAAGGAAGAAGGAAGTCCTGCACAGTGGCAACAATGGATTTGATGTAGGGTTTGGTTAAATGATGTGACATTCTGGACTTAGAAGGTCAACTGCTTTAGGCAAAATGATTGAAAAGTGCTCTCTTTGGAAACACATAAAATTTCAGTGGACAGCACTAAAACATGAAGACTTGCTCAACACTGTTCCTATTTTATGAACATCTCGGTGGATTTGTTTTTAGATAGATCACAGGGTCAGGAGCTCCTTGTTTCACCTTGCAAAGTTCTGTATCCAGATTCTAGGAGGATTCAAAGAGTAGGTCACGGTTAAACCGATGACTACTTCGGCCTACAAAATTTTCTGGTACTGATAATAGATGCTACACAGGTAAATCAGTTCATTTATGTAGATCAATGATGGTTGAGAAGTTCTATGGCTTAAAAAAATTGGGCAAATTATCTGAGGTGATGTTTCCCTTCAGTTCTGTTAGGCGTGGTTGTGTTTTTATTCGAAATTGAGGATTTCTGCATCAATTCCATGAGTTCATTGCTTATTTGTGGATGTCCTTTGTTCTGTAAACAGATCTTTTAGAATATGCAACGTCCATTATGTTGAGAGAGGATACTCACTTCTGACACTTTCTAGGTTAGGATAAATTGACTGCCTCAGAATGGCATTTGCATTCACAGAATTTGACTGGTTTCGCTCCTCAGCTCAAAATCTGATAATCGGTTGGCCAGTCTTTTTTGCTGTTTATCTTTAGCCTTAAAGTTTGCAGTTGGCAGTCTGAAACTGGGCATTCTATATCTCAGTCAATAAGATATGCTTGTTTATGGTTCAGTGCCTAGGATTACTGCCTGATATGCCTAGAGGGTTAAGCAATCATATGTAAACTGAGGGCTTCTTAAGGTGGATGGATGGATTACGACCTTTTGTGATACAGCTTTCTTGGTATCTCATTCTTGATAAGAAGTCGATCAGGATGGCCATGCATTTCACAGGACTTGAATGTTATCTCTAGTTCAGAGAATAGTGCCTTCTTTTAAGCAAGATTTAAAAAAATATTAGTGGTTACATCATACATGACTTACATTGATTATAGAATCTAGTCCGATCTCCTCACCATTCTTCAATGCTCATTGTTATACATCACGACTTAAGAGGATTGAAACTTGAAGAACTTATTAAAGTTGTTTAGAAACACGGTACCTGATAGTTGACAACAAGGCACCTAGTACTAAGTATTAGAGCTTTTCAAAATTGGTTTTAAGTCTTCAAACAGCGTAGTAGGTAGTAGGTTCTTGATAGGAAGACATGTCAACATTCACACCTTTCTCTAACACGGACCCTATGACACTATGAATAGACCAGTAGACACCTATATATAGGCTGTTGGACACTAGAATATATCACATGAACAAGAAATAAGGAGAGCTCTACCAAATCCTGATTGATGACATCTCTCTGTCCAATTCACATACTCTATGAATTTATCAAGTGCTTCTAATTTATTTTGAATGAAGTACACTCTGGCAAATTTACTATAATCAAGGTTATGTAATATTTTTGAGCCTCCTACTGAGATCACGTTGAAAGGCCCACAGATGTCAGAATGCACTAACCACATAATCTTGGTCGTTCTGTAGGAGTCTTTGACAAATGGGGTGCATGACATCTTACCCTTTAGACATGCATCACAGGTGGTCGAACTGGTTGCATTCGAGATGCTGACCCCTGTTATGGCTCCATGATGGCTTGCTTGGTAAAGTGCCATTGAGTGCATGTGGCATAGTCTCCTGTGCCATAGAGTGTCTAGCAAATCATCATGAGTCTGATGCACCTGATCTGCAGGCAGGCCTCCCTCTTGGATTTTTCTTTGTTGCCGTAGAGGGCCTGGTCAGAACCATCTTTGTGATCAAGGTGTTCTCTACCCTTGACTTTCTCTCGAATCTCGACAATTGCCTTTTCGAGGGTCATTGTAGGATCTTTCGCGAGCAAGGTTCTCGTCGTTTGGAAAGATCTGGGTAAGGCTCTCAACAGGTAAGCGAGCTGCTTCTCAGCTGACACTGCATTCTTTGCTCCAGAGTTATGTAGTGATAGAAATAGATCCTTCATCTTCCTCACAAAAGAAGTGAGGTCTTTCCCATCCCCCTGTAGATTTGTCAATTGATCTTCTAGCATCATTATTTGACTTCTTGATTTCGTTTGAAATCTTGTGAGCAGTGTATTTCTGTTGTAAAGCTATCTTCATAAGCTTTACTTCCGGCGCCACTGGCGCCAGCATTGTCCTCGGTGCCAGCAGCGCCCCTGCTGCTCCCGGCGCCAACGCCACTCATGGCGCCAGGTTGGATCTCAATATTGGTTTTCGGAACTTCAAGTTGGTTAAGTTTGATCGTTGGCTGCTTGTATGTTAAGTGGGTTTGGATGGCAAGAGTTGAAGACTGGGAAGCTAAGTCGTGGTTCCCGGCTCCCTTTGGGATGCCTGCGCTATATGTGGTATCAGAGCCGTCTGGCCGGTGAGCTATGCGAATCTCACGGAAATGGCCACTGTTTGGGGTTCATCAAGACAACTGTTGTGCAAGGTGCTGCCCACAGTGTAAGCACGGGTGCGTCCACGGTCGGGGTGGTCGGCAGAACGGGGGCTTGATGAGTCAAGGTGCTGCCCTTAAGGTGTAAGCACGGTAAGTTTTCGCGGTTCGGGCCTGGCGTGGTCTGCACGTAGGACAGATGAGGCAATGTGCTGCCATTAGGTTGGTGTAAGCACGGTCTGTGCCTTGTGGGGTGCGGGGTGACATATTCGCGATAGCCACCGTTCGTTTAGCTATAAGGGCTATCGACCAAATTTGGTGGGGGCGTTACTGAGGCAATGTGCTGCCTAACGGTAAAAGCACGGGTGCGTCCACGATTTGGGTGGTATGCTGCCGATCGTTTAGCTATAAGGGCTATCGACTAGATTTGGTGGGGGCGTTACTGAGGCAATGTGTTGCCTAACGGTGAAAGCACGGGTGCGTCCACGAGGGTGGTATATTCAAGGATAGCTGCCATTCGTTTAGCTATAAGGGCCATCGACCAAAAAGTGGTGGGGCGTGACTGAGGCAATGTGATGCTTAATGGTGAAAGCACGGATAGTTGGAGGGGTGTCCTATGTGGGCTGATTCTGTGATCGATTTGTATGGGCGCGGCCAGGCAAAGGTCCGTTGGCAGGACCATCTCAAAGGGGGACCTTGTCTTTGTTACTTGTTAGTAAACCTGCTTGAGTGTCTTACTTGTATGTATTCGTGGTGAGTCTTAGTACTCGTGCTTTGCCTGGTTTGCATGATTGCTTGTGATACAAGGAGCTGATGGCTCGAGAAGGAACCTTTTTTTTGAAGGTTGATACCATCAAACAAAGAGGACTACAGAATCTGTGGGGCAGATTTGCACTTCAAGTACTCGCACGTGAACGGCAACGAAACGACTCAATGTTTGCAAAGGATGGATGGCTAGCCTGTTTCTTGGGTTAGTTTCATTTGCGACAACGCTCACCAAGACGCAAGCAGAAAGTCAAAAGTTGGAAAGGGCAATTTCAGGGGAGATCTTCTATGGAGTAGTTGGTCTTTGGGACGGCCACCTTCGGAACTGAAACTCACTGAGCATGGGTGATATCCAGTATCAGTTGGATTTTTCCTCAAAGGGGAAAGACTAGGATCCTCTTCAGAGATTGGCAACAAGTTGGATCGAGCCATAATCCTAGCATATGGGAAGCAAAGTGTTGGAAAGGCATTTTGTCCAAAGAACTCTACTCTAAGTCCAATCAGCTGATTTTATAAGTGGAGGGGAACTATCACACACACCTCTCTCTTGGGGCAAATTTTGAATGAAAGTTGATCAAAACGGGGACAAATTCAAGGTGACCTAGCCATACTCACACGAGAAGACTGGCGAACTTTGGACCTAATAAGTTGACAAGTTTTTGTTGTGGAAAGGAAAGCTTGTTATAGGCTTTATCTGGACCAGCAATGATGAGGAAACATATGAGTACGTTGGCTTGTGTCACGTGTAAGGCAGTTGATCAATGAAGGAACTGTGAAAGTTGAGTCTTGCATGAGAGACTTGGTATTTCGAACGGACGCTAAGGGACAGTTCGCGTTGAGATCGGACTAGTGCAAACTCTGGGTGCATGTGTCTGATTCAAAGAGAGCTACTTGAAGCCAAGCTCGATGTACACTTCTTGTTTTGACCGTGAGGCAACTGGTGCGACCCTTTGGCTTTCCACGAGGTCGATATTTACATTTGGGCTGATTCAAAGAGCTACTTCAAGCTAAGTGAGAGGTGCATTGTGGAGTACTCAATCTTTGCCTACCTTAAAGAGCCAAGATGGAAAAGTATCAAGATCAGGTTGGGACAAGGAGAGAAAGCAACAAGGCACGGAGTGGACCATAAAGTGGGCAATCAAAAGAAAAATCCTTTGGCTCAAGGAGCCTTGATACCTGTGCGGAACTGATCAAATTTGGAGCTTAGGGAGCTCAACACAAATTGCATCAAGGACAAATCAGGAGCTCAAAGGAGTTCCAAAGTCGAAAGTCAGAAGCGACAGGGGCAAACATTTCAAAGAAAGGCCTCTGTCACCAGTTAATAAGGTTCTTGGGTTTTACGAAATCGATATCAAATCTACGCTTTATTCAGACAAAGAGATATTTTCAAGTTATGTAATTTTTCAGTACAAATAGCTGAGCCTCCGACTTGTGGTGTGCCAGCTTCAATGTTAATAAACAGTGGCCAGTAAATTGAGTACTGTGCCAAGTAGCTTAAATGTATAGCTATTTTAATTGGGAGACACCTTTACTTTAATCTGACATCTGATGAGGACATCAGATTTTATAAAGGTGGGGTGGATATTGTAAAGCTATCTTCATAAGCTTTACTTCCAGCGCCACTGGCGCCACTCCCGGCACCACTGTGACCAGAATCCAGCCGGCGCCAAGTTCCTATGGCTGAAAATCTTTGATAGGTTCTAGCGAAGTCCAGAGAGCTCAGATCGATGTGCAATCACCTCACATGATCTAGGCATGATTAAAGGAAGCCTGGGGATCAATAAAATCTAGAGAGAGAAAATGACTTTCTAGAAAGAGAAAATCTTAGAGAGAGAAAAATGTGCTTCACCAGCCTGGGTAGAGTGCTTGGTATGAGGGGGGGTGCCGAATCCCACCAATACTATAGGGGAGTGCGGGTTGCGACTCAGGGCGAGCTCCAACCAAGTCTCAGCCTCCCTTGCTGGAATGTTGTCCTGGCACTCGCCTTGGCATGCCAGCTCCCCGGAGACTAGGGTCGGTCACACACTTGAAATGTAACCTTCTCAGATTTATCAATAAAGTGGGATTTTTCTCAAACTGACTCTGATTACCTTCTGGGTTTCAGTGTTCAGTAAAAGCGCCAGTTGTAAGGCTGCTTCAAAATTTTTAAGTTGGCACATAGCTGAGGGTCGTATCCCGGGACGCCAGCGGTATGTCGTCGGGACCATTCGGTCCGTGGTGCCAGCGGTATGCTGTCGGGACCATTTGGTCCAAGAACTGGTTGTCTCCATATCTGTCGCGGCTTGTGGTTCTGAGTGTTCTTTGCATGAACATGAATGGGTTAAGCTCTTGGGGAACGGGCTCTAACCTGTCGGCTGAGTTGGATGGCTTGCTTCGGTGGAAGTTACATGTTTATGGGTGTCCAGTCTGGCGTGGCGCTCGTGACGAAGCTTTCAGTTGGTTAAGTCTGATATAAGTCAGACCGCTTGCTTGGAATGGATGTTACTTGTTTGTAACGAAGCTTCGAGTTGATTAAGTTTGATGTATGTCGGACGGCTTGCTTGGAGGGAAGTCACCCACATCGGGACCCCCGATCTGGCATGGCGCCAGGTTGGATCTCAATGTTGATTTTCGGAACTTCAAGTTGGTTAAGTCTGATCGTTGTTGGCGAGTTGGCTGCTTGTATGTTAAGTGGGTTTGGATGGCAAGAGTTGAAGGCTGGGAAGCTAAGTCGTGGTTCCCGGCTCCCTTTGGGATGCCTGCGCTACAATTTCACATCTCCTTAGCTTTGGAGAGTGTGGCCAGGTCAAGTGTGAGACTATCTTCGATGGAAGATGATAGCAAGGCTACTGCCTTGTCATTTTTCTCCCTCCACTCGCGTAGCTCTTTGCCAGATGTCGTAGGCATCTCTTCTGTGCCATCCACCCAGGGAAATAATCCTTCACCCTTGAGTTTCAATGATGTCTTAACTTTCTAGGCTAGAAAGTTAGATCCTGAATAATCAAGAACTATACAGATCTTGCTCTATATGTTGTTGATTGAAGCCATTGCTTCTAAAGTGTGTTCTCTTGTTGATGGTTGTTTGTTTGAATGCTTGGCCTTCTAGATTTGATAGCCTTTTGGCTATGTCAGATTATGACAAGGTAGGCTCTGATACCACTGATGCGAAACGAAACAACAATTCAGATGGATTTCAGATATGATTGCTGGTCACTGCCAACTGTATCATTCCTATAGTCCTCCAAAATATAGACAGACACTGTTGATCTACGTTTTGATTAACATAGCATTCAACAAAATTCAAACCAAGGTGCGGAATTAAATGAACAAGTGAATCAGACACACGAATAGTAGCAGACTAATTTACATTCAAGATCAGACAAGATAAGAGTGATATGTGCGCAACGGCTACAAAAAACATCTATTGATTTTTTTTTGATTCTTCAAGCACTGCATGCAGATCCATGCAGTGCGTTGGCATGAGAGAAATACAGTTTTCTCACGAATTCGCGTCTCGCTTACTAGCGGACTTGTGGATCTACAGATCCTATGCAGAATTGTCTCGCATGCAGGCGGACTCGTATTCTATATTTTCGTCTTCTTGTTTACTAGCATTAGACTTCCTTTTTTTTTTATCATGCATCAACCAGAAGGTATATAGTCGCGTCATGTAACTTTTAGATTAGAGTGATTAAACATCTACAACTAATCACGAATTACAAGAGTGGCAGATTAGCCACGACCTAGAGTGTATCTGCTGATGTCATGATATCAGATCAAATATCTGTACTTCGTACTTGCATGATCTTGTTGGTTCTTTTGGAGCGTGAGGGCAAAAAAAGGGTGTCGCTTCGAGTCGTTTGACTTTCGCGTCGTCTAACTTTCTCCTGCTGCACAGCGAAAAATTCTTTTTCGCAAATTTTTCGCGTTCATGTCTTTTGGTCAAGGTGTTCGCGAACATTTTCGCTTCATGTCATTTGACTTTCGCGTTCGCGAACATTTTTGTCAGAGTGAGGGCTGAAAGCTAGCAAAGCTTTTGTGATAGAAACATTTTGTTATTCACTCATAAGATCTAATTTCTAAACACAACAATTGAACCAGCACAGATATGGATGTAGTCAAGAATACAATGTATTGAGACTTGAAGCAATGTCAAGCTCAAACTCGTACTTGAGCTTACTAGTTTTGAGCTTACATGTGCAACCTGAAAATGGCACCCCTCATTGACCCATATGAGGTGTTGACACTCATACATGTAGCAGAAACTCAAACTCCAAACTCCAAACAATCACCTTAGTTGCGATTAAACAATTTGGGATATCAAATTCACTGATTTGCACAAAACTAAGTAGAATAGACCAAAATAGTGGCTTGTTGGACAATCATTATGCAATATCAAATACAAGAAAATATGCAAATTAAACAACATAAAATCACAAAAAAATAATTAACTTTTGGGATTCTAGCACCACTCTTTGCGACAAGAGAAAAAAAAAATTGTTATCTAGTCTTTTGCACCTACAATACAGTATCAATGTTTCTGGACACATCTACTAGTGCTATGAAGGGTTAAAAGGATTCATGGGGGGACAACAAGATGAAACGATTTGGTCAAGGTTTGAAGGTGTAGAAGGATACGTTATCTTCAAGCTCTTCGGATAATAGTAAGCAATTTAATCTGATAGCGACAAGCAAAAAGATCCTTCACAACAGAATCTGTTTGGTTGTTGATTCCTCTTAACAAGCACAAGAAATTAGCTCTTATCACAGAAAGCTAACAGAGTAGAACGTTAATTAAGTTTTTTATCCGAATACATAGCTCATTCGAAATTAAAGGAGGTTTTGTTTAAAGTTATGCTTTTAGGATTTGGCTGATTCCTTGCATACATTAGTTAGAATTGTCGCTCCCAATTGTCGCCTATAAATCTGCGTTAGAAAATCTAGAATTCAGCACAAAGTGAAGAGTGTCTCATAGGCCGATGCATATCAAGATCAGTTACAGAGTAACTCTAAGTGTGTTTGCTCAATTGATAAGAAGAGTAATTGTAACAGAGAAGAGAGGAAAGGAATGCACAAGCTTATAGAAACTGGCTCTCTTCTCTCTAATGATAGCTGGATCTCTGCTTAATTACAATGGCACTAAGTGTCGTCCTTATAGAGACGAACACCAGGCCTAATCGTCGATCACCAACCGTTAAGGTGTCGGTTGGGATCAGCTGGTGTAGTTGCCCTTGCAATAACAAAACTTGTTGTAAACGGTCCTATCAACTTAATCTTGCATTGTTGTCATAGTATTCTGGAGTGTGGCCACATAACCTTCCAAAGTATCTACAGATTGCTTGCTCTTTTTCAACTCCGCTTCTGACTTTTCTTCATGTTTGACGATCTTGAGTTCTCGACTCAACTGGATGACTTTCTGGCTGATCTGAGTGTTTTCGGATCCCAATTCGGAGATGCGCTTCTCCATAACGGTCTTCTCATCAATCATGGTCTGGATCACTTGCACAAGGTTAGAAACTAAACCAAGTGCATCACCAAAATCCACGGGTGTAGTAGCAGCAACAACAGCAGAAATAGTAGATCCAGGAGCTTGTCTAGATTGGCCTTGAATTCTTGTCTGTGGATCTTTCTCTTCGAAGATATCTTCTCCTTCATAACCATCTGGCATAGTGGCATCGAACTGCTTCGGGGATACAACCGCATGAACGATCCGTATCGTATTTGGTGCATGATCTTGTGGATCTTCTTGTTGATCTGACTAGAACTGTTTTGCTGAATAAAAAATATCAAGAGTTTCATGGAATTGTTTGAATCCTCTTCTAGGGGATTGTAATTCAAAGGCCGTAGCCCCTAGGGGATCAGAATCATCGAACATATCCATGAACTACTGAGTGCCCAACGAAGTAGCTCTGGTTTGTGGGGGTGAGGTGGCTTGGGTTGTTATGATTGGAATGATTGATCCAATGGTCAAAGAAGGCCCTTGTGAGAAATCAGTGGCTAGGGAAGCTTTAGTGGCTGATGGGATAGGTAGTGCAGTGCGAGTGTGGCAACGGGGGGTGGTAGCACAGCTGACGATGGTTGCTGAGTTCGACGACGAGTCGTGGGAGGCGATTCGGGAATGATAATCTCGTTGCGTACACGTCTACGACTCTGTGAGCTGGATGTCTGGCGAGAGGACTCGATTGTTGCTACTTCATAGGTGGATAGCACTGACTCTGCACGAAATCCATGGATCTTATTATCGAGGTACAAGGTGGCTAAGGAGGACAACAGAGAGCCAGCAGCGAACTATTGTTTGGTGTTACCCTTAATGGCTCTCTTTAGCTTTCCAAAGACCGTCTTGAACCAATTATAAGATTCCAAGGGTCCCTAATCTAACTTATAGTTAGATTCTACCAGGCAATGGAGGATCTGAGATGATATCCTTTCCTTCATGAGGTTGCCAACCATCAAGAATTTTTTCAGCAACTGGGTGGCGGCTTGGAGGGCTGGATCTCTAATGGCCAGGTAACCATCATTGGTCCAATACAACTCTATGGTAGTGTCTATAAAAGGCTTTATGTTTGTGGTTTGGTGAAGGGTGTGTCCCTGAAGAAATTCCTAGGGCAGCAAGGGCGGCTTTAGTAACTCGCACCTTGCGGGTAGCTCCCTAGTAGGTGATGTTAAATTTGGACTTATCCTCATTCTAACTACTAATAGTAATAAATTCCATATTGATTTATGAACTCTTGCTTGGTCACCCTTGGCTTTCTAATGCCCGTGTAGTACATGACTAGGATGAGTAACATTTAGCAATCGAGATCAGTCAGTGACCATTGATTCTGTAGGAAAGATCAAGCCCACACGTGCAATAGATGATGGATCTTCCACTACCAAATCCCTGTTGAACCATACAGTGAAACTCAAGAAATGGGGCACTACACGCAGCACACTAATATCATCAACTAGAGTCATAGTTTAGCAATGATTGATTGTGTTAAGACATAATATTGTTTCTTAAATACTGGTAGTTCAGATAAGGAAGACGGACTAGGTGAACCATCAATCACTTTGGACACTCCCATTTTTAATATCCGATTCATTGAAATCCTCCCGCACAATGATGAGTTGTTAAACGTTGCCTGGCTCTAATATTTTTTTGATAATAATTGCAAGTTCTGTTATTTTTTTGTAATATTGATCATTAATTTATTTTTTATTATAGGCATAAATTATTCATGAAAGTTCAAGAGGCCCTAGTAACAGGGTTAAACTGTAATGATTTTGATGAGTGCCAAAGGCTTTATCCTCTGAGCAGTAAAAATGAAGCTCTCATTTCCTTTTTGATATTATTTAGAGATATGGTATTCACTTCACTCATGCTTAGCATAAAACTATATTAATTTTTTATTTTGAACATTCATATCTTATGTTAAGCATAGTAATTATATTCTTTTTGCTAGCCTAATCTCAAGCCTAGCATAGATTTAATTTACTGATTATTTATTATATTCATCCTTAGTACCTTTCTTAAAATCGAAATTTTTTAATTACTTGTTTTGTACATCTTATACTAAGCATAGTTGCATTCTCTCTTCTTTCAGTCGGTTGAAGACAAGAAAAATAAAGTCCTTCTAGAGCAATTTAAACGACATATTCTTAAAGTGGAGGCAAAAAAAAAAAAAGACAGAGAAAGATTGGCACGGGTTGAGACTATTGTCGAAGAAGATTCAACAGAGGCTTTTCTCCTGAAATGTGTCGATGATCAACCATGTATTTACACTGTGGAAGAAGGAGATTGTCGAAAAATTTCAAAAATTTTAAAGAAAAACCCTACACTCTTTGCATAGCAGACATCCCCTATGGATTTCAGATGAAAGAATCTCTAAATAATGATTCTCCATTCAAATTCACTGAGATCCATAGTGTGTTGATTTCACACATGTGGATTGTCCACAACATGTACTTGTGATCTCCTAAGGTGTGTAGATGCACCAAGATCAAGACTAGCACTTCCAACTCTCACTCACACATATGGGAAGTATTCCAAAAGTAATCTAAGTAAAAACAAGCTGCTCTCCTCGGGTAGAGAGAGAGAAAATCATCAATATCTCTCGAGTAGAGAGAGAAAGCTCGAAAATCACTTACACTCAAAATCCACTCAATCTCAAAATCAATTAGATCCAAATGAGGAGTACAATGATACTAGTAGATCCACGAGCTACCACTATGCTTAACTATGATTGGACCACACTTTGCCACCTCTTAATCCTATTGGACCATTGATCCATGCACCTCTAATTTCTATTGGACCATTTTCAAGCAAACCTCAAATTCTATTGAACCACACATGGTTCCACCTCTAAATCCTATTGGACCTCTTAAACTTCATCAAACAAAGCATTACACTCGTCTACACTCTAATTGGCACGATTTTGGCCTCCTACTCTATTTTGGCTCAATAGTGGCATTACAAGTGGAAATGGATAATTTGACCCTATCAACATCCTACACCTAAATGCTTGACTATGAAATTCTATGAGACCCCTATATCAAACATTTTGATTTACTTTACAATTCTCCACACGTGGAAACATCCTCCACACATGTGAAATTCACTTACAAACTTCTATCATAAAAAATACCAAGCTAGATTTTTTCCAATTTCTCACACTCCTCCTCAAAAAGTAGCTTGGAAAGGTACTAGATCACTTGAGAAGTTTGTAAATCTTTTTGAGTGGATCCTTTGGTATGCATAAGAAGTGAAGATCAGCCAAGGGATCCATCATAGCAGCACCCTCACCATATCCATGATAAAATCTCTTTGGTAGAGATCTCTTGCCAAGCCTTTGAAGAGTGCTCCACCAATATGCCACTATGATCATGGGCTTCCTCCATGCTTGATGATGATATTTGCTTTGAAAGTTCCACTTGCATGATGGATGCACCATAAATAGAGAAATTTGAGGCTTCCAAGCCTCATAAGAATCATGGAGATCAAGATCATAAGATGTGAAACAATGATGATTATCAAGATTATGCTTTCTAGCTTGACTAGTCCACATACAATGAACTATATCCATGATGGATCTAATCTTGATATCAAAGACTACCTTGATCCTTTTTAGGCTAGTTACTCTCTCAAGGATGTAAGTGTCCACTTTGGATGCTTCACTTAATCTCAAGAGGAGTTTACAATATGCCTCAAAACATGTGAAAACATGATTTTCAAAAAAGTGAGTACCAAGCTCAATCTTGCATTTGAAGATCTTCTTGAAATTATATGAAGAAGAAACTCCTCCTCACACCTTGGCCCCATCATAACTTGAATACCTTCAAAAAAAAGATAACTTGTGATGCTTCTTGAGAAGCCTTGATCTCGGCCACTTCCAAGATTGAATCTTCATGCAACATGACATCTCTATTCACAATCACTTTTGAAATAGAGAGTGTAAAGACACTAAAGGCCTCCTTGATGGATGAGTATCCAATCATGATCCATGAGCTTGGATCATCCTTCCTCCTTGTTTCCAAGGGAATATGTGCAAAGCAAGCACTACCAAGTTCACTAAGGTGATCAACCTTAGGCTTCATCTTGAATAAAAATTCATATGGTGCTATTCCTTCAAGAGCTCCAATACTCCTCAAAGCTTTGATCTTCAATGAGAATTTCTTCTCAACATATGCTTTGAATACTAAGGAATAATCATACACCATAATACTTGAAGAGAGAAGATATGTGCATCTTGTGTGATCATCCTCCTTTGAAATGTTGGACATATAAGAAACATCAAGAGAGTTTGCACTCTCACTTGGATCCAATTTGTAGATGCCTTCAAATCTTGATCCATATGCAAGGATCTCACCATCCTTCTTGATCACACAATTGTCAATATTGAAATTGACATCAAATCCACTATCAAGAAGTTGGCCAACACTTAAGATGTTCTTTGTAAGCTTTGGGACAAAAAGAACATTGTTGAGAAAGAGATCTTTGGAAGATGCAAGCTTCAAGAGAATAATCCCTACTCCTTCAATATTGCACTCATGCTTACTTGCAATGTATATGGTCTTCTTGACTCCATCATAAGGCATAATAGATAAAAAAGAGTGCTTGGAGCCACACATATGTAAAGATGCTCCACTATCAATATACCATGAGTCATCCTTGTTGAAGGTGGAAGAGGAGAAGCTTGATGCCATAAGAGAGTCTTCTCCATCACTTGCAATATAGTCTTCTTTCTCATTGGTGATGTTGGCTTGATTGAGTTGATTCTTCTTCTTGAAGCAATTGGTGGCATAATGGCCTTTCTTGCCACAATAAAAGCACTTGATCTTCTTCTTCTTGAGATTTGAATTAGAAGCATGAGAGGTATCCTCCTCCTCTCCATCTTGGTCTTTAGCTTTGTCATTAGAGAAGTGATGGTGTTGCTTCTTACTCCTCTCTTTGTGCTTGGCAAATAGAACTTTGCCATCATCATGATTGAGTGATAGCTTGTCCATCCTCAAGAGTTTGTACTCTTGTCTTGATTCTTCTGAAATAAGCACACTTTGAAGGGCCTCCAAACTTGGTAGCTCCTCCTTAATGGCATAGGATTGGACAAGGTTGTCATATTCATCTCTCAAGCCATTGAGGATGACTTGGACTAGCTCACTTTGATTGATTGAGTCACCAATACATGCAAGCTCCCTATGAATATCCTTGACTCTCAAAACATAATTAGATGCACTCTCATCACTCTTTTGACTACTTTGGAATATTTTATTTCTAAGAGTGAGGAGCCTAGAGGTGTTCTTAGCCACATAGATGGACTTGAGACAATCCCAAGCTTCCTTGGATGTAGAACAATCACCAATCTCCCTCAATATCTCATTAGAGACATTCATCTTAATGTAGTGGAGAGCCATCCTAGCTCTCTTCTTGTATTTTTGTACTTCTTGAAGGACTTGAGGCTCCTCCTCAATCCCAAGTACAATGTCCATCACATCTTGGATTATCAAGATGGACTCCATCCTCAACTTCCATATTGAAAAATTGGAAGTAGACAATCTCTCACTTGGTTGCAACAAGTATGAACTCATTGAAGTCATGTAAAGTGGAGATAAATAAAAGTGATGAACAAAAATTTTGCTTCTCTCTCACTATAGGATCCAATAATGGTGTGCTATCATCTCCTATGCAAGATCTTGCACCAAACTGTGAGATGATTCTCACTAGCTATCTCAATCTCTCCAAAACTAGATCTACTTCACATCAAATGATGGAGTATGGGCAAAGTTAGGATAAAACACTCTTAGCACGTGTGAAATACACTAAGAAACCAAATTTGACTCAAATACAATGATATTGCATGAAACAAAATGGCTAAGATCTCAAAATAGTGCCTAGATCACATATAAATGAGATTGGTAAGCAGTCAACTGTGATTTTGGATCAAACAGGCAATCTCTTGACCAAACCAAATGTGTCCACCCAGGTCTAGGTGCCCTACCTAACTCTCTTCAAAAGCTTATAACTTTTGATTGGCACAAACAAATGGAATGAAACTGATTGCATCAGAAACTAGACAAAAATAGCTTCAAAACAAGCTATCTAGCAAGATTTTTGGATCAACCATGAAAGAGAACTCCCAAACTAAAGCTGGATGTTTCTCACACGTGTCTGAGCACCTGATTCTGTACAGTACCAGGTCAGACCCAATCAATGCCCTATTGATCTCTTTTGATCCAAAATTGGACAAGATAGCTAGGAAAATGGATCTTGACAATTTCTAGATCAAGATTGATGAATAGTTTTCACTCAAATGAATCAAAATGCATGGTAACCTTAGGTAGGCTCTGATTCCATGTTGATTTCACACATGTGGACTATCCACAACATGCACCAAGATCAAGACTAGATTGAGATTCAAGATCTATCTTTGAATCTATGGCAAAAAACACACTACCACATGCATTCAATCACTTCCAACTCTCACTCACACATATGGGAAGTGTTCCAAAAGTAATCTAAGTAAAAACAAGCTGTTCTCCTCGGGTAGAGAGAGAAAATCATCAATAGCTCTCGGGTAGAGAGAGAAAGCTAGAAAATCACTTACACTCAAAATCCACTCAATCTCAAAATCAATTAGATCCAAATGAGGAGTACAATGATACTAGTAGATCCACGAGCTACCACTATGCTTAACTATGATTGGACCACACTTTGCCACCTCTTAATCCTATTGGACCATTGATCCATGCACCTCTAAATTCTATTGGACCATTTTCAAGCAAACCTCAAATTCTATTGGACCACACATGGTTCCACCTCTAAATCCTATTGGACCTCTTAAACTTCATCAAACAAAAGCATTACACTTGTCTACACTCTAATTGGCACGAGTTTGGCCTCCTACTCTATTTTGGCTCAATAGTGGCATTACAAGTGGAAATGGATAATTTGCCATCTATGCCAAATTTGACCCTATCAACATCCTACACCTAAATGCTTGACTATGAAATTCTATGAGACCCCTATATCAAACATTTTGATTTACTTTACAATTCTCCACACATGGAAACATCCTCCACACATGTGAGATTCACTTACAAACTTCTATCATAAAAAAATACCAAGCTAGGTTTTTGCCAATTTCTCACAAGTGTGATGCAAGAATTTCTTGAAATCACAACTCTTGTTTGGAGAGTTGTAATATTCCATTCAAGTTGGCAGTCGGCTTCAGTGCAAAAAAACTCTTCTAACTTTTTGCAATGCTGGGATTGAAAATGTTGTATGGTATGTCTTTAACTTTCTTAAAACTTAACTTTATTTGTTTTAATTTTTAAATAGTCTATGCTTAGCATAGATCATTGTTTAAAATAATAATTTTTTTTTTTTATAGGTACAAGCCCAATGTTCGCAATGCTGGTGGTGCATGGTTGTGCAACAAGATTGAATACATAATCATTGGTTATTATTCATTGAATGGCAAACATTCGATGCTGCACTATAACACCACCGGACGGACCAGCTTTGGGAACTTATTCCAATTTCCAACAGTAACAAAAAAGTTGAAAAATCTGATGACAGATTTCGTGGCTTGTTTTTATCAAAAGCCAAAACAATTAATTAATCATCTTGTTGAAATTTTTTCACACCCAGCAGATTGGATGCTGGATTTGTTTAGCAGTAGTGGCACTACAAGCATATGCGTTGTACAAAAAGGCAGACATGTTGTTGCTATAGAATTAGGTTCTAGCTTAGTAGAATTTATAAGAATGTGAATAAAGTCTATTTTAGTTTTGTTGGATGAATTAGCTGAAGTAGGAAAGTCTACAGAATCTGACGAAGACTCTATAATTCCACTGTCGAAAGAATCACAACCTCCCGCTAGTGGAAAAGTGGGTGACATAGGGGAGTTTGTAGATGTACTAGTTCAAGATTACAATGTTGTAACTGTAGATGAAATCGTAGAAGAGGTTGTTGTTGTTTCTATTGAGGCTCCTTCAGACAAGCCCAAAGATGTCAATGACCTTGATGACTTTTGGGAATAGTGTACTCATCTATTTTGAGCATATGAATATCAAACTTTTTGGCATGAAGTTTTTAAATTCATTTAAATTTTTTAATAGTATTTGCTACTTACAATATTTTAAAATATTTTAAAATTTATTTTTCAATGTTACTCTATAAGATAAGTTATTATATGTTTATTTTAATAAATGCTACTTTAGAATGACAAGATTGTTTTGTATTTGTTCTAAAATCATATTTTTAAAAAATTAATGAATATTGTTGAAATTGTTAGTACATTTCATCTTATAAAATATAGAAATTTTTTAATAAAATTTTAAGTTATTAATTATGATGATATTAAGAACAAAAAAAAAATTTAAATACTTTTAATATTTTCAAAATGTGTAATTTTAGATGTATGTTTAAGTAAATTTTCTTATAATTAAAATTTTTATGTTGTAGACCTAAATTGCGAAAAAAAAAAAAAATTGAATTTGTACAGATTATTATTTTGAAAAATTAAGGTTTTTAAAAAATATTAATTTGAGTTTATATTGTATTCATGCAAAATTATTTCATACAAAAATATTTCAATATTTTAAAATATTTGTTACCACATAACTTCTCAAATAAGTGAAATAATTTATTTTGTTAATTTCAATATTATTATATTTAATGATTTTATTTATTATTATCAATTTAAAATATGTACAAAATTAAACATGTTAAAATTTTATATCTAGTTTTTTTAGTAAGATTTTAGTTTTTTACAAAAGACGATATTTTTTTAGCACGGAAATATAAAATTTGCAAAGCATTTTAAATATAGGGATTTTTATAAAAAAAAAATTAAAACTACAAAAAATGAGTTTCCATGTCATTTTTCTTTTTTTTATCACCATGTTCACCTTAGAAGAAATCTAAGCAACAATAGAAACCGTGAATTGAGTGGATCTTTCGAAAATGTCGCGGCAATGATCAGTCTTTTCGAAATTTGCAAGAATCTGTTTGAGCCTCTATATACACCTCACATTAGCTTCAGTATTCCGAGGTCTCCCTAACTAAATGAGATTCAGTATTTTGTGGTCTATTACGAGGTGTAGTTTGAGGCCTTCACTAAATGCTAAAATCAACTCAAAATTATTGCATTCTAAAATCACACAATTCTCAAGGATTGTTGGCCGTTATATTCCCAAGCCTTGTCAAAGAATTTATAATGAACGACACAATTTTTGATCTGCTAAATTGTACTCATCTGGTTAAAGGATGTCATAATTGTCCAAACATTGACGTATTTGGCATCCAACTACTATTCTTGGGCATCCAACTACCCAAAATTCTAAAATTTGACTTTTTCCAAAAATAGTGATTTTGCAAAATAGTAATTTTCCAAGGGATCCATTTACATATGTCTAGACCTATTTTCAGTAATCGGGAAAACTGGCAATATAGTATAGTAATGAAACTGGCGAGAACTTTGATTGTAATAGACGCCTATGTACAAATATCCAAAAGCAAAAAAGAATTGATAAAAAAACACATTGAACTCCTCAATGACGTACTCTTTTGCAATCGATTGTACAAAATTAGATTCTTATCAAGCAGATCATGCAGATCCCTGTTGTTTTCATTAGTTTAGGAGTATTGAAGAGGCCAACCATGTAATGAAACACATAGGCTTGAATATCATGACAAGATTATAATTGGCCTTGCTCCAAACAATGAGGGATTTAGACCTATCTTGAATCTATACATCGAGACGCTTGGTCAAACTGTGCCCATAGATCACCATTGTATTTATGAATGACTTCTAACCATATATTGTAGAAGGAATCTTTAAGAATTTGGATGTTTATCAAAAACACCTTAGCCTTGAACCCCTCAATTGGATACAGAAGTAGAATAGTATGCAAATCTCAGTTTTCATTGGTTTAGGAGAATTGAATAGCGAGGCTAGCCATGTAATGATGCACATAGGCATGGTTCGCATATCTAGGCTAAATTCGATCCATGCCTATGTGTATCATTACATGGCTAGCCTCGCTCTTCACAAGATTGCAGTTGGCCTTGTGAACATGTGAATAAAAACATGGAAATCCTTGATCCTCAGGTAAGAGCATATTTTCAAAGCTGAATTCTAATTGGGGTTGAGAATCTTGACTTGTGGTAGCAAAATTTGCTGGAATGATTTGGCGATTCATCTAAGGGCTAGGTTGGCGCACTACTAAGGTTGGTGCTGCATTGTACACGATGTAAGTATGCACTACAACGAGAGCAACCTACTACTATATCGCACGTTCGCATGTATTGTTAGATTGAGAGAGAGTCATTATTTGTGGGGATGGAAGTCGGTTCTTCGGTGAGTTCTAATTTGCAAAGCACTTTGTATTGCTAAAAAACATGATTGCACGTTCTCTTTTCATGTATGTTATTTGGCGCCCTTCACGATTAGAGGAATATTCTGTTATTCTTGAATCTTGTTGCACTTGTATTGTGTAGGACGATGACTCACACTCACATGACTATCGGAGAATTCAACTGTTGTCATGCAATCCACAAGATTCAGACGTGCAAGTGCACGAGAGCCACCACTTTCCTCGCATACACCATCGTGGACGTGCGTGAAGATATGTCCCGAGGAGACACAGTACACGAGGATGTACCATTCATAGTGCATGATCATGAGGGGGACATGGATGACATGATGGATGCATTCTTCAAGAACCCACCCGAGGCCACATTGACAAGGGAAGAAGAGATGATGTGTGGCTTGTTAGATTTCTTATGCTCAACCTTAAACAACTCGTTCAAGTAATGAGCATCCTGAAAAATCGAAGGCCGACAACATATTTTCGGGCCTTCACATTTTTTTTTTGAGATTTCTTGTGCCTTAGAAATCATTTTAAAAGGCACCTTCTCCTTCTTCGCCTTTTTTGCTCCTTAGCGAAAAATGCAACACACTGGCCAAGTGGCCAGAATGCCTTAGAAACCATTCTTAAAGGCACCTTTGCTTTTCCGCCTTCTTCGCCTTTTTTGCTAAACGAAAAATGCGACACACTAGTTAGAATGACTTATACCATTTCTGGACCACCTTTGCCTTTTTGCTCTTTGCGAAAAATGCGAGAAAGTACCCAGAAAACCTTGAAATCTAAGGGCACCTTCAGGAGTTGCAAAACATTCTGTCTAAGGGCACCTTCACATTTTTCAGCTTTTTCGTGCTTTGCTACATTGGCTGACCGACATCGCCAACTTATCACCAACTCTAAAACAATTGGACAACCAAATATCCCAAAGGCAGTTAGCAGTTATCAACTTTGTACATGTGCAAAGACTGGCGTAAATAGCATTAAAGGCTTGTAAGATATTTTGTTTCTCGACACTTGTAAATCTATATATTAGTTGATTCAAGGTATATAAGTGTTAATTTTGAGTTAATTGAAACTCTCTTTCAATTAGAGTTATCTATAGCCAGCGTTATCACGCTCAGCAAGCTGAAGTTATTACTTCAAGCTATTGTACTCACTATTGATATTAATCAGAGTGCAATTTTTGTCTCACTACTACGTCGTTCATTTGTGCATTCTGTATGAATTTTTCTACTTAAATAATTCTGTTGCTAACTGTTGCGTTTCCGTTTCTACACACCACGCTCAATCCTCAAGCTTCTGCTGTTGCTCACGCCCACACGCAATTTTACGACATGATATCAGAGTGGACATTTTAGTGATCTGCATTTCTACTGCGGATTATTAGTCTTGTTTCTATCAAAACGTCTTTCTAGCAAACGCGCAGCCAACAGTATTCCGACAGTCGTTGTTTCTACCAACGATCTCGTTCAACCAGAATGGATCCATCATCTAGTTCATCTCTCATTGACAAACGTGATGGAGATAACTACCATCTTTGGAAATTCAAGATGAAGGTTATACTTCTAGCCAAAGAACTGTGGGACATCGTTGATGGCACAGAGCTCAAACCAGAAGGTGATGCAACCGTCATCACCAAGTGGAGACTGAGATATGGCAAAGCATTTTCCATGATCACCCTCAACATCAATGGATACTCAGATCAGCCACATATGTGCTGTTCAGACCGCTAAGGATGCATGGGACATCCTAGCAACTCTCTACGACATTAGAGACGTTACTTCCAAGCTTCATCTGAGGAAGAAATTCTTCACCCTCAGAATGTCTAACATAGATAGTGTTTCGAGTCACCTCAACAACTTCAAGAATCTTATGGAGCAGATGACTGCAATCGGCTCATTCATAGAAGATTTCGATGCACTCGTGACTCTATTATCGATTCTACTTGAAGCCTACAAAAATTGGGTAACGACAATTTCTACCCAAAAGTACCTCGCTCTATCAAGAGTAATTTCGCTGCTCCTACAAGAGGAGATCAGAAGATTAGCATCGTCCTTAGGCTCAGGATCGGATCCTCAAGCTTTGTATTCAAAAAATCAAAAGTTTAGATCCAAGAGATCTACAAAGTCAGGCTCTACTGACAAGAAGAGCAACATGCAGTCTGGACCAAATTCTAGTTCAAGATCGAATTCAAGTTTTTTATCATTCCAACCAGCGCAAAAATTCTTCTGCAGATACTGTAAGAGGACTGGTCACAAAATCAAGGACTGCCGAACTTTGAAGTACAACAACGAAAAGAAGAAGCAGTTCCAACAACAAGCACACAGTGCTACAGCCAGTCACTCAAATCAGCAACAAAAAGAAGAAGATGAAGTAGCTTTCATGACCAAAGTTGGAGAACAACATGATATCGATTTCTGGTATCTAGACTTCGGAGCAACTCAACACATGCTCACCATCGCGACTGGTTCAAAGACTACAAGTTATTCACCCACTCTCAAGTTGTGCAACTTGGAGACAACTCATCACATTCAATCGAAGGTGAAGGGACAGTCAGAGTTGAATTCAAAAGAGGTGAGGTCAAGTTGTTGTCCAATGTTCTCCATGTTCCAAATCTGACCAAGAATCTGCTCTCAGTTAGCAAAATCATTGATTCAGGTCGGAGGGTCGAATTTGATACATAAGACTGCATAATTCTTGACAAATCTCGAAAGGTTCTAGCCTAGGGAAGAAGAAGCGGCTATCTGTACAAACTCAGCTATTCTTTTAACAGTCAAGCTCTTCACACAGCCACTTCTAAATCAACTGATATGTTGTGGCATTTCATATTTGGCCATCTTAACTACAACAGTATTCGACAAATGTCAGCTCAGAGTCTAGTACAAGACCTACCTTCAGTCAGCAAGCCAGCTTCTCCATGCGAAAGCTATGATTATCAGCAAGCATGCTAGAAGTCCCTTCAGTTCACACATTCAAGGGCTTGCTTGACCTTGTACACAGTGACATTTGTGGCCCGATGCAGACTGCTTCCACAGGGGGAGCTCTCTATTTCCTAACCTTCATCGACGACTTCTCTCAAAGGACTACAACCTACTATATGAAGAACAACTTCGAAGCATTTAAGTTCTTCAAGCAGTTCAAGGCGTCTGCGAAAACCAGACCTAGAGGAAGATCAAGGCCCTACACACAGATGGAGGGGGAGAGTACACCTCCACAGAATTCAAGGAGTTCTGCAAGGCCAACGGGATACTTCAACAATACACAACCAGCTACTCACCTAAGTGCAATGGTATAGTTGCATGGAAGAACCGGGCACTCATCGAAAGTGCCAAGAGCATGATGGCCCATGCCTCTCTTCCAAAGAAATTCTGGACAGAAGCTGTTACTGCAGCTGCCTATTTGCAGAATCTATTGTTGGGGGTATTCCCAACACATTGTAAATAAATAATATCGGCTAATAAAATGTGTTGCGAGGGCATGGCATCCTGCGCATATAAGCCCATGGCCCAATGAGCACGCAAGTTGAGTTGGAAATAGAATAATAGACTTGGGCCTCTTTGTAATTAAAATAAAACTTGAGGCCCAAAGTCATTTTTAACTTAGAAGTCTATTATTTTAGAGTTGGGTCCAAATGGAGACTCACAAGAATCATGTGAAAATCAATGTACTTTTTTAAGACCTTTGGACCAAGTTGGGTCCAAGATGAATGGATAGGATTAGTGTACATATTAGCCAATAGTATTTTGGGGCAAGGGCCCCCCATTTATAAAAAGACATCTCATATACTCTATTTTGCATGCTTAATGAGAAGGAAAAAACTCTACCATTTTTGTAAGAGAAGCATCCTCATTTGCTATTCAATGCTTGTTATTGCTATTGTTGCTTTCTATTTGCTTTCAAGTTTATGCTTTCTTGGTTTCCATAGCTATTGTTTCTCCTTTTGCAACTAAAATGAGCATTTGAGCTAACCTCCACTCTCACTCTCACTCTCTATCTCTCTCTTTCCCTCTTTTCCTCTCAATCTCTTCTATTCTTCTCTTCTCTTTCACCAAAAATCAAGATGAAGGTTAGTTCAGTGGAGTAGAGTTAGGGGTGTGTAGTGTTAGTCATGGTAGAGTTAGAGAAAAAGTAGAGAACTAACTGAAAGTAGCATCTATTCATAGTTAGGCACCTATCCAGTGATCTAACCCTTGTTGACAGACGGGAGGGCTATACTACGCGAGATCTTCGACCCTACATTGATCCATCACCAAAGCCCTGAATGGCAAGACACCTTATGAGGTGTGGACATGACCACATCAGAGGACCAAAGTTCAACCCAGAAGGTCGAACATGTCCAGACAGCTTCCATCCAGATTTATGGATGATTCGGCCTGCTACTTCATGTAGGAACCAAACACAGTTGCTGAGGCGATGTCTACACCTGATGCTGACCAGTGGAAAGCAGCGATGGACACCGAATTCGATTCTCTTATGGAGAATCAAACATGGACGTTCACTGAGCTGCCAAAGGACCAAAAATCAATTCCATGCAAATGGATATTCAAGGCAAAGTATGATGCTGAAGGAAGGCTAAATCGTTACAAGCCCAAGCTAGTCGCCAAAGGTTTTTTTTCAGATTCCATATCTGAATTACTCAGAAACCTTCAGCCTAGTCGTCAATCCGCCTACTCTTTTCCTTGTAGTGGGTTTCTTTCCTTGCCTAACCTCAAACCAAGATCTAGTGAATCTAGCATCAAAGAGACGAGATTAGTTGTCACGTGTAGGTTCGTTCTGTGAAGAATTGAAAAAGATTATCTATGTTAGATATAGGGGTCTTATGTTTTTTACATCAAGCATCTAGGTGTAGGATGTTGATAGGAATAAATTTGGCATAGATGACAGATTATGCATTTCCACTTGTAATGCCACTATTGAGCCAACATAGAGTAAGAGGCTAAACACTTGCTAATTAGAGTGTAGACAAGTGTAAAGTTTTTGTTTGATGAATTCCAAGAGGTCCAATAGGATATAGAGGTGGAATCTTGTGAGGTCCAATAGGAAATTGAGGTGTGCTTGAATATAGTCCAATAGAATTAAGAGGTGCATAGATCAATGATCCAATAGAATCAAGAGGTGACAAAATGTGGTCCAATCATAGTTAAGCATAGTGGTAGCTCGTGGACCTACTAGTATCATTGTACTCCTCATTTTGAAGTCAATTGATTTGGTGATTTCATGGATTTTGTGAGTTTTTGGATTTCTAGCTTTCTCTCTCTACCCGAGAGCTCTTGATGTCTTTTCTCTCTCTACTCGAGGAGAGCAGCTTGTTTTTACTTAGATTATTTTTTGAATACTTCCCACACGTGTGAGTGAGAGTTGGAAGTGATTGAATGCATGTAGTAGTGTGTTTTTGCCATAGGATTCAAGATTGATCTTGAATCTCAATCTAGTCTTGATCTTGGTGCATCTTGTGAAAAATTGCCTACATTGGCAAATCTAGCCATGTAGAATATTGTACATTTTGTCAATATTGTTTGTTGGTTACTTGAATGGCCAAAGTGCCACTTGTACATACACACCTAAAGTAGGTTACCACGAGTCAAGAGGAGTGGTTGTGTCTATTTGGTAGTGATTCCTACTTTGTAGGATCTAGACCATGATTTATGATGAGATTTGTACCTACCATGCACCTACCAAGCATGACTCTTGGATCTAGGCTAGGGTTTTCACATTAGGGCAAGAAAGTGGAGTCTACTTCCTTATTACATGCTGGATTTTCACCTAACTTTGCAAAGGAAGTGTGTTTTACTATGTATTTCCATTCTCCATAGTGAGAAGATAGAAACTTTTTGGAGCCTCAAGGAGAAACTCGAGTTTCCTCTCATTGTATGATGATTACTCTATTTTTTCAATGAAACCTAGCTTTGGCACTTTGTAAACACTGTCTACAGGCCGTACTACAGCCTTATTTCCACACGTGTGGAGTTGGATTAGACTATTTGATCAATGCTTTGATTGTCTCTACTTGTTTCCTATCAAGCTGCTAAACTAGATCTTGTTTTCTGATGACTAGTTTCTGATAGATTGTTTAACAAGCATACAATCACCTTGTGGATCATTCAAAGATCCATTTACGGTCCTTAGTACTGTACTTTTCACACATCTACAAACCTTAGGAGATCACAAGTACATGTATTGGACAGTCCACACGTGTGAAAATCAACATGGTATCACAGCCTACCTAAGGTTACCATGCATTTTGATCCATCTAAGTGAAAAATTTTCATCAATCTTGAGCTAGAAGTTGTCAAGGCCCATTTTCCTAGCTATCTTGTTCAATCTTGGATCAAAAGAGATCAAAAGGACATTGATTGGGTCTGACCTGGTACTGTACGGAATCAGGTGCTCAAACACGTGTGAGGAACATCCAATTTCAGTTTGGAAGTTCTCTCTCATGTTTGATCCATTTATCTTGCTTGATAGCTTGTTTTGAAGCTATTTTTGTCTAGTTTCTATTGCAATCAATTTCATTCCATTTGGTTGAGCCAATCAAAAGTTATAAGCTTTTGAAGAGGGTTAGGTAGGGCACCTAGACCTGGGTGGACACATTTGGTTTGGTCAAGAGATTGCCTGGTTGATCCAAAATCACAGTTGTATGCTTGCCAATCTCATCTATATGTGATCTAGGCACTGTTTTGAGATCTTAGCCATTTTGTTTCATGCAATATCATTGTATTTGAGTCAAATTTGATTTCTTAGTGTATTTCACACGTGCTAAGAGTGTTGGATCCTAACTTTGCCTATACTCCATCATTTGATGTGAAATAGATCTTGTTTTAGAGAGATTTGTGTAGCTAGTGAGAATCAATTCACAGATTGTTGTAAGATCTTTCATAGGAGGAGATAGTACTCAATTATTGGATCCTATTGAAAGTGTGTAACAATATTTATTGTTCATCATTTGAGTTTTCTTCACTTCAAATGTCTTCAATGGGTTCATCCTTGTTGGAACCAAGTGAAAGATTGACCACTTCAAATTATTCAATTTGGAAAATGAGGATGGAGTCCATCTTGATCCTTCAAGACGTGATGGACATAGTTCTTGGCCTTGAAGAAGAACCACAAGTTCTTCAAGAGGTTCAAAAATACAAAAAGAGAGCTAGGATGGCTCTCCACTGCATTAAGATGAATGTCTCTAATGAGATATTGAGGGAGATAGGTACTTGTACAACAGCCAAAGAAGCTTGGGATTGTCTCAAGACTATCTATGAGGCTAAGAATACCTCTAGGCTTCTCACTCTTAGGAATCAAATCTTTCAAAGTAGCCAAAAGAGTGATGAGAGTGCATCTAGTTATGTTTTGAGAGTAAAGATATTCATAGAGAGCTTGCTTGTATTGGTGATTCCATCAATCAAAATGAGCTAGTTCAAGTCATTCTCAATGGCTTGAGAAGTGAATTTGATAATCTTATCCAATCCTATGCCATTAAGGAGGAGCTACCAAGTTTGGAGGCTCTCCAAAGTGTGCTAATTTCAAAAGAATCAAGACAAGAGTATAAGCTCTTGAGGATGGACAAGCTTTCTCTCACTCATAATGATGGCAAAGCTCTCTTTGCCAAGGATAAGCACAAAGAGAGGATCAAGAACCAACATCAACAATCCTCAAGCAAGGACAAAGTCAAATCCAAAGACAAAGATGAGGAGGAAGATGATTCCTCTAATGCTTCATCATCCAAGTTCAAGAAGAAGAAGAAGATCAAGTGCTTTTATTGTGGCAAGAAAGGTCATTATGCCACCAATTGCTTCAAAAAGAAGAATCAACTCAAGCAAGCCAATATTACCAATGAGAAGGAAGACACTATTGCAAGTGATGGAGAGGGATCTCTTATGGTCTCTAGTTTCTCATCTACTCCTTTCAAGAAGGACGGCCTATGGTATATTGATAGTGGAGCCTCTTCACATATGTGTAGCTCCAAGGACTCTTTCTCTTCTATTGCACCTTATGATGGAGTGAAGAAATCAATATACACTACAAATGATTTTGAATGTCCTATTGAAGGCATAGGGAACATTCCCTTGAAGCTTGCATCCTCTAAAGTTCTTTCTCTCTCTAGAGTTCTTTATGTACCTAAGCTTACCAAGAATCTTATTAGTGTTGGCCAATTGCTTGATAATGGCCTTGATGTAAAATTCAATGTTGATACTTGCACTATCAAGAAGAATGATGAGATACTTGCATTAGGATCTAGATTTGGTGGCATCTATAAACTAGATCCAAATGAGTATGTGAATGCTTGTAATGTTGCTCTTGTAAACAAGCTCTCTATGGAGGAATTATGGCATAGGAGGTTGGGACATCCCAACTACAAATCCATGCTCTCTATGATCAAAGAATCCAAAGCTATTGGCTTGCCAAAGTCATTCTCCAAGAAGATCAAGCCTTGTGAGGCTTGTGCTATTGCTAAATCTCACAAAAAGCCATTTACAAGATCTTCTATCAAAAGCAAGCATCCTTTGGAGTTAATCCACTCGGATGTGCATTTCTCATCAACTACAAGCAAGGGAGGAGCCACTTGTTTTGTTACTTTCATTGATGATTACACAAGATTCACTTGGATATATCTTCTTGCTTCAAAATCTATGGTGTTTGATCATTTCCTTATTTTCAAAGCTTATGTAGAGAAGCAATTCTCATTCAAAATTAAAGCTCTTAGAAGTGATGGAGGTGGTGAATATATCTTCAATAAATTTCAGGATTTTTGTGAGCTTGAAGGCATTAAAAGAGAGTTTTCTTGTGCCTACTCTCCATCTCAAAATGGAGTGGCCGAGAAAAAGAATAGATCTCTATGTGAATGTGCAAAATCTATGAGAATTGAGGCATCTTTGCCCAAAGATTTTTTGGGAGAAGCCATTAATTGTGCAAATTATCTTTGCAATAGGCTCCCACATATAGCTCTTGGAGGAAAGTCACCATATGAAATCTTATTTTTGAAGAAGCCTAAGGTTGATCACCTTAGAGTTTTTGGATGCTTATGCTTTGTCCATATTCCCTTGGAAACAAGGAAGAAGGAAGATCCTAGTGCATGCAAAGGGATCATGGTTGGATACTCATCCACCAAGAAGGCCTATAGAGTCTTTATACTCTCTACTTCTCAAGTTATTGAAAGTAGAGATGTTGTCTTTCGTGAAGATCTATCCATTATTGGCTACTCGGATTCGGACTTTGCAAGTGACAAAATGGATCGAAAGTCTATTAGTGCATACACTATCTTTCTTGGAGGCAATCTAATATCTTGGCTTTCCAAAAAGCAAGATACTATATCTCTCTCTTCATGTGAGGCTGAGTACAAAGCACTCACTACAACTACCAAAGAAGTGCTTTGGATCAAGAGGTTATTAATGGAACTAAAGTGCATCAAGGAGGATGATCTACCAATGATCAAGTGTGATAACATCTCGGCCCAAGCTCTTGCCAATAATCCCATATTTCATGCAAGAAGCAAGCACATAGAAGTGGCACACCATTTTGTGAGAGAAAAGCTTATTGGAGGAGAAATCTATTTGGAGCATGTCAACTCGTCCTCTTGTATTGCCGATCTACTCACCAAGCCTTTGAGCAAAAGTGCTTTCATCAAGCATAGATCTAATCTTGGAGTTATATCAAGATCAATGCTCAAATCTTCATAGATAATCTTTTAGGAGGAGTGTGAAGAATTGAAAAAGATTATCTATGTTAGATATAGGGGTCTTATGTTTTTTACATCAAGCATCTAGGTGTAGGATGTTGATAGGAATAAATTTGGCATAGATGGCAAATTATGCATTTCCACTTGTAATGCCACTATTGAGCCAAAATAGAGTAAGAGGCTAAACACTTGCTAATTAGAGTGTAGACAAGTGTAAAGTTTTTGTTTGATGAATTCCAAGAGGTCCAATAGGATATAGAGGTGGAACCTTGTGAGGTCCAATAGGAAATTGAGGTGTGCTTGAATATAGTCCAATAGAATTAAGAGGTGCATAGATCAATGATCCAATAGGATCAAGAGGTGACAAAATGTGGTCCAATCATAGTTAAGCATAGTGGTAGCTCGTGGACCTACTAGTATCATTGTACTCCTCATTTTGAAATCAATTGATTTGGTGATTTTATGGATTTTGTGAGTTTTTGGATTTCTAGCTTTCTCTCTCTACCCGAGAGCTCTTGATGCATTTTCTCTCTCTACCTGAGGAGAGCAGCTTGTTTTTACTTAGATTATTTTTTGAATACTTCCCACACGTGTGAGTGAGAGTTGGAAGTGATTGAATGCATGTAGTAGTGTGTTTTTGCCATAGGATTCAAGATTGATCTTGAATCTCAATCTAGTCTTGATCTTGCTGCATCTACACACCTTAGGAGATCACAAGTACATGTAGTGGACAGTCCACACGTGTGAAAATCAACACGTTCCCATGAGAGCGATAGTATAGTTTAGATTTCAACATGAATGGAGGATTCACATCTAACTCTAACATCCATTAACCCTACGATCCATTAACACTACACATCCACAATAAGATAAAACATATAGAAATCAGGTATCATTGGTGTTGTACACTCCCTCTTGATCTCATGCTCATCACAAAAGGCCTTAAACTTGGTAGATATGTACTCACCACCATTGTCACTCCTTAAAAATGTACCACATCTCTAACAAGCTCTGAATTATTTCAAGTATTATCTCGGGAGAAAAATGTACCACATCTCTAACAAGATCTGAGTCTTGTGTGATGAAAAACTAGAACACTATTGTTGTGAGTCATTGAGTTTGAATGTATTTCTTGACCTGGTTTAGTCATTCTGCTATTGTCGGTGTTAGTTTCTTGCAATTTTTAACTTGTGGCATTCAGCTCGTCCATCTGTTACGTTTTAGCATGATGAAAGAAGTTTACTTTGACCCTAAACACTACAAAAAAAATAAAAACAATATAGATCAATGAGATATGAATATTAATGTGATCGTGAATTCAAGACATGCTGGTTAGCATTCTAGGGTTGGACATTCATTCTAGTGGTAGAAAATGCTATATCACATGGGTAGGAGTGGTTTCTCACGTGTGAAATGTCAAGCATAAAGTTCAGATCCATTGTATATAGATTTCATTTGAGTCAAATGTCAAATCTCCTAAATTGTAGGAGCTATCTCCTAGATTGTAGGAATCTAGAAGGTCAACACTAGCCACCAATGATGATGTGATAAATTAGTGAAATCTTAGCCAAAGTGGATATGGATAAGCAATATGAGCTATCTCACACGTATTAGATGTCTTAGAGAGAGATTATGAAGATTTTATATATCATCCATGTGAGATCCATTTGATGGCTAATGATGAAAAACATTGATTTGGCAGCAATCTTGGTGTTTTCACTCTCTTAAGCAAGTTCTTTGTGGATGAATGCTTAGGATTTCTTAAGTAAACTTATTTTCTGTTATCAAGCCATACACTTGTTGTACTTCACACGTGTGAAGCCTGTGGATCATTATTTTTTGCTGTTCTTGCTTGGATATATAGGAATTGTCAAGTAGAAGCTAGATTTGGATGCTAGTTTTGATATAGATTAAGATCCCAAGTTACCAATAACTCTTTTGTAGAACAAATTGAGTCCATTTCTCTGACATTTCACATGGTATTAGAGCCAAGTCTAAGAGCTTTTATAATGATCCAAAGCTCTTCATTTTGCACAAAGCATTGGTGCTAAAATCAATTTGAAGGAGGGCGACTCTAACCAATAGTTTACTTGAATATTTGAAGTTCAAATGAGTGTGTAAATTTCAAGTGTACTTCCCACACGTGTGAGAAGTTACTGAAATTGTACTTTCGCCATATCTATGTGATTTTTTCATATTTGTGCTTCAAACAAGATTGTGAGAGTGAAACTAGTGATTTGCTTTGTAAAAATCCAATCATCTCATTGTAGATTTGATGTGAAATGGTGTTAGATCTTTGATCAACCTCTAAATCGCTGAGAGTGAGCCTTGAGGTTGATGTTTTTAGTTCTAGAGAGAGACTAAAACCGTTCTAAACATCATAGGGAGGCATAGGCACTTCCAAGAGTCAAATCAAATTTTTCCAAGAGGATAGTGTGTGTAGAATTTTCTTTCCCAAGTCTTTTTGAGTTTAAGATGATTATAGATCTTACTTCTTGAGTTTTGTGAGATTCAAGTGAGTAGCCTTGTGGCTAAATTCTAGAAAGAGAAAAAGAAGAGCCTTCAAATAGTACATTTGTTGTACTTGTTACTAGTAAAAATGGATTCAATTGGAGCCTATCTTCTTGAAGCTAGTGAAAGGTTGAATTCAAGTAACTATCCAATCTAGAAAGTAAGAATGGAGTCACTTCTAGTGCTCCAAGATTTGTATGATCTTGTTCTTGGTGAAGAGGAAGAGCCCCAATGAGGACAAAATCTAGTGAAGTACAAGAAGAGATCTAGGCTAGCATTACATTGTCTTAAAATGAATGTTAGTAATGAACTTCTTAAAGAAGTTGCATCTTGTACCTCGGCCAAGGAGGCTTGTACTCCTTGAAAGAGATTTATGAATCCAAAAACACCTCTAGAGTGCTTATGCTTAGAAACAAAGTTCTACAAAGCATTAGAGGTAGTGATGAGAGTGCTCAAGTGTATGTCTTGAGGATAAAATCTCTCAATAAAGAACTTTCCATCATAAGTGAGACTTTTGGAAGGCCAAGTTCAAGCTCCTTTGTGCAGAGGATCTCCATAGATTTGAAGTTGGGGTGGCCCAACCTCTTATGCCAAAGCTCCACTTGTGTAAGCTCCTCCTTAGCCATGTTCACACTTCCAAGAAACACATTAGCATCAAGCTTAAATAGCCTCCCTTGCTTGAATCCCTTTACACTGCAAGTGTTATTCATCATAATAGAGCAAACACCTTGCTTAAAATGGACATCTAAATCACTATCCATTGCTTGTCCCAACACTTAGCAAGCAGTAAGATAAGGAACATAGAGTACATTTTCTAGATCCAATCTTTTAGAGGATCCAAGACTTGAAGAGATTGTTCCCACTCCATCTATTCTACATTCTTGATCACTTCTTGTTAGAGTAGACTTTTTACAACCTACAAAAGGTACAAGAGTTGAGAAGAAATTCTTTTGGAAAGTAATGTGAGAACTAGCCCCACTATCAATCCACCATGTGTCATTGGAGTACCTCTTGCTTGTTGGTGTAGATGCCGTGGCATTTGATGACATATTCTTAATTAATCATAAATGATTTTGGCTCAACAAAATGTCTCTTTGTTCTAGCTACTTATGTGAACAAGCTTAGTACAAACTATGCTAAACTTTTGAGTTTTTGCCTAATCATAAAAGAGTATCATAACATATGAGTGGCAACCAATTGGAGTTCAAGTTAAAACATCGCAAATTTGCTGCAAATCTTACAAAATACTCTCAAAAAAAATTTCCAACAAAGTCCAGAACATGAATGCAGCTGAATGTGATACATGGATTGCTCAAGGAGTCTTTAACAAGTTTGTGTTTGATTATATAGATGTGCAGACTTTTCTATTGTTAAATATTGGCATCGCTTTAACTTACTTTATCTGCTGAGATACTGTTGTAACAGAGTTTCTATAAGTAAATTTTCTGTACTGAATTGGGCACTTACTGGTCACTGGGAGTTACCAGGACAGAACAGGTAATATATAATTGCATTTGGGTGTGCAAGTTGCCAACTGTGGCTGGCTGCCATGGCAGTCAAGGGCCCATCACCATCCAAGTGCTGGGTCCCATACCTCACCTTTAAATAAACACACTTCCCCACCACTGCCCATAAGCCACAGCTGCCTATACCTGCTCCCTTTCATTCAATACCTCAACAGGAAGCAAAACTTTTAGGCAACAAAAAAGAAGAAATGAGCCAAGAATCAAATAAAACACTAGATTAAAAATTTGATATCAAGTTTCAACTGCAGAATTTGAGCAAAGATAACCACCGATTCACATAAAGATAAAGCAGCTTCTTTTCTCTCATCCTTGTGATATTCTTACAGGCCTGCCCTTCACATCCACAAGAACAAATGAACTATTTAATCTTCTCAAGTATCACCCTTTCCATAGCATTTTACCTTGGAAACGGTGGAGCGTTCATTTAGACATGAGGAGCCACGGAAGCCATAGCTGCCAATAATTCGAAAGCTTGATGTAAAAAAAAACTTTTAGGAAACAAATAAGAAGAAATGGGCAGGGAACAAAATATAACACTAGATTAATATAGATTTTCAGCGAATTTGAGCAGATTTAACCACCCAATCACTTGCACATATAGCAGCTTCTTCTCTCATGTCTCATCCTTGTTGTGATATTTTTATAGACTTCACATCCACAACCAAGGAGGTGACCAATCTTCTCAACTAAATTTGGGTATATCACTCTCCCCAAAGCATTTTAAATTGGGAGCAGTGAAGTAACAATTTAGATATAAACTTGTTGCGAAGGGAGTATTAAGCTCCTCTATAATGCATAGATTCGATAACCAGCACAGAAAGAGAGAATAAAGAAAAGTTGGAAGGCCAAATGTCTATAAACTTTGAAAACCTCAACATACAAAGAAAAACAGGGGGGTACTGACCTAGTCATTCCAACCACTACTGTGCAATATGAGTGTTTGTGATGAAGCATGTCCAAGTAAATAAGCACTTGTGCATTGCTGAGACTTGCAAGATGAAGCAAAGAATGATAAAGATGACCCTTCTACAGGTGGAAGAATAATGATTCACTCATCCTGAGGCCTAACACATGAGACCTTGCAGATGACAATCAGCAAAGAAACAAGATCAACTGCTTGCAATCTGACATTAAAACCCAGAACTTCAGAGTGACATCCAGCAACAAAATTTACAAGCCAGAGCACGTGAAAAAGTGTTAAAATGGATTGTGAGACCACTCTTGCTGAATGCAAAACACAGGAAGAAATGAGAAACTACATACCATTATAAACCCTAGTTCTATTTTTAGAAATAAACAGCCTATTCTGAAGAACAGACAAAAATGTCCCTAATAATAGTTTTTTCTCAAATGAACAAAAACTGTACAATCTAGAAAAGAACCTTTATCTGACATAAAAGCCCCAATTACAGGAGCGACTATGCTCAAAAGTAGGTTTCTTGATCTAACTTTCATGATGTTTTGCAATTTCAGCATTATAGGAAGGCCTGCTGGCCAGACAGCTCAAACTACATAAAGTGATGCCAATGTATGAACCACGCTTCTTCCAGAAAACCAAGCGTCAAGGAACGATTGTCACAAAAATCTCATCTATGAATGTCTGCTTCCAGAGCAACCGCCTCTTTGACAAGTTCCAAGGATTAAAAACTTGTGACTTGGAATTTTTAGGTCGTCTTCACAATATATACTCATCATCGCTTTGAGAGATGGTTTTCCACATTGAGACCGTTACAATTCATCCAGGGGATATGACAGCCCATAAGTCAAATTTGCATTAATATCATGGCTATGTGTGATGAAGTAAACATGTCCTCTTTGCTGTGCAGCTCAGAATAATAGTGTTCAGCTATTTTCACAGCAAGATGATGAAAAGCCCGACAGTATGTCTAATAATGAGGCGAATCAAACATTCATAGAGGTAAGAATTAACTACCACTTCTAGAAGTTAGAGTCTAAGCTGACTAAATACTTCACAAGTTTTGTCTTTGTCCCCTATAGGGTCGTTGCTAACTCCCTGCTCTGATTCCACTTGGTGTAATGAAGCCCGTGGAGGGGCTGCACATACTGCAGTAACCGATCTGACCCTCACAGGAGGAGCCAAAGAAGCTCCTGTGGGCAGTAAATGACCACTCATAAAGGACGAAGGTTGAGATGAACGATAATTCCACCAAGGATCAGAGGTGTGTGACCACATCGTTGTGTTAAAAGGAGTGTTAGATGAAGATGCAAGATGTGCACGACTAGTTTCTTGAATATCACCTTCAGCAGCACTGAACTTTACAGAACCTCCGTGAAGCCATTCGTCCTCATCCTGCTGGTGCTCTTTCATGGGGATTGAGACTTCATGCTTATCCTTCCTATTCGTCATTGGCACACTTCTTAATTGTGTTGGAATCACTCTGCTGGCATTCGAAGCCTGACCCGCAGCTGCCCGATTGGCTGCTAGAGCTTCCCTGGAAAGCCCAGATAGATAGCGGACTGAACTTGGCGTAGAGACCTGTCCAGGATATGCAGTTACAGAGCGGTATGGAAGTCCACCAGCCACTATCATGCTGCTGTGTGGCTGATTGTACAAGTAACTTTGTGATTGACTTTGAACGGGTTCCATGCTAAGCTCCGTTGGCAGCCACTTTCCTGGATGATATTGCTTAACTCCCCCTGCACCCATGGGTGCAGAGGGTTCACGAACACCAGAAATAGACCTCATCCTTGATGGAGAACCCGTTATTGTTCTCTGCACCTGTAACCTACCAACATGCTGCAATTGCTGCTTCGAAGGGCCAAGGGCCAACTTTTCTTCCTTGCCATGAGCTCTTGCCAAAGCTCTTGCAATGGTATTCTGTTCCTGTTCTTCACTCACTTCGGACTCAGGCAGCAGTAAAGTACTGTTACCCTGGTTTGCAACTGCAACAAAACCAGAAATAATCAATGTTGAAGATGCAAACATGTGATTCAAAATTATTGGCAACAACTTCCTTATTCGATTATTGATGTACTTTGTTGCAAGGTTAACTCTAGTAGGACTATTTAAATAACACTCTCATTTTAATTTTTGTTACAAAACATCTTCAGTGATGTTTGAAAATGGTCTGTGTTCAAACATATGAAGATTTAAGAAGTACTTACATATCTCAAGAAATAGATCCAGACATTATGGACGATCATAGCTAGAAAATGTACCTAGACGTCTGCTTCAAAACGTTATAAGAAAATCCAGAAACCAAACTACAATGAACAATTATACAGTAGCACTTACACAGCCTAAGAGCTGACCAGGCCGCCATTGCAGCATTCTTCTCAGCTTGCTTCTTGGTCTTCGCTGCCTCTCCTGTAAAAGACATGCCAGCTACCTCAACCATACAGGTGAAAACTGGCAGATGTCCCGGTCCAGACCTGATCGTGGTGTAAACTGGTAAAGATACACCAGCCCTCTGTGCAGTCTCTTGAAGCAGGTTTTTACAAACACTAGTCTCATCCTGCAATAGCTCTTGTTATGATTAAATGATCTGATTCAAATGCCAAAGCAGTGATACGCACCAGGCCATTTTAAGAATAAAATCCAGACGGTAAAAGTAGACGCCACAAATTAGTCCTTGATACGTATGCTTCACATCTCTATGAACCTTACCAGAATTCGTGCAGCCAGTGACTGCGATGGACCCCTTCGAGACAAAGTGTTAAGAGCAACCTCTGCAGCTGCATGTTCCGCCTGTCGCAGAGTGTTGCAGTAGTTTGGACTTTCAAATATCTCCCCGTTGAAATTTACGGTTGCTTTAAAACGAGGAGCATGGTCAGGACCCTCTCTGATGCAAGCATATGCCGGAAGGTTGAAACAGCTCCGCTGAGCAAGCTCTTGAAGCTGATTCTTGAACATATCGTTAATTGCAGAACATGAAGATCCCGAATCTGTTTCTGGAGACCTCCAACAGAGTTATCCCTCACCTTCAATATATATATATATATAATGAACTAAAATGCAAATCAAATATTTGCCTATAACACCTAGATTACAGACACGTGCATGTGAACAGCGACGTGCTTAGATATTCTAAAATGAACTTTGGAAAACACGAGCAGGAAACTTTTTGTACTGAGCGGTGTTTCGTAAGCGTGTTCTACTCCTGATATGATGGCTGCCTACTCCTCCCCTTGAAAACCACTAATTAGAGGACTACAACATATGTATCTATGATTCTGCAACATTTTCATGTTCCGGAAAATATTATTGATCTACAAGTGAAAAACCTGGATATATAATGAAACAAGACTAGTAATAGGAGTAGATCTGAGGATTATCTGCTGTCTCTGCTCGATATTGTCACCATGACAGCATTCTGGCTGGCTTATATAATACGCTAGAAAAACAAGCTTCTAACAGCCTATTGCTACTAAAACCAGATGCGTCTAGCGCTCGGAAAAAAGTCAACTACGAATGCAATGCCTATAAGGAAAGAGAATGAGCTTTAAACGCTTATCTGAATCAAATGTGCCACAAGAAAATCTACAGATGTTTGCTTTCACCACATACATAGATGCTTAGATCTTCGCAAAAATCGACAGATAGAGTGAGTACATAGCATCGAACACTCAAAAACTTCGCATCAAAAACATTGCTTAACAGAAAGTGCAGTAAACCGACGCATTGAGGTCAAACCTACCTCTCCATTTCAAAAAGCGCAAACAAATTAAGCACGACGTCAAGCAGATACCAAACTCCTGGTAAACTCAGGCGCGCATAGAGCACAGATTATTCATCCCTTAACGTTTTACTTTATAGGAAGATTCACAAAACAGAGAATCCAATACCTCTGGTGATAGCTTTAGTGGAGCAGCAGAGCGCGCTGTATGGGGCCTCTGCAAGCAGGTAATAGAGCAAAATAACCGGATTTTTTTCAGTTTTTTTTTGGAAGAAATCAAGCGTTGCTAGTCCGAAGCACGCACGCTCACCCGATGATGATGGATCGATCGATGGATCGATCACAATCCTCTCGCCAAACAGCTCCAAAGTACAAACCCTGGCGACGAGAGAGAGAGAGAGAGAGAGAGAGAGAGAGAGAGAGACGAAGAAGGGAGAAGAGAAGGAAAAAGGAAAGGGATGTTGTCAGAAGCCCTCCAGTGGCAGAGGATGCGCTTCCACCGGATAGGTGGCGCCTCCGGAAACAACAACCATCGCTTCCCTCCCACCCAGTTCAACTCCGCTTCCGACTTCACGTGGGGGAGGCGTATCGGAGGCGCTTCCACGCTTTTGCTGCCAATAGCCTCTCTCGCCTCCTCCCGCTTTCGAGTCTGTGACTGGTGGCTGGCCAACGCATCCCGCCCCCGCCTCCTCCTCCTCAACGTTCGGCCGCACATGTGGTTAAAGGGGTTGGTGCCACTTAAAAGCCGGCCTGCTGGTACCAGCTCATGCCCCATCCCATACCCATGCCCATGCCCATTCCATACATACCATGGCCATCTCCTTAGACTAGATAAAAGGCAAAAGCGGGGGGGGGGGGGGGAGGGGGGGTTTTCCTCCAAGTCAACATGAATGATATAAAATTTGAGGATAGTAGCCACATGCCATTACTCTAGAGTAATCAAGAGCACCAACTTTTCACACTATGTTCCATCAGCCATGGACCCAACCGCTATTGTAGGCTTGTATAACTTGGAGCAACATGTATTCGACCATGATTGTGGGTGAGTAGAGGGTCCCGCCCTTATCCAACGATAGAGTATGCTTGAGAGACTATCATCACGATCTCTCCATCATCACAGACGCTTTTCCAACGTTGGATGATGATGCGGTCCCAAGGGGCCCTCAGCCAACCCTATGTCACATCAGATGTACACTCCTCCATAGAAGTTCTAAAAAGCACAAATGACATTCAATAACCAAAAAGGGTGTATTCTCAACTAAAACTGCAAATGTTAGGGTACTTTGAGCTTATTCTCCGGTGCAACTACCACGGTACTTTGCAACCTCGTCCAAGAGGGGTGGAGGGGGCTTGGTGGTTGTGGAGAGTTGTGTTCTTGCATCTCTCAAGGCCTCCACTACCATTGAGTATGAGAGCACGGCTCAAATCGCCATGGCAATCAAAATCGAAAGTACTCTCTCCCTTCAAGGATAACTTTCAAATTAATAAAAGTCATGCAATTGCGTATTGTTTTTTCGGCCATCCCTCATAATTAAGATGTATGGTACTTTGAAAGTGATGCGCTAAACTTTTTGGCTTTGCATTGCAAAGGCAAAACTATGTGTGGAGGTTATGACATTAGCTTGTGACCAAAGTCAATTCTAAAGAGCATATACATAGTTGACGTCTATTGACATAATTTAAAGGGTTATGTGTGTTACAAGTAGCAACTAACTTGAAGACAACATTGTAGGGCCAAGCACTTTGTATGCATGGCATAAAAGCCACACCATACATAGTAGCTAGCTTGTGGACAAGCCCATAGGTAGTATACATGGCCAAATAACTTATGTAGCAATGTGTTTGCTTGGCATATAAGCCATGCATAAGGAAAACCAAAAAAACATAACAAATATTACATAGTCATGTCATAAATGATGTGCATGTAAGTTGGAACTTGAGGGCCCATAGATACTCAAACTCTGGGGTGTAATACCGTAAAATTAGGGTCCTTGTCAAGTCAAAGATTGTCCTATACTATAGAGAGTTGGAGACATCGTTTGAGGAAAATAGTTTAAACTTTAGCCTGATTCATCTCAAATCAAGCCAAATATCAAGCACCACATCATTAGACTTGTGGGCTTGAAGTAGGGAATCAAAAGAGAATCTCTAATTTGACATGTGTGAGAATTGAGTCTTATTAAGTTGAGTCAAATGTCAAGACGAGTCATGCTACACCTAGAACCTTAACAATTACTTGTGTAATACGCCAACTTCGAAAGATTAACCAACTCAACCATCCATGATATTATGTTGAATAACCCAACTTGGCCAAAAAAACCAACCTAGTAATCCATCCATAAGGGAACCAACAACAAGGCAAAGTCAATTCATGAAATTAGATGCAAATCAAGAAGTGTAGGAACCCACAATGGAGAGCCACATACATTTTCCTAACTGGTAATTCGATTGGGACACATCACGGAGATACAAAGCCAAAATGGTTATTGACCCCAATGAGTTCATCTTCATTAAGCAAAAAGAGAAGTATGTTTGTTATGATATTGAATTTAATCTGGAGGACATTGTTTTGAGCTTGACATGAGTTTTGGCACACACTAGTAATCAGAGCTAAGACATGAACATGTCTAGTTCACAAATTTGCTTCCGCCATCTCCCCAGTTTTGCTATAATTGAGCTTGTCCTTTCATTATAAAGACGTGATGTTATTTTTGTTATGCATGCATGAATCTCTTATGAGTGGCATATATAGCTACTAGCAACTAGCTCCAATAGTCATCTTGGCCTATACTTGAGTTCTAGACCTAGCTAGATACTTACAAATGAGTGGAACACTCTCCCACAAGCTAGTGAGTCAACCTTGACTAGATCAAGCTTGCAAGTTCATCCATAAGTTAAATGCCTAGCCATGTCTAATTAGACTCCACTCAATTGAATCTGCTCAATGTGGTAAGACTCCCATATATCATAGGTTTGTTAGTGATGGTTTAAACCAATGCATAAAAACAAGAGGAATGTGTTACGTCTGTGTCCAATATTTGGGATTCGAAATAATTCCTGACACGGATAACCGGTACTCCAGTGTACGAGATTATTAGTTATTGCACATCATTCCGAACTAGGCCACTATTGTAATTAATAACCTTGTGAGGACCTAGAGGGAATATTCCTTAGCTTTTGAGAAGTATTTATCTTGTAAGAACTCGGCCACCTACTCACTTATAATTTTTTTTGTTTCTAGAAGCCATGATCTTCTCCTCTCTTGCATTCAGTCACCTTGGCTTGGGGGTGAAGTGGTTAGGATTTTGACTAGCCATTTCTTGTTGGTTGGTTGGTTTTGCTCCACATGTGTCCTTTTGGTTGCATGTAATAGGATCTAAAAGATCTTCACTTGGCTATCATATCCCACCTTCTTGCAAGTAGCCAATAGGAAGCAAGGGGCAAGGGGCAAGGGCCACTCCAAAGAAAAAAAAGGCACCATTTGTAACCATTTTACATGCCTATTGAGAGGAGGAAACTCTACCAAATTGGAGAGCAAGCATCCTCAAGTGCTAATCAATCTTGCTATTGTCTCTTATTGTGTTTTGCTTTTTGCTTCAATTTCCATTGTTATTGTTTCTCTCTCTCTCTCTCTCTCTCTCTCTCTCTCTCTCTCTCTCTCTCTCTCTCTCTCTCTCTCTCTCTCTCTCTCTCTCTCTTCCCCTTTCACCTACAATCATGATGAATGCTTGTGTTTAGAGTTAGAGCAAGTAGAGTTAAGTTGGGGTAGTGTTAAGATACAGTTAGATAAGCATCTAAACTAGCAAGTAAGCATAGTTAGGTGTGTTATAACCCTTTTGACAAGCGGAGGGCTGGCCACCACATGTTCTACACATCCTACAGTGGCGTAGTTGCTAGGGATAGACTATCACTAACTAGATTTAGTTGTCCTTTTAGTTGCTTTTGCTTTTTAGTGTATTTTAGGTATTTGAGGATAGAGTTAGCTTCTTTTGCGTGTTTTTTTGTGATTGGACTATTCTCAACTAGCGAAGGAGGTGTGGAAGGGTAGCGGAGACACAAAACAGCCTCTAAGGGCTTGACATCCCATCATAAACCTTGAAAAACCATAAAAAAACGTTCAAGTCTGTATTTTACAGAGAAAAGTGGCCAGAAACCACTTCAGACCTTACCATTCAAAAATCAGTGGGAACCAACATTTGCATGACTAACAGCAAGTCCAAGGTACTGTCCCAGACTTGCACAGAAGCCTGCGAGAGTTACTTCCCAGCAGATATGAAGAAAACAGAGAAAAACCCGTAAAAAATCCAAAATCCCTTGTAAAATTCAAAAAAAAAAATTCAAAACTCAAAACTAACCTTCGTAGAGAACTCTGAAGCTCCATCTTAGTGAGATAGTGACACAAAGAAGTCTGCGAGAGTTAGATCCCAAAAAAAGTGCTTTTGCGAAGGTATCCAAGGTCAAAAAGGTGGGAAAACGAGTCTGAACCCTCGCATACATTAGTGGAATACAAAGATTGCTTCGCATGGACCTACAAGGATATGAAGGGTATACCATGAACATTCCCTTTCTGCGAGAATTAAACCCTTGCAGAGCCTGCTGAACCTTCGCAGAGGGCAGCCAAAACATCTTCTTTGATAAGCTGATCTTCAAAAGTTAATGGTGACGGTGACAGTGAGTGAGATCGAGAAGGTGTGTCATGTGTCGTCGATCCATCTGATGATGATGCATCATGCTAAACGTCATCATTAGCTGTGAAGCTTTCTATTTTTGTCAATGCACTCCTCCGTATGAAAGTGTTGTCCATGCATCCACAGTGCATTGTATTTTTTGTATTGGACTAAATGGAACTAAATGTGTTAGGGATACGACAAACATGTACAAAATTGCACGTACAAATGTTTTAATCTAGTGTGATCATCCAAGGGAGCCATATATACGTCCATATTTTTTGCCTTGTATTTTTTCGGAATAAGAAGGGTGCCCCTTCTTGATACTTAGCCAAGGGGGGATGTTGTAGTTTACAAGGACAACCAGCCAAGTGGACCATGATCTGGAGCACAAACCAAATGGATTCACACCATCCATCACCAACCCCACATGCAAATGGCGAGGCTCATCCCTAAACTCATGACAGGTAGCATCCACATGCTTCCATGCTGGAGAATCGGCAAGGATCCTCATAGTATCATCTGATGAACGATTGTTCGAATGCCTGCCCAATTGGCACCTGCTTCGTCTGCCATAAACCATCTAGATTGTACTGATTCCAAACCATGTTTTTGCATGACAACATTCAACATTTTCCAGAACTTAACTTGCACCTTTGCGTCTTCCACCTTCATCTCACAAATAGCTAAATTTTGCAAGCTTTGGATACTGCACAAGGAAGTTCCAATTCTTAGATAGATAGCAATTGGTTAGAATGATATGAAAAGAGATCGTCCAATGAAATATACAGACCTGGGATCATAAACATGGGCTGCCATTGTGGTCCAGCCATGTATTCTTTTAACATGATCAAAACATATCCATGAGTGTTCCAGTGCACCACCCTTCTGCATTTGTTTGACAATAGTCACATGAAGCCGGCCCAACAGTAGACATCTTGAAGATAAAACATCTTTCATTATTGATATCTAAAACATGCCCAAAGAACAAGGATCCTTGGAAATAGTCATACTGACACTTCTCTTTAAGTCTCAGAATGGAATCCACGGAATCCATGTTGGATTGATTGTTGGTTTTGAAGTCATCTATCCACTTTCTCAACCTGACATTATCCAGTGAAAGAACCATTCATTAGCACACAACAAAACATGCAGAACGTATGTTAAAAAAACACCGATAATGAAAACAATCCGGGTAGATAGATTTTCCTATTCTTTGATTTGTTAAGGGTTGTAATTGGTCCAACATAGCTGAAAATTTATCAGCATCTAACATCTCGATCGTAGAGCCATTTTTAGAGAGCAACTGATTCATTATCAACTCCTTTGCAATCTCTTTTTCAATTTTCTTTTGTCCAACACCAGGCAATTTCGAAACGTGATCTTCAACTAGATTTTTGACAATATTCCGTGTATACAAACATTCACTTTCAGCCACCGCATGACAATGTGACCCTAATGAATTGTGAGCCTTGTATACCGAACATCATGTGGTATAACATAATATATTTTGGCAGGACAAGACCCAACACATGTTGGTCTAAAACTACAATGATAACACAAAATCCACCATGATATTTCTGCACAGTACCAAGAGGACAACGCACACTCAATCTTTCCCTCCATTTGGTTCTGTTTGCACTTCCAAAAGATTGTAAATTGCTGCACAATTCGTTCTCGCATATGAAAGAGCCTCCACAATACGACTTTCGAACATCACCAGCAAAACCAGAAATAGTGGTTGTTACATAACGTACCCAAGGGTGGCCATCCTTACTCTGTTCCATTCCCTCCATTGAACTGTGTTTTTCAAAAATGTTTGGCGATTCATAGATGACATCCCCATCGTATCTGCCCAAAAGCTCATCTACAATGAAAATATTTTGCACTCCATTAACAAGCTTTTGTAATTTGTTGTTGATGGGAATACTATTGATCAAGTCAAATACATGCATTGTGTCTGATACCTGAGTGGTTGTACTAGGAGATTTTTGTGCAACAAGAAAAGGGCTTGCATCCCAATGTGGATTGGGAGATGTGTCGTGATCCAAATCCATTATAACCATTGCATCTTGATCTGTGTGATTGGAGGTGCCAATACTTGATTCAAGTTGTATAGAAATGTTTTTGCTTAGACTATGTTCCACAACGAAAAATTTTGTATCATAATGTTCAAATGTTCTACAAGGAATCAAAATGGGAGCGTTGGCAGATATTTGAGAGATTGATTTGTGTTGATCAAATCCTCCGCAATCCTTGTACTATCTCCATCCTCTCCTTCATAGAAAAATTCCGAGTCACGAAACATGATCCTTATGGTTGCCACGAAACCTTGAATTTGGAAGCTGATCAATAAAACTCAGGAGAGAAAAAGTAGTCCGAAGAGGGAGAATTCTACACCAAGGAATGCTTACATGTAAATGTTCAACTTCATAGAGTGTGTAGTGGTAAGTTAAAGATGTTGAGTTGAAATTGATAACGTTAACTAGGAGAATTAATACTATTAATGGCTTACACAAACCATAGATTTGCCCTGGCCAGCACCCCACAGACAGATCTATACTAATAATGGCCAACGCCCCACAGGCAGATCATCGAGCTCTAAGCTTTGCAAACTCCTTGCATTTCAAGAAGCGTGGAGAGGTTCTGCCATATATCGAAACATCTACATTTATGAGATTTGAGATCTGAGGCAAGTAGAAGGTTGATTTGACATTGTAGCTATATTTTTTTGATGGATGATTTTTTCCATGTATAAATATTGATGGAAAAGAGAACTTAAGGATCATAAATCAGACCAACAATTTATTATTGGCTAATTTGAGAAAACACCTATTTTATTGTTTTTTTTAGAGGTAAATGTTTTTCCATGACCACTAAACTACATGTCGCTCCAGGCTTAAAAGTTAACCTAGAAGAATTCAAGGTGATTTTTTTTTTTTTTTGGAAAAGCTCAATAGCACTATCACATATTCACAACTATACATATGTTGTGACATTCATTACTAGCAGCTATCTTTAGGCAGTGGTTGCTTGCAGTGGGTTGGGTTGCCAGAGAGGTATACTACGAGGCACTCAGACTGGAGGCTTTGAGGATTCTTGAGCTATGTCAGGATGCAGGAGGTAACCCTTTGCCAATGAGATTTTTTACTATTAGACAAGAGGTTTTGAAGATAATTGAAATTTGATTTGACAATGTGTTTTTTGTGCATGTTATAGGATCTCACGAAATATTTTACATCTATCAGGTTGAGGTTTGGAAATTACCTTTTTGACTCATATCTTCTGTGATGGAACCTATCCTGACCACCGAGGCAAAGGAAGAGGCGAAGCTAGCATCAAAGCGTGTGATGTGGAGGTGACATTGAATGTTTTTACATTTGCATTTACACGCCTGCTAAAAGAAGATGTGAGGAGTATGAGTACATGAAAGTGGACATGGTAGGTGTTAACACCAAGTTAACATCTACTATTGAGGTCATTGTGGGTGATGTCAACATGGTAAGGGAAGGATTATCTTATGGGGACAATCTGCAAGAATATTAGGCCATGAAATGCTTCATGGAAAGAAATAATTCTTCTTGGAGGATTACGAAAGGTAAGAGCACCACCTACAGTGCCGACATCATCATTGTGGACTTGCCATCAGGGTACACGGTTGATGGTGTCGTTGGTGGTGGGTCCACGTGGAACAAATGGTCTGATGAGACACTTGAGGCCAGCCTGGATATATGCATGGTTGTATTGGACGACAGTGGTTGGATCATCCTTATCAGTCCCCCCACTCATAGATTGCAAGTTGAGATTCAGATCGGCCTACAGAAGTTGGCTATTCAGAGACGTGCTGTGTTAAGAGGAATTGAAACATTTGGAAGAAGAGAGGATGGCATGAATGTAAGTTGTGATTTTTTCGTTGCAAGTTTTTTCACATGCAGTGCTTGCATATTTATGAGAATTATTGCACTGTAACTTGGATCTCCTTCGATACATATAGTTTCATAGTCATAAATTTGCTTGGAAGTATGTAAGTATGTGACTATGTGAGTATAATTTCATAGTTATAAATTTGCTTGGAAGATCTATTTATCTAAGTATGTGAGTTGCTTGTTTTGTCATTATTTGCAGATGCACTTTATGGATGTATACCTTCTCTCGAGAAAAGGGTCCATGCCCTTAATTGACCGAAATCGGTCAAAATATTTTGATACCAGCTTGTTGGATGTGGATAGTGATATTTGGACACACTATTTGCCACATTCAGAGTGGTCTAAAGACACAAGGAACAATAGGCCAATATGAGGTAGTTCTGAAAAAAGTGAATATTTCATGTTATTCTTGCTTTCCGCATTCTGCCCCAAGGGTGGTGTAGCGTTGGACCTACATGTAGGTGTAGGTACCTCGGTCCTTGATGCTCGAAAGGCTGGTGTCCACCTTTTTGGTATGGACAGCGATGAAGAATGCATAAGTTGGTTGAAAGAGAAAAGAGGTGAGACTTGATTGTCAGAAGAAAGTCGTGAAAATGTTTAGGTGCATTGTTTTTTGCTTTTGAAATTAGATGTAACGGTTTTTTTGTCTTGTGCAATCATGGAGGCAAGCGTGGTTGTACCAGGTCCGTCAATAGAAGAACCTATCATGTTACCTGAGTTTGGGTCCGAGGCATTTGAGTTGGGCTCTCCTGGATGCTAGTGAGTATGTCCATTTGGCTGTTAGAAATTGGATTTGCTAACATTTTGGTTTATATGACATTTGAATGACTTAGTGATTTGCCATGCTATGCTGAATCAATGACCGAGGTGATGGAGGCTGACAACGACTAGTTCAGATCCTTTAGTTTTTTTCATAAGGTCACAAAAGTTATTGTTTACGAGCATTAATGGGGATGCAAAGACCTGATATTATTTCCTAATATTCATAGACAAGTGCAGTTTTTCACAGTACAAATAGTCCATTCCAAGAAGCAAAAAATATCTATCAAATGTAGTGTTTTTTTTTCTCAAATTAGCCTAAAATAAACTGTAGGGCTGATTTTTATTCCTTGAGTTTTTTTTTTCAACAATATCTAAACATGGAAAAAAAACATGTGGTAAAAAATTTACCATCGTGGTAAAGGATTTGGGCCAGTTGGACTCACTCCATGTGAAACCACCCTTGAAAAACCTGAAACAATCTATACAATTTGTAAAGCCAGTGCTAATAAGATATGGAACTAGTATTGATTTATAGCTAGAACAATAAATAAACTGTCAAATAAACTTAATGCATGGATTAAATTTATCTTGATACTAGCCTCTGAGTTGAACTTTGAAGACTGACCCATGGAAGTTGACCCCTAAAACAGTTTCAGAGACGATAGTGTCAAACACTATCTGTGAGGCCTGTTTATAGCCAGTCACTCCTTGGCCATGAACAGACTTGATGGAGAGTTGCAGTGGACTCCCACGTACTGTTCCAACCTCCCATACCCCCCCTCATGGTCGCTTGCGGGAAAATTGGGCCAAGTAGTCAGTTTTTGGTAGCATACTTAGGGTCTGACTTGTAGTGAGCGGTATACTTAGGGTACCATACTTGGTAGCATACTTAGGGTTCGACTTGCGGTGAGCATCATACTGCTCATATACTCGTTTGGAGTCGTTTTGGCCATTTGTTGTGCCCATGTAAGTTCTTTCTTACGAAACCACCCATTTGGCATCAATTCGTGACATATGAAATGAACACAGTTTCATATACTACTAAGGTACACTTGTCGATTTGCTGGAGAATCAAAACTATTTGGTGTTGGTTAGCATGAGTTCTAGGCTACAAAGGAAACTCTTCCGAATCTTTTCACTCCAGAATGTCAAAATAATTGCCCATGGCAACACGTGAAATCTGACATCAAAAACTGTTTCAGGGATGAAAGTGCCAACAACTACAAAGGGCCCCTGTTTGGGCCCACTGGACTCCTGGCCCCGGACTGAAGTAGCAGACACACTCAATGGACATCCACGAGTCATGTCGAGGTGCCACACGTCCCACCTTGTCATGTTATCAGAAGGATGGGCCCGAAAACCCTATTTCTGGGCCTTGTCAACCCCTAAAATTTTGCATGAGAACCACCCTATCCATAATAAGTTTCCGACCTCCGATTGACGAGCCGTCTATCATTGCCCGAGAACTATGGGAGGGCTTCAATAAGGTCATGCGTCGTTGCCAGACCGGCATAAGAACAACCGAATGGAACGCGTCAAAGCAGGGCAAAAAGTCAAGTGCGGTTTTTGCCCCGAAAGAGCCCCTGTTTGGGCCCGAGGGACTCCTGGCCCCGGACTGAAGTAGCAAACACACTCAATGGACATCCACGAGTCATGCCGAGGAGCCACACGTCATCAGAATGATGGGACCGAAAACCCTATTTGTGGGCCTTGTCAACCCCTAAATTTTTGCATGAGAACCACCCTGTCCATAATAAGTTTCCGACCTCCGATTGATTGGCCGTCTGTCACTGCCCGGAGAACTATGTGAGGGCTTGCAGAAGCGCATGCGTCATCGCCAGACTGGCATCACAACCACCGAATGGAACGCGTCAAAGCAGGGCAAAGAGTCAAGTGCGGTTTTTGCCCCGAAAGAGCCCCTGTATGGGCCCGCGGGACTCCTGGCCCCGGACCGAAGTAGCAGACACACTCAGTGGACATCCATGAGTCATGCCAAGGTGCCACACGTCCCACCTCGTCATGTTATCAAAAGGATGGGCCCGAAAACCCTATTTCAACCCCTAAATTTTTGCATGAGAACCACCCTGTCCATAATAAGTTTCCGACCTCCGATTGATGGGCCGTCTGTCACTGCCCGAAGAACTATGTGAGGGCTTGCATAAGGGCACGCGTCGTCGCCAGACCAGCATCAGAACAACCGAATGGAACGCGTCAAAGCAGGTTAAAAAGTCAAGTGTGCTTTTTGCCCCAAAAGAGCCCCTGTTTGGGCCCAAGGGACTCTTGGCCCCAGACTGAAGTAGCAGACACACTCAATGGACATCCACGAGTCATGCCGAGGTGCCACACGTCCCACCCCATCATGTTATCAGAAGGATGGGCCCGAAAACCCTATTTGTGGGCCTTGTCAAGCCCTAAATTTTTGCATGAGAACCACCCTGTCCATAATAAGTTTTCGACTTCCGATTGACGGGCCGTCTGTCGCTGCCCAAAGAACTATGTTAGGGCTTGCAGAAGGGCATGTGTCGTCGCTAGACCGACATCAGAACAACCGAATGGAACACGTCAAAGTAGGGCAAAAAGTCAAAGTGCGATTTTTGCTCCGGAAGAGCCCCTGTTTGGGCCCGCGGGACTCTTGGCCCTGGACTGAAGCAGCAGACACACTCAATGGACATCCACGAGTCATGGCGAGGTGCCACACATCCCACCCCGTCATGTTATCAAAAGGATTGTCTGAAAAACCCTATTTGTGGGCCTTGTCAAGCCCTAAATTTTTGCATGAGAACCACCCTGTCCATGATAAGTTTCCGACATCCGATTGACGACCGTCTACCACTGCCCGAAGAACTGTGTGAGGGCTTACAGAAGGGCACACGTCGTCGCCAGACCGGCATCAGAACAACCGAACGCGTCAAAGCAGGGCAAAAAGTCAAGTGCGGTTTTTGCCTCGAAAGAGCCCTTGTTTGGGCCCGCGGGACTCCTGGCCCCGGACTGAAGTAGAAGACACACTCAATGGGCATCCACGAGTCATGCCGAGGTGCCAGATGTCCCACCCCGTCATGTTATCAGAAGGATGGGCCCAAAAACCCTATTTGTGGGCCTTGTCAAGCCCTAAATTTTTGCATGAGAACCACCCTGTCCATAATAAGTTTTCGACCTCCGATTGACGGGCCGTCTGTCACTGCCCGAAGAACTACATGAGGGCTCACAAAAGGGCACGCGTCATTGCCAGGCCGGCATCAGAGCAACCGAATGGAACGCGTCAAAGCAGGGCAAATAGTCAAGTGTGGTTTTTGCCCCGGAAGAGCCCCTGTTTGGGCCCGCGGGACTCCTGGCCCCGGACTGAAGTAGCAAAAACACTCAATGGGCATCCATGAGTCACGCCGAGGTGCCACACGTCCCACCTCGTCATGTTATCTGAAGGATGGGCCCGAAAACCCTATATTTGGGCCTTGTCAAGCCCTGAATTTTTGCATGAGAACCACCCTGTCCATAATAAGTTTACGACCTCCGATTGACGGGCCGTCTATCACTGACTGAAGAACTATGTGAGGGCTTGCAGAAGGGCACGCGGCGTCGCTACTTTAGACATCTGAACCACCGAATGGAATGGGTTGAAGTAGTGCAAAAAGTCAAGTGCGGTTTTTGGCATGGAAGAGCTCCTGTTTGGGCCCACGAGACTCCTAGCCCCGGACTGAAGTAGCAGACACTCTCAATGGGGGCCTCCACGAGTCATGCCGACGTGCCACACGAGTCATGCCTTGAAACTATTTGTTCAAATCTCTCAACAATAGTTTTTGTGGCATTTCACTGTCTTGTTTCTACCTATGCTCATAAGCAAACAAATCTCTTCACTTTCATATCCATTTTCCTTTGCCTTTTACAAGGAGAAACAAATTTTTGTTTTTGCCCATCCTTTCATATGTTCATGCATGACAGTGGGACAAAAGGTATCACATTTATTTTTGGTACTTAATACATAACAATGCACACTACAAGTTGTTGTTGCACTTGCATTTCAATACAAAGTATAGTATTTATGCTTAGTAATGTCATATTACACAAAATTTGTCAATTTTGAGATTAAAAACTACCAATCTAGTGGCATGAAAATACACCCAACAGAGCATGCTGATATGCTTGAGGGTCAACTTTCTCATATATACTACATGCCAAGCTTGACAAGCTCGTGAAATAGTATGGAGCTATTTTCTCAAATCTCAACAAACAATGGAGCCATTGAAACAACTCACTAGTAGTCATAAAGTTTACTTATGAAGTTGCAGAAATTCCAATTTGAAGAGTCATTATGAATCATCCAATCTCAGTTTTTAAAGTAATTAGTTAATATGCTAGTGATTTTCCAAAGTGGTAGTAAATTTTTAAGTTTATCTTTTAGAGTTGATCTTTTATTGACCATATGAATGATCATTATAAACAAAATTGACAAAAGCCAACCTATCAAAATTTTGCATCATACAAGTTTTAGAATGTTGCTACTCGATCTTAGTTGCAAAGTTGGTGACTTACTGTAGGTGATCTAAGCTTTAAAACCAAAGATGTACAAAACCTCCTAAACCTTCCCTTTTTAGGCTGTACTCAAATATATCCAAATTAGAAAATTCTAAAATCATAAAGCTTTTATAAAAATTATCTAAGAGTTGGAATTCTCTTTAGGAGTTAGAGTTACTATCAATTCAAATGTGCAACTGCACAACATCATATCCCTTTAACCATATACAATTTTCTTGGACTAATGAAATTGAGAATTTGATTTTCATTACACCATTGACTCAACGGACTTCCAAAAATGTCAAAATTTAATGGCCTGCCATGTAAATTCAATTTTTGCTATTTTCATTGCGCAGAAACTCACAAAACTCGCAAGTGATTTACTCGTAGAATGTCAAAACCCGCTTGAGATTGCCAATGAGCTCCAAAAAATATTCTATCTTCTCACTATGAGAGCTTGGAATACATAGCAAATTCGACTTCCTTCTTGAAGTTAGGTGGATTTCCAACATGTAATAAGGAAGTTATGTTGACAGCTTCTCTGTCTTAGAATCTGTTTACTAGTGTTCTTTTGCTTACTTACTTCTTCTGCCTGTCGGCAGAGACAGTGGGCTCTGGTTTAAGTTCTTCTTCCTTGTTTAAAGCCCAAAATCAGGCAGAAGGTACTGAATATCGATGTAGTATTGTGTCCTGCCTGTCAGAGATCCGGATGGGTCTCTCTTGAACTGAATGCACATGCATAATCCACCTAAATGCAAGCCAATGCGTTCAACAAATGATCTACATTACTGCTCAGTTGAACAACGATGGAATCTACTTCTACTTTGCTGCAAAATGAACTGAAATCAGATCCTAAGCACTACTATACTTGCATGAATTGACAAAACAAGAAACAAGAATTAATCTACAACATTTTAGAAGTCCAAGAATCAAGAAACCAACCAGTCTTTTGATTCTTGGACATCCCAAGAACATCAAAAACTAGAATGTTAGAGGATATGCAAGATCTATACCACATTTCTAGCCTGTTTAGTTTACTTGAATGCTGATTCCTACATTATTCCACAAACAAGAAAAGAAACTAATCCACTCTAGGAAAGCAGCAAATCTAATCCACTCTACAATCCACAACTACACACAAAGGAGGGAAGGGCAAGATCATGAATGCATCACTCAAGAAACAAGCATGATCAAGGAGCTCAATGGATGCACCAAACTCGTGAAGGTTCTTCTCATTTCAGCATGGAGTAGATACAATACACAAAAAGCTCCTCTTCACAAAGAGGGAGTCTCTTAAATAAGCAAGAGAACTCCTTAGGTGGCATCCTAGTGGAATTTCCACATTTCACAAACTACATGTAGAATAATGCCCTCCACTAGAGGCAAAAGGTGGCTCACTCTACTTTCTTTAAGAGGGTTCTACTTGCATTTATTACATTTGCCTAGAAATACTAGTTCCTACAAGGTCATTCCATCTTCTAGGATTCATCATGAGGCTTACATAGTTCTTACTTGTCATTACTAACTAGTATTCCTCGGCTCTCATACTCAGCTCTCAGTCTTCGTTAGTCTTGTCTTCTCAGAGACCTCCTTGGTCTAAGGTGAGATGTGCTCTTGAGTTGTTCTGTCCGAGTATCTTGGGGATTCGTCAAAATCAGCCAACATCATCCCACCCCTAATGTGTTGCAGGACCCACTGCAACTCATATTGGACGATGTCGCTCCGCTTCCGCATTGGCATCTTCGATCGTCACTTGGGAAAGCGTAGATCCTCGGTCTCTTGCGTAAATCCAAGTGCTTATTGTTGCCAGTCTTTATCAAAAAACTGCTTTTTGCAATTTGTCGTAATTTGATCAGAATGTCTTATTGCTATAGGTGGTTGACATTCTCAAAATTTGAAGAGCTCCCAGCAGCTTCACAATTTGCATTCTCGAATGCTTTCCTTGTGTCTCTTTCTTTCGTTGCATTTGCCATGGATGATTTCACTTCTAGTTTCTAGATAGATTCTAACTTATAGGAGGTCTATATCCTCCATTTCCTTCTGGGCGTTTCCACAATTCTTTTCTCAGTTGAAGTTCCAGTCTTGTCGATGCTCTTTCTTGATAGGTAGCACAAATCTTGGTTATCAGTCTTCAAGGGAATGGGCTCATTCACACGTTGGTGGTAGAAATAGATTGGACGAATGGTTGGTGACGGCAAGGAAACATGATGAAGGCCTGGTGGAAGGGTGAAGGAACTGATAGTTCTACAGTTGCAGCCTTGGACCCTGGCAGTGCCGAGCTTTGACCACCACTTGCTAGGTAAGGAGCTCACTTTATTTTGCAAGTTCACGATTGTGTTATCTTTATTTTTCTGCAGCTCTTTCTTTTGATCCATTACTTTTGGATCTCTTTGGGCTTCGTAAGAGAGGATTCAACTATCATTGCTCTAGAGAGTCTCTCTTGATCAAAATTGATCTAATTCATCTATTGCTTAAGTTTCGTCCTTTTCTCCTCAACTTCTTGGATCTTCCTCTTTATTTCTTCTAGCTGCTTTGCCTGCTTTTGTAGATCTTTTCCGGCTGAACAACCAATGTAGGTGGTAGTTGGTCTCCGCAAGACACTTGCAATGATCTATCAGCTGCTTCGGTAAGACTATCAAAAGCTGGGGATTTCCCAGAAGAACAGTGAAATGATTATAAACAAACAGATGGAAGGTAGGGCGGAGGTGGTGTCATCGGTAGATGGTGTGAACGATAGGCATGAGAATGGGTGCAGAAGTATGGCAAGAGATCGGTTGAAGGAGACTGATTTTCCAATGCTTGTGTTTCCCTTTCTGAAGGATCCTTGTCGTGACTAGGGTACTTCTTCTGATTGAGTCTCTTTGAATTGCCAATTTGTCTTCTTATCCCTGTCTTTTTCATATTTGACTTGTGACCTTGGCTGTTGATCTTGCTGATGTTGTTGCTGGCAGCGTAACTGCTCAAGTGGATCCAAGCAGATCCACTCTCTCCCCCTCCTCCAAAATCTATTGGTGGGGATGTTGTTGCTGGTAACTGGTCATGTTCAGGATTGGATCAGCGTGTGGAACATGTAGTTGAAACACGTTGAACATGCGACTGGACTAAGGATTGAACAAATTTTAACTAAATTTGTTTCGATCTTGCTGAAGTTGACTCGAAGATTAATATGGCAATGAGATGCAGAATCAATTCTAACTTGACATGGATTTCTCATATTTCTCAAAAATCCTAAACTGTTGTACAAGGGGATCTGAAGATGGATAGATGAATGAAAATGTGTTATGGAGATGCTCTACGAAAGACTCTCATGCAATAGCTATTTCTCATGCAAAAATCAATTACACAAAATAGGTGAAGAGAAACAAGGAAACAAACAAACGTTACAAAGAGTGAGAACTGTATGGCACTTGTCAAACAAAACTTGCATTCATCAACATTGATAATGTACCTTGACAATTGCAATATTCCTTTTGTTTTATAGAGTAATGATACTTACTCTGACATGCCCTTGTCAAAACAAGGCAGGGTTGGTGACACTAAGATCTACCATCATGGATAGCAGGTGTCGTAAGATATAGCGTGAGATGTAGGTATGGATGAGGGACTATGTCCTGAGTACCTCTCTGAGCAAGAGATTCAGAACCGAATCTCTATCTGGATTTCTGAATCCTAGAGTTATTGTGTATTGGCACATTGGAAATCTTATCAGCATGTGGAAAGACAAATAGATGTGAGGTTGCAGAAGTGGAGAAAAACTGTCAATTCTTTGTGGAGGTTGCTCTTGGTTGGACATGGTAGTAGATGATAGAATATTAGTTTAGCTTTCCTCCTACAAGGACTCATGTCATATTAGTGTCTTTTTGCATCATGGAGTTGGTGAATTGCGCGATAATGTAGAAGTTTGCCAGAAACTTCTCAAGTGAGCAGTAGGTTGAGCGGTTGGTTTCTATGGTGCTCGTGTGGTGTTCTCATGAGGATCCTATTGTGAATCATAACTGATGTGTCGGGCAGGTAGGATTTTGCTTGGTTGTTTTGGATAGTCTTTGAAAGTGTGTTTTCTGACACAGTCGGGACATTCAACGTGGTACTTGGTCTTGACTGAACAATCAACCATGAAGTGGCCAGTTTCACCACAGATGAAACATCTGTTGTTCAATGGCCCTTGTATAACGACATAGCTATCTTGGATGGCTAATGGTTCTAGACTTTCAGGTGGATATTCATGATAAGGCAAGGCATGTCCAGACTGTGATGGTTGTTCTTCATATTGTTGGACTGTACGTGCTTGGATAGGGTGATATGAAGGACAAGCATCAGCAGGATGCGTAGCCGGCAATGTGGGCACCATATTGGTTTTCGTCTATAAGGTACCTGTGCAGGGTTTGGCTGACCAAGCATACTACTTTGGACAGACTTCAGGGTAGTTTGAAACTCAGTGGTGAGTTTCTCCATTTGTAGTTGGTGTTGCTTATTAAGCAACTCCAACTGGGATTTCCAAAGCTGATCTTGCGTATCCTTGATCGGCTTTGACTCATGGACAAGAGCATGTGGTGTTTTCCTTTCTCTGGATTCGTCAACATCTGATCTCTCGTCTTCTTCTTTGATGGCATCAGACATAGCTAACTTTAGGCTCATATATTCATCATTGGATTTAAGTTCGCGTCTAATCCATCTTGGAAGGCCGACTAAGAACCAGATGATGAGCATATGTTTGGAGGGCTGTTCTTGTACTTGACTTTTGAGGCGTTTGAAACGCTCGATATAGTCTCGTACACGTTCATCTTGTGCCATCTTGATGTTACTAAATTTAACAAAATGACTCTCGATCAAGCGAAAGGGCTTAAAATGCTTGATAAAGGACTCTTAGACCAGTCCATCTTATCTTCACGATTGAGGTTAAAAAACCAGTCACGTGCTTTAGTGATCATGGTCATAAAAAACAGTTGGACCATAGCAGCGGGAGATGTTTCACCATACACATCACATGCATTCTCAAAGATTTGCAAAAATCTTTGAGGGTCCGAACTATCGTCAAACTTGGGTAGATCTAACTTGGGTGTACATCTCTCATGATGAGCACTATGGGTAGCAGAAACTCCATTAAGGTTGGTTCTGTCCTGTGAGGGTTCAGCACCATAAAAATGGGGTCGTGCGCATGAAGACTCAGCTCTATCAAGTTCTTGTCCCTCGAATGGGTTTGTAGATGGCTCGTGTATGAACCTATGACGTTTGATTTGTTCAGCTACATGGGACCTTATCTCGTACGGATAATCTTCTGGGATTTCAGGATCTGTATGTTGGTCCATTGGGTACTGTTGTGTCTTTTTTTGTGTTGGGTATGTGTTTCTGGTGTTTTTGGATTTTTTTTAGAGTTTTTGGTATTTTTGAATTTTTGGTGTTTTTTTAGATTTTTTTGGATTTTTAGGGTCTTTAAGGAAGTGAAGGGGGAGACTCAGTATGAAAAGGGCTTCCTAATGGTATGGGTCTCATTTTTTTGAAAAAATTTTTGGTCTATAAGGCTTTGGGAAGATGGTGGTTCGGTCGAAATGGCAATCAGAGGTCTCGTTTGAAAGTTATGTGTTTTGGTCCGGTCAATAAATGACCTAATTGCCTCGGTTGAGATCTAATTGAATCCTTCGGTCGAGATCTTAACCAGGACCGTCGGTCGAGATGCTAATGGGAGCCGTCAGTCGAGATCTGACGCGAGGGCATCGGTCGAGATCTAACGCGAGGGTGTCGGTCGAGATCTGATGCGAGGGCGTCGGTCGAGATCTGACGCGAGGCGCTGTTCAAGATTTGACGCGAGGCTTCGGTTGAGATCTGATGCGAGGACGTCGGTCGAGATCTGATGCGAGCTATCGGTCGAGATCTGACACGAGGGAGTTGGTCGAGATATGACGCGAGGCGTCGGTCGAGATTTGACGCGAGCGCGTCGGTCGAGATCTAATCGAAACCCGTCGGTCGAGATTTCAGAGAAATCCGTCGATCGAGACTTTAGAGAAACTTGTCGGTTGAGATATGAGCGATGGCGTCGGTTGAGATCTGAACGATGGCGTCGGTTGAGATTTAAGCTATGGGCTCTGGTTGGATGGTAGTTTGTGCCTCGGTCGAGATGGGAGCAGGGGGCTATGATAGGTTTGGAGCGTGAATGTGAGGAAGGAGAGTCTGTCAAGAATGAGTCAGGGAGGCACGTGTGAGAGATGAATGAAGGAGGCTTGTTTGGCAGGATGGAGGCAAGGTGTTCGTTAACATGGAGGGCTGTGGGGTGCATGTGTGAACTGTTGCAAGAGTTGAAACTCAAAACAAAGAATGATGTCCAGTGAAGACTGTTGACAGTGAAGCTCTGTGACAAGTTTATACTCTTGATTGAAAATCAAGAATGGTGCAGAATACAAATTATTACAAGGTGTGTAAAAACTCAGATGTGTTGAAAGATTGGGATTGTGTTTGCAGGGACGCGAGCAAGGACAGTGTGGCATCAAGCGTTGAGAACTTGGTTGAATATTACATGTCTAAGGTCAAGTGGCAACGGTGCCAAATGTTGACAGCTTCTCTGTTTTAGAATCTGTTTACTAGTATTCTTTTGCTTACTTATTTCTTCTGCAGAGACAAAGAGATCTAGTTTAAGTTCTTTTTCCTTGTTTAAAGCCCAAAATCAGGCAGACGGGACTGAATATCGATGTAGTATTGTGTCCTGCCTGTCAGAGGATATCCGGATGGGTCTCTCTTGAACTGAATGCACATGCATAATCAACTGAAATGCAAGCCAATGCGTTCAACAAATGATCTACATTACTGCTTAGTGGAACAACGATGAAATCTACTTCTGCTTTGCTGCAAAATGAATTGAAATCAGATCTTAAGACCTAATATACTTGCATGAATTAACAAAACAAGAAACAAGAATTAATCTACAGCATTTTAGAAGTCCAAGAATCAAGAAACCAACCAGTCTTTTGATTCTTGGACATCCCAAGAACATCAAAAACTAGAATGTTAGAGGATATGCAAGATCTATACCACATTTCTAGCCTGTTTAGTTTACTTGAATGCTGATTCCTACATTAATCCACAAACAAGAAAAGAAACTAATCCACTCTAGGAAAGCAGCAAATCTAATCCACTCTACAATCCACAACCACACACAAAGGAGGGAAGGGCAAGATCATGAATGTATCACTCAAGAAACAAGCATAATCAAGGAGCTCAATGGATGCACCAAACTCGTGAAGGTTCTTCTCATTTCAGCATGGAGTAGATACAATACACAAAAAGCTCCTCTTCACAAAGAGGGAGTCTCTTAAATAAGCAAGAGAGCTCCTTAGGTGGCATCCTAGTGGAATTTCCACATTTCACAAATTACAAGTAGAATAATGCTCTCCACTAGAGGTCACCATCAAAAGGTGGCTCACTCTACTTTCTTTAAGAGGGGTCTACTTGCATTTATTACATTTGCCTAGAAATACTAGTTCCTACATGGTCATTCCATCTTCCAAGATTCACCATGAGGCTTACACAGTTCTTACTTGTCATTACTAACTAGTATTCCTCGGCTCTCATACTCGGCTCTCAGTCTTCGTTAGTCTCGTCTTCTCAAAGACCTCCTCGGTCTAAGGTGAGAGGTGCACTTGAGTTGCACTGTCCGAGTATCTTGGGGATTCGTCAGAATCAGCCAACAAGTTGACTCACTCTTCTTGCCCTAAAATGAAACCCTAGCCTAGATCCTAGAGTTATGCTTGGTAGGTAGCTAGTTGGTCAAATTTTCACCTGAAACTTAGGTGTAAGTCCTATAAAGTAGAGATGACCACCAAATAGACATGACCAACTCTCTTGACTTGACCTAACCTACATTAGGAGTGGGTTGCCACGTGTCATCTTGGCCTTCCATGTGTGGAACCCAATTATACACAATATTTACAAAGTTCTACATGGCTAGATTTGCCAAAATAGGCTATTTTTCACTCTCCTCCTCAAATCTAGCCTTGGAAACAATAATGTATCTATACACAATTCTAAGACCTAATCTTAACATAAATAATCAATCATATTCAGGTCTAGAAGATGACTAATGAGCCCCTAAAGATGATGACATGATCTATCACCATATCCAAGATAGAGCTTCTTTGATCTTGATCTCCTCCAAGATGAATTGAAGAGTCTTAATTCTTCCTTGCACCTTTGCACTTGATTTCTTCCATTTTGAGTGAAGATGCATGAACTTGAAACTTGCTCCTCCTTGATCTTGATGTTTCTCTTTGAAGGAAATCTGATGTCTCCATGTCTTGTGAAAATCAAATTGATCAAGATCACAAAACATGTACTTGCCACTATTACCAATATTTATCATGCTAAAATGACCAGTCCACAAACCATAATAAATAAGCATGATTTTCCTAATCTTGTAAATACAAGTGATCTTCAACTTCATGAGGCTACATACTTGCTTATGGATATAAGTGTCCTTCAAGGATGTTTCTCTTATTCTCATAAGAAGCTTACAATTTGCCTCTCCAAAAGAAAAAACACATTTTTGAAAACAATGAGTGATTAACTCATTCTTGCTCTTCTAAAATCTGAGAGCACTCATTTGATCAAACAACCAATTTACTCTTAATTGATTCATAACAATCTTTAGATCACGAAGACATAAAAACTTGTTTTCAAATGAGTCATTACACATTTTATCTTCAACTTCCTTCTTGATGAAGCCCTCAAGTTGCCTCATGTAGTTCTCATAGCATACCTCGGTTTGTCTCATGTAGATCTCATAGTAAAATAATTCATCAAGAATTGAAGTAAGAAAAGTGTTGAAAGTGAATGGTTGAGAATCTTCCCCTTGATTACCTTTGCCAAGATAAGTGAGCCTTGAAGGCTCGACCCTTACCTTCGTGGATCTTCTTGGAGCACTTGATCTTTGAGGTGGATCCTCAAGATCTCCATCACTTTGTTGCTCCTCCTCAATCCTTGCAAGATCATTGACACCAAGGTTGTTGATTTCACTTTTACTCACAAAAGATACTAGATGGATCCAATCATCTCTTGTATAAACATCTAAGAATGTTTCATGCATCTTATCATCACTACTTGGTACATGAGAAAAAGAGTGTACATTTGAATGAATGATTTCCTCTTTTGCCACAGCAATTTTATCATCCAACTTAAACAAACTACCTTGTTTAACACCATTTGCTATGCAAATATCATTCTTCATGATGGAACAAACTCCATGCTTGAAGTGAACATCTAAACCATCATCCATTAGTTGTCCAACACTAAGCAAGATCTTGGTAATTGATGGTACAAAAAGGACATTGTCTAGATCCATCCTTTTGCTAGATCCTAGACCTAATGAGATGGTACCAATACCATCTATCTTGCATTCTTGATCATTTGCTAAAGAAGCAGATTTACTAGCACCATTAAAAAGGGTGTAAGGTTGAGAATGTGTCCTTTTGGAAAGTCATGTGAGAGCTAGCCCCACTATCAATCCACCAAGTGTCCTTTGAGTTGCGTTTGCTTGTTGGAGTGGATGTAGATGCCATCAAAGATGAGATCTCCTCATCTCCATCCTCTTCATATGCAAGGTTCCCTTGTTTGTTCTCCTCCTCTTTTGCTCTTAGCCTCTTGTAGCATTCGGATGCATAATGTCTCTTCTTTCCACAAAAGAAGTATTTTTCCTTTGACTTGTCGTTTGAGCTTGATGCATCATCCTTTTCTTTGGCCTCCTTGGGATGCTTCTTCTTTCCATTGGTCTTCTCTTTGCCCTTGAATGAGAAATTGGCTTTCTCATCTCCATCCTACAAAGACAATGAACTCATTCTTGCCTTGGTGTGGAGCATCCTACACTCTTCAGCCACGAATACACTATGAAGTTTTTTTAGAGTTGGTAAAGTGTCTTGGATGGCAAAACTTTGGACCAAATTTTCAAAGTCATCTCCTAGACCATTAAGAACAATTTGTACAAGCTCTCCATCATGAATTTTCTCTCCAATGGAAGCCAACTCCCTATTTAGAGACTTGATTTTGAGTACATAATCTTGTGCACTCTCCTCACTTCTTTTCATGCTTTGCAAAATCTGAATTCTAAGCATGAGAACCCTCGAAGTGTTACTAGATTCATACATTGATTTTAAAGACTCCCAGGCCTCTTTAGCACTTTTACATGATGATACTTCCCTCAAAAGATCATTGCTCACATTCATTTTCACACAATGAAGTGCTAACCTAGATCTCTTTTTGTATTCACTAATTCTTGTGCACCTAGAGTTCATCTTCATCCTCAATCAGAAACTCATGAAGGTCTTGGAGCACCAAAAGTGACTCCATCCTAACCTTCCAAATAGCATAATTTGTAGAATTCAATCTCTCACTAGCTTCTAGAAGGTATGCTACAGCAGATCCCATCTTACTAGTGACTTCTAGTAATAGATTTGATTGACTTGAAACTCTCAAAGGTCTCACACTTGCAGTGTTTCACTCAAATTTGATTTCTAATCCAACAAATGGACTTATAATCACAGTTCTATCACTCCCTCACAAAGCTGGAATGAAGATAAGATGAAGTGAAAACTACTTTCAAGCAAATCTTACCAAGAAACAGATTTGATTGTCTCTAGAAACTCACTAAGGTCTCTCTCTTGTAGTGTTTCACTCAAATTAGATTTCTAATCCAACAAATGGACTTATAATCTCAGTTCTAGCACTTCCTCACAAAGTTTGAATGAAGATAAGATGATGTGAAACCTACTTATAATCAAATCTTGTCAATTTTGGCTATTTTTGGATAATAACATGACTAAATCTCCCTCACACTTTTTGATATACTTTCCAGACCTGTAAAACAAGTTTAGAGGACCTGATTTCAGCCTAGATTAATTAGATCTCATGACTCTAAGTCAAATTTAATCAATGGCACTCAATCTTGGTAGCTTATCCTAAGATTTCCACCAAAAATTACATCAAAAGCTCACAAATTGGATTTTTTTGGATCAAATGAATATCATGCATTAAATGCAGGTTCGAGGTGCCCACCCATGTGGAAAGTACGGATTTGGACCCCTACCAAGTTTGGGATCAAATCTCCTCACCAAAATCAAGATTCTAGCTTGCCCTCTCAATACTAGTTTTTAGCACCAAAACTTGCTAAAAATGGATTTGCATTAGATCAATGGCTTATGCTCTTGTACTTGGCTCTGATACCATGTGAAAGTAATATACTTTAGGACCATAAATGGATCTACAAAAGATCCACAAGAGTGATTGGATGCTTGCTTAACAATCTACCAAAAAACTAGACACAAAGAAGTTTATCTAGATTGGCAATTTGACAAACAACAAGCATCAATCAAAAGGATTGATCAACATTGAAATCCGAGCCCAGACGTGTGTACTACAAGCTTTAGTACGACCTTCAAGCTGAGAAACAAGTAGAAATTGATTTGGTTGCATTTGGATCACAAAAACTCAATGTACATAGTGGAGTAGCTTGAGATTGCCAATGAGCTCCAAAAAATATTCTATCTTATCACTATGAGAGCTTGGAATACATAGCAAATTTGACTTCCTTCTTGAAGTTAAATGGATTTCCAGCATGTAATAAGGAAGTTAACTCACTCTTCTTGCCCTAAAATGAAACCCTAGCCTAGATCCTAGAGTTATGCTTGGTAGGTAGCTAATTGGTCAAATTTTCACCTTAAACTTAGGTGTAGGTGCTATAAAGTAGGGATGACCACCAAATAGACATGACCAACTCTCTTGACGTGACCTAACCTACATTAGGAGTGGGTTGCCACGTGTCATCTTGGCCTCATGTGTGGAACCCAATTATACACAATATTTACAAAGTTCTACATGGCTAGATTTGCCAAAATAGGCCATTTTTCACATCATGGTCAAATTCTTGCATCAATTAGGCCCATCGAGCTTTCCTCCCTCGAAGATCATGTTGATTGCAAAAATACTTAAACACTGGAAATAATTCATTTTCATGTGTAGTATAACGCAACTGAGGACCAATGATTTTTTTTGTTTTCAAACGCTAGTGGCCTATCATTCTGTAATAGAGAAGCTCCATTTGAAGTATCACTTGCGTCAGTTCTCACGACGTGAAGGTAAATATGGATCTGCAATTTGTAACATGGGAGCTGAAACAACCCATGTGCTTAATAGATATTGATAAATATAGCCATGGTTCTAAATTAGAATATGATTAGTTCAATAGAATAGTTAAAAAAAGGACAAACACTTGCGGCTATCTTTGTAATAATGGTGAGATTTGTAATAATGGTTGGAATGCCTAATTTAGCTTTCCCCAATCTCATAATAGAAGCACACACAAACATTGCTAAGGTTGTGCTAAATTTGAAGGTTGTTTTACATCCATTTAGTTTGAACCTTCTCATATGAGAATTCATAGCCACTCAATGGAGCAATTCATACATTCTTTGCCATATCTTGTGAGGGTTTCACATTTTGTCTAGTTTTTTTATTTTTTCCTTGTTTCTTGCTTTCTAGCTTTTACCATGCTAATGTGATGCAGACGAATGGATTTAATGTTAAACTGCTATGATTGGCACATAACAAGTCACAAAGATTCTTGGTACTCAAATTACAAATGACCTTGGCTTGGAACAAAATAATTCGTACTTATTCAAAACTTGTAATTTGAAATATGATCATTGACAGCGTTAGAAAACTTATTTTGTTCACTTTTCAAAGTGCGGTGGCAAAGCTCTTGAGAGCTTTTGAAGCACCTTGTAAATAATTTGTTGTCCATGCAAAATGGACAGTCTATAAGTTTTCATTAACTTTGATGTGGTAGTGATAAGCTAGAGTGACAACTAAAAGTTGAGATGTTTGAGATTTATTTTGTTTTTAATTTGTTAATGATTTGAATGCCTCGGATATGGGAAAGGTTCTCCTGATGTACTCAAATCACTTTGTTATATATAATAATTCAATGCCATTAGTAATCCAACCGGACCCATTTCTTTAGTTTTGGCATACCCTCGTCACTTATTAGCACGAAACCAATTACTCTCGACCCCTCCAATGCTACCCGCCCTGCTGCTCGGTACCTGCGAGAGCAGTCCCTGCCTTGTACCTACATGCCTGAAAATTTTAGGACCCAGTCTAATGCCATGTGGCATCTCAGATTTATCCAATATTTTTTTGGGATAAACAACCTTGTTGCATATATAATGAAACAAACAAATAATGGTGTTGTGCTTGCAAAAAAATGTCCCGCATGTGCCGAGAAAATTTCGGACAGGGTGCTCGCAAAAAATCGCCCCGCACGTGCCCGGGACTCGAGGGCCAAAGTGCTACAAAAAATCTCGGGACCCACAAAAAATTGTCATGACAAGGAGACCTATGCTTGAGAAATAAATGTTTGCCCCTCTCTCGAGCTGCCGACTTGTCCAAAATTTGCAGTCTGGCAGGGCCAGCGCAGCGGAGTGGGAGCTGCTTCTCGTCTCATGCCAATAAGCGACTTCGTTGGCCATCGCTCCGAACCCAAAGGAATGGGGCAGCCCAATCTATATATATAAAGATATTTTAGAGAGAGAGTGTAATGGTTGTAGTCAGAAAATTAACCCTGTGCCTCCGAAAATGTCACGCACTACGGAAGGTCGGTCTGCTGGAAGCCAACGCGAGAGAGGCAGAAGCAGCAGCTATGGCAGCTTCTCCATGGAGTTTCGTGGGGACAGTCCTACAAACAACTGCGAATATGAGAGGTGTAAGTTGTCCTCATCATCGAATGCCTCTCCAGTTTGTGCTGGACAAAGGCTGATGCTATACAAAGAGCATTTCTGGATCATGCAGGATTTTCTGTGGGTGACAGTGCAGATCGCCATCCTGTTCTATGTCTCTTTCAGAATAGTGGGTGTTCTCTTCTGAGTGACTTTGGCTGTAATGTCCCTCCTCCTAAGCTCCATGTTGCCAACAGTTTTTTAGTTGATTGGTTCGCTGTTCATCCCCCAGCCTGTGGTTTGAGATTGTGCTCTCATGCCAATTGTGGGAGACCTGAAACTAGAAAGCACGAGTTTAGAAGATGCTCTGCTTGCGGTACCGTTAATTACTGTTCAAGAGCCTGCCAAGCACTTGACTGGAAGATCCGGCACAAGTATGATTGCAGGCCTACGGCTGAGTGGGGAGAGAGAGACCATAATTTCATCGTTGTTGATGGCAACGAAGCTGCTTTTGAAGACGTAGTTGACTCCTATTGGTGGTAATTGCAAAATGAACTGGCCTAAGCTTCTCTGTTTTCTTGACATATGTATCTTATCGTCTTTTTTGACATAATCCTTGCAGAATAAAGTGGATCATTTGTATGCATAATGATACATTGGAAGAAAATTATAGGGAAAGTTGCCTTTATTTGCAGAGCGCACCAGCAACAGGAAGTTTGTTCACTGAAATTCCACTTTTTATGCAATAATGTCATGTATTAACTTTTGTACACTACAAGGAAAAGTGACGATCAGGCTGATTTTGAGTATTTGCATCTATAAAGAGATTCATGCAAGCAAATTGCGACCCAAAAAAATTCTAAGAAGTTTCTAAGATCGGAGACATTCATCCAAAGTTTGTAACTTATTTGCTCACAGGTCATGTTGCAAGCTTCTCTGTTTAGGAGGTAGAAGAAATTAGCCTACTTTGTCTCCATGTTTTGACTTTCTGAATGCTATTAGTCTCTCTTTATTCAATGCCTTAGTTAATAAATTTGTAATCATTGTTTTGGCTAGCAGAAGTGTAGTGCAATGATACTTCACCATTCTAAACAAGATCTATGATGTAGCAATATTGAAGCCCTATGTGGAATCTAGCATTCTTAGAAAAAAAATACAGCCTTCATTATGATTGATCAATCTTAAAGTGCATTGTGCACATAGGTATTTGTGCTCTAAACCCTAAACTCCCTTGAATTTTCTTCTTAGTGTCATTACAATTCAATAGTTGTTTAGTTTGATTAGTTTGATTATTTGTTGATCATTTTCTGAGTTGAGATCTACGGCCTACCATGCTGTGGCGGGGAGACGCATTAGATTTTTTTTTTGTTAGAAATTTTTTGAGAATTTCTAAAAAAAAACCAATTTTTGATGACACTGCGGCAGGAGACCAATCAAAAATAAAAATAAATAAAGCCAGAGCTTTGTTGAACTCAGAGCTCAGGTGATGCATGGGCTTTATTGAGGTCAAAGCCCAGCCCAAACATACACACACACACTCAATAAATACACGCATATATATACATACACCCTCCATAAACACACACGACTCACACACATACAGAGAAGATTTTTTGAGCATTGTTTCTGCCTTCATCATTGACAGAAAAGCCCTATTTTCAGCTTATAGAATCGATTATTTCATTAGTTTTCCGCTGGTCGACTTCACAATCAAGTCAAATTGTGAATTTCGTCTAAAATCCAGTTTCCACTCTTTTTATGCTTAAGGAATAGAAATTTCTTCGTAATTCATAAACATACTTTGGATGAGAGGACGTTAATTTGTGTCTTCAAATAAAAAAACAACATTGATCACAAACGCGTCATGTATGATAGCCGAAGTTGAATTTTGTTTATGGTAATGTTTTCGTCTCTTTATTGCAAATGGACCAAATTGTAGCTAATTTTTGTTCACAAAGCTCAAACAAAATCATGTGATCCCTTTTACATCTATTGGCGCTTTTGGTTTTAATAAGCCTTCATGACAATCAAATTAGGGCAAATATACATTGATGTTAGTCGTTGATAATATCCCTATATTGTCTTAAAACGGACTTGAAAATCATTTCAAAACTCTAACTCATCAACTAGGATGATTTTGTGTTCTAATCTTATGACACACGATGCTTCTCATCATTATTTAAATTTTTAACAGCTGATGCATTGGTCTGCTTTCTTTCTGCCCCCAATCCAGCGAGGGTTGTAGCCTTCTGTGGTGTTGATAATCACAAGCCAACTATGGCTTTGACCAAGTAAAACGAATAGTAAACATGGCAGAATAGCTTTGAAGTAATTAGAATGTGCAGAGCCTAGCTTTTGTAAATCTTCTATTTCATATTAGGAGATTTCTCAGCTTCATCAAATACAAAAGTTTTCATTTTTGTTACATTAATTCATTTAAAACCCAACCCATCTTTTGTTCATTTCCTTCTTTTTCACGAAAGAGAAAATGTCTATTTGAAAGTCCCTTTTAGTAACATGGTGTGCTCTTTTCCAAACAGTTATGCAACCAAGAGAACCACAAAATTGTTTGGTCAGACAGTTCTGTCAAGTTTATCTAATATTCATCCAATATCTTAATTAAAGCATTGCAAATTTTTGGCATTACCCTTCAACGACTTCTCCTTCTTATGAGGGATACAGACAAGTCATTCTCTTATCTACCTGCATATGGCATATGCAAAATTTTGAGCTCCTTGGTGAACACAATCTTATCTAATCTAAGTCAAAACTATTTGTAGGGATGAAGATTGGCAGGACAATGATGGGGCTCTGAACATCTCCATGTTATATCCACGCCTTTCCAGCCCTCATCCAAATGTCGCACTTGAGCCAGATCTCAAGGATGGCCAGAACTACTACAAGGCATATGGTAATCATCTTGGAACGCACTTGAATGTATCATAGCGAGAAAAAACACACTTTTTGTCGATGTTTAAATAGCAAAGAGTATAGCTCCAGCCTTCAAACAAACGATGAATGCATTGATGGCAGATTCAAAGGTCTTTGCTACAAGCATTCCACTCTTTGTTTGATGTTTTGATATATCTACAATAGAAGTTTCATGTATACGGCTGGTACAAATAGAAATTTTAAATGGAATGCCCACTGTCAGTAGACTTACTTTTTGGTCTTCTGTGTGCAAGCTTTTCTGCTGTACCTACCGACAAAAAACATCAGTCAAGAGAAGGTGTTATAGTAGGATTGATTGTAGTAGTAATTCTCTTAGCAATTATGGGATGTACATATTTTTTATATAAAAGAAAAGTTGGAGTTTTGCTCCTCCTCCGCTGTGTATTATAAACGATTTCATGGTCTCAAGATACACCTAACAAGTGTATGGTTCAACTATATGTATTCTATCATTCGACATCTTTATTTCTTGCTCTTATGTTGTATCTACCTTGCCTCACATGTGCACACACTTCCAAAAATGCAAGATGTACACAACAAGCTAGATATGCGGTATGTGCGAGATATGCCAGATATGCGAGATGTGCGAGCTGTTTGAGATATGAGATGTGCAAGATATGCCCAAAGTCGCTCTCTCGGCCTCTCTCTGACTCGGACTTTTGTTGTCATCTCTCTCTCTAAGCGAGATATGTGTCACACATCTCGCATATCTCAGCCTCTCTCGAATTTTTCGGAGGACTCGAATTTTTTGAGGTTCGATTTTTTTGGAACGACTCGATTCTTTTTTGTAACGACTCGATTTTTTTCCAATGGATCGAATTTTTTTTCCAAATGATCGTTTTTTTCCAATGACTCAAATTTTTCCGTTGACTCAAATTTTTCCAATGACTCGGATTTTTAAATGACTCGCTTTTTTTTTTTTCGAACGAGTCGATTTTTTTCCAATGACTCCAAATTTTGGAACGACTAAAATTTTTGAAAAAACTCGAATATCTAGAAAGACTCGAATTTTTCCAATGACTAGATTTTTTTGGAAGACTCGAATTCTCAGACGACTCGAATTTTTCGGACGACTCGAATTTTTTGAGACTCGAATTTTCGAAACAACTTGAATTTTTCTAGACTCGCATTTCTAGAACGATTCGAATTTTTTGAGACTCAAATTTATGGAACGACTCGAATTTTTCCAATGGATCGTATTTTTTCAATGACTCGAATTTTTCTAATGATTCGAACTTTTGGAAAGACTCGAATTTTTCCAAAAAAGGATCGTATTTTTTCAATGACGCGAATTTTTCCATGGCTTGAATTTTCCAAAGGATCTAATTTTGCCAATGACTCAATTTTTTCAAACGACTCGAATTTTTTGAACGACTCGAATTTTTCCAATGATTCGATTTTGAAAGACTCCAGTTTTTTTACGACTCGAATTTTTGAAAAGACTCGAATTTTTCCAATGCTCGAATTTTTTTAAATGATGGAATTTTTCAAATGACTCGAATTTTCTTAAGACTCGAATTTTTTCAACTACTCAAATTTTTCCAAAAGATCGAATTTTTGGAAAGTCTCGAATTTTTTCAAAGACTCAAATTTTTTCGAAGGATCAAAGGACCCTTTGTACAGTCAAGTCGAATTTTTCAAAAGACTCGAATTTTTCCGAAGACTCGAACGACTTGATTTTTTTTTCAAAGACTCGAATTTTTCTGAAGACTAAAATTTTTTCGAAGACTTGAACTTTTCTGAAGGCTCGAATTTTTTCATGGATTCAAATTTTTTCAAAGACTCGAGATCGGCCATAGTCCAAATCATCGGCCGCCACCTAGATCGGCCTCCATTGCGGGTCAACGACGGGCAGTCTTTAGTAGTTATTCATAAATTCATTATTAGTTACTATGTCCTTTCAATTGTGGTGTATTCGTCTTCCTTCTCGGTGGTGGCCGATCCATTTCCTCTCGCTCTCACTTTTACTCTTCTCTCTGTATTTTAGGGCAAAAGAAAAACAAGGATTGATCGTCATCTCTTCTACTTACATCGACGATTTGGGCTGAAAAACAAAGGGCTGCGTTCATCATCCTCCTATATCTCTTTCATTGATCAGCATAGCAGTGGAAAATTGACCTTGAGAGGTGCGGACATGGACTGCTTCGTGGTAGCAAAGCAACACAAGGGTTTGTGTGGCATCGTCGCCCAATCCGGCTTTAGAACCCTGGGCACGCTCGCTTCTACCCCTTGCCGTGCTTGCTTGTCGCCTTGCAAGCCTCCTGCATCTGTCAAAGCCGGAGACTATCCACACCCTCTTCTCAGATACACCCGCAATGCCCCCCCAATCCCACATGTTGCGTTTGATTCTCACAATGGTTTCTTTGCTACCAGTAAGATTTATCATCTTTTGCGAAGCAGTAATTGGCTATAAGCTTATCGACTTTACTTTTGCATTTTAGGGTTTTAGTTTGCTATGTCTGGAAGTTCTGTTATTGGCTATTATGCTCATCAAATCTACTTTGCATTTTAGGGTTTTAGTTTGCCTGAATTTCTACGAGTATGTCAATAGCAGGCTGGGCCGCTGCTACGGGTTGCAGCGGAGGCCCAGAGTGGTTAGCCTGGTATTGACAAATGTCGCTACAGAAACTGAATAGCAGTCATTTTTAATTTTCTATGATCAAATTACATTTTCATTTACGTAGATTATTATTTCTTTCTGGTAAATATGCTAGAAAGCAATTGTTGAAGTTAAAAGTTTCACTTACAGTTAAAAAGTAAGATTTATATGGTTAGCGTATTATGCAATTTTGGTTAGTATAAATTTTGGTTAAAGGAATTCCCATTGGTAAGTATTCTGTGTCATGTGTCAAATTATCAGTGGCTGAGATACATATTCTGCAATTCAGTTGGCGCTACGGGAATATAAGTGCTGGCATTTTGGTATAATGCTTTGTTTTAATGTTTTGCAGGTGGTGAACGAGGAGGCGAAGATGAGGAATTGAGTAACAGTTCCCTTTCAACAGGATGTGGAAAGCTTGTACCTTTAGTCAGGCCATCTCTGCAGTCACTCTCTCAGGTATCAAAGTAATAAATGCCAACTTTATTTTAGCCAATGAATATCGTAATCTATCTTCAGAAGAGGTTCCCTATCTTAGCTGTTCAAATTCGATTTTCGCTTTGCATACTTCGAGTGCGATACAGACCTCTTGCAATGATATCTTTCTAACTGGAAAATTTTCAACTTTGCAGGAAATGGCGATGGGTTTGGTGCTTCCTGGAGGAGGGCGAACAGGGTGGACCACAGGATCGGGCTTGGAAGGTCCTTCTGGGTCTGCGGCCAATGAAGAAGGGGAAGAGATCACAGAGACAGCTGAGAGGCGATGGCCTATGCTTACAAAGTCACCTAGGCGCAAAATGAGAGTAGCATTCACTTGCAATGTTTGTGGCGAGCGCACCACTCGTGCTATCAATCCACATGCATATACAGATGGAACAGTGTTTGTACAGGTTCTTTGTAACATTCAACTTTACCAACATTTTTCTGAGGGAAAATAATTTAGGATGCTTTTGCAATAATAGCTGCAATACGATGGGCAGCATTGATAAGGGAGATTCTTTGTATGGGGATTGGTCTTTCTAGCGACCTTCATTGGTGGTTGAGAGTGAGCCCATTAGCGTAACAAAACTCAACTACCAATAAAAATCTCTAGAAAGATCATTCTTTCTTGTAAAGGTCACTAGAAAGACTGTTTCTTCATCTAAAGGTTGAAGGAAAGTTTTATTATCTCTTACCCAGAATCATCTTAAGATGTGCTGAAATGTTTTTTGGACATCTGAATTCTTTGTGATGAACTGATTCACCAAATCGAATAAATTCTTTTACCAAAAATAAAAAATCTTCAAGGGCATGTAAATTTATGACTATGAGCTTCTAGCATTTTTCAGTTTGGTCAATTTTGTGAGGGGACTTTCCACTGCGAAATGGATTTTCATTTTAGTTCAGAAAATGAGGAAAAATATTACATTGATATTATTGAAGAAAGTGTTGAAAGTTCATGCTGAGCCCATTGTGAATTGAGTTGTTACTGATTCTCCTGGTAGCTTTCCTTCTGCATCAACTTGATTCTGCTGGCTGTTAAGACTTTGCTATGGTGTAGCACATATTAGCCTCCCAATTTGCCGCAATGAGCAAGAACATATCCTGTTGAGTGGCTTTTTTTCAACCTATCAATACCTTGAAGCTTGAAAATTAGCAATGTAAAAATGTTCTTGAACCTTTAAAATTTGTGAAAGATTAAAACTGAAAAACTGTTTGCTTTAATGCTTTTAAGTCACTCTTTTGTTTTTCAAGTGTCATTCTTTTTAAAACTCCGAAAAAAAGGAAAATCACAGCTTTCTTTCGAATACAACAATTTGATTCAAAACAGTTCTAGTGCTTAACAAAAACGAAGATCTAAATAGAGTAAAAGTCATTTCAACCCGTCTGTTCCAAAGAAGTATTGTAGTCATAGTTGCAGCGAAACGCATTTCGCTGCGAACACGTTTTGTGTTTCTGAAGCCGAGACGTTTTTTTTTTGGAAAAATAGCTTATGGCTGATTTTTTGAGGGGTTCAATGGTCAAACCAGCGTTTTGGCTCTCGGAAGTGCAGTAAATTGGGCACAACCATATCTTATTTTCAGTAGCTATTTGGTTGTTATTTGCTTTTGTTCTCAAGTAAATGTTAATCCTACAGTTTGGGCTATCAACTCTATGGATGGTGATCACTTTTGCAATCATTTCACTGGAGATGTGAGTGCAATGTGCATACAGTTGGGGACATAAATATTGGGCCCTTATCGGTGCGCATTTGGACCCCTATTTTTATCTACGGGTGGTGCAAGGGGGGCGCTGGGGGGGCCAGCCCCCGAAGCAAAAAGTGAGGTACAATTGCTCTACAGTTCTCTGTCTCTGTCCCACTGGAACCATTTGTGATCGTAACGAACAGGCTAGAGGTTAGTTTTGAATTTTTATCCTTGACAAAACCCAACAAGGATTAATGCACTTAAACTTACCAAATTGTATCAGAAATGCTCGGCAACATACATAAAAATAACGGCCTTAATTAGAGCTTTCATTTGTTACCCATATTGCCCACAAAAAAATCCAAAAAAAAAAACATGTTTCTGAGCGTTTCTACCAGAAACCCGAAACGCGTTTTTGGACCACGTTTCTGCACGCGTTTCGAAACGCGTTTTGAGAATCATAGTGCAACTATGATTGTAGTATCGAGTTACGAGAAAAACATCACCTATTGAACCCATAAAAGAGAGGGGAATGCGAATATATTGATATAGCACTAGGGCAGAATCATAATGAATGGAATAAGAATGATCTTGATAAGAATGTGTATTTATTTAGATAACCTTATATGACTGAGCTCAGTTATGCTAAACTGAGCAACTAAGAGCTAAGCATGTCATAAATCAACAACTATAATGAAGCGACAATGTCCCATCAGCTTACAGCTGATTGAATTAAGAGCTAAGTATGCCATAAAATAACATCTATATGAGGCCACAATGTCTATTTATAATGCCTCAGGTTGTAAGTTAACGTGCAACTTAGGTGTTACATCTTGAATAATTTTTGGTTATTATTTGTCTTGTTTTTAAATATGGGCCCTAATGACAAGTCATAGATGCATTGCGATTCAGAATCGCGATTCAGGAAAATTCCAGAATCGTTTTTTTTTGGGCAATATGGGTATAAGATGAAAGCTCTAATTAAGAGCATTATTATTGTATAGTTTGCCGAATGTTTCGGGTGCATGATGGTCCAGTGGGTCTAAAACAGCTTGGCTTAACAACATAAAGTTTGACCTCACAACTAAAATGAATTCTCAACCCATGTGCAGTATAACTTCACTATACCTTCCACAACTAGTTCAATACACAATCAACTGCATGTCCTTTCTCTAGCAAGAGTCTGTTTACATTGTTTGACGACCTGACCTGTGATCTAATCCAACAATTTGCACCAGGTCTAATGTTGATCCCTCATGGACAATAAAGCATGTTCCCTAATGGTGCATTTTGCTAGATAGACCTGCAGTTGATTTTGTAGCCCAATAGAAACATTGTTTTGAGGAAAAGTTTGCATATATCGAGTTGTAGTTGTGTCCCTCAATTAAATTCTGATGGGGCTATAGCGACAGAGGGAACAAACCAACAACCAGAGCAAGCAACAATTTAGCACACACTAGGTACAAGAAAAACAACATTGACTGTTAGCCGCTAAAGTTTTTCACCTTGCCTGAATAACTGCAATGACAACATCCCTATGAGTAATTGTAATTAACTCTCTTGCATTCTTAAGTCAAACAATTTTGACGATTCTGACAGCGATTCGCGATCCCAGCGAATCGCGATTCACTGCAACTATGTGACAACTTACAAATAGGGTGCACTTTGGGTATTTACCCTGGTTTTTGGGTAATACCCTAGTTGGGTCTAAACCCTAGCTTTTGGAAGCACCTTAGTTCATGAGTATTTTCAAGAATCAAGAATGGCTAGTCATAATGAGAGTCCTTGAGTGAATCAAGTAAACTTGATGGCACAAATTATAGTGTGAATTCAAATTCGAAACATTTTATGGACAAAGAAGGGCAGGAGTCTATCATTCAACCTAAGCTTGGAAGTTGGACTCAAGGACTTCATCAAGATATGTCAGAAAGCACACAATTGTTAATCTTTTAGAGAAGAATAGTATAAGTTGTCACAATCGAGGTGTCAGGGAGCACATGGTGTGGGAAATTCCCAGGTCTATGTTTGAGACTATCAATACAGCTCATTCACTTGAAGAACAAACTTTGCAAGATCAGGATGGACTGATGTGATTTGACTACTGAACACATTATGAAGGTTAGGAATCTTCTAATGAGCTTGCTGCAACTGGAGAAAGTGCTTTTGATAGGGATGTGGTGTCTATAGTGTCTATTTGAAGTGAATGGGCAATTGCAAGTAATATGGCAAGTATAGATATTTTTCTTTTGAATGCTGCAAAAAACAATAGGTTTTAAAGAAAGGCAAGAAGCATTTGGGTCACTATGGGTAACAAAAGTGCTCAGGAGGCTTTGGCATATGTGATTCACTTTCAATTTTGAAACTAGCGATGTATCACCTTGAGGTGCATCTTTGGTCCAAGTCTTTGACATCTCTTCTCAGTGTCAACAATTAGATGCAACATCAAGCATTCACCATAAGCAATCACCAAAGAAGCCGGAAGAAGAACACGTACTATCAATCTATCACACTACAACATACTGAATTTAAAATGTACATATAAACCTTGAACCCTGATAGAGAGGGAGAACCTAGAAGTAGACTACTAGACTAGCCAACGACTAGTTACAGCTAGTAATAAAGTACATCGTAAACAGTAACTAAGAAGTGTAACAATAAAGTTTATCCTTGATTTCTAGTACTCTCCCTCAATGATAAAATTACATTCTTCTATTCCTAGTAGAGTACGAAACTTTTCAAATTTACATCTACCTAATGACTTAGTAAAAATTTTTGCCACTTGATTTTCAGATTTACAGAAAACAAGATCAATGGCTCCATCAAGAATTTTCTCTCGAACAAAATGATAATGTATTTCGATGTGCTTGGTTCGAGCATGTAAAACTGGATTTTTGGCAGGTGAATGTAGCTTTGATTGTCGCAAGATATAGTAGTTGCATCCACCTGTGGTTGACCTAAATCCACAAGCAATCTTCGTAACCATACCGCTTCTTGTGCAGCATTGCTGAGTGCTCGATATTCAGCTTCCGTCGAGGATAAGGCTATTGTAGGTTGCTTTTTGCTGCTCCATGAAACTGCAGCTGTACCATAACTGAATGTATGACCACTGGTAGACCTTCTGTCATCAATATTACCTGCCCAATCAGCATCTGTATATCCTATCAATATTGGCACTTCAGGCTGATCATACTTCAAACCAAAATTCAATGTTCCTCGAATGTATCTGAGAATACGTTTAGCAGACTTCCAGTGTGTTTGACTAGGATCTTGCATAAATTGACTAACAACACCAACATAAGAAATATCAGGTCGTGTGTGTGTCAAATAAATCAAACTACCCACCAGCTGTCTATACAAATAAGTATCCACTTTCTCAGATTCATCATATGCAGTATGCTTCGTGTTGACATCCATAGGTGTACTCAAAGGCTTACAATCCTGCATATTGAACTTATAAGGCAAATCTCGTGCATATTTGCTTTGTGTAAGAAAGACCACATTTTCCTTTTGCCATACTTCAATGCCAAGACAATAGTGCATCAATCCTAGATCGCTCATGTCAAAAGCATTGGAAAGATCTGATTTGATTTCATCAATCAAGCTCTCATTACTTCCTGTAATAATCAAATCATCCACTTACAGCACAATGAACACTATATCTGAATCTTGCCTTAGAATGTAAAGATTAGGATCAACATCATTCTTTACCATTCCCCTTCGCTTAAAGTGTTCATCAATGCAAGAGTACCACGTCCGTGGTGCTTGCTTCAATCCATAAATAGCTTTGTTGAGCTTACAAACAAGGTGCTCTCTCCCTGGTTCAATAAATCCTTGAGGTTGTACTAAGTACACCTCTTCATCCAGCACTCCATTAAGAAAAGCAGATTTAACATCCATTTGTTGGATCTTCCAACCATAGAAAGCAGAAATAGCAATGATAGAACATATAGTTACCATCTTGGCTACGGATGCGAAGGTTTCCTCAAAATCAATACCTTCCTGCTGCTCAAATCCTCTCGCAACCAACCGTGCTTTGTATTTGTTGAGTTGCCCATCAGCTCCATATTTGATCTTGTATATCCATTTGCAAGTGATAGGCGTCTTACCATCAGGTAGCTCAACCAAGTTCCAAGTCCTATTTTTTGATATAGCTTCCATTTCTGTTTCCATAGCTTCACGGCTCTCCTCGTGCTCCTTTGCTTTATCAAAAGTTTTTGGTTTTTGAGCCTTGAGCACAGAACCCATTAGGGCTAGATTCATCTCTAATCTTGCAGGAGGTTTTCGATTTCTACTTGATCTTCTAAGCTCTCCCTGCTCAGTAGGTTCGGGAGTATCTCCCTTCTTGGCACCATCTGTGACTGATAAGTACCATTTAGGTACTCTCTTGGGAATTTCAGCATCAGGCTTGCCTTTGTCCAATGGATTTTCTATATCAAAATCCACTTCCTTCTTGACCTGTACTTTCGCTCCCTCATCAAAAGGTTCAGTGATTCTTTCAGATTGTTCACCTCGGCCCATCTCGTCAAATATAGCATCCCTAGAAATTACAAGCTTCTGTGCATTTTGTCATACATCCTGTATGCCTTGGCCTTCTCATCATATCCAAGGAAAATACACTTGATAGCTTTTGCATCCAATTTCCTTCGTTTCTCATCAGGAATATGAGCATAAGCATCACAACCAAATACTCTCAAATGAGAAATATTAGGTTTCTTTCCAGTAACAGCTTCATGAGGTGTCTTACCTTCCACGGATTTTTTAGGACACCGATTCAGGATATGCGTAGCTGTGCTACAAGCTTCTGCCCAAAAGGTGTTTGGCAGACCCTTGCTTTTGAGCATCGCCCTGGCCATCTCAACAATAGATCTGTTCTTTCGTTCTGCAACTCCATTTTGCTGTGGTGAATAAGGTGTTGTAGTCTGCCTCTTGATCCCTTGATCTTTGCAGAAATCAATAAATTCTATCGAAAAATACTCACCACCTCCATCAGATCTCAAAGTTTTGATGCAACATCCTGTTTGCTTTTCAACTAATGCCTTGAATTCACTGAACTTAGCAAAAGCATCTGATTTCTTGCTTATGAAATAAATCACCATTGTGAGTTTCCTTGAGTTCCGAAAACCACTCTTTCCTTGAAGTCATGTGCTTGGATGCACCAATATCAATGTACCAGGTATCCTTGGCTTCATCACTTGTCATTAATGCTGTAATGAACAAGTTTGAACTCTTACTTGTATCATCTTCATATTGATCATCATCGTATTAATGTTGATCAGCATAATTGTCTTCATAATAATCGTCATCAAATTGATGTTGATCAGTATAATTGCCGCTCGCCATTTGCCTTTTCTTTGTTCTATCTCCTTCTGTTTCTTGAAGCATTCACTCTCCCAATGGCCAGGTTTGTTGCAATACCTACAATTTCTTGGAGTATTTAATGTACATATAAACCGTGAACCCTGATAGAGAGGGAGAACCTAGGAGTAGACTAGACTAGCCAACGACTAGTTACAGCTCGTAATAAAGTACATCGTAAACAATAACTAAGAAGTGTAACAATGAAGTCTATCATTGATTTCTAACACTCATTGGCACCCAGGAATCAATCTTGCTCATATTATGCACATGCTATAGATCTATCTAGGCATCTATTTTGGCATCATGTTGATGATTATCTTTGTAGAGATTTCTCAATGAACCCATCCACTCTCATGTATAGCTAGAATAGGGCCCTTTGCCACCTCATTTGTGCACATAGTCCATGCCAACAATCCGATCAGTTCTAATAACATGCAAGTGTCATGCAAGGTACCATGCAAATCAACATGCAAAGATCTTACAAAGACATGCAATAGAAAATTAGAATCAGAAATGAAAAGGACACAGCATAGAGGGGCGAAATGGGCGCCTCCCCCCCACAATTTTGGGATCTTATTCAAGAGACAACAATGCAAGTAATTGACAATAGTAGCTGTCCAATCCTCAATCACATAGACCCTGGAGAGATCTTACTTTGAACTATCAAGCTTTCATCCATAGTTCTTCCAGATGAATTCTCCAGCAAGAAATCTCTACAACCTATCATGGCAGCAGAACACCATCCTGGCAGCTTACACTTGATTTCTTCCCCTTGGCAGCATACAATGATTTCTCTTCTAGAATCCTCCTCCAATTTGGGCACTCCACCTCCCTTATATAGCCTCCTCCTTGCTTGTAGAAAGAGAAAGAGCCCATGCATGAGTGATAGTGAGTCATTTAGTGGGTTGCATGGTATTTGCCACTTGATAAGTTCTCATCCTAGCAAGTTTGGGGCCTACCAAATGTGACAGAGTTGGGTTGGGAGTCAATTATTCATGTTGAAAAACTGACATGCATGGCTGTTTTTGCTTCCATAGATAGCATGCAGATAGCAAATAGAGATGGGCTTACTAGCTAGCAAGGAATTACACATGCAATCAGTTCTAATAACATGCAAGTGTCATGCAAGGTCTTACAATGCCATGCAAGGTCATATAGAACCATGCACTATTATAACATGCAAAGATCTTACAAAGACATGCCATTGAAAATTAGCCTCGGAAATGAAAAGGACACAACATAGAGGGGCGAAATGGGTGCCCCCCCAGTTCTGGGATCTTATTCAAGAGACAACAGTACAAGTAATTGACAGTAGTAGTTTGTCCAATCCTCAGCCACATAGACATTGGAGAGATCTTATTTTGAACTATCAAGCTTTCATCCATAGTTCCTCAGCATGAATTCGCTAGCAGGAAATCTCTACAACCTGTCATGGCAGCAGAACGCCTTCCTGGTGGCTTATATAGCCTTATATAGCCTTCTCCTTGCTTGTAGAAAGAGAGATAGCCCATGCATGAGTGATAGTGTGTCATTAGTGGGTTGCATGATATTTGCCACTTGTTAAGTTCTCATCCTAGCAAGTTGGGGCCCTTGGGTGCATGGTATGTCGAATCTGTTGGCGGTGTGCGATTTTACATCTTGTGGAAGTGTTAAGGCATGTCCACTAGGCGAAGGAACTCGGGCAAGGTTCCTCCTTGTATCCGACACCAAGCAGGTACTTGGGTAACCCAGATGCTCTTCAAATAGAAGTAAGGAATCAAATAAAACTTACTCTACAAATGATTCTGGTTACAATACCTCCCTTCTTGAAAAGAAATGTCCTCATTCAAAAGTCACATATATCATCTTTCAAAAATTTGAACAAGAAGAAAAAATCTATCATGTTGCCTTTACATGATCAGGATAACCGGTATTTTACAATTTTCTTTAATATTAGAAACATATACATTCTTAGAAAAAACATAATTCTTACATCTTCTATAATTTTCTTAAAACGAGAGAAAATGGAAAACCTTACCGAGTACATGCTTCATGCGAAAAGGCATGACTTACATGGCGAGGAAATTTTCAGAGTCCATAGTATTCTTTCCTCATAAGTGAATTATTTGTCCAACAATTCCTTTCAAGAATAAGAAGAAGGAATTCTTGTATGTTTAATGTCATAAGCGTTTGTGAAAGGTTTTACTTAATTCTTTTCTTGATCCAATGTCTTGGATTATTTTCATGGTTCATGATCTTAATTATCTTCCATGAAGTTCTTGGTTCATAATTCAAAAAAGCTTCCTTTACATGATAACTTTACATGTCTTAATCTTTCTTATGCACTCGAGAAACTTTTACGTTAAATCATAAGGAGTAAAGATATTCCTAAAGAAGCTGAGATAAATGCTCTTGGTATGCACGACCTTTTAGTTCTCTGCAAGTAGGCGTTCAATGTTTTGTCTTCGGGCTCTTCATCCAACTAACTGGAAGCCTTGGACTTCTTAATTCTCTCCGTACAGGTCGAGCTTCTCGATGCGGAAGGTCTCTGGAACAATGGATGGAGATCTTTCGATTGCTTCAGTTGTTTTTGCAAGTCAATATGGTTGTCCTTTGGAATGGAATTTCCAGAATTGCCTTCTACTATGAATTGGTCCATGCTGCAGCAATAACTTCAGGACAGGTGTAGCTGTCCAATTCTCAGTCACATAGACACTGGAGAGATCTTATTTTGAACTATGAAGCTTTCATCCATAGTTCCTCAGCACGAATCTCTACAACCTGTCATGGCAGCAGAACGCCTTCCTGGCAACTTACACCTGATTTCTCCCCCCTTGGCAGCATACAATGATTTCTCTTCTAGAATCCTCCTCCAATTTTGGCGCCCCACCTCCTTATATAGCCTTCTTCTTGCTTGTAGAAAGAGAGAGAGCTTATGCATGAGTGATAGTGAGTCATTTAGTGGGTTCATGGTATTTGCCACTTGTTAAGTTCTCATCCTAGCAAGTTTGGGGCCTACCAAATGTGACAGATTTGGGTTGGGAGTCAATTATTCATGTTGAAAAACTGACATGCATGGCTGTTTTTGCTTCCATAGATAGCATGCAGATAGCAAATAGAGATGGGCTTACTAGCTAGCAAGGAATTACACATGCAATCAGTTCTAATAACATGCAAGTGTCATGCAGGATCTTACAATGCAATGCAAGGTCATATAGAACCATGCAATAGAAAATTAGCATCGGAAATGAAAAGGACACAACATAAAGGGGCGAAATGGGTTCCCCCCCCCCCCAAGTTTTGGGATCTTATTCAAGAGACAACTTTACAAGTAATTGACAATAGCAGCTGTCCAATCCTCAGTCACATAGACGCATGAGAGATCTTATTTTGAACTATCAAGCTTTCATCCACAGTTCCTCAGCATGAATTCTCCAGCATAGATTCTCCAGTAGGGAATCTCTACGAATTGTCATGGCATCAGAACACCTTCCTGTTGGCTTACACCTGATTTCTCCCCCTTGGCAGCATACAATGATTTCTCTTCTAGAATCCTCCTCCAATTTGGGTGCCCCACCTCCCTTATATAGCCTTCTCCTTGCTTGTAGAAAGAGGGATATCCCATGCATGAGTGATAGTGAGTCATTTAGTGGGTTGCATGGTATTTTCCGCTTGTTAAGTTCTCATCTTAGCAAGTTTGGGGCCCTTGGGTCCTCATTAAAATTCACATGGTCCTTGTATTGATATTTTACATCATATTTTAGCTTATAACTTATACCTTGTACTTATTATTATGTCCCATGGTTTTATACTTACATTGTTAATGTTGCTCATTTAGGGTTAATTTTACTAGGCCATTTAATGTAATTGTCATTCATAATTTAATTCTTCTTATGCCTTAATTATGGGTCGAACTTAGTCATTGCTTCATGGTTGTATGTATCCTTGGATTGCCCATTTCTCCTTGTACTGTTGTTGACCTCTTGAAACCCTCTTTGTGGCTTTCAGCTCACACACCAGCCTCACACTACCTAGTCGGACCGTCTTTGTGCATGGTACGCCGAAGCTGTTGGGGATGTGCGATTTTACATCTTGTGGAAGCATCCTTCCCTTTTGACCCGTGGCACGCAGAGGGGTCCACCCCATGCACTAGGCCTGTCCACTAGGCGAAGGAACTCGGGCAAGGTTCCTCCTCGTATCCGTTCGGCGTGTACTTGCCAAGTTTGTTCTATGCTAGCTAAGCTATTGTCTACACAATCAACCAAAATATAGCTCTTTGTAGGTTGTAGGCTTGTCAATTTCTTTGCATATGCTCTGAGATTTGTAGGCTTTATGGAGCAGTGAGTAAGGTGGAGAGTAGTATTTCTTAAGTGTTTTATGTATAACATCTCAATAAAAAAAACCTCAATATAGAAATTTGGACGGGAACATGTAGGACCAAAGTAATAAAACATGCACATCAAAATGGATCAATTGATGTCTCAGGCATGCGCATAAGACATAGATTATAATTTATATTGTTGAGAATAGCACTGTTTGGAAGTAGATTGTGTTTCTGGTTAATAGTGAAATTTGAATTCTCAAAAGCTGACTTTTGGGAGTAGCTGCACTTTGATATATTACACAATTTTTAAAACTTTTGTTTTACACAAGCATGGCCCATGTTTGCACCCCGTAAACAAACATGGTTCTTGTCAGAACCATAGATGAATGCGTTGATGCAACACTTCTGCACATTTGTAAATGCATACGCTGGTAATTATCAACTTTATAAGTATTTAAGGCTTGCGCCAGGTTCAAAATGACTACTTCAACAAGCATGTGTATGTTAAGCATAGTTTAAAACTCCAAGTGAGCCTTATTGGCCGTGCTACTTATGCTAGCTCATGGTTACCAATATGCGAATTTCAATGTCAGCAAGGTTTTCTATGTCCCTTCTTGTTTATTTCCATTCTTGTGCTAATTTCAGGCAAAGGTTGCATCTGTTCATTGATCTTTTGTGCTGTGCTTGGAATAACCGAATTATCTTTTCTGATATTTGTGTTTACTTGCAGCTCCTTCATATGGTTTTTCTGTGATCATTGAATTAGCAAGTTCTTAAGCATTTTTTAAGATGCATCTTACCTCAGTTTAGGTTAAAATTGAAAATCTCACTATTTTTTATTAGATTTTTGAATTGCGAGATTTCAAATATTTGTCCCTTCTCACCTAAGAGCTCTTAAGAATGTCTGGCTATGAATTAAGCATAATAAAATAGCAGCCTTTGGGGAAAGAGAAAGAGCCACTTTTCTTTTAAGTCCAGGAAGGGTTCACATGACCTTCAACTGTTTGGAGTGATGCAAAGAAATCTCCATGTTCCAACCAGCTTTTGAACTAGATGAAGGATACACACTGGCTTTTTTAGTTGGGATCAAATCAAAGAAACATCTCTCTGGTGCTCTTGGATGCTAATAACCCTTTTTCTAATAGATGCTATTAAACTGTGAACCATGAACTAATACATCCAGATTCCAAAGTGAACCCAGCTAACAAAAGGGTCTAAATGATAATCTGACTTTTGTCATATTTATAGATTCAGATGCATCACTTCTGTGGAAGTTTTTCAGTCTATTCATATATTTCAAATATGTTGATCTTTTTTGTTTTGTTGAAGGGAAGTATAGTTTCATGAAAGATTCCTCCCTCAAAAATGTGGACCTTGCAGAAAAAGAGGAAACAATAATTGAGAAATGAGGATACACCATGTTATCACAAAATAAAACTAGTGCATAATAGTGCATGTAATTGAGAGACTGTGAATAACAATACTAAACAGAATTTATGCTGGAAAGTCTTAAAAAAAGGATCAAAGTTGGCCTTCAAAAGGGGTGACATGCCTTCTGGTATGGGAAATGCATTTCCGTAGATGGGGAAATGTTTCTCTGGTGTGGGAAATACGTGTCCCATAATATTTTCCCTAGGGTGTTTAGGAAATGTTTTTCTAGTGTGGGAAATACGTGTCCCATAAAATTTTCCCTAGAGTGTTTAGTTCATTGTGGAGTCTGGGGAAACACTTCTTCCTAGGAAAAACTAGGGAAGCATCTTTTCCATAACTATGAATGGAAGAGAGTTCTAGGAGGGCATTGAAGTTTGCCAATTGCTTTTACCATCATATTTGAATGAACACGTTCCCATTTGCTTAATGCATTTGAAATGCTCAATGTTAAGCCATTTTTGAGACTTGAAATTATCACCCTGACATCATTCAATGCCGTTTATCTTTTGTTAAGAAGCTTATGAAAATTGTGAATTATTAAGAATTTTTACGCAGATTGTTAGGAGCATGGGTGTTGCACTCTTGTTTCATAATGTTTCATAACCATTTCGATAGTTGTTGAAGAGTAGTCTACTTTGTTATACTAGTCACCAACTCATCTACCTGCCACTCTTTATTGTGTCTTCATGCACTGTGGTCCCTAACACACCACTTGACGTGCTAGTTTATATTTGGATATATTTTATGTGACATTTGTTAAGTAGCCATGCTGTCTGTTATCCCATAAGTATGTTCTCTGCCTTGAGATTCCCAGGAAGGGGCACATTGGTGTCAATTTCTACTTACGCAGTGAGGTTTGACATGTGTATCTCCTCAATATGATGTGCACTTTCTACTTATGCAGTAAGTTGGGTATATGCATGTTCTGTGTGATGCGCAAGTAATCTTTTTGATGCTGTGATGTGTGTCGAACTGTTTTTCCAATCTCTTCCTACATATTTTAGCGTTTGGTATCAGAGCATTCCTGCTTACTAACATACTATCAAATCATGCTTGATTGTAACATGGCATGGGATCATTTATTTTTTGTGTCAAAATCCAACATTGGTATCAGTGCAAGGTCTTTAGATCTCTATTCATGGGCCCACCATACTTCTGCTGCACTTACGTTACTGCATTTTGCTTTTTAAGTATATAAATCATGACCTATAATTTGAGCGAAATTCATCAGTATAAGCTAAGTTGCTTCTTTTTTTGAGTGACGTGGTGGGTGATGTGCTATGCAAAGTTAACCTGTGCTTATGACTTGATGCAGCTTTTTTGAATCTTCGTTCTTTATCACTCCATTTTCTAATTTAGATTGCAGCGATATAATAGAAAAGTGGGATAAACTCTGATCTATGTTTTGATATTGTACTCTTTTGCAGTGTAAAGGTTGTAATGTATTTCACAAACTGGTGGACAATTTGAACCTTTTTCATGAGCTTAAGGGACACATCTTCAAGGACCAGTGCAAGCCAGGATTAAATCGCCTAGAACCATTTGATATTCTTCATTCTGAAGAATTCCCATTCTTTTAGTTTAGGAATGTACTATGCTTAGATATCAGAGTTACTTGTCTGTATATATTTTTGTTGTAGAGAACCAGCTTGATTTATACTTTGGTAAACTATTAAGATGTTTCATGTCTAAGATTGCTGGAAGTTCAACCGATTAAAATACTTTTCTTGAACCAGTTTGACAGTTCCCATCCTCATTGCTGTAAAGTGACACTGTTTCCTCTATCACAATTCGAAAAGCTCAAAGCTTTTTTAAGGTTTTATCTTGGTATTGAAATAGAGACGATTTGTAAATAAGTTGTGAAGGATTGCGCTTTGTGTTTTTTAAAGTTTGAAGTGACTTTTTCTGTACATGTTCAGACTACTACTACTATCTGCTCTTACTTTGTTGCAAGGAGAATATGAGAGGGGGGCCTTGAATAAGACTTTCAGCATTGTTGAAGTAAGGTTCAGCACTCTCAGTTATTTCTACTACTTCCCAGTTGTTGAATAGTATCATTGTAAGATTCTTTGATGCTTGAAGTCTTTGTGAACCTGTTCATTGTGTTCTTCAGATGGATCCTATACCCTCGTATGTTTCAAACAATCTTATTTCAATCAAGGTCATGAAATAGTATAATCCTTTATCGTCAGATTTATTTGGTTTTGTGAATTGTGATCTAATGTGAACCTGCTTCTAGCCTAGATGATAGAATTATGAAAATAATTCACAAGATGAGTAGACTAATCATATTAGTACTCACTCACACAACAAGACGATTGAGCAATTGAGAATATCTCAGATTAATCATAAAGTCTGAAATTGGCTACAATGGAATGAGAGGAGGGTGCAGGTCCTCATTAGACATTATTAGCTTACCTCTAACTCAGGCGAAAGCAAAAAGCTAAAGCTAAGCTTATAATTAATTTAACTCTTATACTTGTATATGTCCAAGTCATTTACTTAATAAAAAATTGTAAACCTTATAATAGTCTTCTAGCACCCTACTATATGCATAAATTTATAGCTAATCCTAAATCACATAGGCCCTAAAATATAGCTTGCATGCATGGCCCATTAACATTAGTTGTCAAATTAGCATCGAGTATTAACACTCCCCTTTAGTGTTGATTTTGTTATCTATCACTCCTAGAAGTTCTCTAAACTTCTCAAACTTATTTTTACTTAGTTGGTTAGTAAAAATATTTGCAACTTGCTCTTTAGTAAGACAATAGATAAGCTCAACTTCATGATTGATTTTCAAGTTTCTCTTTGATGGTGTTCTTGTACTTAAATATGTTTTGATTTGTTGCGAAAAAACGAATTCTTTTCTAATTTGATGCAACTCTTTGTTATCACACTGAAAGTACTATAGGTGTTTCTTGTTCCATATAAAAATCATGTAGAATTCTTTGTAAACAAATTGCCTTGTTTGCTGCACTTGTAGGAGCTCGGTACTGTGCCTTTGCAGATGATAATGCACTGGTAGGTTTCTTCTTTAAATTCGAAGATATAAACCCTGATCCAAGATCATAATTTGTAGTCAATCTTCAATCTTTCGCATCTCCAACCCAATCTACATCACAAATCTTTGCAATTGCAAAACATCTTGATTTCAATAAAAGATACCAAATCATAATGTGCTTCTAATGTATTTGAGTATCTGTTTTGTAGCTTTCCAATGAATCTGCTTAGGTTTAGCCATAATTGACTAACCATGCCAACAACATATGCAATATTTGGATGTATAAATGTTAGATAGATCAAACTTTCAACAAGTTGTATGTATAACACTTCATCTACATCTTGATCTTCATCAGCTTTCCTAAGCTTACACCCACAATCATATGGGGTTGAAATAGGTTTGCATTTTGATATTCCGAATTTTTTAAGTTGTTCATGTGCATACTTAGATTGAGAAATAAATAAATCATGTGCTGCTATCCAATTCCTAGAAAGTACTAGAATGAACCAAGATTTTTCATGTCAAATTTCGATGAGAGGTCTTTCTTAATATTTTGAATCAAAACTTGACTAGAACTTGTGATGATAAGTTCATTAACATACATCACTACAATAACAATCTGATAATCTTTTATCGTAACATAAAGTGTATGCTTCGCACTACTCTTATGAAAATGTAAATAAATACTATCATCTTGCTCATTTTCACAAGATATTTCAGTATCTTTATGAGATCCCATCTCATCAAAACTAACCGCTTATCATCACTTTCTCTTCTTAAATGTCATAAAACTTACACTTTTTCCTTGATCATCATATCCAAGCATCAAACACTTTGTTGCCTTTGAATCCGACTTACTTCTCATGTCCTTAGGTATATGAGCATATGCAAATACTTCCAAACACTTTCAAGTGACTTACACTAGGTCTCTTACCTGTATAAGCTTCTTCTGGAGTTCCATTCTGTACTGCTTCAGCAGATCTTCAAGAACTTAGAAAGGTTCTTATTTTCATTGCTCCTAGAAATTTTCACAATAGAACAATTCTTCCATTTCACAACTCGATTTTGTATTTACTTGCAAATTGTCCCTTTATACTATTGTCCTTACAAAACATTTGAAAATTTGTAGAAAGATATTGTCTCCCCCCTTTATTTAAATGCAATATCTTTATTTATCTACATGTTTCTTTTTAACCTATGCCTTATACCAAGAAAAACATTTCAATGCCTCACTTTTATTTTTCAAAAAATATACCCCATACCTTTCTAGAATAATCATCCACCATAAAATAACTTGGAGCAGACAATAACTTGCTCCACCATGAGACTATACTTTCATAGGAAAACACAAATTTGTATGAACAAGTTCTAGACATTGAAGACTTGGCCACCTTCAAGGGCTTCCGCAAACTTGCATTTAGAACAACTCTGCAGAAATACATTACCTTGAGACAGTCTGCAGAAATGAACTATGTTCGAGACAGCTTCGTGAAATGTTCGCGAAAGTTTCACGACAGTCCAAAAGTTCAACTATTTTTAACACCCTCGACTTTTTCGCAAAATGTTCACGACAACTTTGCGACAATTCAAAAGTTCACTTATTTTAAACACCCTCGACTTTTTCGCAAAATGTTCGCGACATTTTCGTGACAATTTAAAAGTTCAAATATTTTTAACACCTTCGACTTTGTTCGCGAAAAGTTCGCGAAGAGAGAAAAAATTTCCGAAGGTCATCTATTTTCATGTTAAACTGTTTTAAAGACACCTTCGCCTTTTTGAGGGCACCTTCGCCTTTTCAAGGGCACCTTCATCTTTTTTGCAAAATCCCGAAGAGAGAGAAAAATGCCAAAGGTCATCTACTTTGAACAAGGAACGTTCCCAGCCACTTTCCAAATTTGCGAAGTGAGAGAAAGCCACTTCCCTTATAAAGTGCGAATACTCCATGTCAATAGTAGGTAGAACAAACCCATAATTTGATGGAGATTTTCCATTTGCTTGCATATGTTGTTCCACATCATGGAGAGGCTAATGTCACCACCAACAACATCCTCAAATTCACAAACATAGTCGTCGACCAAGTGCTCTTCATGCTTCTCCAAAGCTCCAAAGGATCAGCAGGAGCACACGTCTAGTTGCAAACATAAGCCGAAGTTGTGATGCAGTTCTCCATGCAGTAGCTTCTTTCAAGCAATCGTGCCACTCAGTGGTATCATTAATAAGCAATCTCCTTCTGCACGCATCTCTGAATGTTGGTAGTATCTCACCATCCACAGATCGCAAATTCTTTGAATGTTGGCAGTATCTCACCATCCACAGATCGCAAATTTTCAAAACTCGATGCGCTTCTGACATTTACCAAAAAAAGCCTCAAGAAAAAACATTCACCTTCTGAAGGATGAATAAAATACATTCGTCCAATGGTCGGTGTCCTTTGGGTGTTCTTTCTACGAACCCACTGGCGTGAATCCTTTCTAAACACAAAAGTGCTTGGTAGGTCTTGGTAAAGCAATGTCTTTGCTTCCTCGTTGTTGCTCGCATTCAATTGAAAAAACCTGGTCAATGTGGATTCTCCTCCTCTTCCGACAACATTTTCTAAATCATCATTGTCAGCAAAGAACATCACATTTTGACCAAGAAGATGTACACCCAAACGAATCACAACTGGTTTATGCAAGCCCATCGAGTAACTAAATAGACGCCATGCAGACTCGCTTGCTGAGAAGTATCTTGCATTCAAAAACTACTCGATGTCATTGACCACATACAAGGTATTTGTGTTCTCTTCTATGGCCTGTGCAGTTATCATATTAGGCCCTTTGTAGACATACTTATACAGATATTTAACACTTTTAGCGTGTATGCATATTTCAACATTGATGTGGCATTGAAAGTGCAATGTCAGCCACTTGTTGTATGGCATGACCCACCAATTATCCTATCCAAGTCCAAACCACAGGTGCAAACCATAAGACCATTGTTTCGACGCCTATATGAAACATAGCCATTCATCAACAAACTGTCTTGGATAATTTTTTGAACATCTACCTTCTTTCATGCATGGTGCATTGGGGAAAAACGATCCACACGGACTATGCACATACTATGTTGTCAAAGTCATTGACTGTCACTGGTTTGCTTGCCTCATCCAATATAATCAAAATGTGTGCATGAGGCAGTCCCCTCTTCTGAAATTCCACCACATGCAGCCTTCTTATAACACGTCAAAAAATGCCATTTGTTTTCAACAGACTTATCGCAAGTAGTTTTATATTGAAAACTCTTGCAACCAAGTCCGGCCTATCTGCAGGTGTTTGTTCATACATTAACTGCCTCCTTATCTCCGAACAGTTTGGATTGGCAGTCATCGTGATGAATAAATCAGGACGCCCCAATGTTCTAACAACAGCCATCGCATCTTGGCAAAGCTGATGCATATGGCGTGGTGACCCTATGTACGATGACGGCAAAACAACATGCTAGCCAATCTCAGACGCAACCTCTGCCCCAACAACATCAATTATCCCACTCCGAATCTCACGCCGAAATTTATGTTGATTAGTGTATATGTTTTTCTGAGCCAGTTTTGCAAACTGATCACAAAGATACTCTTGAAATAGTTTGCCTACTAAGTGTATCGATGAAACATGTCCCTCACAAAGTTGGAGATGATAGCTATAAAATTCGCGAATAGTTACCCTTTTATGTCTCTTGTCGCTTGCTACATCGCAAGCATCCACATCCTCATCACCACTTTCGATAGCATCATTTTTCACTACTGACGAATGCATTGAATCAACAACATTATGTCACTCATTTGTACCAAGATGTTGTCTCGAAAGGCGTTCTTGTACATGGGGTATGTCTACATGCCATCCACTTGTCCCAAAAGGAAACAAAAGAACAAAATGCAATGCATCATAGGAGGAGTGAAGCTGATTTATTCTTTTCAAACCATCTTGGACTGAATGGAGGATTATGTCACGATGGCCATCACTCGGACAATCATCTAAGGGCATGAGTATGGCTATCTCATTTGCTGATGGTGCATTGTATTGTCGATTCTCTTGATTGTTGGAGACGCTTGACAGTATACGAAGACGAATGGCAAGAGTGGGATTTGTGCGCATAATAAGACCTGCACTCATGAAGACACTTGCAAATGGATTGATCTCCATGATCATTTGTTGTAAGCCACTCAAAACATCGCGTTGGACGCTTGAGCCAAGAGATAACCTTCTTTCTAGCTACAAATCATCTCCATCCAATATATATATTTGTGAGAATGCAGGCTCATCCGTAGGAAGCAATCCACTTATTTGATGGCACAAACGTCCTGAAACTCTGAAATTATAAGCACTGCCTTTAGAATTAGCAGTGGACTTATCTAATTTTACACCCAAGGAAGCAAACGCAAGAGAATTATTATAGCTTCTTATTTTCTTTCGAAAATGCACCGCTGCCTCATCGCCTAACGCAAACAGTCTAAGCAATTGCGAGGGGAAACAACAACAATCTAACCTTTTCCTTCATGCAACAAAATGAGCTATTAATCTCTTGTTTCCATCTCAAAGCTTTACAATGAACACACTTATGTTCCATTGAACCCGCATCATGACACAAAGGTGTTTTGTCACTCCATGCTATTTTAAAAAGGAAACGATGTACGTTTGTTTTTGTTTGATGGAGCTGAAACAACTTGCATACCAATAGGTTGCTCCCGTATGCTAGGCGTAAATGGAACTGGTGTCGTTAAATCACAAACACTTGGCATGCATGTCATATTTTCATTTACTATTGTGTGCGAATCTTGTATAGAAACTGTGTCGTTGCATCCAGACGTAACAGTGGGCTCAACCAAAGAGAACTGTAATGCTAAATTTCTTCTCTTTGCCATCCATCTTCGATTTAACCTACATGTCCTCTCGAACTTGCTTTCAAGTTCTGGAGTCATGTACAATTGGTTTGTACGCACATGTTCTAGGGTAGTGAATGCTCCAATGGTGACATTGGTGCCAACACATGGATCTGTGTTTTCGCAACCTATTGTCAATGATGGTCCACATGTAACAACGTCTGAAACACTGCCACCTCTATCCGAATGCAAAGCTCTTCTCTTGGCTTGTCTCCTTCAGTTTAATCTTGCCCTTTTATTGGGCACCGTTTTGGAAAAATTTGCACACACTCCATGATCCAATCAAGACAACTTAAATTGTCTCCAGAACAAACAAGTATCTATTTATGGCACACTCTTCATGCATATTTTCATATTGAACCTTAGTACACAAATTAAGGCCTTTAACAAAAAGAACAGATATCTATTGTATTTTAGAATCCAAATCCTTCATACATAAAATGATTGGTGTCTATGGCAAAAGAGTGGAACCTCAATCCACAACATCATGAACACCTAAGTCCTCTAAATATTGAGCAAAAACAAATATATCTATAACACTTAACATGTTGTCCGCAACTACAATGGAGTGTTTATTGTATACACTTGAAATATTATTTATGAGGACTTCACTGTCCAGATTGACAATAGCAATGTCGGGAATCTCAAATCCAAAAGATTGGTGGAATTCATAATATTCCGCCACGAACTGAATCATCTATAGGATGTTGCTAACTCGGACAGTAACTCCTTTATAAAAAAAACCAATGATCTCTTGAGCAAAAGTATCACGACACCTGAATCTTCACCATCTGCAATCATGACAATGATCATGTGGCGATTCATATTCAAGAGATCTAAACTCTGAGTGACACACATGAACATGAGATTAAAACTCTCACACTGAAGCTTTAGTTTTATGCTCTTAAATCTGTAGAGAAATAATTAGTAAAAGATTGTGTGAAACATGGAATCAGTCACAAGCTCGCGTAATTTTGGTAATGTAAGAAATTGCAGGTTACTATTGAGCTACTTAAAAGACTCCTACACATAAATAGCTACATATGAAAAAACAAACTGAAGTTATTTGATGTTATCAGTTCTTGTCTTAAAACGTCATTATTTTCTTCTTGCCGCTTCCACTGCCCATTTTCTAACATCGCCCAAGTCAGCGAGCCAAAGTGCATCTATTTTTTATTATCAATCAAAATGCTGCTCTACGGCAAACTCTTTTTTGATCACTAACTTCTGACAATTCAAAAACTCGAGTTTCGCTACAATTTCTAGTTCGCGACAATTTCTAGTTCACGACAGTTTCTACGATAGTGATCAAAGTGCATCTATTTTTTTATTATCAGTCAATATGTTGCTCTACAGCAAACTATTTTTTGATCACTATCTTGCCAAGTAAAATTATGAGATAGATCTACAAAGCAATCACATCGGCCTTTGTGAGGTATATCACGTTCTTTAAAAATTTAAACATATAACTTGTAGTCACAAAATGTCAATACAACATCTACAAGTATTCACAAAGATTTGCAGGATGACTACGTATATTTAAGTTGGCGCATTTGCAACAAAGCAATCACATCCTTTGTGAGACACACCACGTTATGTAAATATTCAAACATATAACTCGTAGAGATTTGCTAGATGAGTAATACATATATTTATATTTAAGCAAATGGATATTTCTCAATACATATATCGAGAATGTTCATGGCAAATGGATACTTGATCTTATGTAGACCGAATCCTTCAGGCAAAAAAGTTGAAAAAAGCTTTGAAGAAAGTGCAGCAGTGAAATAAACGGTACACCACTCAAGTGCCAATAAAGGGCACCCTTTATTTCTGCAAGCTATGTACACCACCCAAGGTTGAAGAGGCCCAAATGTTTTGAGATATTGAAGATTGAACACCCCTCTCTATTGTGCTAATGAAGGCTAGAAACTGACAGACAGTTTGAAAGCCAAAATTGTTTTTTTAAAAGAGAAATGTGTTTGAACTTGTGAAGCCCAACAAGCCCTGAAAGAGCTGTTGAAAGGCATATTCAAAGTGGTTATTCGAAGTCTGAAGGTCACACCCAGGCAAGCGGGTTGTTGAAGAGCACACCTACGCAAGCAAGTTGTTGAAGGTTGTTGTCACGTAGGTTGTTGAAGGCTGTTGTCACGCGGGTTGTTGAAGGCTGTTGTCATGCGCTTGTCTTTCACCATTCCATAGTTTCGAACTATCATTCTCCTTCTTCATTCGGGACAAGTACCCTGATTATCTACGAAGACTTGCTCATACAAATTTGATAGCAGTCATCATGAAGAAGTTCTGAAGCAGCAGTTCCATCGACCTGTTTCCATTTATGAAGTTTATGAAAGGTACTATTGACAAAGCTGTGGCAGTCTTCAGTGGCAGATCTGTGAATGATCCAATGTAGGCTAAGAGGTTGTCTATAGGTTATGAACACTACTATTCTCCTCCGAACTATCGTTCTGCCAGGCGGACTCCAAACTTCAGATATATGTAGCATTGCCAGGCAGATATGTATATGGATTGGGAGGGGCAGAAACTGATTGAGGAGCTAATGTCGCATCTTCTGCTTGCATCAGCATTGATTTTCTTCAACACGGGCTTTGGCTTTAGTTTCGTCTAGCTCATATTTGTCATCTATGCCTCTGGGGCGCTACTCACCCTTCTCATCACTGTTCCGGATTGGCCTTTCTACAATCGCTGGCCTCTGGTGTCGCTTGATGCCAAAGTCGAGGAAGCCTTCAATAACAGGTTGTTGGAGGCCAAGGCTGCAACCCAGTAAAAAACTTCAAAAACAATGAAGAAGTGGGAGCGGATTCTATACATGCACAGTTGTGAGAAAATGTCTGCATTAGCGCTGCTACTAATCGCCCACAATCCCAATCGCCCGAGGGAAGAGCAAGGAGGCAAAGAGAGAAGCCCACGAAGAGAGAGAGAGAGAGAGAGAGAGAGAGAGAGAGAGAGAGAGAGAGAGAGAGAGAGAGAGAGAGAGAGAGAGAGAGAGAGAGAGAGAGAGAGAGAGAGAGAGAGAGAGAGAGAGAGAGAGAGAGAGAGAGAGAGAGAGAAGAGAGAGAGCCGAGGCACAGAGAAAGTAATGAGGGAGATATAAATGTTGCGGCAGGCAATAGGCAAGTAATGAGAGAAAGGCAAGTGCTGGCAGCACGGAAGTAGGGAGGGAGAGATAAATGTGTGTTTGAATATTTTAGAAGTTTACATAGGCAGGGAAGTAGGGAGGGAGAGTTAAATGCGTGTTTGAATATTTTAAAAGTTCACATAGGGTTTGAAAAATAGGATAGGTAAAAGAGAGAGAGAGAGGGCCCACCACGTGTCATAGACTTTAAAGGTCATAATGAGAGTGAGGGGGAGGGAAGGGTGAGAAGGGTATGAGAAGGGCACAAATTTGTCATCATGAAGGATGACAAATAGTTAGTGCCCACACACACACACACACACACACACACACACACACATGAGTTTTAAACCAAGACACGGTTCTCACGGGCCGTTGTTGACCCCTCCCAAACGACTGCAAAGAAGGTGTTTGCGACCCCTCCCTTCATCCCGCATAGGGACCGCATTTAGGCCATTTGTGGTCCTTTAGGCCATGCATTTCACCACAAACGAAGACAACATTGACTGCATACACATCTGCATACATTTTTGTTCAAACGTTTTTTAGTTTTTTCCTTTGCAAAAATGTGACATTTTTCACGGACAGTGCGTGACATTTTCGGTGGCACAGCGTGACATTTTTGACGCATGTGTGTTCCAAACCCCCCCTCCCCCCATACCTTTTTCTTTTTATTGTCTCTTTTGCTCCCCTCACCCCATTCCCCTCCTTTTTTTTTCAACCGTGCATTTTTTGGGCCATGGATAAAAGCTTGTGGGTAAAGATTAGGAGTTAAAGCTAGTGAGTTTGGGCTTGTGTGTAAACATTCCTGAAAAGGGGCCAAGATAGGGATTTGGGGGGTTGAAAAAAAAAAAGAAAGCAGTTTAAGGTAGTCAAGAGATTTTTTTTGTTCATTATTTATGGGTAAAACTTTGGTAATTCAAAATAAATAGGAAAGCCATGTAATAAAGACTATTGGCTAAAGTTTAAAGCACCTTGAAGTGTGTGAAAAAAATTAAAAGCTTAACTTCAAACTTCAAATATTTGAATTTAGAGAAAGATATTTGAATTTAGTGGGTGGGAAATCTTTTTGGGGCCCACCGCTCAATGCACATAATGTGCAAATGTATGGGAATATGCACTTTCCTCATACATGCATCCCCCTCCCTATCATTTTTAGTTAAGAAAGTGGTATGCATGGGTGCACCCATTGATGGGGCAAGAAAGATAGGAAGAACGAGAATGGAGAAGAGAGCAGGAATATTGCAGAACAACTCTCCCATTCTAATCGGCTGCTAGATGCAAAAACAGTCTAATAGACAACTTATGCTAAAGATAGTCACAACTTCATGCATTATGATTGCCCAACAGGATCTTAAAAATTAATAAATACTCTAAAACAAGAGTACAGTCCACCGAAGAGATTAGAAATGGTTTGTGTGTGGTAATACTAAAATCAGATTCAATGTGAAGTATAATTATGAAATAAATGGGAGAGTAGTATGATATCGCGAGTTTTTCAGTCGTCAAAGACAACCATCGTCTGATCAGAAACTGAGGAGTCGTAGACGTCCGTGTTCTGATCAAAGTGAGTATACAAGCGCGATCAAACAACAATGAAAGTGCATTCAATCACAACATGCATTCATCTACGTTGTACACAAATAAAAATGTGTTGCTGCTATATTACACTAAAGCACAATACAAATAGCAATTACAACAAAAAATTGACAGCGTAGGCATTGCAAATTCTCTCACTTCACTTTATAAGGGAAGTGGCTTTCTCTCACTTCGCAAATTTGGGAAGTGGTTGGGACGTTCCTCGTTCAAAGTAGATGACCTTCGACATTTTTCTCTCTTTTCGAGATTTTGCAAAAAAGGCGAAGGTGCCCTTAAAAAGGTGAAGGTGCCCTTAAAAAGACGCAAAGGTGTCTTTAAAATAGTTTAACATGAAAATAGATGACCTTCGGAAATTTTCTCTGTCTTCGTGAACTTTTTGCGAACAAAGTCGAAGGTGTTAAAAATATTTGAACTCTTGAACTGTCACGAAAGTGTCATGAACATTTCGCGAAAAAGTCGAGGGTGTTTAAAATAGTTGAACTTTTGAATTGTCGTGAAGCTGTCGCGAACATTTCGTGAAAAAGTCGAGGGTGTTAAAAATAGTTGAACTTTTGGACTGTCGAAAAACTTTCGCGAAAATTTTGCGAAGCTGTCTCGAACATAGTTCATTTCTACAGACTATCTCAAAAGTAATGTATTTCTGCAGACTTGTTCTAAATGCAAGTTTGTAGGCCCTTGAAGATGGCCAAGTCTTCAATGACTTCAAGTTATTAAACGTAACATTTGAATTTGAAATTATGACAGGATTGGTTACCCTTTGCTGGAGATCAGCCGAAAGCCCATTGTAGACGTTCTTCAAATAAATTGGCTGTCTGAGTTTGTGATTCCAAGGAGACAATTGTGGGCTTAATTTTCAACAGTCCCCCTTGAGGTCACGGTTGGTGCCTTGGTATCTTCGTCAGGTTCAGCATATTGAAGAACTTCTGGTGCTTGATCCTGAAAAGCGCTTTGGTGAAGGTGTATGCGACCATTTCTGTTGTGGAGCAGTATTGAAGGATCACTTGCCCGAAGAAAACTTTCTCCCAAATGAAATGATACTAGATTTCAATGTGCTTGGATTTTCCATGAAATCTGAGATTCAATGACAGTGAGATGCAACTCATGTTGTCACACAGAATGGTGGTAGCATTAAAATGAGTGTGTTGTAAGTTGTGACTTAACAACCTGATCCATATAGCTTCTTTTGAAGCTTGGCATGCTGCGATGTACTCTGCTTTTGTTGAAGAAAGCACGACTGATTTTTGCGTCCTTGAGTTCCACGAAATCGGTCCCCCTGCCAGATAGAAACAAAACCCAGAGGTAGATTTTCTGGTAGAGACTGTTCCACCCCAATCTGAGTCGGAGTAGCCTTGCAAGACGAGTGGGTCGATAGCATTTCCATCATAACATAAAATGTGATCTAAACTTCCCTAAATATATCTCACCACTCTCTTCAATGCTTTCCAATGAGAGATCTTGGGATTAGACATGAATTGACTTAACGTGCTAACAATGTATGCTAAATCTGGTCTAGTACACAGCATTGCATACATTAGAGATCCAATTAGTGAATGATAAGAGTACTTCGCTAAGTCGAGTACTTCACTATCAGTCTTAGCACAAGAAGGTTTAGTCATTACTATGCTTGGATCCATTGGAGTATCAATGAGTTTGCAATCAAACATATGAAATTTTTCTAAAATTCCTTTTAGATATGTCTGCTAGTTAAGATATATCTTCTTCTTAAGACTATCTCTAGTAATGTGAATTTCTAGCAAAGAATGAATAGCTCCTAAATCAGTCATGTCAAATTCCTTTGACAGATCACTCTTAGTAGTGTGCAAAAGAGAAGTGTCGTTAGATAGAATAAATGCATCATCTACGTAAAGAGCTATGTGAGCTGAATTGGTGCCTTTATGATTTGAATAAACATTACAGTAAGCTAAATTGTTTGCAAATCCCAATTGAATGAGATAAGAGTTGATTCTATCGACCCATGCTCTTGGAGCCTGTTTCAGACCGTAGATTGCTTTGTGCAGCTTGCACACTTTGTGCTCTTGGCCTTTGACTTCAAATCCCTCTGGTTGGAAGGTATACAGCTCCTCTTCGACGTTGTCATTGAGAAATGTTGTCTTGACATCCATTTGGTGCATTTCGAGGTCTTCTGTGGCTGCTAACGCAATCAGAGTCCTGATTGACTGCATCTTGACGACGAGACTGAAAATTTCTTGATAATCCACTTCTTGGACTTGAGTGAATCTTTTAGCCACCAGCCATGCTATCCATTTAGAAATGGAACCATCAGAGTTGATCTTCTTCTTGAAGATCCACTTGTTGTGTATAACTCTCTTGTGAGTAGAGAAGTCGACCAGTGTCCAGGTCTGATTCGTCAAAAGTGAGTTATACTCACTTTCCATAGCTTCTTGCCACTTCACAGCATCCTTGGAGTTAATTGCTTCGGCTAGGCTCTCTGGTTCTTCTGATGAAGTCTAGAATGATTGAGGTGCATACCTCTCAGGAACTGTCCGAGTCCGTGAGGATTTACGAATGTTTGGTTGACCAGAATGCGATGATGCTTCTTCTTGAATTTCTCCAAATCTGCTCGAGCTAGCTTGGTCTGGTCTAATGACAGGTACTCGGCTTCTGTAGTTGTAGCTGCAGGTTCTGTAGAAGGGAATCAACGTTGGAAGAATCCATGCTATGTAAAATAGGATGAAATGACATAGCATCGTTTATCGATGGTTGTTTGAAATCATAGTATGTATGTTCTTGAAATATTACATCCCTAGAGACAAATACTACATTGGTGGATGGATCATAAACTTTATAAGCTTTATGTTCATCAAGATAGCCAATGAAAATACATTTATTTATCCTATGATCCAGCTTCTTCCTAAGTTGTTTAGGAATGTGAACAAAACATATACAACCAAAGATTTTTAAATGGCTGACACTAGGCTTGTGCCCATGCCAAACTTCATGATGAGTCTTGTTGTTGATGACTTTGGCGTTGGATCTATTTTGCACGTAACAGGCTGTGGCAGTAGCTTTTGCCTAGAACTTCACAGGTAGGTGTGCTTGATGTAGCATGGATCTGGCTGAGTTGAGAAGAGTTCAATTCTTTCTTTATGCAATCTCGTTCTATTGAGGTGAATAGGAAGTGGTGAATTGTCTTCTAATACCATGTTCAGCCATGTAGTCGGACATCTCCTTAGAGATGTATTCGCCGCCACCATCAGTTCGGAGTGCCTTCACTTTTGTAGACGTTTGTGTCTTAGCCACGGCCTTGAATCTCAGTGAAGCATTCAAAGGCTTCAAATTTGCGCTTAATGAACATGACTGTAGACCATCTAGAATAATCATCTATAAAAGTGATAATAAATATTGCATCTCCTAATGACGGAGTTGGCATTGGACCATAGAGATTGCTATTTACAAGATCCAATACATGTTTTTTTTTTATGGAATGTGATTTTGGAAACTTGCTTCTAGAGTAGTTCCCATAGATGCATGATTCACAAAAGAAAGATTTCCTATCTAATGAAGAAGGGAAATTCAGTCCATCAACTAAATTATTACAATTCATATAAGAAAGTGAGTATTCACGTGTCCAAATCGACTATGCCACAGAACAACACTGTCGTTTACATTTTCATTAGAGATACTAGCTGTAAAGACCACTAGGAACAATCCCCTAAGATAACGTGACCGAATTCAAGGAGCAAGACACACACTTGTTAATGGCTTACAACAGTAGCGAAAACTGTGATAGCTGGTACCTGGACAACGGTGCTACCCAACACATGACCTCTCGCAAGGAATGGTTTACGGAGTACACAACTTATAGCAAAGACCAATTTATCTACCTTGGAGATTCTAGCACCATACGTGTGGAAGACAAAGGAGCAGTGAAGATTAGCTTCAACAACGATCTGTCCATTTGTGTTCCTAACGTCTTTTATGTTCTTCAGTTGTCAAAGAACCTGTTATCAGTCCCTAAGATAATTGATGAGGGCTACACTGTTACTTTCTCATCTGAGCAGTATACAATACTTGAGGAAGATACTACTCTGACTATATGCACTAGAGTCGCAAAACTTTACGTACTCTCTAATTCAGTTACATTAGCTAGTGTTATGGCCATATTCAGGTAAGGACATGGAATAGTCCTAATATGGTAGACCGGCCCTCCAGTGTTCGAGATTATTGGTCATGCCTATATTTTATTCCACATCAAGGCCTGTTGGTGACTAATGACTTTGAGAGGACCCAAACACTCTAATGGAGACATATGGACTAGTGCATGTACGTGTGACTGATATAGGCAGGAGGTATGCATGAAGAGCTGTGACCTATTTATAGTTGACCTGCATGGGAATTGCATGTGCTCATGCATAGGATCCTACTCTCTATATATTGAGGTAATGATTATTCTGTCAACGACTTGGTCTAGGTTATCTGATGAGCTCTTCTCCTCTTGCTGTCACATTGACATATCTTTGGGGGCTAGATCCAGAAGGATTCTCCGGGAGGGATCTAGGTTTGGTTGGGTGGTTTGGCTCCATAGTCTCTCTCATATTTTCCTATCCTCTTGGAGGAGTCTGGCTGTTGTTGTTGTTGCTGCTTCTTTGCCTCGTTGTAGATCCTGATGTGACACTCCTTGATGTCGTGATTAGCTCTTTTGCAATATCTGCAGAAAAGCTTCTTGCACGATCCACCATGCTCACCTTGAGTGTAAGGCTTCTACTGTTGCTGCTGCACTTGATTCTTGCCCTTGGAATAGTCTTTCTTCTTGGTGTATAGAGCCATGGATTTGTCTTTGATGGACAGTTTGCTAGCCTTTCTCCACATTTCTTCTTAAAGAAGATGACCAATCACCTTTTGAAGAGTGAGGTCGGGATGTGTGGAGATCATCACCACAAAGTGTTCATACGACTTTGGAAGAGAAGAAAGCAAGGTCATAACGGCATCATCATCTTGAATAGAACATCCTAGAACTGATAACTGATCTAACATGGACTTGAAGCTGTTGATGTGAGAAGTGATGGCAGTAGAATCAGACATGTTAAGAGTAAAAGAACTTCCTTCTAAGATGTAATCTCGTGGTTACATCGTGAGTCCACAGAGACTTGATAACAAGTCCAGTGCTTCCTTAGAGATTTTGCACGTGGTAACATGAGATATTTGGGAGTCGGCCAGATTGAGTGTGATACATGCTAAGGTCTTCTGATCTTTAATCTTCCAAGTCTTTGCTTGATCACTATCTTCTGGTTTCAGGTCTGCACCTTCTACTACATCCCAAAAATCTCTATCTATCAATATCATTCTAAGTTTCAACTTTCAAATGTAGAAGGTAGAACCATTGAACTTGTCAATGACTCTAGCTTCACTGAGTGATGAAGATGAAAGCTATCTATATGAAACATGATAACAATATACAAATAGGACAAACTTAATCTCTCGATTTAGTTGGACTAAGCTCTGATACCAATCTGATGGGGCAAGAGAGATATAAAGAACAAGAACGGAGAAGAGAGCAGGAATATTGCGGAACAACTCTCCCGTTCTAATCGGCTGCTAGATGCAAAAACAGTCTAATAGATAGCTTATGCTAGAGATAATCACAGCTTTATGCGTTCTGATTGCCCAACGGGATCTTAAAAATTAATACATACTCTAAAACAAGAGTACAGTCCACCAAAGAGATTAGAGATGGTTTGTGTGTGGTACTACTAAAATCAAATTCAATGTGAAGTATAGTCCTGAAATAAATGGGAGAGTAGTATGATATCACGAGTTCCTCAGGCATAAAAAACAGCCATCGTCTGATCAGAAATTGAGGAGTCATAGACGTCTGTGTTCTGATCAGAGTGAGTATACAAGCGTGATCAGACAACAATGAAAGTGCATTCAATCACAACATGCATTCATCTACGTTGTACACAAATAAAAACATGTTGCTACTATATTACACTAAAGCACAATACAAATAGCAATTACAACAAAAAATTGACGGCGTAATTGGGAGGCTCAAATAATGCGTCTCATGGACGGAGCAACCAACAATCTGTGCTTGGATGATCTATTTATAGATTTCATCCATGTATTAACTACAATAAATGATTGTCACCTAATTAGGTAAGTTATTGTACTTGGAAGTATATGGCTTCTGTGACAACTGTACATAGTGTATATTGTCAACCCATAGGGAATGTTGACGTGGACGAGGGCGTTGCAAATTCTCTCACTTTGGTTCCCAGTAATTCAGATTTGCCTTTTGAATTTCAACGAGTGCAATTCCCCATCAGACCAGCATTTTCCATGACTATAAACAAAGCTCAGGGCCAAACAATGGAGTTTGTTGGATTGTATTTGCCTAGACTAGTGTTTAGTTATGTACAACTATATGTCCCCTTATCAAGGGTGCAAAGTTCAACGGATGTACGAGTATTGATAAGAGATGACATTGGCAAGATGAAACAAGAGTCTCCATGTACACACAAAATATTGTGTACACGGAAGTGTTGTGAATAAAATATAATCTTTGTATGTCTTTTATCACCCTAGTCAAGAATCAAATGGAGCTGCCACTACTGTCAATTTGTATCTATCTTATAAAATAACACATTGATCAGAGATTTTATGAACATGTGCAAAGTCTTTTATTCTAGGCTCCATAAAGAGAGAGAGAGAGAGAGAGAGAGAGAGAGAGAGAGAGAGAGAGAGAGAGAGAGAGAGAGAGAGAGAGAGAGAGAGAGAGAGAGAGAGAGAGAGAGAGAGAGACTGTCGAGAAACTGTCGATTTTTGTGAAATTTTCGAGGCCTCTCCCTCCAGAAAATCTTTAAGAGGTATTTTCTAAAAATTTTCACGATATTTTCGAGGCCTCTCTAGAAAATCTTTCTGAGGTATTTTTGTGTTTCATGAAAGGCTTTGCGAGGAGAGTATTTTGAGAGGGAGTGTGTGTTGGAATTTTTCACGAAATTTCGAGAGAGAGTATTTTGCCAAATCTGTTAGCAGATTCTAGGGAATCTCCAAGTGCCGAGCCAAGCTGAAGACACAAGTTATCTCTCACCCATGACCGAGGAGGTCTCAGAAGGGAGAGAGCAGAAGAAGCTGAGAGCCGAGGAAATACTAGCTAGGAAGACAGTGAGTTAACTATGTGAACCTACATGGTGTATCCCAAAGAAGGAATGACCATGTAGGAGCTAGTAATGTTTCCTAGGCATTGTAAATAAATGTAGACCTCCCTTAAATTAGTTAGAGTGAGTCACCTTTTGATGGTGACCTTTAGTGGAAGAGCAAATTCCACATGTAATTCTAATTTAGTGGAATTGCCACATGGGCTCCACATGGGCAGCCTTCTTGCTTATTTAAGGGCCCCCCTTTCTTGTGAGGGAGCTTTGATTGTATTGTCAAGTTCTCTTGAGCAAATAAAGAGGATCCTCCACGAGTTCTTGATGATAGTTTAGTTCCTTGTTCATGGCAATGGTCTTGAGTGAGATTTCTATGAGCATGCTTGATTCCTTTGCATTGTGGATTAACTAGGTTCTTGTTTCTTGTTTCTTGCTTAGTTGTGGATTAGCATTCAGTTCTTGTTTGTGGAATCTTGTAGTAATCAGCATTCAAGTAAACGAGATAGGCTGGTTTGTGGTATAGATCTTGCATACTCCCTTACAACCCTATTCTTGACTGTTCTTGATAGTCTAAGCATCAAGTGATGAGTGTTTCTTGATTCTTAGATTGTTAAAATGCTGTTAGGAATTTAGTTTCTTGTTTCAGTAGTTAATTTGGTTCTTGATTGTTTTCTGATTGTTAGTGGTTAGATTGCTCTCTGTATTAAACGTTGATCTTCTTAAGCTTTGTCTGGTTACATATGTAGCTGAGTATCGGATTGGAGTTACCCAATGATAGGTTGGGAATACATATTTAAACCTGAGTAATGCTTATGCTCTGTAACAGTTCTAATAAGAAGAAGAACCACAAAGAACCGTAACAACAGAAGTAAAGTAATCCAAGAAGAAGAAAGAGATAAAAGAAACATGTTCATAGATTTAGTGAATATGTTAACAAAATTTTCGAGAGTATTTTTCATGAAATACCTTCTCTCGAAATTTTGCAAAAAATTCTAACACACTCTCAAAAATTCTCTCTCTCTCTCTCTCTCTCTCTCTCTCTCTCTCTCTCTCTCTCTCTCTCTCTCTCTCTCTCTCTCTCTCTCTCTCTCTCTCTCTCTCTCTCTCTCTCTCTCTCTCTCTCTCTCTCTCTCTCTCTCTGATTTTGCGAAAATTTCTACAAAGAGAATTGGAATTTTTTGTTAAAATTTTGAGAGAGAGAGAGTTCAAATTTTCGAGAGAGAAAGTTTTGCAAAATTTTTGAGAGAGTATTTTTCGCAAAATTTTGGACAAAAAATTTCGTGAAAAATTGTCACTCTCTCCACAAAAAATACCAACTCTCTCTCTCTCTCTCTAGAGTTTTTTTGCAAAACTTTAGAGAGCATTTTTTTTCTCGAAATCTTCGAGAGAATTTTTGCAAAATTTACTCTCCCTCTCTTGAAATTTTTGAGGCCTCTCCCTTGCATAATTTCTCACAAAATTTTGAGAGAGAGAGAATTTTTTGAGAGAGAGAGAGAGAGAGAGAGAGAGAGAGAGAGAGAGAGAGAGAGAGAATTTTTTGCAAAAATTTTGAGAGAGAGAGTTGGAATATTTTCGCAAAATTTTTGAGAGATTTTTCGCAAAAATTGAGAGAGAGAGAGAGAGAGAGAGAGAGAGAGAGAGAGAGAGAGAGAGAGAGAGAGAGAGAGAGAGAGAGAGAGTTGGAATTTTTCGCAAAATTTTTGAGAGTGTATTTTTCGTGAGAATTTTGAAAGTGTATTTTTCGCGAAATTCTCTCTGTTGGAATTTTCGCGAAAAATACTCTCCCTCTCGAAATTTTTGCCAAAAATTCTTTTTCTTTCGCGAGAGAATTTGTCGCTGATTTTTGAGAGAGAGAGAGAGAGAGAGAGAGAGAGAGAGAGAGAGAGAGAGAGAGAGAGAGAGAGAGAGAGAGAGAGAGAGAGAGAGAGAGAGAGAGAGAGAGAGAGAGAGAGAGAGAGAGAGAGAGAGAGAGAGAGAGAGAGAGAGAGAGAGAGTTGGAATATTTTTCTCAAAATTTTAACTCTCTCTCTCTCTCTCTCTCTCTCTCTCTCTCTCTCTCTCTCTCTCTCTCTCTCTCTCTCTCTCTCTCTCTCTCTCTCTCTCTCTCTCTCTCTCTCTCAATTTTGCGAGAAATTATGCAAGGGACAGGCCTCTCCCTCTAGAAAATCTCTATGGAATTTCAACTGTCTCTCTCTCTCTCTCTCTCTCTAGTTAAAATTTTTCATGGAAATTTTGAAAGTAATGTCATCAACATACAATACAAGGATAATGATTTTTTCATCATGAAATCTGATGTACAATGATGGATCATATGAACTCAAAACAAAGTTGATGGAGATAAGGAAAGAGTTTAGCTTAGAGTACCATGCTCTAGGTGTTTCTTGAGTCCATAGAGTCTCTTTTTCAAGAAACACACTTTTTTTCAAGCTCCTCCTTGATGAAGCCCTCAGGTTGCCTCATGTAGATCTCTTCCTCCAAGTAGCCATGAGGAAGGCATTTGTAAAAATAGCTTCCAATCGAAGGTAGTAGCAAGACTAATGATCAATCTTATTATAACTAGCTTAGCCACAGGAGCAAAAGTTTCATCATAATTAATGCCTTTGGTTTGCAAAAAATATTTTGCTATAAGTCTAACTTTATACTTATTTATTGATCATCTTAATTATACTTCAATCTATACACCCACTTGTAAACAAGTGGTTTCTTCCCTTGAGGAAGGTCAACAAGCTCCCAAGTATGATTCTCCATAAGAGAATCATACTCCACTTGCATTGCGTTTATCCAACTTTTTGATTTACAAGCGTCTTCATAGCAAGTTGGTTCATCAAGCATTGAAGTAAGGAAAGTGTATAAAGTAAAAGATGAAATGCCTTCCCTTCGATCACTTTTGCCATAATAAGTGAACCTCAATGGCTTGGCCCTTCCTCTTGTGGATCTTCTTGGAGTCCTTGGATCCTCAAGATCTTGATCACTTTGAAGCTCCTCCTCCATCCTAGCATGATATTTAACATCAAGATGATCAGTAGCATTATCATCCACTTTACCAAAATCCCTATTCACTATGACTTTCTTAGTGATGGTATTGAAGACTTTATACCCTTTGCTATTCTCACCAAATCCCACAAAAATGCCTTTTATGGAAGTTGCATCATCCTTCTTCCTTGTCTCCAAGAATTGGTGTACATAGGATGTGGATCCAAATATTCTTAGATCCTTAAGATTTGGCTTTTCTCCAAATAGGGCCTCATATGGTGTGATTCCTCCAATGGCTTGGTTGGGCAATCTATTGCACAAGAAGTTAGCAACAAGTAATTGCCTCACCCCAAAATGGTTTTGTTAGAGAAGCATCTAGCCTTAAGACTTTAGCACATTCACAAAGACATCTATTTTTCCTCTCGGCCACTCCATTTTGTTGAGGGATGTAAGGACAAGATAATGCTCTCTTAATGCCATTAGAACTACAAAACTCTATCATCTTATGGGAGATGTACTCTCCTCCATTATCACTTCTTAATACCTTGATCTTGGTACTAAGTTAGTTTTCAACTAGATTTTTGAACTTTACAAATGAATCAAACACCAAACTTTTCCAAGAAAAGAGGTAAATCTAAGCATATCTTGAATGATCATCAATGAAAGTTACATAGTACTTAGCACCACCATTAGATTCTTGAGAGAAGCTATGCACATCCAAATGTATGATCTCAAGAGGAGTGTTTAATCTTGTGGTAGATCTTGAAAATGGAAGCTTATGAGCCTTTGAGAGACTACAGGCCTCACAATGCTTGCCACATCTTGACAAATCCTTGGGGAGGCCGAGTGCAAGCTCCTTTGCACACATGGATTCCATAGTTTTAAAATTGGGGTGGCTCAGCCTTTTGTGCCATAGCTCCACCTTGGTGATCTCCTCCTTTGCCATGTTAACAATCTCCATTGCCACATTAGCATCTAATTTAAACAATCTACTTGGTTTAAATCCCTTAGCTATGCAATCATCATTCTTAAAGATGGAACAAACTCCATTCTTAAATTGTACATCAAGGCCATTATCCATTAATTGGCCAACACTCAACAAGTTCTTCGTGATAGATGGTACATGAAAGACATTTTCAATATTCATCATTTTGGATGATCCCAAGTACACCTACACCACTTATTCTACATTCTTAATCACTAGGTGTAAAAATGAATTTTTTTAACATCATAAGAGAGTAGAGTGGAAAAGTAGTTCTTTTGGAATGTCATGTGGGAGCTTGCCCCAATATCAATCCACCTTGCTTCACTTGCATTGGACTTTGATGAGGGTATTGAGTTGGATGCCATTAAGGATGATTCTTCATCCTCCTCCTCCTCTTGATGCACAATGTTGCTTTCTTTATCTTCTTGTGCCTTCTTCTTCTTGAAATATTCTGATGCAAAGTGCCCCTTCTTTCCACAAAAGAAGCACTTGTACTTTGTCTTGTCAATTTTCTTCTTGCCTTTTGAACTTGATGGTGAATCTTCCTCCTTGGGCTCCTTTTAATGATCCTTCTTTTCTCCATTGGTCTTCTTCTTGCCTTTGAATGGAAAATTGGATTTCTCATATCCATCCTACAATGACAAGGAGTTCATCCTAGCCTTTGTGTGGAGCATCCTACACTCTTCAGCTACAAGCACACTATCAAGATTTTCAATTCTAGGCAAAGTGTCTTGGATGGCAAATGTTTGGACCAAATTTGTGAATTCATCACCTAGACCATTAAGGACCACTTGCACAAGCTCATTATCTTTAATCTTATGTCCAATAGAGGCTAACTCTTTGTTGAGAGATTTAATTCTTATCACATGGTCTTGTGCATTTTCCTCACTTCTTCTCATGCTTTGCAAGATTTGATTTCTAATCATAAGGACTCTAGAAGTCTTATTGGATTCATAGATGGATTTCAAAGAATCCCATGTCTCTTTGGCTATTGTACAAGAAGATATTTCTTTCAAAAGTGGTGGAGGTGAATGAGGGTCGGATAGAGCCGACTTGGTAGGTGTAGCTACTGCTATTGCCTTCATTCTATAATTTTCTTCCAGGCCCCAGATCACTTCTGGTGATCTGTTGAAAGGCTTAGCTTCTAAACAATAGATAGCTACTACTTATCTGACAATAAATTTATGAGCATCAGATAATGTTGAGTAAAACAACAGTGGAAAGATATCTACTACTAGCATGCATTCCAATATTATAGATCATGCACATTACAGGAAAAAGTATTGCCTGAAATCACTTCTATTATTAGAACTGAATTTACAATTTTTCTTGAGCGCTGTTTGTTTCCCAACAGAGCAGCGCGTTGGCGCAAGAGAGATGTTCTCTCTTACAAATAATATTACTATCTACTGCTAATTAATAAACTCACTCTCGAGCTATATCAAAGTGCGATCTCTGTCTATATTTGATCTCTGATCTACTAATCTAATGATCTCTACTGATTTGATTATTTGATATCTTCTTTCGTTGACCCTTTTATGTGATCAAGCTAGGGAACCGATTAAGTTAAACCTTCAATCAAAAGAAATACATCAGGCTTAATCAAAACTGATGGTTTCCTCTCACTGTCCTCCATGCAATAGCTGCCTTCTCCTCGTCACTTCATGCCATAGACCTTCACAATTTAAGGGCACCTTCGTCTTTTCAAGGGCACCTTTGCATTTTCAAGGGCACCTTTGTATTTTTACCGAAGGTCGAAAAAAAAAATGCAACAGGCCTAAAAGCATTTTGCAAGGCATTTGGAGAGAGTCACATTTTCTCAAAATGCAAAAAATGCCATAGTGTCGGGACAGTTGGCCAAAATTATTTTCTAAGTGTTTATGACTTAGCGCTACATTTTCTTCATGATACAAAAATGCGAACTGTGTGACGAAACAATTCAAAAATGCAGACTGTGCAAAACATAGTTCCAAATGCACAAGGAAACGCTAAGAAAAATGCTAAACTTGGTATTCAACCTGTCTTTCTGAACTATATCTCTTACCAGATGATATCTGATAGCAATGTGTTTCGTCTTGGAATGAAACACTGGATCCTTCGTCAGATGAATGGTGGATGCGTTATCCATGAACCATTAGCGGCGGCTTGTTGGAGTTCTCTCCCAGTCCGTCAAGGAACTGTTTGAGCGATGTAAGCTCGTTTGCCACTTGGTTGCTACAACATACTCTACTTTGCAGGATGATTGCGCGGTTATGGTCTGCTTCCTACTGATCCATATTACAATTGCACCGCCTGCTATTGTACATCCTCCTGAGACGCTCTTGTAGTCGTCTTTCAGGGACGACCAACTTGCATCACTGTAGGATTCGATCTGTAATCCTGCATGTTGAGAGAAACACAGCCCATAATCCTTTGTCTGTTGAAGGTATTGCAGAATTCTTTTGGCTATCTTCCAATGTATAGGGCCTGGATTGATAGTGAATTGGCTCATTCTGAAAACTGCATAAGCGATGTTAGGGTATGTATTATCTGCCAAGTACATGAGTGATCCGATCAGCCTACTGTAGGGCGCATTTTGCATGGCTTCTTGCTCTTCTAATTATGTGGGCAATCCTGCTTCATCAGAATTGTTCCAGCTACCATCGATGTATTAGTTCCCTTGCAATCTGTCATTTGAAAATCGTCAATAATTTTCTAAATGTATCTTGACTAGTGAAGATACAGCTTCCCTTTGTCAAGATCTCTGTCAATATGCAATCCTAGGTAGCATCTTGCTTCCCCTAGGTCAAATATTTCAAAATGTTGTCAAATATCATGTTTTACCTGAGCAATCAGCTCGTCGCTTTTGGACAAGATCAGAGTGTCATCCATGTAGATTGCTATGATTATGATTTTTTTATCTGTGACCTTTGTATAGACATTGTAGTCAGCCATCACTGGTTGAAATCTAAGGATTTGAGGGTGTGATCCTTTTTTTTATGACATTGTCTGGCGGACTGTTGGATTTATCTCCTCTACTCTCCTAAATCCTATTTTAATTTGCCTCCATTCATGCTGCATTTTCACTCATGTTGTCACACAGTCTGCATATTTACATGTAAAATAAGATGGGCAAAAAACTCGACTGTCTGCATAAATACAAGTAAATTTCCACAGGCGAAAAAAGACAAAAAACGCGACAATGTGTTTTTACACATGATTTGTGACAGGCGAAAAAGATGACATTGCCTTACAAAATGCCGAAGGTGCCTAGGAAAAGCGAAGGCACCCTGTAAATTAAATCCTAAGGCATTTCATTAGAGTGTCGCAGTTTTTGCATCTTCACCAACATTCATTTCAGCAATGACTGACGTCATGGCCTTTTCACGCTAATCCCATGCAACTATGCTACAAATTTGACAACGACAACAGCCACCCACGATCTCCTATAGACAATACATCGTATCTTCACAATGTTCTAAACAGATACAATCTAATGAATTGTAAATTAGCTCACTCACCGATGGATCCAGGCCTACATTTGTCAAAGGACCAATGTCCCCAGACCAAGCAGGAAGAGGAGCAGATGAGAGAGTATCCTTATCGATCGATACTTGGATCTCTCATGTACGCAATGGCCTATACAAGACCAGATATCTCTTTTGCAGTAAGCTCACTCAGCCAATATATGGCTAATCCTGGCATTACCCATTGGAAGGCTCTCATAAGAGTCATGAGGTATATTCGAGCTACCATGGACCAGTGCATCTGCTATGGAGAGGTCAACAATGACAACCTTCATCAACTTAGTGGATATTTTGATGCAAGCTGGGGAGGAGATGTAGACAATCGTAAGTCCACATTTGGATTTACATGCTTCTTCAACGACGGTCCTATCTCATGGAACAGTCGTAAGAAAACCTCTATTGCACTTTCTTCTACAGAAGTAGAATACATTGCTACTTCTCAATCTATTAAGAAAGCATTTTGGTTGAGAAATTTACTGTCAAACATTAATCTGTATCTGTACAATCGCACAATTTTATTCTGTGATAATCAGAGTGTTATTGCCTTATTGGCCAACCCTAGATTTCACTCTAGGAGTAAGTACATTGAAATCAGATATCACTACATCAGGGGCAAAGTTCTCAACAAGGAGTTGAGCTTAATGTACTGCAAAATGCAGGACATGGTTGCAGATATATTCACGAAGGCATTAAGTGCTAATGCACCCAACAAATTTTGTGCATTGCTCAGTCTGAAGATCAAAGCATTCACGGATCCAGATTAAGGGGGGATGTTGGATTTATCTCTTCTACTCTCCTAAATTCTATTTTAATCTGCCTCCATTCATGCTGCATTTTTACTCGTTGTCACCCAGTCTGCATATTTACATGTAAAATAAGATAGGCGAAAAACTCGACTGTCTGCATAAATACAAGTAAATTTCCACAGGCAAAAAAAGATGAAAAACGTGACACTGTGTTTTTACACGTGATTTGTGACAGGCGAAAAGGTGACACTACCTTACAAAATGTCGAAGGTGCCCTAGGAAAAGCGAAGGTACCCTGTAATTTAAATCCTAAGGCATTTCATCAGAGTGTCACATTTTTTGCATCTTCACCAACGTTCACTTCAGCAATGGCTGATGTCATGGCTTTTTTTGCGCTCATCCCATGCAACTATGCTAACAGATTTGACAACAACAACAGCCACCCACGGTCTCCTACAGACATCACATCCACTTTGTACTTTCTTCATCTGCACACCTGTAAAATTGTTTATATATATATATATTAAATATCATTTGCGTATTCAATGTGTGTGTAAAAATAATAACATCAGAAGCTTATCAGAGATAGATGAAGTAGATGCTTTGCGCATTGATTCTTTTGTATTGTTAGTAATAGGTTCATCCCTTTTTACAGATTGAATTAGCTTTGTAGAGCACGCGGTTTTGTCCGCTATTGTCTTGTGCTCCGCAACATTATTGACATGTATATTTTGCTATACTTAATCTGATAACAGCTCTGTTATTCTGTGTTCAGATTTGTGTTCATATTGTTATGCTTTTCTTCATTCTGTCTGACTCTCTTGTTGCTCAATCTGGTAATCTGTTCTAAGCAAATTATTATTAGTCTAGTTGTTGATGACTAATATTTAGTCTTGCCTTTCGCGACTAATTCGTGACTGATTATCAGTCGAGCTCAGTCTAGCTCTTCATGAATCATTCGCAGTAATAATTTGTCTAGATGTTCACAACAAATTATTCTTCTGATGTTTTGTTAATGTTTGGCTACGTAATCAGATCGACCGTGATTTCTATCACTAATGTTCTGTTCGTTTCTGATAGGCATAGCAAAAACCCTTACTTTTGTTTGTTTAAAATCTCATCTAACCGGTGATACTGGTCACTGATACTCTCGAATGTCCGTTGACAACCAGCTTTTTGATCCAAGAACAATAAAATGAGTTAAAAACATCTAAAATCACAATATAAACCAGTCTCTTTGGGGAACGACAATCTTTTATGCTACATATCCTTACATTTAAGATAAGTATAACATGCCATCTTTTATAAACATCATGCACATTTATAAATCTCCTATTATGCTTTTGTTTTATATTGGATTGGGCACAAATTACTAGATCCAAAAAATGAGGAAAATCTAAATTATCTATACAGACTAGTGGAGTATAATGGTGCCACATTTATTCAAGTACTTAAAAAAAGGTCGATCGAAAGATGTAAAAATACAAATGCATGCATGGAACAAATATCCAAATTAACAAGAACAAAATATTGCACTTAAAAGATTGTAGAGAATGGGAAAAAAATGAATCATTGAATTTGAATTTATATTGAATCAATGAAGCATACTGATGTTGTAATGGACAAGGTACAAAATATGACTAGACCATATGTAGAATTTTCACTCACCCACATGGGCATGAGTGATTGACCATGTTATATGGATGTGTGTTAGTACATGCGAGTGTCACATAGGAACTAAATGCTTGACACCACCATACCCGACAGATCTTCTTAAAGATTGTGCCATGTGTGATAGCAAATTATATTAAAATACATAGGTGCACCACATGACATCATTCATGAGACTGAATGATTGTATTGACAAGTGGCACAATATTAATGGTCCACTTGTCCTTGTTTGAATTCGTCATCAAATGAGAGACAATTTTTGATAAATTTGTCATATGAATGCCATGTAGTAAAAAAATGTATTGACACATGTCCATATGGTGTCATCATACATTCAATGCCCATGCATGCAAGTGAAAATTTAATACATGGCCCAATCATATTTTTTGTGTGTTTTCAAGAATCACTAGGATGCTCCATTGATTTAGTGTTGCATTGCATAAGCGAGGGTGTAGCCTTTAGCAACAAGTTGAGCTTTGTATCGTCTGATAGTTCCATCTAATTTTAGTTTCTTTTTGTATACCCATTTGCAATTGACCTTTTTCTTTCCTTTGAGCAGTGGCTCAAGTGTCCATGCTTCATTTTGCCTGATCAACTTGATCTCCTCCGACATTGTTTGCTTCCAAGATTCTCTCTCTGGACTCTGGATAGCTTCTTGATATGCCATCGGCTCTAGCTACGACATCTGCATCTTCACTCCACTGAAGATTGTTGATGTATTAGTCAAGAGGTCTTCTTGTTCTTGTCGACCTTCTTGGCCCTGTTTGTTGTTGTTGGTTTTCTTCAATTTCTTCTGTAGATTGGTCTTCCGCTTCCTTTGGAGTTATTGGTTCGACATTCTAGTTCAATGTCTAGCCTCAATCTCCCTCTCCAATTGGCATCAGTGTGAAGATCTCATGACCTTTTGCTTCTTTGATTCCTGGAAATGTCGATTCGTCGAACTTCATGTCTCAGCTCATTACCACCTTCTTCGAGGTTGGATTGTAGAGTCGGTAGATCTGTGAGCCGTTTGAATATCCGACCATTACTGTTTGCATCGACTTTTCGTCGAGTTTGCTTCTTTTTTCTTTTGGTATGTGCATGTATGCTGCACATCCAAACACACATACATACAATAGATCAGGTAGCAGCTGCAATTGCTTCAGTCCAAAATTGACTCGGCAACTACACTTGCGCCATCATACATTTAGCTCCTTCAACAAGCTTCTTATATCTTCTTTCTGTTACATTGTACAGTGGTGTGTAAGCAGGTGTGAACTGATGCTCGATTTCTCATTCTTGGCAGAAGCTTGAGAACTCCTTGTTCGTATATTCGCCTTTGTTGTCGAACCTGATAGTCTATACTTTCTTGGAGGTGTGCCGTGCAAATGCTACAAACTTCTTGAAAGCATCAAACATTTCAGAATTCTTTTTCAAGTAGTATATTGTCGTCATCCTACTATAATCATCAATGAATGTCAGGAAGTATCTCGATCTAGAGAGGGAGTCAACTTTCATCGGTCCACAGGCATCTGAGTGGACGAGCTAAACGATGTCCTTGGCTCTTTTTTCTTCATGTACAAATGGACTTCGAAGCTGCTTGCCCTTCTGATAGGCTTCACAGAAATCGGTGTCTGGACTTGTAACTCTCAAACCACTTACTTGCTCCTTTCTACTCATGTTGTAAAGACTTCTCATATTCCAATGATACATTCTTTTTTGCCAGAGATGATTTTCATTCTCCGAAGCATTCAATATACTATCGTAGTTGTTGATAATTTTGGCCTGGTAGAGATTACCTTGTCTTGATCCAACAATCAGCAACTTTTGTCTGACCATTCAGCATACATTGACATTGAACAAAATTCAATTACGTTTGATCTTATAGTAACTAACTTTGAAATCATTAGTACTACAGTGATGATGTAGCCAAACATTTAAGCATCGAAACATCAGAAAAATAATTAGTTGCAAAGAACTACAGAAACACACATTCTGAGATGAACCTGAATGCAATAAAAGATAGTATTAATTCAGCATGAAAGCAAAATAGATGTAATTGAGTACAACTAGTTGTGAATCAAAGTCGCGTCTAAACTATCTTTGAGCGGCTAAATAAACGACTGAATTACGAGAGAGAGAGAGAGAGAGAGAGAGAGAGAGAGAGAGAGAGAGAGAGAGAGAGAGAGAGAGAGAGAGAGAGAGAGAGAGAGAGAGAGAGAGAGAGAGAGAGAGAGAGAGAGAGAGAGAGAGAGAGATAGAGAGAGAGAGAGCTAATGATTCAATACTTGTTGATGATCTATTGATTGCATTGTTTCAACTTAAAATGTAGGAATATGAACATCTATTTATACTAAGCACTTAGGTCATCAAAAGCGTCATCCAGTTGGTTGTGATGTGCTGGCATCCATCCAATTAGGACTTCTCAAAAATTACTTGTTGATGGATTAATCCAAGTTGGTGGCTTTGGTCGTAAATAGTCTATCTGCAAATTTAAACATAAACTGTAACTCTGCAGAAATGAACGTAAACTATCACAGGCAAAATTGCAAAAACTACGAAGGTCTTCGCCAAAGTCATTTCCTCAAGCTTTAAGTCATTTGACATTTTGCAAAAAATTCAAAGTGAGAGAAAATTCTGAAAGACGACAATCCTGAAAATGCTGATATTGTAAGCCATTTTCGAGTAGTTATGCAGACTGTGTAAAAACACAAAGAAATCTGTAGGTCTATTGGACAAAGATTAAAATGTCGATTAGTCAATTAGTAGGAGAATAATCCAATGCATTGAGTGCTCCTTGAAGATCTGCATGTCTTGATAGTACGCAGTTGCAGAGTTCCGATGCCTTCGACATTGTGTCTGCTTCCATCACTTAGTATCTTTGCTCTTGTATTGTCGAGTTCTTTGTCGACATTCTTGCTGCAGGTGATCATGATGTGTGAAGTAGCTCTAGAGTCGATTACTACATCGTACTTGTGCTACACGTAGCTGGGTGACTCTTCATCGAATATTGTAAAGGCATTGTCACTCTTCTCAGCATCCTTCGACAATTTTGCAACATTGGCTTTCTCTCCTTTGTGCCTTCCTTTTGGGTCATGCCAACATTCATATGCTTAATGCCCTTTCTTCTTGCAGTGTGTGCAAGGTATTGTTGAGTCGAACCAGTATCTATCTGTTGTGTGTCCTGATTTGTGACAGTAGATACATGTAGAGGTTTCTTTGTTGTGGTTGCATATTGTCGAAGACTTTGTTTGAGTCTTGTTGAACTTGGGCTTGTTTTTGTATTTCTTCTTTTCTCTTGTAAAGAGGGCCTTCTCTCATGGTCACCATCTGCTTCTTGTTCATCTCTCATCAGTCTTTCATCTACAACAAGATTGACTACTCTTTCGAATGTCATCTTAGACAATGAGCATTCTCCGTGGCTGGTATAATGGAGGTAGAGATTTCATGAAGTACATCAGTTGCTACGGTGCTGGGACTTGGTGCTCGTCTAGATGTAGAATGTTGAGCGAAGATTTTTTGATCTTCTCAACATGTTGATTTAGCTCATTGCCATTCCAGTGCAAGCTTTGTAGCTGATTATGTAGGTGTATCACTGATGCTATTGTCCTCACTTCATACTTATGCTTTAGTTTCTCCCACACTTCATGGCTGTTATCGCAATTTTCAATCTGCATTAGGATTTTTTTGTTTATGGAGGACACGATGATCACCATTGTGCATTCATCTTTCCTTATCCATTCTACTCTCTTTGGGTCTCCCTCTGGAGGCTTTTCTTCTGTGAGATCGGTCATTGACCATATCTCTTCACCCTTTAAGAGTGTTTTGACCTTGAACTTCCATACTCGATAGTTTGCGCCATCAAGATTGATTGCAATCCTAGTCTGAATCATAGTAGCCATAGTGTATCTAATGAATTTGCTCTGATATCATGTCCAAGAATTGGATTTGTGTTTTGTGTGTGTGATACTCACCACTACTTTGATGCTCAACAGTGTGCTCCTATTTTTGGTGAAGGTGCACTACACTATGCATTCAATTGCAGGACCTAGATATGGGTCTATTGATCACAGACATTGCAGCAATCAATCAAACAATAAGAGATGTAACACAAGAATCACAGTTGGAAGAACAAAAAGTATTTTGTATTTTGCTTTGTTTCAGAGTGAGTCAGCAGCATGAAGCTCCTCTTACAATGCTATGTTTTGCTAGTTGCAGATTTTGCTATCATATTGTTCTATTGAATTGAACTATACTTATGTCCCATCAGGTCGTATGCCAAGATAGATTAACTAATCATTACAAGAGAGGTTTACGCTAATCTATTGGTTAGTCCACTCTCTGGTAACGTCACTTTTACGGTTGAGCATGAAAGTACAAAGCTTCATGCTTGTCGAGTTGCAGTTCGCTAACTCAACTTGCCCACGTTGGAGTGTAACAATGAAGTTTATCATTGATTTCTAACACTCTCCCTCAATGATAAAATTACATTGTCCTATTCCTAGTAGAGTACAAAACTTTTCAAATTTACATCTACCTAATGACTTAGTAAAAATATTTGCCACTTAATCTTCAGATTTATAGAAAACAAGATCAATGGCTCCATCAAGAATTTTCTCTCGAACAAAATGATAATGTATTTCGATGTGCTTGGTTCGAGCATGTAAAACTGAATTTTTGACAAGGTGAATGCAGCTTTGATTCTCGCAAGATATAGTAGTTGCATCCACCTGTGGTTGACCTCAATCCACAAGCAATCTTCGTAACCATGTCGCTTCTTGTGCAACATTGCTGAGTGCTCAATATTCAGCTTCCAATACAGAGCACCTGGAATTTATGGAAAAGGTATAGTACCACTTGATCGGGGTGCGAAGAGAGGCCAACCAGAGTTCCAAGTGAACAACCTCCGAGGTGTCGTGGGACCGCGATCAATTTTAGTGGGGGATACTATTGGTGGGTTTGCAGATCCTGAGGAAACTATAACCCTAGTTAATAAGTGAGAGGGATTTGGCACCCTATATGTGTAAGTCCAACCCGATGATCACATAGTTAATTGATTATTTACAAGTTAATAAAAAGACTTTAGGCCTTTTTGCGGGACTTTAATGTCACAAATTTCAAAAGTCAAGTTAGTGAATAAATTAGGGGTTCCCACCAAAAAAGCAATCTCAACTTGGTTCCTTCCAATTATTGAATGGGTTTTCACTCTTTTTCAGATTTGAATAGTTAGGGAGGTAGAAATTGGCCAATAGGAATTGAGGCCAAGACTCTCCAATCCACTATATAAGTGGTAGTTTCGAATCACTGTCCATATTCTCTTTTCATTTCAATAGGTTGGCCCTCTTATGAAATGCATCAGGAATGTCCTTGCTCTCTATCTTTCTTCTTCCATCTCTCATGCTTTCTTTGTGTTTGCTAATTGTTGAATTTGATGCTTATTGAGATTGAATGTTCTTATGCTTTTTGTGAGAGAGAAAGGGAGAGAGGGAAGACTTAGTTTCTATCATTGTGGATCTTAGTGTTGATGGCCGTAGTGTTAGTGGATCTTAGTGTTAATTGCACATGCTGGATTATGAAATATATCGCTCTCATGGGAACGAACCTTCGCGTGACAACTAACTTCATCTCCTTGATGCTTGTGAGCTTGGATCTAGGGTTGAGGATAAGATAGGAAATAGCCCACTACAATCTAGTTTTCCTATAGTCCATATAGGATATTATCTCTTGTTCCCGAAACTGGAGAATCCATTTATTTGGATGACTAGCATGCCCTTTAGATGGATATAATAGATCCATGCTTGACCTTGTGATCTAAACAGAAGAATTAAAATGGTTCAACAATACATTCTGATCCTTCCAGATTAGTGATAAGCTTCAAATTCCTACTTGTCCAAGAGCATCAACTCTAGGGACAAGCTTCTGTCAACTAATAGATCCAATGTAATCCATGTATCAGATTCCACTTCTAATATCACGATTGACATCCAAAACTATGGAAAACTCAATGGTTACAATGATATCAGTTATAAATTCAGCTAAATGAATTTTATCCAGAAAACTATTATTTGGTATTAAGCAATTATTCTCGGGGATTAACAAATTCCTAACTGCGAAATACATTTCCTAGGCACATTTACCACCTTTGATGTCCACTCTTTTTTAGGATTTTCAGTCCCCTGAAAATCTATTTTAGCTAAGGTACTAAGAAAATGTAAAGACATTAGTAAATGTAAAAAGTGAATTATTGTAGGAAAAAGTCTGAAACAATTTCATTTCTATCCTATACCTGGGATGAATTCCTGATATACAAAAAGCATTCAATATTATGAAAAGCAGTACTAGTCCGATATTTTGCATACAATTCACCATAAGATTTAACTAGGAAATGACATCAGTTTTTTTAATTTTGATCAGTTCCTATCAATTATAATTTTTCCAATAAAAGTAGATTTTTTTTGTTTTAATTGACCGGTTTGGCATTACTCAATCAATATTAACAAAAACTATCAAAACCTCAGAATATGAAATTACATAAATGGAAATTTCACCAATAGGATTTCAGTAACTCTTAAACTATATCCAAACAAATTTTCACTGCTCGGATAAAGAGTTCTATCTATTTGGCCATTTCATATTGTTTGATGGTTTTAAATTCAAATTTGACAAGTATCTTGCACAAACTTTCACTTGATCCATTTCTAATGATTAGTATCAACTATAATTATATCCGTCAAGTAACCAATTTCAAACTTAACTAAATTTAAAATTCAACAGAGAAAAAAAAATTTAGGTTAACTTTCTATCCTACTCCAAAAGTTAAAATGACATTACGATATAAACTGCCAACAAATTGCATGTATTAGAATACAATGGTATTTGCGATTCCTTCAATCAATTTTAAATTATCTTTAGATGGGGAATAATTTAGTTTTAGTTAAAATATTGTGACTAAATCTAATTGATAACTCAGTATAGTCAATTCACTAATCTAAAATCACTTCATAGATAACTAAAAAAAAAAATCAAAATTTTGAATTTTCTAGAAAAACTCAATTTTTTGCTCATTTACATAATTCAAAAATTCTGACAAAAATACTGTTAGTACAAAAGGTAATCGAAATCAAAACATCGAAATATTGTTCGATTTCTAATGTTACTAAACCAATGTCAGTCTGGCATGCAAAGCACACTACGTTAGTCACAAAACATAATTACGGAACTTTTACGTAAACTATAGTTTTACAAAATTTGTCAGCCAATATCACTGATTTGTGACCCAACCGTCAGAGCACATGCACATAATCACTCAAATCAACTGTAAATCCCTCATGCATGTCAGATACACTCAGAATCAACATGCAATCAATCCATGCAAGCACAGTACCACAATTTACGGAAAAGACTGGCATGCAATCAAAACAATTACAGATTTTGCCAATTTTGCTCACAAAACTGCCAAAATTTCAAACTACCATAACTTTGGCTACAGTTCACCAAATTAGGAGCTGTAAAGCACCATACGGAGGGAGACAAAGTGACCACAATGGTTGCCACATCAGCCTACCACCTAGGCTTCACATGTGTGAGAACAAAATAGTCCAAAATCTGTAGTAGGGCACATTTCTACAAGGACATATCATGCAAACACCTCCCCAAGACCAAAAGTGATGTTACCAGTAGTCTTAAATGGTCTATTAGACTTCTATAAAGCATTCATACAGGTTACTACTAAGCAGTGTAGGCTGAGAATGAAGATTTCTTGGTTGTAGAAGTCAAAATAGCTTCAAACTTGATGGAGATGAAGTATATGCCGCCGGCTATCAGTTTATAGTATTGATAGCTTGCTGGTAAGCTAAAAAAAATGCTAATCATGCTGTTAAAATTTTCAGCATGATCTCCTTATGGATTGGGAGCAATCCATCCCCAAAAACCACAAAAATAAGCTATTTTTTGGTCTTTTTTGACCTTCTACAAGTCCAGTTCATGGAATTCTTGGTTCTAACTTCAGGGACAGTTGCAAGAGACTTTGATCCAACTCTTTACAAGCTCTACATGGTGTTTTACAACCACCTCTATCCAACAACAAGCAAAACTGATGATTTTTGGCTATTTTCCAATTTTTTCTTCAGTATAAAGTGGAAATTTATCACATGAAACTCTTTCTCAACCACATGCAAACCAATTTATAGAATTATAGACATATAATTGATCTGATCTTGCTGGATTTTAGCTCTTACTATCAATTTTGAATCAAAAAGCATGAAAAAGCAAGCAATTTTGACCAAAACATAGCCTAGAACCGTAAATCATGAAAAGAACTAGCATGCATCACTAATTCCATCATTAATGATCCCTAAATTGAAAGTACACATGCTGAAAAATTCAGATTTACATAAGATTTGGGCTACACAAGAAAAAGCTCCAAAAAAACATCACAAATTGGCTTTCTAGGACAATTCTCCATAAAACCCAAAAAAAATATGAGAGTAATGGATCTTAGTAACATGCAAATGGAAACTGAGGTAGTACACCCATTTGCTATCTTGCTCTCCACCTGGAAGAGAATTCCAATTGAACCACGTCAAAAATTTGACGAAAAGTAGCACATCTTCAAGTTCTCCAATGTTCGTAAGCCTTGCTCTGATACCAATGTAAGATATGCCTCCTCAAGATCCTGCTTACAAGACAAAACAATACAGAACAAACTATTGCAAAAACCACTCAACCAAGTAGAAGCAACCAATTAATCTCTAAAAGCTTCACCCCCAAGCCAAGGAATAGGAAGCATGAGAGTAGAGAGAGATCCTGGCAATGAATCCACCAAATGATGATGTAGTAGGCAAGTTTGGCCTCCTTATATAAGCTCTAAAACCCCTTGTGCATATGGTAATGCAAGGTCCTAACTCCCCTATACATAGATTCCACTATACATAGAGTCTCTATACATGGATTCTCTATACATAGATTGCTATTGATACTCTACACATGCATAGATGGTCCCAGACCTTGTACTAACTCCAATTAGTGTGTCTGGGCCTCACAAGGTTATTAATGACTTACGGGTCACATCAAGTATGATGTGGCATAACTAATAAGCTTGATTCACTGGAGTACCGTGTATCCAGGTCTAGGACTATACTGAATCCTATATATAGGACAGTTATCAATTCTTTGTATGTCGATGATACATTGCTTTTCAATAACAGTTTTGATCAGGTGAAGGATGCTAAAAATAGATGTTATTTTTCGAATTCGACATGACCGATCTAGATGAGGCTCATTACTATCTTGGAATTCAAATCCATTGAGAAAGTGAGAGATGGCTGATCTACATTACTCAACAAAGGTATCTTCATAATACCCTTATCAAATATAGTCGATTAATTATGAAGAAGCTCACTCACCAATGGATCTAGGCCTGCGACTATAGAATGACCAATGTCCTCATACAAAACAGGAAAAGGAGCAAATGAGAGAGTATATATATCAATCGATACTCAGCTCTCTCATGTATGCAATGGTCTGTACAAGACCTGACATTTCTTTTGCAGTTAGCTCATTAAGCCAATTCATGGCTAATCTTGGAATCATACATTCAGAGGCGCGCATCTGTTACAGAGAAGTCAACAACGACAATCTTCATCAGCTAAGTGGATACTCAGATTCAAGTTGGGGAGGAGATGTAGATAATTGTAAATCCACATCTGGATTTACATTCTTCTTCAACGGTGGTTCTATCTTCTGAAACAATCGTAAGGAAACCTCTATTGCTCTTTTCTCTATAGAAGCAACATACATTGTTGTTTCTCAGGCTATTAAAGAAGCAATTTTGTTGAGAAATTTACTGTCAAATATTAATCTAAATCTATACACTCCTACAATTATGTTTTGTGATAATCAGAGTGCCATTGCATTATCGGCCAACCCTAGATTTCACTCTAGGAGTAAGCACGTTGAGATTCGATGTCACTATGTAAGTACTAAGATTCTCGATAGAGAGGTAAGCTTAGCATACTATTGAACGCAAAACATAATCGCGGATATGTTTACCAAGGCTTTCATTAGGGGATATTAGAACTCAAAATGGTCCCTTTGTTAAGTTTTTTTTTTTTTACTTCGTACGCTTTCAACGCTTAAGTGGCCCAATCAATGGTGTCCATCTGTGATGAACTGTAACAGTGGTGGATGGACAGAAATTGCTTTTGTCGGCCAAATTTTGGTGATTTTCAAAAATCCCGCCGGGCAATTACAAACGATTGTGATTGGACCACAAATACTGCTCGAATACTCTTTTGCTGCCTGTATTTGTACACTTGAGGTTGATTTGACGTAGATAGTTATAAACTGTAGTTAACTAATCCCTGTAGTTTAGGAACTTCTTGTCATTCTTAGGTACACCTCTCATTCTCTTTGTTCTCAATCATACTCAACTTCCATAGAGATATTTTGGACTAATGACGACACGCAATCGGAGACCAAGAGGAACCATTGATGCAAACCAGAGCAGCTTGTTTGGTGCGGGCCATGCAATGTCCTAGTATCGGATCAGCGCGCATGTGTACAGATCAACAGTGAGGCAGTATAGAAGGCGTGCGCCGAATCGATAACCCGAGTATGAAAGTCGACAGTCGATAGCAGATCAATGCGCAAGTGAGTTGTGTTAAAATTTTGGATTGAATCTGAGTCTTCATACTTTTCCCATGCTGATCTTTGTTTTTTGGACAATCACACACTTTGAAATCTTTGTAGATTAGAAGCGGTTGCCTCCACGCCAAAGGGAGAATCTAGAATATCCCATCTGAAAATTAGAATATTTCATTTAGTTTTCATTTAGTACCAAACCCAGTATCGGATTAGCGCGCGTGTAGAAAGTCAGCATCTACAGAATGTAGGTCAAGCGCGTCGAACTGATATAAGACAAAAAAGTCGGAAACTAGGCTATATCGGATGGGCGTGCGCCCTTAGGGTTTGACCTAGTCAAACTGGTCAACCACGTGCCGATCCGATATTAGGTTGACCGTTGACTGTTTTACCGCCCAAAACTTTGACTGAGAATATCTCTTTAACCGTAGCTCAGAACTAGGTCATCTTGGGTGCCGTTGAAAAGCTCTCGTCAAGGGCTTTCTAATGGCATTGTAATCATCTCAATCCGAGATGTCTTTCAGAAGTTAACATTTTTTTTCTTACAACAGACAATATCGGTTTAGTGCGTTTGACCCAATTATGGTATTCTTATTCCAAACTCGGAATTAGGTCATTTTGGTGCCGTTGCGAAGCTCTCATCGAGCTCTTTCCAAAAATAAAAAATAAAAATTGAAAACCCTAATATCGGATGGGCGCGCGCCCTTAGGGTTTGACCTGGTCAAACTGGTCAACCGCACGCCGATCCAATATTAGGTTGACCATTGACTGTTTTACAGCCCAAAACTTTGATTGAGAATATCTCTTTAATCGTAGCTCAGAACTAGGTCATCTTGAGGATGCCATTGAAAAGCTCTCGTCAAGGGCTTTCTAATGGCGTTGTAATCGTCTCAATCCGAGCTGTCTTTTAAAAGTTACCATTTTTCAATATCAGTTCAGCGCGTCCGATCCAATCGTGATATTCCTGTTCCATAATCCCACGCACCCTTCTGATATAGCCTAGTTTCCGACTTTTTTGTCTGATATCGGTTCGGCGCGCCCAACCTACATTCTGCAGCTGCTGACTTGCTACGCGCGCGCTGATCCGATATTGGGTCCTCGAATGGCTCGCACGAAGCAAACATCATAGAGGTGTCCCAATGCAAGGAGGCCACCATGGAAATCCACCAACACTCGTCCTCCACCACCACCTCCTAGGACAAGGGGCACGCCATGTGACCCGCCATGACTGAAGGGTATCTGGATGATCTGTGTGCATGCTGAACCGATATTCAGGCGTGAAATTCAAATGTAAAGTTTTCTTTATTGTCATGGTAGTGCTTATGTAGAGCAGAGTTCAGAAATGATTGCCCTCATAAGTTTCCGTGAACGTATCGTATCTCTAGGTACGGAATTCAGTGGCCATTATTTTTTACTGATAGACCATTCATTAATTTTAGGCGCAGGTACCATGTTGTAATATTATTATTGGTGGACGTTTACAGCCCCGGATTATATGACAAATGTACAGTGTCTCATGTACGACAACGACAGTAGAACATTGAAGCGAATTGGTTGGCTAACCAGGCTTTTTACCATGATGTGTTCTATAACTGTGAGCCGCTGCTAGAAGATACTAAATTTTTTGCAAATGACTAGGATGTGTGGAGAACACTGAAATCCTATGCGCATTTTGGTGTGAGATGACTGAAAGTTGCTATCCAAAGATTAAGGTGCCTAGACCCTAGGGTTGTCATGAAGGCAGTTCAGGTGGTCAGGACTTATCAGAAACATTCTCCATTTTGTTACTTAGTTGCTTTGTTGGAGGAAAGTATGTCTCAGATGGTTTAAATGCCAAGTTAAATAAATATCTGGTCAAACTCCATGTCCCAATGGATAAAGCATTTGGTCTGTGAGACCAACGTTCTCGATTCGTCGGGCAGGGACTGCCCTCCCCAGTTGAGTCGCCACTATTGGCGGGAAAAATAACTACTTTTTGATGTTTTTTTGGGTTGAAAGTCTACCTGATATAGCAATGTTGTGGTTATTTTACCAGCCTAAAAGCTGGTAATTTTTGGTTACTGCCCCAAAAGAATTGGAGAATCTTCTGAGGGTGCCCGATTCTTGAGGTACATAGCCCTTGTTCATTTCCCGATGAACGGAAAGGTCCGCATGCTTGAAGGTCCTTTGCACAAGGAATGATGAATTGCGGCAAAAATCAATATCATTGTCTTATCAGTGACAACACCTATCATGATTGTGGAATGAGTGATTGATGTCAATTCATGATTATGCAGGAGATGTGGATGGAGTTGCCATATCCTTAGAGCCTTGTTGTGAGATCATGTTGCAGAGATGAGTGTAGAAATGGATTCCTCCATCAACAAGCGTGATCCTAGCAGGTTCACTAATTATGTTTCTAGCAAAGGCTGGAGCAGGTTGAAAGCTTCAAGACTCCTATCTTTTGCAACTCAATCGTGGCTTGTTGCCATACCACAAATGTTGGAAACTCTTGTCACAGAGTGTGATTGTAATAATTGGGGGATGCATACCTTTGATGGGTAGGCAAGAGATCTTACCAGTGTGTGGGTTTCGGAAACTCTGAAACTACCGATGTGCGGTGAGGTTGTGAAGAAGTGTCTAGATGAAGTTAAAGAAGCAAAGGCTTTGAGGGACTACTTTGGAGGTGCAAAGCCTACTCTTGAGTCTGGCTTTGCTCTTGAAAAGTGCCAAGATGTAGATTTGATGGAGTTTCTTATTTGGGTTGCTGAAGTTTTGACTTGGAGAGTACATCCTATGTTTATGAGTGGAGCATTGGTGCAGGCTACCATAAAATCCTACAATGGAGTTGTGTTGAATTGGAAAGATTGGATGGTAGAGTGGGTCAAGCACGACATAAGTCGCTTTGTTGCTGACAAGAGAAAAAGGCTTGAGTTAGCCCTACCTCTGAACAAAATGCTTCTTCAATGGCTTAACATCCATGTTTTTCAGCTGGTGGATTTATTGGGATGAGAGATTCAGAAGTGGGTGATGTCGCTACTGATGTTGATGAAGTGCATAAAGTTATTGTGGACTCGCAAGACTCGAACCAGCCACACTGATCTAGGATGAAAGTGATGGCGAAGCGTAAGATGCCTGCCCATTCAAAATCACGTGTCAAGCGCAAGGTTATTGAGCCGCAATATGATGTAAGGACGGAGCTGATAATGTTGTTGATATTGATTTTCCTACTCAAGTTCCTAATACTCATGCTGAGTAGGTTTCTCTTAAAGTTGTTAATCATGTTGAGATTGTTGCTCTTAAATGCTGACCTTGTTGAGTAACATGATGTAGGCTCTAGAATCGGATCATAATGCATTCATAACTAGCCATCAAGAAGCATCAAACGAGAGCTCCTGGTTTATGGATTCTAGAGCCACACAACATATGACCAACCATATTGGCTATTTCAAGTCCTATACACCTACAATACCAAAAACTATGTTCACCTGGGTGACAATAGCACACATGCTATCAAAGGTGAAGGTACAATAAGATTAAGCTTTGCAAATGATCAATCCAAACTACTTTTTGCACTTTGTAAGCAAAATTACAAATCTAGGACACAAAGTAGAATTCGAATCTGATCAATGTAAATTAGTCGATAGGACAGGCAAGATCCTAGCACTCGAAAAGAGACATAGATATTATACAGATTAAGTCATTACTTTTTTGCCTCTAGTCAGGCTCTCAGTACTTCTGTACAGATCAATAAAAGTTTACTTTGGCATTATAGACTTGGTCATTTGAATCATGTTTCTATATTGCACATGTCCAAACAATCCATTTTTTTTTATCTCGACTACCCAGATAGGAAAACTGAATTACATGTTTGTCAAGACTATTTAGTCAGTAAGCAAGCTAGGAAACCATTTAGATCAAGCCATCAGCATGTTGCTAGAGGATTGTTAGATATTGTACATACAGACATATGTGGCCCAATGTAGAATCCTTCATTGAAGGATGCAAAGTACTTCATCACTTTTATTGATGAATTTTCCAAAAGAACAATGATGTACCTTCAACCTCTTTAAAGTCTTCAAAGAGCGTGCAGAGAAAGAAACTGGTAAGAAGATTAAAGCCTTGAGGTCTGACAATGATGGAGAATATATCTCTACTGAATTCAAGGAGTGTTGTAAGAGCCAAGGCATTGAACAGTAGTTTATTACTTCCTATTCGCCTTAGTCTAAAGGCTTAGCTGAGAGGAAGAATCGTACCCTGGTCGAGTCAGCCAAATGCGTGTTGGCACACGCATCATTACCAAAGAGTTTCTGGGCTGAAGTTGTCTTCACTACAGCTTACATCCAAAACAAATGTTCAACATGGGCCCTCTCAGGCAAAACACCCCATGAGATTTGGACAGGATCTAAGCCTTTAGTGAAGAACCTACGATGCATCGCCTACTTGCAGATCCCAAAGGAGACAAGGAAGAAATTCGACTTCCAAGGTCTGAAGGCCATCCTAATCGAATACACTCCCTCTGACAACACTCATAAGTTGTACAAAATCAATACCCAACATATTTTATTCAGTAGGGATATCGAGGATAAGTTCATCGACTTCAAAGGCAAAAGCAAAGTTCCATACGAACCTTTGGCACCTGCCACCAACACGACAATTTGAGCCTCTGCTTAAGCATATCAATAGTCCATCAGTTATTGAACATCAAGTGAGAAGAAGACGTTGTTGTTACTCAACGACAACAAGTCCAAGGATTGGATCATTAGCCAACGCTACCTCCAAGAAGATCGTACCAAGGGCGCTCACAGCCCACATGGTATATTGATGAGTCTGCCTATCTTTTAGTTTAAGGATTGACTATTGTCGAACAGGCACTTAGCCAACCAGACTCTGGTCTCTAGAGAGAAGCGATGGACAAAGACTATTCCTCTCTTATCAAGAACCAGACATGGTCATTAGTCTGATCAAGAACCACCTGGCAGCAATCTTATTGATTTCAAATGGGTCTTTAAGATCAAATACAATGCTAATGAAGGAAGGCCAACTAGTGGTACGAGGATTTTTTTAGATCCCTAACATCGACTACAACGAGACTTTCAATCCAGTAGTGAAGCATTCATCGATCCAAATCCTCATATCTTTTGCTACTGTAGCCGACCTCAAAGTACATCAATTCACTGTACAGACAACTTATCTGAACGAAGTCATCGAAGAGGACATCTATATGCTACAGCCTGAGGGATACGTTCTTGAAGGTGTGAAACATCATGTCTGCAAACTCCATAAAGCACTTAATGGCTTGACCGATGGATCCAGGCCTACGATTTTGGAAGGAGCAATGTCCTCAAACCAAGCAAGAAGAGGAGCATATGAGAGAGTATCAATATCAATCGATACTTGGATATCCCATGTATGCAATGGCTTGCACAAGACCTAACATCGCTTTTGCAGTCAACTCACTAAGCCAATTCATGGCTAATTATGACATCACCCATTAGAAGGCCCTTATAAGAGTCATGAGATATAGTCAAGCTACAATGGACTAGTGCATCTGCTATGGGGAAGTCGACAATGACAATTTCCATCGGATCAGTGGATACTCAAATGCAAGCTGGGGAGGAGATGTAAATATTCATAAATCCACATCTGGATCTACATTCTTCCTCAACAGTGGTCCGATCTCATGGAACATTCATAAGCAAATCTCTGTTGCTCTTTCCTCTACAGAAACAGAGTACATTGCTACTTCCCAAGCTATTAAAGAAGCAATTTGAATGAGAAATTTACTGTCAAATATTAGTCTGAATTAGTACACTCCAACAATTGTATTTTGTGATAGTCAGAATGTCATTGCCTTATCGGCCAACCTAGATTTCACTCTAGGAGTGTTATGTCTATGTCCAGTATGTGGGAGTCGGAATGATTCTTTGACATGAATAGCTGGTTATTCTAGTGTATAAGGTTATTAGTTATTCCTCGTCATTCCGAGCTTGGCCAGTAATGTAATTAATAATCTTATGAGGGTCCAAACCTTTAATAGGACATAGGAGCACTTGCATGGTGTTTGACTGCTATAATGCAAGAATAGGAGGTCAATTGCTTATATTTGGGTGGCATGGGGTCCTAAGAAGAATATTCTCTCCTCAAAGGAGATTCTATATTATGGAAACTCGCCCATCTCCCTATTGGATTTTTTGATTCATGAAGCCAGGATCCCCTCCTCTCTTGCATTCATTCATCATGGCTTGGGGGTGAAGTGATTAGGGTATTGACTAGCCATTTCTTGTTGGTTGGGTGGTTTTGCTCCACATGTGTCCTTTTGGTTGCATGCAATAGGATCTAGTTGGATCTTCACTTGGTGATCTTCACAAGGAGTAAGCACTTTGAGATTCGATATCACTATGTCAGGGGTAAGATTCTTGATAGAGAGGTAAGCCTAATGTATTGTCAAAACGCAAGACGTGATTGCAGATGTGTTTACCAAGGCATTGAGCATTGATGCACACAACAAATTTTACTTAGAATTTGCTTCGAACAGGAACACAAATCATGTTACACAGTAACACAGACAGAAAAACACTCTCCACAGCAAGCTCACATAGCAACTACATTTCTCAAAATGAAATTACATTGTACATATAGTTGTTCACTCAGGCAACCCATGCATGACCCAGTTTGCCGTTGGCGGGACGTGTGTCCCGTCGACTTGCCTCGTGGCGAGGCCAACTGATCCTTATCAACGGATAGGACCCACAGTACAGTAACACAATGATTCTACTTTAATTCTAACTCTCTCCCTTAAAGTAGAGTCTACTTTCTATACAGTCATATACATAGCTTTAAAGTCAACAAACTTTAAGTACAACAAGCTTTGATCTAAACTTATCAAACTTTTCTCCAACAAGTGGCTTAGTGAAAATATCAGATAGTTGTTCTTCTGTGCTACAATGAACAACATGAATTTCATGACTCAGCAACCTCTCACGTATAAAGTGATACTGAATCTCAATGTGTTTAGTTCTCGCATGGAACACTGGATTCTTTGCTAGCTAAATGCCACTCTGACTGTCGCTATGTAATGTCGTGGGATTGTTCTGCTTCATGCCAATTTCTTCCAAGATTTGTCTCAACCATATAGCTTCCTGGGCTGCACTACACATTGCCTTATACTCTGCTTCTGTGGTGGATAGAGCAATTGTATTTTGCTTCTTACTGGACCAGGAAAAACAACTACCACAAAACTGAAATACATACCTTGTGGTGGATCTACGATCATCATAGTCACCTCCCCAATCCGCATCCACATAACCACACAACTCAGGTAACCCATCATGCTTCCTATAAATCAAGCCATAATCTGAAGTGCCTTTCACATAACGCAAAATGCGTTTAGCTGTCTTCCAATGCATTTCCATAGGTGCTGCCATAAACTGACTTACAATGCCAACAAAATAGCATATATCTGGTCTACTTGTGGTAAGGCAAATCAAGCTCCCTACTAACTGCCTATACAGTGTAGCATCAAATGACTGTGACTCATCAAGCTTAGAAAGCTTTTTACCTGGTTCTTTACTGGTTTGCAATCCTGCAACCTAAACCTGTGCAACAACTCTTTGACATACTTCACCTGTGTTAAACCCACTTCGTGTCCTTTTTGCCACACCTCTAGTCCAAGGTAATAATGCATCAGGCTGAGATTTGTCATCTCGAATTGTTCCATGAGGTCTTTCTTGACCATATCTATCATCTCTTGATTATTTCCCGTAATAATCAAGTCATCAACATAAAGAGCAATCAAAGCAACCATACCATCAATGCATAAGACATATAGATCTGAATCAGAGTTTGTTCTCACCATCCCCTTTGAATGAAAGTAGGCATCAATCCTGCTATACCACGCACGTGGTGCCTGTTTAAGACCATTATATTTTCCTATCCCTTTGTTACAAAGCCTTCAGGTTGATCCATAAACAGCTCTTCTTCTAACTCACCATTTAGAAAAGCAGAACATCTATCTGATGCAAAGGCCAACCAAAATGTGAAGCTAAAGCAACAAGTAGACGTAGAGTATTCCACTTACATATTGGCGCAAAGGTCTCCTCATAGTCAATGTCTTTACTTTGTGCATACCCTTTGATCACCAATCTTGCCTTGTGCTTTGCTATACTTCCATCTGCATGGTACTTAGTTCTGTATACCCATTTGTAACCAATGAGTTTCTTGCCTATTGGTGGTTCTACTAAGTCCCATGTGCTATGCTTAGCAATTGACTCCATCTCCTCTCCCATGGCCTTGACCCAAATGTCATCATCCTTCGCTTCACCATAAGTCGAAGGTTCTTTGCTTTGAATAATGCTAGATAGGAGAGCATAAGTTGCTTCATACCTTTCAAGTTGTGTCTTCTCTCTTGTTGATCTTCGTAGCTCTCCCTGGCTAGATGATCCTGGAAAGTCATCCATGTCGCGGCTCTCCAACAATCTCTCAAACCACTTAGGGAGCTTCATGTCAGGTGATCGTCTTCCTGGTGAAAATGTATCTCACGGTACATCCTTCTCCTTGCGTTTGTCACCTGTGACTTCAATCCTTCTTGCACCAAAAGGTTTGTCCCTACCTCTCCAACCTGTCTCTTGAGGTTGAGTAGTAGTATCTTGAGATGTATCCTCTTTTTCATCACTTGGAAGGTCAATGAATGGATCATCATCGGGAGGTATCCTCACTATACCATCTTTCCCATTGGATGTATCTATTTTCTCAGCATCCTCGTCTTCATACATCTTGGATTCATCAAAGATATCATCACAGCTTACATGGATTTTGTTTTCCACTGGATCAAAACATCTATAGCCCTTCACACGATCATCATATCCTAGGAATATGCACTTGATAGCTTTTACATCAAGTTTACATCTCTCTTCCTTTGGAACGTGTACAAAGGCCTTACATCCAAAGATTCGCAAGTGGTTCACCTTTGGTTTCTTCTTCGTGAATGCTTCTTCATGTGTTATCTTTGGTATGGCCATGGTAGGACTTCTATTTTGAAGATAGACTGCCGTACTACATGCTTCTGACCAAAAATCTTTTGGTAGTTTCATCTCAGCTAGCATAGATCTAGCACTTTCCACAATCGTACAATTCTTGCGCTCAGCTACACCATTGAGAGCAGGAGTATGAGCCTGCGTAAATTGTTTTTTAATCCCACATTGATCACAAAGATCATTGAAGTCATTATTCTTGTACTCACCTCCACTATACCACTATCTGATCTTAGGACTTTGATCTTCCTACCTGTCTGATTTTCGACCAATGCTTTGAAGCTCTTGAAGTTGTCAAATGCATCTAATTTCTTCTTCAAGAAGTAGATCCACGTCTTACATGACATACATCAATAAAGGTCATGAAATAGAAGGCTTTACCTAAGGACATGGTCCTTATAGGCCCGCATAAATCTGTGTGGATTAAATCCAGGATGCTCTTTGCTCTTGCAACACCCCCTTTTTTGAACTTCTCTCGATGCTGCTTCCCATATACACAAGATTCACACATCGATTTCAAGTGATCTTCTATGGTAGGCAATCCTATAACCATCTCCAATTTTTTCATCAAACTGAGGCTTCTCAGGTTCAAGTGACCAAGCCTCTTATGCCACAACTCAGTTTGCGATGGAATGGATGATACAAGTCCATGTTGCCCCTTGATTGTAGCATTCAACCTGTACAATTTTGTATTGGGCTCCCTTACTCCATCCGCAATAACTTTTTTGGTTCACATCCTTCACAAAGCAACGATCATGGGCAAATTCTACTTTCAACTTTTGATCAATAATGACTCCAACTGAAAGTAGATTTTTCTTAAAACCTGGTATGTAAAGTACCTCCCTGATCATCCTGATTTTGCCATCATGTAGTTGGATTGAAACGGTGCCTATCCCCTTGATCTTGCACACCTCACCATTTGCTTGTGAAATGGACGTTCCATTATCCAACACTTTCAAGCTACTGAACCAATTCTTGTTACCTGTCATGTGTCTTGTGGCTCCCGAGTCAATATACAATGCCTGATCATCTTGATTAGATGACAATGCAGATATGAAGATGCTAGAGTCTTCAATCTCACCCTCATCAACAAGGTTACCTGCTTGTTTTGGTTTCCCCTTGACTTGTTCCGCCAGGAATTTGCGACATTCACTCTTCCAGTGGCCCTTTTTACCACAATGGAAGCACTTGTCTTTCTTCTTGGTCTTACTGGAAGATTCCTCATCCTCTTGAGTCTTGGCAAATTGTTGTCTAGACTTCTTCTTGCCCTTGCCCTTGTCTTGTTTTTGGCGTGTCGTAAGTGCTTGATCGTCAGTATTTTGACCTCTAGCTTTCACCATTTCTCGTCATTGCTCTTCCTGCATCAAGATTCATGTGAGCTCGTCAAAGGTTGGCAATCTTTCTCTTGATGCTATTCCACTCACAAACATCTGATAGGGTGCAATGTCGCACAATGCATTGTGCACCAACTCCACGTCACGTATGCGCTCACCAATAGAATGCAGTTCATCCCTCATTGTCTTGATTCTGGTCATGTACATCTGAATGTGCTCTCCTTGCTCCATTCGGGCACTATTTAGCTTTGACTTCAGAAACATGATTCTTGACGGATTTAACGTCTCGAACTGCTCCTTTAGCACATCCCATGCATGTCTGGGTGTAACAACATCACAAATGTGGGTAATGATGTGATCCTTAACTGATAAGTTAATGAAGGTCAAGGCTTTTCTCATCTTTTTGTCGAGCACTTTGATATCCGCTTCATTTGGCGGCCTTCTTTCATCACCTGTGACGACTTCCCACACATCTTTCTCCATCAAGATGTTTTTCATTTTGAATTTTCACACTGCGTAGTTGGAAATCCTGTCCAATTTGCTACTTTCACTCAAAATGGACTCTCCCATGTTTGCCATCGCAAAACTGCTTGAAACTTCTGCCGAAGGCTAAAAGCAGTATGCCGAGGCCAACTGTGATGTCAGAAGTTGAAAATAATGAGTTGCACTTTTTCCTTTACCAGGCCACTCACCGCTTTCCCACCAATTTGAAAGCCAAATCGGCGTCGCCTTCTGAAATGCACTCAGTCGTCAACTCCCAACTACGTGCCCAGTGGAATGGTGAAATCACTTTTGGTGCACTCTGAACACTTTCTCCGCTGCAATCACTCCGTTTTGTTGTATTGTACTTGCAGGTATAGTCCGAGTGCCCTTCGTTTGGAGGTTATAGCCTTTCGTTTGGGTCAAAACGGACAAAGGACCCAAAAATAGGGATTTTCTTTGTTTTTGAACTGTTTCTTCACCCTGAAGAAACTTCACTCTTCACTTGTGAAGGGACCCAACTCCAATTATAGTATGAAAATTTTTAATGAAGTTGAAGGCCAAAATACACTTCAATTCTTCAGGGCCCACTTCAGCTAAATCCAACAATAGGTTTCAATTTTGTGGTCCAGATGCAATTAATCATGTCCGTCGATCGTTGTGGAGATGATCTTGTGGACTTCCTTGCATCGGTGCGTCGAACTACACTTCTGAAGCCGCTCGACACTTCAAAACACTAAGCTACTGCCCCCGTTCGTCGCGCGTGAGCTCCACGCTCTTCTCTGTCTACGGTCGTGCCTCCCCAAACTGGTTTTTGCTTGATCAATTTCGTTTTTGGATTGATTTGAGCATGATCTGAGGCCTGGAGCAGGGTCGCCCTACTGATAACAAGTCTGTAGAGTGTTCAATCATGAAATTCCGTGGAGAAACGGTGATTTTAGCTCAACTTGACAAAGTGGCTTTTTTCACCTTTTACCGCAAATCTGCTAGGTTAACTGTCTGGAGACAAATCTTTGACATAAACCTCAGAATCTCTCCATGGCTAGTTGACAATGTAATTAGCTTCTTCCTGTCCTTACGGCATCCAAAACGGTGCACAAACAGCGAAGAAAGCACCAACTATGTATAAAAAATCGTAACCCCAAACCCGGTTTCAATTTTCAACTGGCTTCAAAATTGTCAATTTTTCACCAAATTTTTTCCTGTCTGATGCTATGCACAGGCTAATAATCCCACTGCATGTGGAAGGACACCTGGCTGCTACCAAAGTTGAATCCTATCAGTTGGCAAATGAAGTTCCCTACTACCAATCAGCTTATACAGTTGTTGCTTCTCAGGCTACATAGCTTACCAATATCATCAATCAGCAGACTATTTCAATGGAAGGAATCACTCGCTGGCTGGAGGAGGAATGCTTGAAGCGTCACCACATTTTGTATGAAGTCTCAAAGCTTGCAAATGAAAATGCCCAGCTAAAAGTTTAGGTGAAGAAGCTACGGACCCATGTTGTTGTTGTTCGAACTTGAGTTAACCCTACGACTCTTTGTGGTCACTTCCTTTCTAGATGTGTTATCTTTTGAGTATCGGCCGGCCTATCTGGAGTATGTTTTTGATATGACATATGTGTCTGGTACTATATAGCTTTGAGATATGAAACAACATACTATGTTCAGCTACGCAAGAAGCAATTTGGCTAAGGAAGATGTTCGAAAGACATTGGAATTCTGTAGAGTAAGCTTGTTGTAATCAGATGTGATAGCCAGAGTGCTATACAACTAGCTAAATATCCTATATTCAATGCATGCATGAAAAAATAGAGATTAAATATCATTTCATTACAGAGAAACTATTATCTAATGAAATAGACGTAGTGCATTGTAAGATAGAGGATCAACTAGTTGTCATACTTACTGAAGGCGCTTTAAGTATTGATAAGTTTGAGTTTCTTAGAGAAAAGCTCTTTGTAAGAAAGATAAACTAGGGCTTAAGGGAGAGTGTTAGAGTAAGTAAGCCCGAGTTTATCTTACGGTTCCATGAACTTTTCTTGTTTTAGCAGTTTTTTGAATTTTTTCTGTTTACGTGATAGTTTGCATGAGTGCCAGTTTGACAACACATAGAAAGTAGAGTCGGGACACGCGTCCCCTGTAACGGCTACCGGATTGCCATGCAACGGTACCCCACAAAAACTAAAGTGTATATATGTACCTTACTTTACTTTCTGTGTTGGTTTGGCTCTTTTCTTACAAGTTGATGTACTAGAGTGATTGATTAAGATGTGTTAAGTTTCTCTTCTAACTTGATGCGCCTCTAAGCCCCCTCTCTTCAAGTATCAATTTCATCTTTCAGCTGTAGTTGGCATAATTTTCTCTCAAGCTTTTCTATGATTCTCGGATCAATCGCTCCCATCATTTCTGATTCATTTCTTACACTTGTTTTCTAGTTTCTCTTCAGAATCCTCAAGATAGATCCAAAATGTTGTACATGTATGCTTCCAAAAAATACAAGAAATGATGATATGCATTGTAATCCTTGCAAACTCAAGTACTGTACACTCCTTTGTACATCATTTAATTGCAAGTATGGGGACATGGGCTCATAAACAAGTTGTCAATGGCATCTCAAATTTTGTCACAACTAGCATGTTATAAAAAGAACAATGATAAGGAGCAGGCAATAATAGAGTTCATTCATGAACAAAATATTCATAAAGAGTGTTCTGAAACAAATAGGAGATGGATGACAAAACAAGAAGAAAATTTCAAAGTGAAACAGAATTGTTCTTAGAAGTTAAACTGTAGCCACCAGGATTACACTAACGTGCAATCAGGCCTTTGTACCTACTGCTGCTCATAAAATATATGATTGGCTTCTGGAACATTACCTTGTTACAAGCGAGAATAGGCTTTGGAAGCCATGCTTCTGAACAGGATAAGTCACAAAAATCTCTGAAATCATTTAGAGTGAGTTTAAGCATAGTTTAGACTAGTGAATTAAGTATATGTTAAGTCTAAAGCGTGCAACCAAAAGACATATCAAAGGACAATCATTCTCATACGTACTCAACAGATTTCCATCCTAACAAAAGCTTATATTATCACTTATCAAGAAAGATCTCATTACATGATCACTTCTCAGAGATTCACAGTACGTATAATCTCTTTGCATTCACTCTACTTTACTCACAAAAGACATACACTAGCAGCCCGAACTCATCATACTTATGAAACGTCTACCATCAATTATTCGCATAACTAATGCCCAAACTTAATCCTATCAGCTACCTAACTGTTAACCGTTTATCATGCCAGCTGATCCTGAAACTATTCTCAACAACTATCTACCAGAAAAAGTGTTCATTGAACTATGAACTCAACAGTAATATACTCTACATACTCAACAGTAGACGGCAAAAACCTGTTGTTCATGATAAGAATGTAGAAGTACCATAGTACGCTAGCCTCAAAGGAGAACCAATACATTCGTCCCAAGTTTCTTCTACAACAGCTCACGTCTTCTCGCAAATTTTACTCAGCTATTACCTCAGGATATTTTCAGAAACCAGCATATATAACCCAGCACGCCTACTCATACTTCTGTAGTGAGTAACGTATTGCAAGCTAGGTTGCCGAGTTAGCTAGGTCTTCAAGATTTATCCCAAATAGACAATTAAATATTTTCCAACAATTCGCTTTCTTTGCCTGCGTTCTCTCCGCCTGATTTATAACAGCTACACCGAGGGACGATCTTTGATTGATCTGAGCTTCTAACCGGGGAGGTAGCTTCAGTGGGACTTCATTGTCGACTACACAATTTTGCTTGGGCTTACCGGGAACCTCCTCCCAATCGAATGCCACTGCTGGCGCAGCTGAGGAACTTGCAAAGGAGTCATTCCTAGACACGGATGCAGATATTTTTCTTGTTGGTAACAGATACTTGCTGCATGGCAGTGGCTTAAGGTGCAAGTAATAATAGCCATTAGTTCCAGAACTGGGCAGCTGTGTTTTTGGCTGGGAAGGTCCTGAAACATCAGATGGAGAGGTTTCAGGGCGATGTGCATCCGTGTGAATATTCTCAACCGAAACGCTGTTAGCGATGCCTGCAGCATGAGCTCCCACAACTATACTATGCTGCCTCCAATCACCAATGTTGGATGAGTCGTCGATAATCCCAGCCGTATCTGGCATAGACAAAGTATCGTTTTCGCTCATTTGTTTCACCTGCACTATCCTTTGAGATCTTGCTTGTTTAGCATCTGATGCGTGTTCTGGAGCTTTGTAACTTGAAGTATAAACAGGTCGGCTGCTGAAGCGTGGCGTGAAGGTATTCAAGTACAAGGAGTTATAATAAGATTCATCAAAAAGCTGCTGCTGATTTTGTTGATGCTGATCTGCATCTAGAAAAGCATATGAGGATGGCTTCCGGCCATCGCGATCGTGAGCATTCTTAACTGACAGCTCCATCAAAACGACACAAAACAGAGATTAGAATTAGCAAGATTGAACACAACAAGCTCAATTGACACTGCTGCTACAGCCTGCCGTAAGCGTCCTTTAATTTATACACTTGGGAGGTCGTAGAAAAAAGCAAACGCAAAAGCAAAGCCAGAGAATAGAATCACGTCTTTTACTACATGCTGCATGCCCATGCCCAAAGAGAGAGAGAGAGAGAGAGAGAGAGAGAGAGAGAGAGAGAGAGAGAGAGAGAGAGAGAGAGAGAGAAGAATGAATATGTAGGCTTTATGGAGAAAAAGAGTTTGAGAGATTTTCATTGAGATTTTCATTGGTCCACCTCTGATTAGGGTTTTAACAAACGAGATGTGTTTGATGGAGAAAGAGATGTGTTTGACGCACAAAGCCTGCCCTTCAAGATGAAAAGCCTTCAAGTTTGGGTTTCTTTGAGATTAGGGCTTGGGGAGGAGAAATATCTAAAATAGAGAGAGAGAGAGAGAGAGAGAGAGAGAGAGAGAGAGAGAAGAATGAATATGTAGGCTTTATGGAGAAAAAGAGTTTGAGAGATTTTCATTGAGATTTTCATTGGTCCACCTCTGATTAGGGTTTTAACAAACGAGATGTGTTTGATGGAGAAAGAGATGTGTTTGACGCACAAAGCCTGCCCTTCAAGATGAAAAGCCTACAAGTTTGGGTTTCTTTGAGATTAGGGCTTGGGGAGGAGAAATATCTAAAATAGAGAGAGAGAGAGAGAGAGAGAGAGAGAGAGAGAGACCTAGGTAGGGCCACATGATTGAGGTAGGAAGGAATGTTCACCATAGATTCTCTCCTATCTCTAGCGGTAGCCCCTAACATCGTGAGGTTGAAAAGTTCAACCTTCACAGGCAAGGCATTGCCTTTCAACCTCCAGTGGCAAGCATTGCCTCCTTTGGGTGATCGAGTCCTTCCTTGCCTACCTACCCTATATAAAATTGCCATATATGTCAGAGGTAGGTGCTACGTCCACCAACATGCGACTGATACACACGTTTCATGAGGATGCCTCAGGAGGCAACCTCTTGAAATGTGAGGGTCAGCCGCATGTCGAAGGTAGTACCTACCTCAAACATATGTGACATTTTTTTATAGGGCAGGCAACTAGGAGCAAGTGAAGGAGGATTGCATCCCTGGCAACAAAAAGTAGGCAACGGCTACCTCTGGAGGTAGCCTGCTTCCGGGGACTCCCCTAAGCTCCTAGTCACCGACCATGTAATCATATCAAAGCAAAACTCTTATCGACGCTTGAAATCTCTTGACGAAATGACTCTCAATGACAAGATTCTTGATGACAACATTTGAAGATTATTAAGCAATATATATCTTATTAATAATACACGTACACCCTTAATTATATGGCATGTTATTAACAAATGTATTTAAGTATGTTTTGCATCTTCACAATATTGTCCATAACAAAGACATGTTTTCTGTTTTATGATTTCTAATTGTTTTAAAGTATAAGTTGCACAAAATGACTCCTCGTGTTTCTCTAATAATTACAATCATTTCATTTGAATTTTTTCTCTCAACTAAAAGTATATAGCTTGTGTGTGTTTTTTAAATAGCAATTGAGTTGTCGACTAACAAATCAGATGGGAAAGTCTTTCTTGTACTCGCCTGCTGGCTGGGTCAAACCAGCTCCTATTAGCATACTTTGATGCGTCAGTATGCACATGAAACTCAATTGTCCAATTGGAAGGCCGTAATATCGGTGCAGATATGAGTGCATCCTTCAGCTTTTGGAAAGCTTGTAAGGCTTTCTCCGTCCAATGTGAATCAAATTGTTTCCAAATGAGGATGATACTAATCCAAAAAAAATTATGGGGATATATCAATGGTTCAATAGCCATTTAGATTTCTGTTTTCTTGGTACTGTTGTTCTTTGGCATTGCTGATACTGATCTTTGATACTCTTGTGCTTTGGTTCTGCAGATACGTACTCCACCTCTTGTTGTTTGGAACTGTTTTGTGGTTTTTACTCAACTGATATTTTGCTCTTTTGGACTATTGGTACTTATAGAAGCTTATAAACAACTATTCATTTTCTATTTGGTACTTGTAAAAACTTGTTTAAGATTTATTTTTGGTACTGTTGGTACTCTATATTCTTTTCAAATAACTTCTCTTTTCGTTGTTTGGTTCTCATGGAACATTTGGTACTCTGGTGTACAGAAAGTATTGTCGTTTGTTGCTCTTTGGTGCTTTTGATAGTTTTGGTATTTTATAACGTTTCTTCAATTTGTTGTTTGCAACACTTTGGTACTTTGCGATCTACTAGCATTTAGCTGTTTGGTTTTTTGGATATGAATTTTTGGTACTTGTGGTATTTCAGGTGTTTTCAAAACTATTGTTTTGTACTTTGAGACTTGCGGTAGTTTTTGCTCGACTGATTTTTTTATCTTTGGTACTTTGGTATTTTTAAAAGCTTATAAACATCTATTCAACGTGCAATGTGTAGCAACAAGATAATTCTCTAAGACTACATTTTGACATTTTCTGAAACCCTCGACTACCAAAGTTTGATACTATTGGTACTTGTTGGTACATGTTGGTTTGTTTTTTTGTTGTAAGATTGAAGCCTCGAAGATGTTTGCCACTAATTGGTACTAATGAAGCAATATTTGGATTGAATGTTTGTATACGAAAGCAGCGTCCTAGTCGTGTGCCGTTCAAACATAGATTGTGACGTTGGTACTCGTTTCGGCCTATATGGAACTATATTGGTGTTGTTTTCGAATTGGTAATATTTAAGCATTAGTTGGTAATTTTACAATTTTGGTACTATTTTGGTAGTGTTGTCATGTTGGTGAAATTCTCAAATACCAAAAATTGGTAATACTAGAACTTATCGGGCACTAATTTTACAAAATTTGTACTATTTTGGTACTGTTTTTGTGTTGGTAAAACTCTTGAATACAAAAGACTGTTACTACAAACGCTTATAGTGTACTAATTCTAATCCTCCTGACTACCAAATTACGGCTTTTTTATACTTAGTGTCTCATTTTTTTTTTTCTAAAATCTACCAAATTGATACTATTGAGACTTATCGCGTCCCTATTTCACCCATAAAACTATCAAATTTGGTAGTTTTTTCTTTAATTTTTTTTGTGTTCGCAGTTCGCATACAATCCATTTTGGTCTTTTTGGTACTATTTTAGTGTTGTTACACCAATTGGTAGAATCTAAACATCAGGTAGTACCAACTTTATACAATTTGTACTATTTTTGTAATGTTTACGTGTTCGTGAAACTTTCGAGTACCAAAGATTGGTACTATTGGAACCTATCGTGTAACAATTTTGATCCTCCAGACTACCAATTAAGGTTCTTTTATAGTTCAAATTTGGTAGTATAGCCAGTTAGCATACTACCTGTATTGGATCTTTTGCAATTGGTTTGGTAGTCACCTTTTGGTACTTTCTACTTGTTTGGTACTTTGGCAATATATGAAGCTTTGGTACTTTGGTACCACTTGTACATGATCTTTTGTCATGGGTATGGTAGTCACCTTTTGGTACTTTCTACCATTCTGGTACTTTAATGGTACTATAAGAAGCTTTTAAACAACTCTTCGATGTGTAGTGTGCTTTGGTAATTGCAATGTGCACTTGAGGGTTTCGCCAACATTTAACATTACAATATCTTTCTGCACATTGCAATGTGCAGGAAGATATTGTAATGTTAAATGTTGGCGTGCCAAAGCTTCCTGAAACTCTATAGTACCAATGCTTGTTTCAATTGGTGCTTATCAATTTTCAATTTAGATAGTTCAGACTACCAAATTTGGTTATATTTACTTCAAACTTGTTACTGTCGCATAGTACCTATTTTGGTACTTTTGGAACTATTTTTTCAACCATGTATTGAGCTAAACTAGTGTGTATTCTGAAATTTAATTATAATTTCTGACGTGGTTATAGCATATTTAGAGAGAGAGAGAGAGAGAGAGAGAGAGAGAGAGAGAGAGAGAGAGAGAGAGAGAGAGAGTTAAAGATCATAAGTTTTTTTTACTTATGGAGTGTTTAGTCAATATTTCAAAAACCTTGTTGACCTGTCCGCCGTTGGAGATCTCATATAGGAGATTCGGTCGAGACATTAACCATGTGATTCGGTTGAGATGCTGACCAGATGACTCGGTCGAGATTGCAACCAGAGGACTTCATCGAGATGCCAACCAGAGGAGTCGCTCAAGATGCCAACCAGAGAACTCGATCGAGATGCCAACCAAGAGTCTATTGAGTACTCTATCTCAATGATGGTGTTGTAGAACTTCATGAAGTAAAATATGATAGTGTCTCAAAATAGAAGTTCTCAATGTCATGAACTATCCCATTTATCATATTTGTGCTATGGGTTGAAAATCTGAGATATCATATTGCAGAAGTGGACTGGATCTAAAATGTTTTGAAACCTTTTCATGTGAACTAGACCATTAGTTGTTGACCTATAACATTCCCTGTGAATCTAAATAGATAATCATGAGAAACAAAAAACTTATGGAGGATAAGAACACAGTATGTACAAACATAGGTAGTCAAAAACATAAAAATAAATTGACATAAAAAAATAAGAATAAAAATGAAAAAATAAATATAAAAATCAGAAAAATAGTAGCTTAAATATATACAATAGTGAGGGGGTTATATTGGGTCACTTGACAGTAGATGACCGCCATTTACAACAGTGTTGAGGAGTACTCCGTCAAGTGTTTCCAATTGGACTGCTCCATTAAGAAAGATTTTATTTATGACATATGGCCCTTCGATTCTGAATTTTAATTTTCCTGGGTGCTTCTTAGAAGTGTACAGAAGCACGTGATTACCTAAGTGTAAGTCTTTATTGCGCAGGTGACGATCATGCCAGGCATTTTGACGATGTTTGTTAACTAATTATACGTGATACAATATGAGGCGAGTCTCACACAATTGGGCTAACATAAATAGCCTATTTTTTACTTCTTGTTCAATTGTAGCTTGCTCACATAAATCAGTAGAGAAAGCTTGCATGACTCACAAGAAGGAACTAGGAACTCAACAAGCATTGCTGCCTCTTGACCATATATGAGATGGAAGGGAGTAACCCATCCAGTGGCCTTCTTAGAAGTTGTATGGTATGCCCAGATAGCAGAGAACAGTTTAGTTTTCCATTCTGATCAACTAGTTTCAACTATCTTGGTTAGGATCTTTCAGATGGTCTTGTTTGTCGATTCTGCCTGGCCATTACATCTAGGATAATATGGAGTACTTTTGCGATGGACAACAAGGTAATGGCATAGGAGATTATCGATCACTTCATTTAAGAACTGTGTGCCTCTGTCACTAACAAGTTTGATTGGACAACCAAGACGCATAATAATGTTTTCATAAAGAAAATGTGCTACGGTCTGTGCATTGGTGTCCTTTGTTGCACGTGCTTCTACCCACTTGGTTGCGTAATCTATGGGTGTAAGCGGTGTGAAGTCTGCTTCTGTATTCTTTTCGGATCATTGGCAGACATCACATGTTTTGATGATAGCAAAGGTATCCTTAAATAGTGATGGCCACCATAACCTCGCTCTGAGTATGATCTTAGCAGTCACTTCAGCAGAGAAGTGACCACCACCAATCCCTCATGTGCCTAAGATATGATAGGACGTATCTCAGATTCATAGCCACATCTACGTATAATATCATCAATGCCTCTTTTATATAATTGTCCAGCTATGAGTTGAAAGGGTGCTGCCTTAAGCAAAAAATTTCTTTTTGCTACTGTATTTAGGCCTTTTTTGAGTCTGCCTATGTGAGGAACTGAGTGATTTCCTCAGCCCACAAGGGAGTGGCATCGATCTGAAAAAGGCATGCATCAGGTAGATCATCGTTGACTGGTGCACCAGCCTTTTTGGCATTGGGAAGTCTAGAAAGGTGGTCATCCATGAAGTGTTGTGTTCCTTTCCTGATGACTATGCGAAAGTTGAATTCCTCAAGTATTAAGAGCCATCGAGCTATGCATCCGGTTTTATAGGATTTATTAGCAATATATGACAAGGATTGATGGTTTGTGTAGAAAGCAAAGGTTTGGCCTAGTAAACAGTGTCGAAGTTGATGTACAACATAGACCATGGTCGCTCTGTTGTTGTATAGTTTACTTCAGCAGGGACCAGTTGTCTGCTTAAGAAATGTGTCAGAAAATCTTTTCCATATTCGTCCGGTTGTGCTAGGATACCTCCTATGGCATACTTACTTGTGTCGGTATGCACATGGATTCCTTCGTGTAATCTGGGGAACGAAGTATGGGTGCGGTGCTAAGCATTGTTTTCAAGTCCTCAAAAGCTTTTATGTGCTCTTCGGTCCATCTAGGGTCAACCACAACTAAATAAACGAGTCTTGCCTTATCGGCGTAGTCGATTATGAAGATGCGATAATAGGTAGTATGGCCTAGGAAGACATAAACTTCTTTCACCATTGTGGGTAAAGGCATCTCAACTATAACCTTGATCTTTGAAGAATCTGTAGACATGCCATCCTTCGAAATGATAGTACAACCCCATGGGTCACCCAGATTTGACATTTTTCAAGGTTTAGCAATATACCAAACCTATGACAATGAATGAATATCTTTTCAAGTGCTTCGAGGTGTTTGTCTGCAAAAGAATATTCACCCAAATCATCGAGATAAATCTCGACACTCCGATGTAACAAATCTTGGAACGCCATTTGCATGACACGTTGGAACGTGAAAGGGCCATTGCATAAGCCAAAAGACATGACATTATTTACATAGCAAAGGCTATCTTGTGTTTATCTTTAGGGGCTATTTGAACTAGAAAATAGCCATTAAAACCATCTAAGAAGCTGAAAGCTTCAGTTTCCTCAAATATTTGTGTCATTAAGGGCAATGAGAAGTGGTCTTTTTTAGTAACTGCATTAAGGTTTTTGAGATCAACGCAGATACGAAGCTTGTCATTTCTCTTGGGAACCACCACGATTGATGATACCCAATCTATGTGCTGAAGCTTCTTAATATCTTCGTCAATTTGTTCACGATAGACCGGGTTACAACGGTAAGGCTTAGCATTCTCCTCTAATGGAATTGTGCGGACAACTATTTCAAGTGGTACCCCCTTCATTTTAGTATAATTCCAAGCAAATACGTCTTTGTATTTACGTAGTAAGGTCTCCAGATCAAGAAGTTGACTGGGTGAAAGGTGGGCTCCGACGTGAACAATGCAATCCACGTCCTCATCAGGATCTTTAAGATTGAGCTCTATGGTCTTGGCTGGTCCTTCAAAGGACTTGGAAACTTGTGTCGGTTCCCGTTCGGGTTGCGACAACTGGATGACCATGTCATCAAGTGTGAAATACTTGAATTTGCTTGGTAGATATTGGAGGTTCCACAAACTTCTCTAGAACCTTGGGAATAATTTGTGTGGATGTGCTAGCAGATGTGGAAGCTTAATCAGAGGGTTTGTCCTTTTGTTGTTCAAACAACAGCTTGATGGATTGCTTAACTTTTCACGCATCTGTTTTTGTCGCTTGGTTAGTTTGGTGTCGACGATTTGGTTTTTTTGTAACCGAGGTTTTCTTGTTTGTTGAGGAGGCGGTGTGGTTGCCTCTCGAATCATATCTTTGCTTATTGTATCCCAGACTTCCTCTAAATACATGTCCCATTGGTAGACCTTTGGTTTAGGTTGATAGGTCATTGTGCTGGGTACTTTGGACGTGAGTTGCACATGAGCCAGAGGCCCCGACAACTTAATCTCCTTGGAAATAGATTTTGGTGTATAACGTCTTTCATTGAGATATAGGAGAACGTGTTCATCAGTCTTGACTTCATCATCCAACGAGAGAATACCATCTTCCAAAATATGGGCGGTGGAGACACTAGGTTCTCCTAGCCACCAAGTTATAGGAATTGGATCTATCATCATTAGTGGAATGATGGGTGTCTCTATGTCCGTAGAAGATGGTAGAATATATGTTTCTTCTGAGGCGGTTTCTATTCAACATTTGTTGGAATCAGCATAGTCCATAGTGGGTAGTGCGTGAACCCCGTTGATTATATCGGTTGATCTTGTATAGTGTCCTTTTGGTTGGATTGGAACACTATCAGATTCGTCATATGTTGTAGATGACCAATCATCATAAACTTTATGTGGCCAGCTGAGTTAACACTGGACCATTTTTCATTGTTGCCAAAGGTTATTTTACTACGTTTCCAATCTCGGACAATGCCTACCATCTGTAGCCAAGGTGTGCCAAGAAGGAGTTTAGATCGAGAATGACGCAATGTATAGTAAACTCGATGCCTGCAATACGGACTGGTATATTGGATAAGTGACCTGCAGGGTCAGGGTTACTCGTTGATCGACCATATAGAGTTTGTATTGTGGTAGATCTAAGGTATGGAACCCCCATGACTTTGGTAGTGACAAAGCCGTGATGTATACACCTGATCCACTATCAAGGATAGCGAATACTATGGGATAATATTTGTAGTGTATAGGTAAGGTGATGCTCGTCCCCTTAGCAACACTTATATTCATCAAATTCATGAGAACTTGAGGAATTTTTGGAATCTCATCGGGTTTTCACTGCTCATCAGTGATATTAGGCAGCTGAAAACTTCTATGGATATAGCTTTGGAGGCTGATGAGAGATTTCATTGCACTATGAAACGACATTGTGAGCTGAGCCTGCAAAAGTTTGGAGAAAACTTCGAGTCCCTATAGGGGTTGCTCTTTTGCGAGGATCGGATCACATAATAGATGGTTCATGTTCTATTTCTCTTGCAAAAACGCATTTTGAAATTCGTTGTATCGCCATTGTTCCACTTGTTGATCTGTAGTCTCTTGGTAATGTGAAAGTTGTCAAAAAGCTTCCATGGTATTGGTTTTTTACTTTACAATCGACCATAAAATGTCCCGTTTCACCACAAATAAAACATATGTTGCTCATCATAGCCATCTTGGATGGCTAGCAGTCATGGATTTTTTGGTTTGGTGAATAGTCATCTCGTTTACATGAGCATGAGTTATCTTCATGATAGTGTGCTGAACTACCAAAAGTGGATGTGGTATCTGGATGGTATGTTTGATCGTAGGAGTGATTGACAAAATGTGTTGGAGCGGATTCTTTATGGGGTCGATGTTTTTGTGCTCCTACGTCTAGATGGCCCCTTGGAGGTGGTAAGAGTGCCAGTTGAGGTTGAGGATCCTGCTTGGGTTATCTTGTCAACTCTTAAATATGACTTGCAGAATTGTTTCATGGAGGATATTGATGTGATGGGTTTTGTGAAACAAATTGGTCTCTAGGAGGCTACTATTGTCTCCTGATTGGTCGTGATGCTAATTTTTCAGATTGTACTAGCAGTAGAATGAGGTATGGCCCATGAAGTCACATATGTGGCATTTAATCAAGGAGGTATTGGAGACCGCTTGATAAGATTGGCACTCATTTCCCGTGTGTGCACCCCTACAATGAGGGCACAGGTATTATCCCGCCTATGATGGATCTGGCCAGTGGGTAACTGAACTGGCTTGGAGCTCTGTATAGACTTTAGTGTCTTTTGAAACTCTTTCATAAGTTTCTCCATTATTGTTGGTGTTGTTGGTTAAGCAACTCCATCTGAATTTTCCACAGTTGTTCTTGAGTTTCCTCATTCGGTCGGTGTGCTCTCCGTTCTCCAGGTTCATCAACATCCGATCCCTCGTCCTCTTTTTGGATGGAGTCATACATGGCTTGTTTTAATGATGTATATTCATCGTTAGATCTGAGTTCACATCTGATACATCTGGGAAGTCCGACTAGAAACCAGATGATGAGCATGGACTCCATTGGTTGTTCTTGAACCTGACTTTTTAAGCATTTAAATCTTTAAATATAGTCACGTACTTTGTCATCTTCTGTCATTTTGATATTGCTTAGTTTGACAAATGGACTCTCAATCAAACGAAACAGTTTAATCGCTTGATGAAGGATTCTTTCAAAAGTGACCAATCCCGTTTATTTTCACGATCCAGGTTGAAGATCCATTCTTGTGCTCGATTGATTATGGTCATCGAGAACAATTGTACCATGGCTTTGGGAGGTGTCTCACCATAGACATCACAAGAATTCTCAAAGACTTGGAAAAATCTTTGAGGGTTTGACTTTCCATCGTACTTAGGAAGGTCTAGCTTGGGTATGCGTTTTCTAGTACGAGGACCGTGGTTGGCAAAATCTCCATTTAAGTGAGCTCTTGCGTGTGAAGACTCAGCAGCATGAAATTGTGGTTGGTCATAACCAACTTGATCTCTCATAGGTTTCAATCTCTCGAATGGGTTGGTGGATGGCTCATGGATTTGTGATTTCATGCAAGAGTACCCATTGTATCTGGCTAGCTCTGTGGAAGGAGATACCATCTCTGATGGATAGTCCTCTGTGGAATTAGGATTGTAAGGATGATCCATGTGGAAGGTCTAGAGTACCCTAGCAATTAGGATTGGAAGGACGATCCATGTGGAAGGTCTAGAGTACCCTAGCATTGTGTGAGTTGGGCTTCTTGTACTTGTTTTTTTTTTACACTTTGGATGTAAAATATATGAAGGTATATTAATTAGAGTATTGTGATTTGTGTATATCCAAATGGCACAGTATCCAAGGTAGTGGTATTGCAAAAAGACTAGTTGATAACTATGGCAAAGGTTTGGTCAAATGTGGAGTTGACTTCCAAGTAGACACTTGGCTCGGTTGAGATGTCAATGTAATGACTCGGTTGAGATTTGACAAATGGGCTTAGTCGAGATGACACTGCAAAAACTCGGTTGAGGTCTGAGTGATGGATTTGGTCGAGATCTGACAGAAATATTCAGTCGAGATCTGCGGACTAAAAAATTCAGTCGAGATTTGACTGAAGTACTCAATCAAGATTTGATGGAAGGATTCGGTCGAGATCTGATAGAAAAATTTGGTCGAGATTGGACTGAAAAAGTCGGTCGAGATGTGACTGAAAGATTCGATCGAGATCTGAGTGAGATATTTTTGATCGAGATCTTACAAAGAGACTCGGTCAAGATCTTAATGGAGAGACTCGATTGAGATCTTATGTGTTGAAATTTGGTTGAGGATGTAACCCTAGACTCGGTCGAGATGGTGAGTTAGGACTTCGGTCGAGAGTTTATGTGGAGTATCTGGTCGAAATGAAATATGGACTTGAGACGTAAGTCGTGGGACTCGGCCAGGGGTGGAACTTGAAGGCTTGGCTGAGGACGGAACTAGACACTCGGTGGAAACCAAAGCGATAGGCTCAGTCGAGATGAAGAGTGTGAAACCTCAAGAACCTTTTGGATTGCACATATATTTCATTTGTGTGTAGGTTGTGTGTCTGTTACTGGTGGGAATGGCCCCAAATATTCATAGATTCCTACTAAGAATCTGTGAACACAGTTAGCTATTCCCTTTTATGATTCTCTTACCTCTGAAAATCGGGTGTTTCTGTCCGTTCTAGGCGGTTGGCTCTTTAGATGTTATCTTCTTAGTTCAAAGCCCGATCAGGATGAAAGGATATGGTTTCAATTGTACTATGTTTCCCAACCTGTCAGTGGGATGCTCGGGTAGCATTCACTCCAGATACGTGCACAGAATCAAAACATGCAACTCAAAACCCATTCATCAACAGACCTATGTGCAATACGGATGAATTCCAATCGATTCTTGCTGCTTCCTACTTCTAAAACGTTAGAAAACAAACAAGATGCTCAAATTAAGCTACAGATCAATAGAGCTGAAAGCAAGAAACAAGAAACTAAATATTTAACAGCATATTGAAAGACCAAGGATCAAGAAACACACATTTCTTGATTCTTGGTCAGTCCAAGAACATGAAGAACTGGAATGTCTAAGTTATGCAAGATCTACTCCACAATTCCAACCTATCTAGTTTACTTGTATGCTGAAATCTACATCAAGAAACATAAAACAAGAGTGCTGTTCCACTCTATTCCACATTACAAAATGAAAGAAAACAAGAAATTAATATATTCCACAAACAATCCACAACCAAATTCAAAGAAATGGAAGCGCATGTTTATAAAAGAATCACTCAAGAGAACTATCATGAACAAGGAGCTTCAAGAATGCCAAGAAGTCGTGGAAGATCTTCTTATTCAAATCAAGAGCAAATGACATTACATGTAAAGCTCCCTCACAAGAGAGGGGGACTCTTAAATAAACTATGAGGCTGCCCATGTGGAGCCTAAGTGGCAATTCCACTAATTTACAAATTCAAAGTGGAATTAGCTCTTCCACTAGAGGTCCCCATCAAAAGGTGGCTCACTCTAATTTATTTAAGAGGGATCTACATTTATTAGTCGTCTTGGGATCCGCAAACCCTCCAACAGTATCCCTTACCAAAACTGGTGGCGGTCGCATGACACCAACCTCAAAGCTTGAATGCAAATTTTCAACAATAGCCGTATGGGTCCGGTGGCCGTTCATGATAACCTTGTTCATTGACAAATGGGTAGTTGACACCATCCAAAAAAGCATCCCAAGATAATACTTATTGATTTTGATAGGTGTAGCTGCTAGCAATGACATTGTTGATGCTTCTATCAATTGGTAATGCGAATATGACATGTCTGCTTGACTGCATTGTTTGTCCATATATTCATGAGACGCCTGAACCTAAATACTCTCGAAAATCAAATTCGGTCAATAAAAGTATCCATCTTGCAATATGTCTCATGTTACATGTCTTGTTCACCAAATAAAGTAACGGCTAAAATCATGGCCAACGCTTCACGTTCAGTTGTCGAATAGTCCTTCTCAGAATCTGTAAGTTGTCAACTTGCAACCTAATAGGATAATCCTTTTTGTATTTACCTGGCTGCGTCAAAACTGACCCAATGGCATATTTTGATGCATTAGTATGAACATAAAACTCAATAGTCCAAATTGGAGCTCGCAGTATCAGTGCAGAAGCTAAAGCTTTCTTCAATTTCTCAATGCTTCCAATGCCTCTATTGTCCAAATTGGTACAATAGCCAATATGTATATAGGTCTTGCTAAATTTGCAACGATTAGAATGAATATTCGATAGTAATTTGCATGACCCATAAACACATAGACTCCACAAATTGTTTTGGCGGTGGTAACTCCACAATGACTTTGATTTTGGAATAATCCATAGCAATGCCATGTCTTGATATCACATGTCCAAGAACAACTCCATGAGGGACCCAAATTTGACATTTTTTTGGATTTAAGAAGATTTGGGATTTGCGACAATGTTCAAATACTTTTCCAAGCGATCCAAATGGTGTGTATCGGCACTATGGACTCTGAGATCATCCAAGTAGCTTTCAAGGAATTTCTGCAAGTAGCCTTTGAAGGCCGTGACTCTTTGAAATGAACTAGGTGCATTACAAAGTCCAAACGACATAACTTCATAAGCATAAGTTCTCCATTCTATTACAAAAGCTGTTTTATGACAATCCGCAGGTGCGATTTTAACTTGGTTGTAACCAGTAAATCTATCCAAAAAACTGTATGCTTCCGCTCCAGCAAGTCGGTCCAATATGCTTTCAGTAAAGGGTAACGGAAAATGATCTTTTCACATCACTTTATTCAAGGCTTTGAGATTCACACAAATTTTCATCTTCCCATTTTTCTTAGGAACGGCGACAATTGGAGAAATCCATTCCATATGCCCGATTTCATAAATAAAATCGACTTCAAGTAATCTTTGCCAACTCTTTCAAACTTTTGCCAAATTCACAAATGATGATTTATTATAAATAGAGTCCTCAGAGAAGTCAGCGAAGGTTTCGACGAAGGTTGCAAGAGTAATATTGTTATTTTTGCAAAAAAGAGTCTTTTTTGACAAAAATAGATCATTATGACAAATGGCCTAAGCAAGCGCGCAACCAACAATATCTCAAAATCGTGGTTTCTATCAACGATCTCGCTCAGCCAGAATGGATTTTCCTTCTAGTTCTTCTCTAATCGATAGACTCGATGGAAGCAACTAGCATCTTTGAAAATTCAAAATGAAGGTCATACTACTAGCCAAGGAACTGTCGGACATCATTGATGGCACATAAGTTAAACCTGAAGATGATGCAGCGACTATCACTAAATGGAAGCTAAAAGATGGCAAGGCTTTTGCCATGATCACTCTCAACATCAAAGACAATCAGTCACATAAGAGCTGCTCAGACTACTAAGGATGCATGGGACATGCTAGCAACACTCTACGATATCAGAGATGTCTCCTCCAAACTCCATTTGAGGAAGAAATTCTTCACCCTGAGAATGTCTGAAAGAATAAGTGTTTCGAGGCACATCAACACTTTCCAAGATCTTATGGAGCAGATGATTGCGATTGGCTCAGTCATTGAAGATACAGATGTTGTTATGACTCGATTATCAAGTCTTTCTGAGGCTTATAAAAATTGGGTCCTAGCAATTTCGATCCAGGAGATGATCACCCTTTCAAGAGTGATCTCATTACTCCAACAAGAGGAGGCCAGAAGATCTGCAACCTCCTTAGGCACAGGGTTGGATTCTCAAGCGATCTAACAATTACCAAATACAACAAAAGAATGAGAGGAGGAGGAAAAGAGGTAGAGAACAAGGACATTCATTATCCATTTCGTAAGAGCCTCAACCGCTTGTATTTGAAATGAAGAGAAAACATGATTTACTAACTCGAGTAGGCCCCTCTTTATAGTGGAGAGGGGGGCCTTGGCCTCAAAATCCTATTGGTCCATTAAAATCTAAAAAGAGTGGGAAACTCTTGCATTAATTAGAGGACCCAATTTGAAATTGAAATTTGGTGGGAACCCCTATTCTATCCACTGACTTGACATTTAGACCCTACGACATTAAAAGTCCCACAAAAAAGCCTAAAGTCCTTTTATTGACTTCCTAATTATCAAATAACTATGTGATCTTCGGGTTGGACTTACAAACGCAGGGTGCCAAGTCCCTCTCACTTATTAACTCAGGTTAAGGTTGCCTTGGGATCTGCAAACTCTCCAACAACTGTAAACCTTTTTTGAAGACCCTCAGAGTTTTCGGATGCATGACCTTAATGCAAATTCCAAAGGAGACCAAATTGAAGTTGGACTCCAATAGTATCAAAACAATATTCATCATTATTTTTATTTAAACAAAGCTCATAAGTTAATGATCTTGTTATATATTTTTTAGCAAAGATGTGATATTTCTTGAAGATCAATTCATGAAAAGACAAGAATATAATCTCTAAAGAATGACGAAGTACTCTTGTTGTGACACTATAGAACTTCAAGTTCAAAAAATGCGATTATTGATAACAACTCTAAATAAGACATTGCAACTCATGAGCAATGAATTGAAGGACAAAATTTATAACCTCCTAGAAGATCAACATGAGTTTTACATAGCTTATCGAGTAAATTGATTAGTCTGCTTATTATTTAGTGCAAGAACCAACTACAATCAATTAAGCGCTCACTACTCAAGATTCTGATTCAAACTTATCTCAATAGAGTTATAGATGAAGATATGTACATGATACATCTAAAGGGTTATGCGCTTAATGGCAAATATAATCATGTATGCAAACTCCACAAAGCACAAGCAATCTGTCCTGAGCATGGTTCTAGAGAATGACTCTTTTCTCATTCATCAAATTTTTATTTTCGTTCATTTTTTTATCTATCTTAAAATAAAATATTTCTTCTTATTCAATGCTTATCTTCATCAATTGAGTAGGTTCATTGGGATTTTTCATCACAAAGTAATAATTCAAGAAAAATATGAATGTAATAGGGCATTACAACATAATAGATGCTTTCATGCATTGATTCTTTCTTCACTTTAGGATTGCCAAAATATGCTCATAGTTGTTATAGATTGTAGTTAGCTTCTTGAGCTCGCATTTTTGCCCGCTATTGTCTTGTGCTCACATCATTTGACTTGGATTTCTATAAATTCAATCTAAATAAATTATTATCTAGTTTTGTGTGTAGATTTTGTCAATGTTGCATACTTTATGCTTTTTGTCTGACTCTCTTATTGCTTTGTCTGACTGTCCGCTCTTCCACTTTTGAAAACAACCGCGCAATCACACTCTGTTTTGTGTTTGCCTACTGATGTTGTAAGCACGCACCCAAGGAATCAGTCGACCATCACTTTCGTGCGGTAGTAGAACCGTTCCGATCCGATTGTCGACCTATCCATTTCATTATTATCCATATTCCCCGACAGGGTAATAAATAATAATTAATTAAATCAAATAGAAAAATCGGAATGACGAAGCTTAGAAACAGAAAAATTCGAGAAGAAGAAAAAGAAAATTTCAAAATAATGTTTGAAAGATTCTTGATAGATACTCGAAAGGTGCTTCCTTCAAAATCCTTCGTCTGAGGTAATATTTCTTCAATCTGGAACCGTTAATACATGGTGGCAATAATTCACCATCTAGTGACTGAAGTTGGACAGAACCGTTTTTAAATACTTCGATAACCTTGTATGGTCCAATCCATCTCATATGTAACTTTCCTGAGAATTTTTGATGTCAAATGTCATATATCAAAGCATAATCATCAAAGCATATATCATTAACAATTTTAATACGAGTATCATGCTTTTCCTTTCGCTCCTCCTGTATTTTCTCTGTGATATCCTTTGAATTGTTTTGTGATTCGGACAGTTCCTCAATGGTTAACACTATTTTCTTAATACAATCTTCTTTTGTTCGTTCTGCTTGTATTCAAAAAGTTGGCACCTCAAATTCAATCGGAAGAATTGGATGCATACCATATGTAAGGAAATAAAGAGTTTGTTTCATTGTGATATTTTCGGTATTGTGAGTTTAGTTTTCCAATCTGATCAACTAGTTTCAACTATCTTGGTTAGGATCTTTCAGATGGTCTTGTTTGTCGATTCTGCCTGGCCATTACATCTAGGATAATATGGAGTACTTTTGCGATGGACAACAAGTTAATGGCATAGGAGATTATCGATCACTTCATTTAAGAAGTGTGTGCCTCTGTCACTAACAAGTTTGATTGGACAACCAAGACGCATAATAATGTTTTCATAAAGAAAATGTGCTACGGTCTGCGCATTGGTGTCCTTTGTTGCACGTGCTTCTACCCACTTGGTTGCGTAATCTATGGGTGTAAGCGGTGTGAAGTCTGCTTCTGTAGTCTTTTCGGATTATTGGCAAACATCACATGTTTTGATGATAGCAAAGGTATCCTTAAACAGTGATGACCACCATAACCTCGCTCTGAGTATGATCTTAGCAGTCACTTCAGGAGAGAAGTGACCACCACCAATCCCTCATGTGCCTAAGATATGATAGGACGTATCTCAGATTCCTAGCCACATCTACGTATAATATCGTCAATGCCTCTTTTATATAATTGTCTGGCTATGAGTTGAAAGGGTGCTGCCTTAAGCAAAAAATTTCCTTTTGCTACTATTTAGGCCTTCTTTGAGTCTGCCTATGCTGAGGAACTGAGTGATTTCCTCAGCCCACAAGGAAGTGGCATCGATCTGGAAAAGGCATGCATCAGGTAGATCATCGTTGACTGGTGCATCAGCCTTTTTGGCGTTGGGAAGTCTAGAAAGGTGGTCATCCATGAAGTGTTGTGTTCCTTTCCTGATGACTATGCGAAAGTTGAATTCCTCAAGTATTAAGAGCCATCGAGCTATGCATCCGGTTTTATAGGATTCATAGGAATATATGACAAGGATTGATGGTTTGTGTAGAAAGCAAAGGTTTGGCCTAGTAAACAGTGTCGGAGTTGATGTACGACATAGACCATGACCAATGCTTCTCGCTCTGTTGTTGTATAGTTTACTTTAGCAGGGACTAGTTGTCTGCTTAAGAAACGTGTCGGAAAATCTTTTCCATATTCGTCCGGTTGTGCTAGGATACCTCCTATGGCATACTTACTTGTGTCGTATGCACATGGAATTCCTTCGTGTAATCTGGGGAACAAAGTATGGGTGCGGTGGTAAGCATTGTTTTCAAGTCCTCAAAAGCTTGTATGTGCTCTTCAATCCATCTAGGGTCGACCACAACTAAATAAACGAGTCTTGCCTTACTGGCGTAGTCGATTATGAAGATGCGTTTATAGTTAGTATGGCCTAGGAAGACGTAAACTTCTTTCCCGTTGCGGGTAAAGGCATCTCAACTATAACCTTGATCTTTCAAGGATCTGTAGACATACCATCTGTAACCGAGGTTTTCTTGTTTGTTGAGGAGGCGGTGTGGTTGCCTCTCGAATCGATTCTTTGCCTATTGTATCCCAGACTTCCTCTAAATACATGTCCCATTGGTAGTCCTTTGGTTTAGGTTGATAGGTCATTGTGTTGGGTACTTTGGACGTGAGTTGCACATGAGCCAGAGGCCCCGACGACTTAATCTCCTTGGAAATAGATTTTGGTGTATAACGCCTTTCATTGAGATATAGGAGAATGTGTTCATCAGTATTGACTTCATCATCCAACGAGAGAATACCGTCTTCCGAAATATGGGCGGTGGAGACACTGGGTTCTCCTAGCCACCAAGTTATAGGAATTGGATCGATCATCATTAGTGGAATGATGGGTGTCTCTATGTCCGTAGAAGATGGTAGAATATATGTTTCTTCTGCAACGGTTTCTATTCAACATCTGTTGGAATCAGCATAGTCCATAGTGGCCAGTGCGTGAACCCCGTTGATTATATCGGTTGATCTTGTATAGTGTCCTTTTAATTGGACTGGAACACTATCGGATTCGTCATATGTTGTAGATGACCAATCATCATAAACCTTGGCGGGCTTTACGTGGCCAGCTGAGCTAACAGCGGACCATTTTTCATTGTTGCCAAAGGTTATTTTACTACGCTTCCAAAGATGGTTCGTGATCTATTTCTCTTTCAAAAATTCATTTTGAAATTCGTTGTATCGCCATTGTTCCACTCGTGGATCTGGGTAGTCTCTTGGTAATGTGAAAGTTGTCAAAGAGCTTCCATGGTATTGGTTTTTTACTTTACAATCGACCATAAAATGTCCCATTTCACCACAGATAAAACATATGTAGCTCATGGGTCCTGTGGCAATTGCATAGCCATCTTGGATGGCTAGCAATCCTGGATTTTCTGGTTTGGTGAATAGTCATCTCGTTTACATGAGCATGAGTTATCTTCATGATAGTGTGCTGAACTACCAAAAGTGGATGTGGTATCTGGATTGTATGTTTGATCGTAGGAGTGATTGACAAAATGTGTTGGAGCGGATTCTTTATGGGGTCGATGTTTCTGTGCTCCTATGTCTAGATGGCCCCTTGGAGGTGGTAAGAGTGCTAGTTGAGATTGAGGATCCTGCTTGGGTTATCTTGTCAACTCTTAAATATGACTTGCAGATTGTTTCATGGAGGATATTGATGTGATGGGTTTTGTGAAAAAAATTGGTCTCTAGGAGGCTGGTATCGTCCTCTTGATTGGTCGTGATGCTAATTTTTCAGATTGTACTAGCAGTAGAATGAGGTATGGCCCATGAAGTCACATATGTGGCATTTAATCAAGGAGGTATTAGAGACCGCTTGATAAGATCGGCACTCATTTCCCGTGTGTGCACCCCTACAATGAGGGCACCAGGTATTATCCCATCTATGATGGATCTGGCCAATGGGTAACTGACCTGGCTTGGAGCTCTGTATAGACTTTAGTGTTTTTTGAAACTCTTTCATAAGTTTCTCCATTGTTGTTGGTGTTGCTGGTTAAGCAACTCCATCTGAACTTTCCACAATTGTTCTTGAGTTTTCTCATTCAGTCGGTGTGCTCTCCGTTCTCTAGGTTCACTAACATCCGATCCCTCGTCCTCTTTTTGGATGGCGTCAGACATGGCTTGTTTTAATGATGTATGTTCATCATTAGATCTGAGTTCATGTCTGATCCATCTGGGAAGTCCGACTAGAAACCAGATGATGGGCATGGACTCCATTGGTTGTTCTTGTACTTGACTTTTTAAGCGTTGTGATTTGTGTATATCCAAATGGCACAGTATCCAAGGTAGTGGTATTGCAAAAAGACTAGTTGATAGCTATGGCAAAGGTCTGGTCAAATGTGGAGTTGACTTCCAAGTAGACACTCGACTAGGTTGAGATGTCAATGTAATGACTCGGTTGAGATTTGACAAATGGGCTCAGTCGAGATGACACTACAAAGACTCGATTGAGGTCTGAGTGATGGATTTGGTCGAGATCTGACAGAAATATTCAGTCGAGATCTGCGGACTAAAAAATTCAGTCGAGATTTGACTGAAGTACTCAATCAAGATTTGATGGAAGGATTCGGTCGAGATCTGATAGAAAACTTTGGTCGAGATTGGACTGAAAAAGTCGGTCGAGATGTGACTGAAAGATTCGATCGAGATCTGAGTGAGATATTTTTGATCGAGATCTTACAAAGAGACTCGGTCAAGATCTTAATGGAGAGACTCGATTGAGATCTTATGTGTTGAAATTTGGTTGAGGATGTAACCCTAGACTCGGTCGAGATGGTGAGTTAGGACTTCGGTCGAGAGTTTATGTGGAGTATCTGGTCGAAATGAAATATGGACTTGAGACGTAAGTTGTGGGACTCGACCAGGGGTGGAGCTTGAAGGCTTGGCTGAGGACGGAACTAGACACTCGGTGGAAACCAAAGCGATAGGCTCAGTCGAGATGAAGAGTGTGAAACCTCAAGAACCTTTTGGATTGCACATATATTTCATTTGTGTGTAGGTTGTGTGTCTGTTACTGGTGGGAATGGCCCCAAATATTCATAGATTCCTACTAAGAATCTGTGAACACAGTTAGCTATTCCCTTTTATGATTCTCTTACCTCTGAAAATCGGGTGTTTCTGTCTGTTCTAGGCGGTTGGCTCTTTAGATGTTATCTTCTTAGTTCAAAGCCCGATCAGGATGAAAGGATATGGTTTCAATTGTACTATGTTTCCCAACCTGTCAGTGGGATGCTCGGGTAGCATTCACTCCAGATACGTGCACACAATCAAAACATGCAACTCAAAACCCATTCATCAACAGATCTATGTGCAATACGGATGAATTCCAATCGATTCTTGCTGCTTCCGACTTCTAAAACATTAGAAAACAAACAAGATACTCAAATTAAGCTACAGATCAATAGAGCTAAAAGCAAGAAACAAGAAACTAAATATTTAACAGCATATTGAAAGACCAAGGATCAAGAAACACACATTTCTTGATTCTTGGTCAGCCCAAGAACATCAAGAACTGGAATGTCTAAGTTATGCAAGATCTACTCCACAATTCCAACCTATCTAGTTTACTTGTATGCTGAAATCTACATCAAGAAACACAAAACAAGAGTGCTATTCCACTCTAATCCACTTTACAAAATGAAAGAAAACAAGAAATTAATATATTCCACAAACAATCCACAACCACATTCAAAAAAATGGAAGTGCATGTTCATAAAAGAATCACTCAAGAGAACTATCATGAACAAGGAGCTTCAAGAATGCCAAGAAGTCGTGGAAGATCTTCTTATTTAAATCAAGAGCAAATGACATTACATGTAAAGCTCCCTCACAAGAGAGGGGGACTCTTAAATAAACTATGAGGCTGCCCATGTGGAGCCCTCGAAAATCAAATTCGGTCAATAAAAGTAGCCATCTTGCAATATGTCTCATGTTACATGTCTTGTTCACGTTCAGTTGTCGAATAGTTCATCTCAGAATCTGTGAGCTGTCAACCTGCAACCTGATAGGATAATCCTTCTTGTATTTACCTGGCTGCATCAAAACTGACCCAATGGCATATTTTGATGCATTAGTATGAACATAAAACTCAATAGTCCAGATTGGAGCTCGCAGTATCGGTGCAGAAGCTAAAGCTTTCTTCAATTTTTCAATGCTTCCAATGCCTCTATTTTCCAAATTGGTATAGTAGTCAATACGTATATAGGTCTTGCTAAATTCACAACGAATAGAATAAATATTCGATAGCAATTTGCATGACCCATAAACATGTAGACTCCACAAATTGTTCTTGGTGGTGGTAACTCCACAATGACTTTGATTTTGGAATAATCCGTAGCAATGCCATGTCTTGATATCACATGTCCAAGAACAACTCCATGAGGGAACCAAATTTGACATTTTTTTGGATTTAAGAAGATTTGGGATTTGCGACAATGTTCAAATACATTTCCAAGCGATCCAAATGGTGTGTATCGGCACTATGGACTCTGAGATCATCCAAGTAGCTTTCAAGAAATTTCTGCAAGTAGCCTTTGAAGGCAAACTGCATGACTCTTTGAAATAAACTAGGCGCATTACAAAGTCCAAATGACATAACTTCATAAGCATAAGTTCTCCATTCTATTGCAAAAGCTGTTTTATGGCAATCCGCAGGTGCGATTTTAACTTGGTTGTAACCAGTAAATCCGTCCAAAAAACTGTATGCTTCCGCTCCAGCAAGTCGGTCCAATATGATTTCAGTAAAGGGTAACAGAAAATGATCTTTTCACATCACTTTATTCAAGGCTTTGAGATTCACACAAATTTTCATCTTCCCATTTTTCTTAGGAACAACGACTATTGGAGAAATCCATTCCATATGCCTGATTTCATAAATAAAATCGACTTCGAGTAATCTTTGCCAACTCTTTCAAATTTTTGCCAAATTCACAAATGATGATTTACTATAAATAGAGTCCTCATAGAAGTCAGTGAAGGTTTTGACGAAGGTTGCAAGAGTAATACTGTTATTTTTGCACAAAAGAGTCTTTTTTGACAAAAATAGATCAATATGACAAATGGCCTAAGCAAGCACGCAGTCAACAATATCTCGAAGTCGTGGTTTCTATCAACAATCTCGCTCAACCATAATGGATTCGCCTTCTAGGTCTTCTCTAATCGATAGACTCGATGGAAGCAACTAGCATCTCTGAAAATTCAAAATGAAGGTCATACTACTAATCAAGGAACTGTCGGACATCATTGATGGCACATAAGTTAAAAATGAAGATGATGCAGCAACTGTCACTAAATGGAAGCTGAAAGATGGGAAGGCTTTTGCCATGATCACTCTCAACATCAAAGACAATCAGTCACATAAGAGCTGCTCAGACTACTAAGGATGTATGGGACATGCTAGCAACACTCTACGATATCAGAGATGTCTCCTCCAAACTCCATTTGAGGAAGAAATTATTCACCCTGAGAATGTCTGAAACAACAAGTGTTTCGAGGCACATCAACACTTTTCAAGTTCTTATGGAGCAGATGATTGCGACTGGCTCAGTCATTGAAGATACAGATGTTGTTATGACTCTATTATCAAGTCTTTCTGTCTCTTTGATGCAAACTTTGGTTTGCCTTGTTGAAAAGGTGTTGCAGAACCTTAAACATAATTAGTAGATGCATCATCTTGAAATATAAACAATACTTCCTGAGAAGGATCTTCAACATACTTTATGTTCACAGCTCTACACTCTTCTGTAGAATGTCCAGATGTACCACATTTTGTATACCATAGTCCTGTATCCAAAGAAGAAGCTTTCGGTCTCTTGTCTGCAACTTTTGAAATTTGAACTTTCATATCGTTGAACTTCTTGTTAAGATCAGCCATGTTACTTTTCCAAAGCTTTTCAACTCTAGAAGTTGTAGACTTATCCTCATGATTTTTACCATCTTCTTTTCGTTTGGACTTATGTTTTTTTCTTCGATCGGTATCATCAGTTTTGGTATCTGATGAGTCATTAGAATCAGATTCAAAACTTGAAGAACTTGAACTGGAATCAGATTTGGATTCATCTTCACTGTCACTGGAGTCATGCTTAGATTTTCGAGTACGTCTAGTAGAACGTCTTTTACGTGCCAAATTGGAAGTCTCATAATTCTCAGCACTCGCAATGACTGCTGATAAAGAAGTCAAAACAAATCATTCATCATTTGCTGGAATGTTGCTAAAGCATTCATTTAATCCAAATTTTGTTTCATTTCATTTTATTTCATTTCATTTCATTCGAGCTGTTTCTTCTTCCCATCGGTGGAGCAAAGCTCGTTTTGTGTCATTTCATTTCGATTCGATTCGTTTCACTTTGCGATTACTTCGCATCACTATAGATGTTTCATACGTGGTGAAACCGGCCATTTCATGGATGATTGTCTAGTCAAGACCAAGTACCATGCCGAGTAACCTGATTGTGTTCGAAAACACAATTTCAAAAACCATCCTCAACAACCCAACAAGATCCTACATGCCCGACATGTCAATTATGAATCATGATAGGATCCTCATGACCACACCAGATGAGCACCATAGCAACCAACAGTTAAACCTGCTGCTCAATCAAGAAGTTTATTAAAAACTTCTACATTACCATGACATTTACCAGATCGATAATCGAACATAGACGTTATATGAAATGAGTAATTGCAAGACGTAGAGGAAACCGCTATTCCATCATCTGCTTCTATTCCTAGACAAGAGCGACCTCCCCAGGGAATTGATATTTTCACTACACTCCTGCAATCTCAAATCTATATGTCTTTCTGTTTTTTGATGAGATTTCCAACACCAAGATATAACAAACCAAATCTGATTCATTTTACAAATCTCCTAGTTCAAAAGATACTAATGGGATTAGCATCTTTTCCTTCTATACATTTCGAGCCATATCTTACAATATCTGCTATCAATGATGGTGGATTTAGTGTCACCAACCCTGTCTTGTTTTTTACAAGGGCATATCAGAGTAAGTCTCATTACTCTACAAAACCAATGGGATATTGCAATTGTCAAAGTGAGTTATCAATGTTGATGAATGCAAGTTTTGTTCGAAAAGTGCCATACAGTTCTCACTCTCTGTACTGTTTGTTTATTTCCTTGTCTCTCTTCACCCATTTCGTGTTATTGATTTTTGCATGAGAGATAGCTACTACACAAGAGTCTTCAATAGAGTATCTTAAGAACACATTTTCATCCATGCATCCAACTTCAGATCACCTTGTACAACATTTAAGGTCTTTGGGCATACTAAAAATTTGAGAAATCCCTGTCACTTCAAAGTTGATTCCTACATCTCATCGTCATATTCGACCTTGAGTCAACTAAAACAAGATCGAAACAAATTCAGTTAAAATTTGTTCAATCTTTAGTATCTTCACATGTGTCAACTGCGTATGCTGATCCAGTCTTGAGCATGCAAGTTATAGGTAACAACATCCCCACCAACAGATTTTTTTTTTTTTTTGGGGGGGGGAGTGAATATGCAGGCATCCACTGGAGCAGCCACATAGCCAGCAACAACATCAGTAAGATCACAACCAAGGTCACGAAACCAAAGACGACAACAACAAGAAAACAGATGAGCAATCCAAATAGACTTTATCCGAAGAATTACCCCAGTCATGACGAATATCCTTCAGAAGATGGAAGTACAAGCATTGGAAAATCATCCCTTCTTCAACCAGCCTCTTGCCACAACATCTGCACCCATTTTCATGCCTATCGCCCACACCATCTACCATTGTCACCACTGCCACCACCCTTCCTTCCATTTCTCTGTTTTCCATCATCTCGTTATCCATCTGAGAAATTTCCAGTCTTTCCAGAACCTGATAGTTTAGCTGAAGCGACTAAGAGATCATTGCAAATGTCTTGCAGAGACCAACTACCACCTACATTGGTTGGTCAACTAGAAAAAATTTAGTAAGTAGGCAAAGCAGCTAGAAGACATGAGAAATAAAACAAAGAAGCTGACGAGGAAAGGATGAAACTTAAACAACAGTTGAGTCGAATCGATCTTAATCAAAAGAAACTCTCTGGAGCAATGATAGTTGAATCTCCTCTTATGAAGCCGAAAGAGATCCAAAGTAATGGATCAAAGGAAGAAAGAGCTGCATAAAAGGAAATGGTAAAGATGACAGTGAGTCTGCAAAATAAATTGAGCTCCTCAACCAGCAAGTGGTGGTCAAAGCTCGACATTGCAAGGGTCCAAGATTGCAACTGTAGAACTATCAGTTCCTTCCCCCTACACCAAGCCTTCATCATGTTTCTCTATCATCACCAAACCATCTGTCCAAATCTGTTTCTACCAATGTGTTGATGAGTCCATTTTCTTGAAGACTGTTAACCGAGATTTGTGCGACCTACCAATTGAAGGTTCTCCTCTTCTTGTCAAGGCAAGATCATGGACAAGATTGGAACTTCAACTGAGAGAAGAACTGTGGGAATGCCTAGAGGCAATATGGAGGGTACAGACCTCCCAGAAGCTAGCACCTACCAAGGAACAAAAGATGAAACTGTCAATGGCAGATACAAGTGAGAAAATGAGACACGAGGGAGGCACTCAGGCATAGAAGTCGTAAAGCTGCTGAGAGCTCTCCAATTTTGAAGACATCATCCATTTGCAAGAATAGGACATTCTGGTTACATTGCGACAGATTACAAAAACCAGTTTTCTGGTGAAGATTGGCAGCAATAAGCACTTGGTTTTATGCAAGCGAATGAAGATCTACGCTATTCCAAGTGACGATTGAAGATGCCAATGCGGAAGTGGAGCGACATCATTCAATATGAGTTGCAGTGGGTCCTGCAACGCATTAGGAGTGGGATGATGTTGGCTTATTCTGAAAAATCCCCAAGATACTCACGACCAGCGCTAACCAAGAGCACCTCTCACCTTAGATCGAGGAGGTCTCTGAGAAGACAAGACGAACGAAGACTAAGAGCCCTGTATCAGAATCAAGAAGTACTAGTTAAGTATGACAAGCAAGAACTGTGTAAGCCTCATGATGAATCCCGAAAGATGGCATGACCATGTAGGGACTAGTATTTCTAGGCAATGTAATAAATGCAAGTAGACCCCTCTTAAAGAAAGTAGAGTGAGCCACCTTTTGATGGTGATTTCTAGTGGAGAGCATAATTTCACTTGTAATTTGTGAAATGTGGAAATGCCACTAGGATGCCACCTAAGGAGCTCTCTTGTTTATTTAAGAGACTCACCCTTTGTAGAAGAGAGCTTTTTGTGTAATGCATCTACTCCATGTCCAAATGAGAAGAGCCTCCACGAGTTTGGTGCATCCTTTGAGCTCCTTGATCATGATTGTTTTCTTGAGTGATTCTCTTATGATCATGCCCTTCCATTCCTTTGTGTGTGGTTGTGGATCTTAGTTGTGGATTAGATTTCTTGTTTTCTTGTGGATCAATATAGGAATTTGCATTAGAAATGTGGTGTAAATATTGCATATTCTTGACATTCTAGTTCTTGATGTGAATCAAGAAATGAGTGTTTCTTGGTCCTTGGACTGTCAAAATGATGTCTAGTTTAGTTAGTTTCAGTTTCTTGCTTCATGTTTGTGGATTAATGCAAGTGTAGTATAGTTTAGGATTTGATTCAAACTTGTTTTGCAGCATTAAGGTAGGATTTTCATTGTTTGTTCAGTGGATCTACACACTGATTTCTTGGTTGTATGCATGATCTGCATGATTTGGTTTGAAAGCATGTGATTCTAGTGCAAGATTGACCTTCCTTGGTGTCCTCCAACAGGCAGGACATTTACTACAACGTTCATCAGTCCTTTCTGCTTGATTTGGGCCTAAAAACAAGAACGTTCACCACCAAGAAGTGCCCATTGTAGCCTGGTAACAGGCAGAAATGGTTCCATAACAAGAAGTAAGAGAAAGAACCAGCCAACTGATTCTCTAAAGCAGGGAATTAGTAAACAAGGCGGATCCTCAAGATCTTGGTTACTTTGTTGTTCCTCCTCCATCCTAGCATGATATTTGACATCAAGGTGGTCTGTACCCTCCATATTGCTTCTAGGCGTTCCCGCAATTCTTCTCTCAGTTGAAGTTCCAATCTTGTCGATGCTCTTGCCTTGACAAGAAGAGGAGAACCTTCAATTGGTAGGTCGCACAAATCTCGGTTAACAGTCTTCAAGAAAATGGACTCATCAACACATTGGTAGAAACAGATTTGGACGAATGGTTTGGTGACGGTAGAGAAACATGATGAAGGCTTGGTGGAAGAGAGGAGGAACTGATAGTTCTATAGTTGCAATCTTGTACCCTTGCAATGTCGAGCTTTGACCACCACTTGCTGGTTGAGGAGCTCAATTTGTTTTGGTTTGAAAGAATGTGATTCCGGTGCAAGATTGACCTTCCTTGGTGTCCTTCGACAGGCAGGACATTTACTACAACGTTCATCAGTCCTTTCTGCCTGATTTGGGCCTAAAAACAAGAACGTTCACAACCAAGAAGTGCCCATTGTAGCCTGGTAACAGGCAGAAACGGTTCTGTAACAAGAAGTAAGAGAAAGAACTAGCCAACTAATTCTCTAAAACAGGGAATTAGTAAACAAGGTGGATCCTCAAGATCTTGGTTACTTTGTTGTTCCTCCTCCATCCTAGCATGATATTTGACATCAAGGTGGTTAGTTGCACTTTCATCCACTTTGCAAACTTGTCATTCATAAAAAATAGCATCCCTACTTACTACAATCTTTCTATTGATGGGATTGAAGACTCTATATCATTTGTTACTTTCACTATAACCACAAATATACCTTTGATAGAAGTGGCGTCATCCTTCTTCCTTGTCTCCAAGGATTGGTGAACATAGCAAGTAGATCCAAATATTTTTAGATCTTTGAGATTCGGCCTCTTACCATATAGAGCTTCATATGGTGTGATTCCTCCAATAGCTTTGTTGGGAAATTTATTGCACAAAAAGTTAACACGAGAAATTGCCTCACCCCAAAATGGTTTTGGTAGAGAAACTTCTAGCCTTAAAGCCTTAGCACACTCACATAGAGATCTATTTTTCCTCTTGGCCACTCCATTTTGTTGAGGGGTATAAAAACAAGTTGACTCTCTCTTTAGGCCATTAGCATTACAAAACTCTCTCATTTTGTTGAAAATATACTCTCCTCCATTATTAGATCTTAATACCTTATTCTTGGTATCAAGTTGATTTTCAACTAGAGTTTTGAGCTTTACAAATAAATCATGATAAATTTTACATTTTTTAGGACAATAATGATTGTACTTAACAATCATAGAGAGTTATTGGTTGCTTAATCAATGGATCTATCAAGTTCTACACATTAGATCTTGATCTAGATTCACTACACATGGATTTAAGCAAGAGCAATGGATCAACACATCATAAATTTGTGAGAGCGGCCTCACACGTGTGGAGTACTATCCACAGTACGGCCTGCACTTGAAACAACAAGTACAATAGTCTAGATAGCATTCACTCATACAAATGACTAGAAATCTCACAAAAGTGTAGAATGCAAAAGTCTCATCAATCTTTTTAGCAGAATGATGATCCTTCTATGGATCAAGTACATACACGAGTCTGGTACAGTCCAGCAGGTCTTCACACGTGTGAAGAGTGCCACATCACTCGGATCTATCCATTTGATCCATCCTTGATCCTTATCCAAAAGTTGACCTTCTAGAATATGGCTAAAATCCAAAAAGCTAGTCTCCTAGAATATAGGAATATTTCCTACAAAATAGGATCTAAGAAAAATGGTCAACTCTTATCTTCTAGTACTCTATACACACGTGTGAACATCCACTTGCCATGTGGGAGCATTTACTCATGCACATGCAAGGAAAAGCTAATTTCTAGGTGACTAGTCAACTTGACTAAAAAACTAGTCATATCATGTTCACACTAACTAGATTGATACAAAATCAATTTAGATATATACAAGTATGAAAAGTATATTCTTTAACACATGGGAACAAGCTCCACACGTGTGAAATCAGATCATCAACATTATTCTAATGTTTGATCAACATTTACAATAACCAATGTCAAGTGAGAAGTGACAATTTTCAACAAAACAAACACCAAAAATTTTGAAGACAAAAGTTAGATCCAAGAAAATCTTGAGTGATCATCAATGAATGATATATATTCTTTAGCACCACCATTAGATTTAGGTGCAAAGCTATACACATCCGAACGTATGACTTCAAAAGGAGTGGTAGAGCTTGTGGTAGATATTGAGAAAGGAAGCTTATAAGTTTTTGAGAGACTAATAGCCTCACAAAGCTTACCACATCTTGGCAACTCCTTGGGGAGGACGAGAGCAAGTTCCCTTGCACACATTGATTAATATCTTTACCAAAGGACTTGGCAAAGGAAAGTTTCAAAAGTTTAGAGAACTTCTAGGAGTAATAGATAACACATTAAGGGGGAGTGTTATAATTAATGTTTATTTGATACCCCTTAAAGATAGTCTGGCCATGCCTACGTGCTTTTATAGGGTCCATTACTATTTATAATAATTTGTTTCTTTATTGCTTATGGATGTAGGTTGGCACACTGAAACTAGATTTGGATCTATTTTAGTACTTAAAAATTCACCTTGGGTCTTTACCCAATATGCATGGCGACTGATCTCTCTACATGGCAACCAGGTGTCTCAGGCCTAGAATAGCAACTAGAGAAACTCAAGAGGGGGGGACACCTACGGTTGGGTGGATCATTCCCACCGACCATCAAAGTTTGGAGAGCTCCTGGAGATGGGAGTGTAAGAATTACTATAGTGATCATGAAATTCATGTAAGTGGAGATGAGTTGCAAGATGTATTGGTTGATGAATTTGAGTCTTGTGATGATGAATAAACTATATATGTCTCATCCATTCTTGTGATAAAATAATAATAGTTTACATAATTGCATACATATAATGTTTCTTAGACCCTTACATATTTATACATTCTTGCATTTCTTAAGTTCATCTTGAGTTCTATCTTGTCATTACTTTAGATTCAATTTAAATCAAATGCTTTCAATATAATCTAATGCTTAATATCGATTGACCAAAGGAATACAATTAGTGAGCATACGTTGATTATTTTTATATGCTGCAAAAGCATTTTCCTTTTGAAAATATCCTCACTATTGAAAATCTATAAAAGCAATATATTCACATCCTCATTCTGGTCGGAACGTACTAGGTCAAAATGACAATTTTTTTTTCAAATAAGAAAAAGTTGTAGATATACACATGCTGGTTGCGATCTTCCTTCGTCTACTCAATACAAAATGTTGACAATATGTAAATGCAATTAATCACAATCAACTATGCACAATCATGCAAATTATATACGTCGTCATCTTACTAATATCATGAAAAGAGAACATGAGAAACAATTACAAATCAAGATCTTTGCATCATCCGAGTAGGTGTGTGTAACTATCTCACATGCCAAATTTGAAACAAAATTTGATATTACATTCAACCACGCTTACTAAAATTTTCAGAAAATGATGGCTTATGAATATATCACTCAAGGGTGATTACCAATTATCTTCTCAACCATATAGCTTCATGTGCTGCACTACACATTGCCTTATACTCTGCTTCTGTGGTGGATAGAGCAATTGTACTTTGCTTCTTACTGGACCAGGAAAAGCAACTACCACAAAACTGGAATACATACCCTGTGGTGGATCTACAATCATCATAGTCACCTCCCCAATCCGCATCCACATAACCACACAACTCAGGTTACCCATCATGCTTCCTATAAATCAAGCCATGATCTAAAGTGCCATTCACATAACGCAAAATGCGTTTAGTTGTCTTCCAATGCATTTCCGTAGGTGCTGCCATAAACTGACTTACAATGCCAACAACATAGCATATATCTGGTCTAGTTGTGGTAAGGTAAATCAAGCTCCCTGCTAATTGCCTATACAGTGTAGCATCAAATGACTGTGACTCATCAAGCTTAGAAAGCTTTTTACCTGGTTCAATAGGAGTATTTACTGGTTTGCAATCCTACAACCTAAACCTGTGCAGCAACTCTTTGACATACTTCACCTCTGCTAAACCCACTTCGTGTCATTTTTGCCACACCTCTACTCCAAGGCAATAATGCATCAGGCTGAGATCTGTCATCTCAAATTGTCCATGAGGTTTTTCTTGACCATATCTATCATCTCTTGATTATTTCCCGTAATAATCAAGTCATCAACATAAAGAGCAATCAAAGCAACCATACCATCAAAGCATAAGACATATAGATTTGGATCAGAGTGTGTTCTCACCATCCCCTTTGAACGAAAGTAGGCATCAATCCTACTGTACCACGCACGTGGTGCCTGTTTAAGACCATAAATTGCTTTCTTCAAGCGACATACTTTATTTTCCTATCCCTTTGTTACAAAGCCTTCAAGTTGATTCATGAACATCTCTTCTTCTAACTCACCATTTAGAAAAGCAGATTTCACATCCATCTGATGCAAAGGCCAACCGAAATGTGAAGCTAAAGCAACAAGTAGACGTAGAGTATTCCACTTACATATTGGTGCAAAGGTCTCCTCATAGTCAATGCCTTTACTTTGTGCATACCCTTTGATCACCAATCTTGCCTTGTGCTTTGCTATACTTCCATCTGCATGGTACTTAGTTTTGTATACCCATTTGCAACCAATGAGTTTCTTGCCTACTGGTGGTTCTACTAAGTCCCATGTGCTATGTCATCATTCTTCACTTCACCATAAGTCGAAGGTTCTTTGCTTTGAATAATTCTAGATAGGAGAGCATAATTTGCTTCATACCTTTCAGGTTGTGTCTTTTCTCTTGTTGATCTTCATAGCTCTCCCTGGCTACATGATCTTGGAAAGTCATCCATGTCGCGGCTCTCCAACAATCTCTCAAACCACTTAGGGAGCTTCATGTCAGGTGATCGTCTTCCTGGTGAAAATGTATCTCACGGTACATCCTTCTCCTTGCGTTTGTCACCTGTGACTTCAATCCTTCTTGCACCAAAAGGTTTGTCCCTACCTCTCCAACCTGTCTCTTGAGGTTGAGTAGTAGTATCTTGAGATGTATCCTCTTTTTCATCACTTGGAAGGTCAATGAATGGATCATCATCGGGAGGTATCCTCACTATACCATCTTTCCCATTGGATGTATCTATTTTCTCAGCATCCTCGTCTTCATACATCTTGGATTCATCAAAGATATCATCACGGCTTACATGGATTTTGTTTTCCACTGGATCAAAACATCTATAGCCCTTCACACGATCATCATATCCTAGGAATATGCACTTGATAGCTTTTACATCAAGTTTACATCTCTCTTCCTTTGGAACGTGTACAAAGGCCTTACATCCAAAGATTCGCAAGTGGTTCACCTTTGGTTTCTTCTTCGTGAATGCTTCCTCATGTGTTATCTTTGGTATGGCCATGGTAGGACTTCTATTTTGAAGATAGACTGCCGTACTACATGCTTCTGACCAAAAATCTTTTGGTAGTTTCATCTCAGCTAGCATAGATCTAGCACTTTCCACAATCGTACAATTCTTGCGCTCAGCTACACCATTGAGAGCAGGAGTATGAGCCTGCGTAAATTGTTTTTTAATCCCACATTGATCACAAAGATCATTGAAGTCATTAGACTTGTACTCACCTCCACTATCTGATCTTAGGACTTTGATCTTCCTACCTGTCTGATTTTCGACCAATGCTTTGAGCTCTTGAAGTTGTCAAATGCATCTGATTTCTTCTTCAAGAAGTAGATCCACGTCTTACATGACATACATCAATAAAGGTCATGAAATAGAAGGCTTTACCTAAGGACATGGTCCTTATAGGCCCGCATAAATCTGTGTGGATTAAATCTAGGATGCTCTTTGCTCTTGCAACACCCCCTTTTTTGAACTTCTCTCGATGCTGCTTCCCATATACACAAGATTCACACATCGATTTCAAGTGATCTTCTATGGTAGGCAATCCTATAACCATCTCCAATTTTTTCATCAAACTGAGGCTTCTCAGGTTCAAGTGACCAAGCCTCTTATGCCACAACTCAGTTTGCGATGGAATGGATGATACAAGTCCATGTTGCCCCTTGATTGTAGCATTCAACCTGTACAATTTTGTATTGGGCTCCCTTACTCCATCCGCAATAACTTTTTTGGTTCACATCCTTCACAAAGCAACGATCATGGGCAAATTCTACTTTCAACTTTTGATCAATAATGACTCCAACCAAAAGTAGATTTTTCTTAAAACCTGGTATGTAAAGTACCTCCCTGATCATCCTGATTTTGCCATCATGTAGTTGGATTGAAACGGTGCCTATCCCCTTGATCTTGCACACCTCACCATTTGCTTGTGAAATGGACGTTCCATTATCCAACACTTTCAAGCTACTGAACCAATTCTTGTTACCTGTCATGTGTCTTGTGGCTCCCGAGTCAATATACAATGCCTGATCATCTTGATTAGATGACAATGCAGATATGAAGATGCTAGAGTCTTCAATCTCACCCTCATCAACAAGGTTACCTGCTTGTTTTGGTTTCCCCTTGACTTGTTCCGCCAGGAATTTGCGACATTCACTCTTTCAGTGGCCCTTTTTACCACAATGGAAGCACTTGTCTTTCTTCTTGGTCTTACTGGAAGATTCCTCATCCTCCTGAGTCTTGGCAAATTGTTGTCTAGACTTCTTCTTGCCCTTGCCCTTGTCTTGTTTTTGGCGTGTCGCAAGTGCTTGATCGTCAGTATTTTGACCTCTAGCTTTCACCATTTCTCGTCATTGCTCTTCCTGCATCAAGATTCATGTGAGCTCGTCAAAGGTTGGCAATCTTTCTCTTGATGCTATTCCACTCACAAACATCTAATAGGATGCAATGCCGCACAATGCATTGTGCACCAACTCCACGTCACGTATGCGCTCACCAATAGAATGCAGTTCATCCCTCATTGTCTTGATTCTGGTCATGTACGTCTGAATGTGCTCTCCTTGCTCCATTCGGGCACTATTTAGCTTTGACTTCAGAAACATGATTCTTGACGGATTTAACGTCTCGAACTGCTCTTTTAGCACATCCGATGCATGTCTGGGTGTAACAACATCACAAATGTGGGTAATGATGTGATCCTTAACTGATAAGTTAATGAAGGTCAAGGCTTTTCTCATCTTTTTGTCGAGCACTTTGATATCCGCTTCATTTGGCGGCCTTCTTTCATCACCTGTGACGACTTCCCACACATCTTTCTCCATCAGGATGTTTTTCATTTTGAATTTCCACACTGCATAGTTGGAAATCCTGTCCAATTTGCTACTTTCACTCAAAATGGACTCTCCCATGTTTGCCATCGCAAAACTGCTTGAAACTTCTGCCGAAGGCTAAAAGCAGTATGCCGAGGCCAACTGTGATGTCAGAAGTTGAAAATAATGAGTTGCACTTTTTCCTTTACCAGGCCACTCACCGCTTTCCCACCAATTTGAAAGCCAAATCGGCGTCGCCTTCTGAAATGCACTCAGTCGTCAACTCCCAACTACGTGCCCAGTGGAATGGTGAAATCACTTTTGGTGCACTCTGAACACTTTCTCCGCTGCAATCACTCCGTTTTGTTGTATTGTACTTGCAGGTATAGTCCGAGTGCCCTTCGTTTGGAGGTTATAGCCTTTCGTTTGGGTCAAAACGGACAAAGGACCCAAAAATAGGGATTTTCTTTGTTTTTGAACTGTTTCTTCACCCTGAAGAAACTTAACTCTTCACTTGTGAAGGGACCCAACTCCAATTATAGTATGAAAATTTTTAATGAAGTTGAAGGCCAAAATACACTTCAATTCTTCAGGGCCCACTTCAGCTAAATCCAATAATAGGTTTCAATTTTGTGGTCCAGATGCAATTAATCATGTCCGTCGATCGTTGTGGAGATGATCTTGTGGACTTCCTTGCATCAGTGCGTCGAACTACACTTCTGAAGCCGCTCGACACTTCAAAACACTAAGCTGCTGCCCCCGTTCGTCGCTCGTGAGCTCCACGCTCTTCTCTGTCTACGGTCGTGCCTCCCCAAACTGGTTTTTGCTTGATCAATTTCGTTTTTGGATTGATTTGAGCATGATCTGAGGCCTGGAGCAGGGTCGCCCTACTGATAACAAGTCTGTAGAGTGTTCAATCATGAAATTCCGTGGAGAAACGGTGATTTTAGCTCAACTTGACAAAGTGGCTTTTTTCACCTTTTACCGCAAATCTGCTGGGTTAACTGTCTGGAGACAAATCTTTGACATAAACCTCAGAATCTCTCCATGGCTAGTTGACAATGTAATTAGCTTCTTCCTGTCCTTACGGCATCCAAAACGGTGCACAAACAGCGAAGAAAGCACCAACTATGTATAAAAAATCGAAACCCCAAACCCGGTTTCAATTTTCAACTGGCTTCAAAATTGTCAATTTTTCACCAAATTTTTTCCTGTCTGATGCTATGCACAGGCTAATAATCCCACTGCATGTGGAAGGACACCTGGCTGCTACCAAAGTTGAATCCTATCAGCTGGCAAATGAAGTTCCCTACTACCAATCAGCTTATACAGTTGTTGCTTCTCAGGCTACATAGCTTACCAATATCATCAATCAGCAGACTATTTCAATGGAAGGAATCACTCACTGGCTGGAGGAGGAATGCTTGAAGCGTCACCACATTTTGTATGAAGTCTCAAAGCTTGCAAATGAAAATGCCCAGCTAAAAGTTTAGGTGAAGAAGCTACGGACCCATGTTGTTGTTGTTCGAACTTGAGTTAACCCTACGACTCTTTGTGGTCACTTCCTTTCTAGATGTGTTATCTTTTGAGTATCGGCCGGCCTATCTGGAGTATGTTTTTGATATGACATATGTGTCTGGTACTATATAGCTTTGAGATATGAAACAACATACTATGTTCAGCTACGCAAGAAGCAATTTGGCTAAGGAAGATGTTCGAAAGACATTGGAATTCTGTAGAGTAAGCTTGTTGTAATCAGATGTGATAGCCAGAGTGCTATACAACTAGCTAAATATCCTATATTCAATGCATGCATGAAAAAATAGAGATTAAATATCATTTCATTACAGAGAAACTATTATCTAATGAAATAGACGTAGTGCATTGTAAGATAGAGGATCAACTAGTTGTCATACTTACTGAAGGCGCTTTAAGTATTGATAAGTTTGAGTTTCTTAGAGAAAAGCTCTTTGTAAGAAAGATAAACTAGGGCTTAAGGGAGAGTGTTAGAGTAAGTAAGCCCGAGTTTATCTTACGGTTCCATGAACTTTTCTTGTTTTAGCAATTTTTCGAGTTTTTTCTGTTTACGTGATAGTTTGCATGAGTGCCAGTTTGACAACACATAGAAAGTAGAGTCGGGACACGCGTCCCCTAAAACGGGGACCGGATTGCCATGCAACGGTACCCCACAAAAACTAAAGTGTATATATGTACCTTACTTTACTTTCTGTGTTGGTTTGGCTCTTTTCTTACAAGTTGATGTACTAGAGTGATTGATTAAGATGTGTTAAGTTTCTCTTCTAACTTGATGCGCCTCTAAGCCCCCTCTCTTCAAGTATCAATTTCATCTTTCAGCTGTAGTTGGCATAATTTTCTCTCAAGCTTTTCTATGATTCTCGGATCAATCGCTCCCATCATTTCTGATTCATTTCTTACACTTGTTTTCTAGTTTCTCTTCAGAATCCTCAAGATAGATCCAAAATGTTGTACATGTATGCTTCCAAAAAATACAAGAAATGATGATATGCATTGTAATCCTTGCAAACTCAAGTACTGTACACTCCTTTGTACATCATTTAATTGCAAGTATGGGGACATGGGCTCATAAACAAGTTGTCAATGGCAACTCAAATTTTGTCACAACTAGCATGTTATAAAAAGAACAATGATAAGGAGCAGGCAATAATAGAGTTCATTCATGAACAAAATATTTATAAAGAGTGTTCTGAAACAAATAGGAGATCGATGACAAAACAAGAAGAAAATTTCAAAGTGAAACAAAATTGTTCTTAGAAGTTAAACTGTAGCCACCAGGATTACACTAACGTGCAATCAGGCCTTTGTACCTACTGCTGCTCATAAAATATATGATTGGCTTCTGGAACATTACCTTGTTACAAGCGAGAATAGGCTTTGGAAGCCATGCTTCTGAACAGGATAAGTCACAAAAATCTCTGAAATCATTTAGAGTGAGTTTAAGCATAGTTTAGACTAGTGAATTAAGTATATGTTAAGTCTAAAGCGTGCAACCAAAAGACATATCAAAGCACAATCATTCTCATACGTACTCAACAGATTTCCATCCTAACAAAAGCTTATATTATCACTTATCAAGAAAGATCTCATTACATGATCACTTCTCAGAGATTCACAGTACGTATAATCTCTTTGCATTCACTCTACTTTACTCACAAAAGACATACACTAGCAGCCCGAACTCATCATACTTATGAAACGTCTACCATCAATTATTCGCATAACTAATGCCCAAACTTAATCCTATCAGCTACCTAACTGTTAACCGTTTATCATGCCAGCTGATCCTGAAACTATTCTCAACAACTATCTACCAGAAAAAGTGTTCATTGAACTATGAACTCAACAGTAATATACTCTACATACTCAACAGTAGACGGCAAAAACCTGTTGTTCATGATAAGAATGTAGAAGTACCATAGTACGCTAGCCTCAAAGAAGAACCAATACATTCGTCCCAAGTTTCTTCTACAACAGCTCACGTCTTCTCGCAAATTTTACTCAGCTATTACCTCAGGATATTTTCAGAAACCAGCATATATAACCCAGCACGCCTACTCATACTTCTGTAGTGAGTAACGTATTGCAAGCTAGGTTGCCGAGTTATCTAGGTCTTCAAGATTTATCCCAAATAGACAATTAAATATTTTCCAACAATTCGTTTTCTTTGCCTGCGTTCTCTCCGCCTGATTTATAACAGCTACACCGATGGACGATCTTTGATTGATCTGAGCTTCTAACCGGGGAGGTAGCTTCAGTGGGACTTCATTGTCGACTACACAATTTTGCTTGGGCTTACCGGGAACTTCTTTGTGAATGCTTCCTCAGGTGTTATCTTTGGTATGGCAATGGTAGGACTTCTATTTTGAAGATAGACTGCCGTACTACATGCTTCTGACCAAAAATCTTTTGGTAGTTTCATCTCAGGTAGCATAAATCTGGCACTTTCCACAATCGTACGATTCTTGCGCTCAGCTACACCATTGAGAGCAGGAGTATGAGCTTGCGTAAATTGTCTTTTAATCCCACATTGATCACAAAGATCATTGAAGTCCTTAGACTTGTACTCACATCCACTATCTAATCTTAGGACTTTGATCTTCCTACCTGTCTGATTTTCGACCAATGCTTTGAAGCTCTTGAAGTTGTCAAATGCATCTGATTTCTTGTTAAAGAAGTAGATCCACGTCTTATGTGACATACATCAATAAAGGTCATGAAATAGAAGGCTTTACCTAAGGACATGGTCCTTATAGGCCCGCATAAATCTGTGTGGATTAAATCCAGGATGCTCTTTGCTCTTGTAACACCTCCTTTATTGCACTTATCTCGATGCTGCTTCCCATATACACAAGATTCACACATCGATTTCAAGTGATCTTCTATGGTAGGCAATCCTATTACCATCTCCAATTTTTTCATCAAACTGAGGCTTCTCAGGTTCAAGTGACCAAGCCTCTTATGCCACAACTCAGTTTGCAATGGAATGGATGATACAAGTCCATGTTTCCCCTTGATTGTAGCATTCAACCTGTACAATTTTGTATTGGGCTCCCTTACTCCATCCGCAATAACTTTTTTGGTTCACATCCTTCACAAAGCAACGATCATGGGCAAATTCTACTTTCAACTTTTGATCAGTAATGACTCCCACCGAAAGTAGATTTTTCTTCAAACCTGGTACGTAAAGTACCTCCCTGATCATCCTGATTTTGCCATCAGGTAGTTGGATTGAAATGGTGCATATCCCCTTGATCTTGCACACCTCACCATTTGCTTGTGAAACAGACGTTCCATTATCCAACACTTTCAAGCTACTGAACCAATTCTTGTGTCTTGTGGCTCCCGAGTCAATATACAATGCTTGATCATCTTGATTAGATGACAATGCAGATATGAAGATGCTAGAGTCTTCAATCTCACCCTCATCGACAAGGTTACCTGCTTGTTTTGGTTTCCCCTTGCCTTGTTCTGCCAGGAATTTGCGACATTCACTCTTCCAATGGCCCTTTTTACCACAATGGAAGCACTTGTCTTTCTTTTTGGTCTTACTGGAAGATCCCTCATCCTCCTGAGACTTGGCAAATTGTTGCTTAGACTTCTTCTTGCCCTTGCCCTTGCCTTGTTTTTGGCATGTCGCAAGTGCTTGATTGTCAGTATTTTGACGTCTAGCTTTCACCATTTCGCGTCGTTGCTCTTCCTGCATCAAGATTCCTGTGAGATCATCAAAGGTTGGCAATCTTTCTCTTGATGTTATTCCGCTCACAAACATCTGATAGGGTTCTGCAATGCCACACAATGCATTGTGCACCAACTCCACATCACGTATGCGCTCACCAATAGAATGCAGTTCATCCCTCATTGTCTTGATTCTGGTCATGTACGTCTGAATGTACACTCCTTGCTCCATTCGGGCACTATTTAGCTTTGACTTCAGAAACATGATTCTTGACAGATTTGACGTCTCGAACTGCTCCTCTAGCACATCCCATGCCTGTCTGAGTGTAACAGCATCACAAATGTGGGTAATGATGTGATCCTTCACTGATAAGTTAATGAAGGTCAAGGCTTTTCTCATCTTTTTGTCGAACACTTTGATATCCGCTTCATTTGGTGGCCTTCTCTCATCACCTGTGACAACTTCCCACAAATCTTTCTCCATCAGTATGTTTTTCATTTTGAAGTTCCACACTGCATAATTGGAAATCCCGTCCAATTTGCTTGCCAATTGTGATGTCAGAAGTTGAAAATAATCACTTGCACTTTTTCCCTTACCAGGCCACTCGCCGCTTTCCCACCAATTTGAAAGCCAAATCGGTGTCGCCTTTCAAAATGCACTCAGTCGTCAACTCCCAACTACGTGCCCAGTGGAATGGTGAAATCACTTTTGGTGCACTCCGAACACTTTCTCTGCTGAAATCACTCTGTTTTGTTGTACCGTACTTGCAGGTACAGTCCGGGTGCCCTTCGTTTGGAGGTTATAGCCTTTCGTTTGGGTCAAAACGGGCAAAGGACCCAAGAATAGGGATTATCTTTGTTTTTGAACAGTATCTTCACCTTGAAGAAACTTCACTCTTCACTTGTGAAGGGACCCAACTACAATTTCAGTATGAAAATTTTTAATGAAGTTGAAGGCCAAAATACACTTCAATTCTTCAGGGCCCACTTCAGCTAAATCCAACGATAAGGTTCAATTTTGTGGTCCAGATGCAATTAATCATGTCCGTCGATCGTTGTGGAGATGATCTTGTGGACTTCCTTGCATCAGTGCATCGAACTACACTTCTGAAGCTGCTGGACACTTCAAAACACTAAGTTGTTGCCCCCGTTTGTCGTGCGTGAGCTCCACGCTCCTCTCTGTCTACGGTCGCGCCTCCCCAAACTGGTTTTTGCTTGATCAATTTTGTTTTTGGATCAACTTGAGCACGATCTGAGGCCTGGAGCAGGGTCGCCCTATTGCTACCAAGTATGTAGAGTGTTCAATCATGAAATTCCGTCGAGAAACGGTGATTTTAGCTCAACTTGACAAAGTGGCTTTTTTCACCTTGTACCGCAAATCTGCTAGGTTAACTGTCTGGAGACAAATCTCTGACATAAACCTCAGAATCTCTCCATGGCTGGTTGACAATGTAATTAACTTCCTTCCTGTTCTTACGGCATCCAAAACGGTGGATAAACAGCGAAGAAATTACCGGTTATGTATAAAAAACCGTAACCCCAAACCCGGTTTCAATTTTCAACTGGCTTCAAAATCGTCAATTTTTCACCAAATTTTTCCCTGTCTGATGCTATGTATAGGCTAATAATCTCTCTGCTGAGCTTGGCAAGCCTCCATAAACTAGAAACCGTGCACCAGTGCTTCTCTTTCCATCTTCAACCCACCGTAAACCCCGAACTCTCTGAAGACAGATCTCCCGAAGCTCTCTTCAACGACGATGTTGTACTGTGTACACTCCCTCTATGGCTCTGATACCAACTTAGAATTTGCTTTGAACAGGAACACAGATCATGCTACACAGTAACACAGACAGAAAAACACTCTCCACAACAAGCTCACATAGCAACTATATTTCTCAAAATGAAATTACACTGTTCGTATAGTTGTTCACTCAGGCAACCCATGCATGACCCAGGTTGTCGTTGGCGGGAAGCATGTCCTGTCGACTTGCCTCGTGGCGAGGTCAACTAATCCTTATCAACTGATAGGACCCACAGTACAGTCACATAGTGATTCTACTTAATTCTAACTATTTTGTGCATTACTTAGTCTGAAGATCAAGGCATTCACGGATCCAGATTAAGAGGGGGTGTTGGATTTATTCTTCTACTCTCCTAAATCCCATATTAATCTAGCTCCATTCATATCGTTGTAGTTTTACTTCCATTGTTGCACAGTCTGCAGAAATACTTTATTATTGGAGACATGCTTAAAAGATCCATCCGACTTGTCCGACTTGTCGACTTGGCCGACTTATCGGGAGGTCCGACTTGGTCGACTCGCCCGCCGACTATCATCAAAGACCAAACTGTGCCGAGTTCGACTATCGATAACGACATGCTTGACTCTGAATAGTCGAGGCCTTCTCATGTTCACTTCCTATACTATACAACTACTTGACAATGACAGCAGTCGTCACGATCTGCTCTAGACGGCACAACGGCTCCACGTCATTTTCTTGTACATTCATCTGCACAAATGCAAATTGTCTATATATGACCATTGTAAATATACTGAAGATGATGTCAATGAGACAGACATTGTAGATGCTTTCATGCATCGATTCTTTCTTTCAGACTGATTGTCAGTAATAAGCTCGTAGGTTTCACAGAGCGGAGCTAGCTTCTTGAGCACCCAGTTTTGCCTGCTATTGTTTTGTGCTCATAGCATCAATCTGATCACTTGTATTTCCATACCTTGATTTGAATCAATCATTGTCTTTTATTGCGAGCAGAGTTCTTGTCAAAATTGTATGTTTAGTTATTTCGTTTCTTGTTTGACTTTCTTACCGCTTTGTCTGATTTTTTACTCTTCCACTTTTGCAAACAACCTCACATTTAAGCACTACTCTTGCCTACTGTTGTTGTAGTCCATGCACCAAGGATTCACCTCCCAGTCAAATCTTGAAAGGTTTATGGAAACCCTGGCAGATCTGTGTGAGGAGTTGCATCAGTTGACACAAGAGACACTCCAGTTGGTAAATCTCTCTACCCTGGCAAAATCTATCAATCAGACGTTTGATGATGACGGGATAGATTCTGACATGGACCAATCACCACCAATCACTCCCTCTAGTGCTGAGCATATCTTGTATGCTCACGATGACACCACTCCTCAAGGGGTGTGATTGTAGACTCCGATAATGATATCTAATGCGTAATGTGTAGACATTGGAGGGGTAGATAAATGGATCAAACACATGCCCCTACTTTCAGCCCAACTTCTGAAACATATGACTATAGGACTAGAGAGGCTACCAAGGTTGAAATGTTGAGGAGTAAGTTAGCTGCTAGTGAGACGAAGCGGATGCTGTTGAAGACTAGAAATTATAACCTGCATGATTGGCAGCTGAATGTGGAAGGACACCTGGTTGCTACCAAAGTTGATACCTATCAGTTGGAGAATGAAGTTCCCTACTACCAATCTGCTTATACAGTTGTTGCTTCTTAGGCTACATAGCTTACCAATATCATCATTCAGCAGACTGTTTCAATGGAAGGAATCACTCGCTGGCTGGAGGAGGAATGCTTGAAGAGTCACCACATTTTGTATGAAGTCTCAAAGCTTGTGAATGAAAATGCCCAGCTAAAAGTTTAGGTGAAGAAGCTACGGACCCATGCTGCTGTTGTTCGAACTTGAGTTAACCCTACGACTCTTTGTGGTCACTTCCTTTCTAGATGTGTTATCTTTCAAGTATCGATCGGCCTATCTGGAGTATGTTTTTGATATGACATATGTGTCTGGTACTATATAGCTTTGAGATATGAAACAACATACTATGTTCAGCTACGCAAAAAGCAATTTGGCTAAGGAAGATGTCTAGAAGACATTGGAATTCTGTAGAGTAGGTATACTGTAATCAGATGTGATAGCCAGAGTGCTATACAACTAACTAAATATCCTATATTCAATGCATGCATGAAAAAATAGAGATTAAATATCATTTCATTACAGAGAAACTATTATCTAACGAAATAGACGTAGTGCATTGTAAGATAGAGGATCAACTAGTTGTCATACTTACAAAAGGCGCTTTAAGTATTGATAAGTTTGAGTTTCTTAGAGAAAAGCTCTTTGTAAGAAAGATAAACTAGGGCTTAAGGGGGAGTGTTAGAATAAGTAAGCCTGAGTTTATCTTACGGTTCCATAACTTTTTCTTGTTGTAGCAGTTTTCTGAGTTTTTTCTGTTTACGTGATAGTTTGCATGAGTGCCAGTTTGACGACACATAGAAAGTAGAGCCAGGACAAGAGCCCCCTGTAACGGGGACCGGATTGCCATGCAACAGTACCCCACAAAATCTAAACTGTATATATGTACCTTACTTTACTTTCTGTGTTGGTTTGGCTCTTTTCTTACAAGTTGATGTACTAGAGTGATTGATTAAGATGTGTTAAGTTTCTCTTCTAACTTGATGCGCCTCTAAGCCCCCTCTCTTCAAGTATCAATTTCATCTTTCAGCTGTAGTTGGCATAATTTTCTCTCAAGCTCTATTATGATTCTCGGATCAATCGCTCCGATCATTTCTGATTCATTTCTTACACTTGTTTTCTAGTTTCTCTTCAAAATCCTCAAGATAGATCCAAAATGTTGTACATGTATGCTTCCAAAAAATACAAGAAGGATGATATGCATTGTAATCCCTGCAAACTCAACTACTGTACACTCCTTTGTACATCATTTAATTGCAAGTATGGGGACATGGGCTCATAAACAAGTTGTCAATGGCAACTCAAATTTTGTCACAACTAGCATGTTATAAAAAGAACAATGATAAGGAGCAAGCAATAATAGAGTTCATTCATGAACAAAATATTCATAAAGAGTGTTCTGAAACAAATAGGAGATCGATGACAAAACAAGAAGAAAATTTCAATGTGAAACAGAATTGTTCTTAGAAGTTAAACTGTAGCCACCAGGATTACACTAACGTGCAATCAGGCCTTTGTACCTACTGCTGCTCATAAAATATATGATTGGCTTCTGGAACATTACCTTGTTACAAGCGAGAATAGGCTTTGGAAGCCATGCTTCTGAACAGGATAAGTCACAAAAATCTCTGAAATCATTTAGAGTGAGTTTAAGCATAGTTTAGACCAGTGAATTAAGTATATGTTAAGTCTAAAGCGTGCAACCAAAAGACATATCAAAGCACAATCATTCTCATACGTACTCAACAGATTTCCATCCTAACAAAAGCTTATATTATCACTTATCAAGAAAGATCTCATTACATGATCACTTCTCAGAGATTCACAGTACGTATAATCTCTTTGCATTCACTCTACTTTACTCACAAAAGACATACACTAGCAGCCCGAACTCATCATACTTATGAAACGTCTACCATCAATTATTCGCATAACTAATGCCCAAACTTAATCCTATCAGCTACCTAACTGTTAACCGTTTATCATGCCAGCTGATCCTGAAACTATTCTCAACAACTATCTACCAGAAAAAGTGTTCATTGAACTATGAACTCAACAGTAATATACTCAACATACTCAACAGTATACGGCAAAAACCTGTTGTTCATGATAAGAATGTAGAAGTACCATAGTACGCTAGCCTCAAAGAAGAACCAATACATTCGTCCCAAGTTTCTTCTACAACAGCTCACGTCTTCTCGCAAATTTTACTCAGCTATTACCTCAGGAGATTTTCAGAAACCAGCATATATAACCCAGCACGCCTACTCATACTTCTGTAGTGAGTAACGTATTGCAAGCTAGGTTGCCGAGTTAGCTCGGTCTTCAAGATTTATCCCAAATAGACAATTAAATATTTTCCAACAATTCGCTTTCTTTGCCTGCGTTCTCTCCGCCTGATTTATAACAGCTACACCGATGGACGATCTTTGATTGATCTGAGCTTCTAACCGGGGAGGTAGCTTCAGTGGGACTTCATTGTCGACTACACAATTTTGCTTGGGCTTACCGGGAACCTCCTCCCAATCGAATGCCACTGCTGGCGCAGCTGAGGAACTTGCAAAGGAGACATTCCTAGACACGGATGCAGATATTTTTCTTGTTGGTAACAGATACTTGCTGCATGGCAGTGGCTTAAGGTGCAAGTAATAATAGCCATTAGTTCCAGAACTGGGCAGCTGTGTTTTTGGCTGGGAAGGTCTTGAAACATCAGATGGAGAGGTTTCAGGGCGATGTGCATCCGTGTGAATATTCTCAACGGAAACGCTGTTAGCGATGCCTGCAGCATGAGCTCCCACAACTATACTATGCTGCCTCCAATCACCAATGTTGGATGAGTCGTCGATAATCCCAGCCGTATCTGGCATAGACAAAGTATCGTTTTCGCTCATTTGTTTCACCTGCACTATCCTTTGAGATCTTGCTTGTTTAGCATCTGATGCGTGTTCTGGAGCTTTGTAACTTGAAGTATAAACAGGTCGGCTGCTGAAGCGTGGCGTGAAGGTATTCAAGTACAAGGAGTTATAATAAGATTCATCAAAAAGCTGCTGCTGATTTTGTTGATGCTGATCTGCATCTAGAAAAGCATATGAGGATGGCTTCCGGCCATCGCGATCGTGAGCATTCTTAGCTGACAGCTCCATCAAAACGACACAAAACAGAGATTAGAATTAGCAAGATTGAACACAACAAGCTCAATTGACACTGCTGCTACAGCCTGCCGTAAGCGTCCTTTAATTTATACACTTGGGAGGTCGTAGAAAAAAGCAAACGCAAAAGCAAAGCCAGAGAATAGAATCACGTCTTTTACTACATGCTGCATGCCCATGCCCAAAGAGAGAGAGAGAGAGAGAGAGAGAGAGAGAGAGAGAGAGAGAGAGAGAGAGAGAGAGAGAGAGAGAGAGAGAAGAATGAATATGTAGGCTTTATGGAGAAAAAGAGTTTGAGAGATTTTCATTGAGATTTTCATTGGTCCACCTCTAATTAGGGTTTTAACAAACGAGATGTGTTTGATGGAGAAAGAGATGTGTTTGACGCACAAAGCCTGCCCTTCAAGATGAAAAGCCTTCAAGTTTGGGTTTCTTTGAGATTAGGGCTTGGGGAGGAGAAATATCTAAAATAGAGAGAGAGAGAGAGAGAGAGAGAGAGAGAGAGAGAGAGACACCTAGGTAGGGCCACATGATTGAGGTAGGAAGGAATGTTCACCATAGATTCTCTCCTATCTCTAGCGGTAGCCCCTAACATCGTGAGGTTGAAAAGGTCAACCTTCACAGGCAAGGCATTGCCTTTCAACCTCCAGTGGCAAGCATTGCCTCCTTTGGGTGATCGAGTCCTTCCTTGCCTACCTACCCTATATAAAATTGCCATATATGTCAGAGGTAGGTGCTACGTCCACCAACATGCGACTGATACACACGTTTCATGAGGATGCCTCAGGAGGCAACCTCTTGAAATGTGAGGGTCAGCCGCATGTCGAAGGTAGTACCTACCTCAAACATATGTGACATTTTTTTATAGGGCAGGCAACTAGGAGCAAGTGAAGGAGGATTGCATCCCTGGCAACAAAAAGTAGGCAACGGCTACCTCTGGAGGTAGCCTGCTTCCGGGGACTCCCCTAAGCTCCTAGTCACCGACCATGTAATCATATCAAAGCAAAACTCTTATCGACGCTTGAAATCTCTTGACGAAATGACTCTCAATGACAAGATTCTTGATGACAACATTTGAAGATTATTAAGCAATATATATCTTATTAATAATACACGTACACCCTTAATTATATGGCATGTTATTAACAAATGTATTTAAGTATGTTTTGCATCTTCACAATATTGTCCATAACAAAGACATGTTTTCTGTTTTATGATTTCTAATTGTTTTAAAGTATAAGTTGCACAAAATGACTCCTCGTGTTTCTCTAATAATTACAATCATTTCATTTGAATTTTTTCTCTCAACTAAAATTATATAGCTTGTGTGTGTTTTTTAAATAGCAATTGAGTTGTCGACTAACAAATCAGATGGGAAAGTCTTTCTTGTACTCGCCTGCTGGCTGGGTCAAACCAGCTCCTATTAGCATACTTTGATGCGTCAGTATGCACATGAAACTCAATTGTCCAATTGGAAGGCCGTAATATCGGTGCAGATATGAGTGCATCCTTCAGCTTTTGGAAAGCTTGTAAGGCTTTCTCCGTCCAATGTGAATCAATTGTTTCCAAATGAGGATGATACTAATCCGAAAAAAATTATGGGGATACATCAATGGTTCAATAGCCATTTAGATTTCTGTTTTCTTGGTACTGCTGTTCTTTGGCATTGCTGATACTGATCTTTGATACTCTTGTGCTTTGGTTCTGCAGATACGTACTCCACCTCTTGTTGTTTGGAACTGTTTTGTGGTTTTTACTCAACTGATATTTTGCTCTTTTGGACTATTGGTACTTATAGAAGCTTATAAACAACTATTCATTTTCTATTTGGTACTTGTAAAAACTTGTTTAAGATTTATTTTAGGTACTGTTGGTACTCTATATTCTTTTCAAATAACTTTTCTTTTTGTTGTTTGGTTCTCATGGAACATTTGGTACTCTGGTGTACAAAAAGTATTGTCGTTTGTTGCTCTTTGGTGCTTTTGATAGTTTTGGTATTTTATAACGTTTCTTCAATTTGTTGTTTGCAACACTTTGGTACTTTTCGATCTACTAGCATTTAGCTGTTTGGTTTTTTGGATATGAATTTTTGGTACTTGTGGTATTTCAGGTGTTTTCAAAACTACTGTTTTGTACTTTGAGACTTGCGGTAGTTTTTGCTCGACTGATTTTTTTATCTTTGGTACTTTGGTATTTTTAAAAGCTTATAAACATCTATTCAACGTGCAATGTGCTTGGTAACTGCAATGTGCAGCAACAAGATAATTCTCTAAGACTACATTTTGACATTTTCTTAAACCCTCGACTACCAAAGTTTGATACTATTGGTACTTGTTGGTACATGTTGGTTTGTTTTTTTGTTATAAGATTGAAGCCTCGAAGTTGTTTGCCACTGATGAAGCAATATTTGGATTGAATGTTTGTATACGAAAGTAGCGTCCTAGTCGTGTGCCGTTCAAACATAGATTGTGACGTTGGTACTCGTTTCGGCCTATATGGAACTGTATTAGTGTTGTTACCGAATTGGTAATATTTAAGCATTAGTTGGTAATTTTACAATTTTGGTACTATTTTGGTAGTGTTGTCATGTTGGTGAAATTCTCAAATACCAAAAATTGGTACTGCTAGAACTTATCGGGCACTAATTTTACATATTTTGTACTATTTTGGTACTGTTTCTGTGTTGGTAAAACTCTTGAATACAAAAGATTGTTACTACAAAAGCTTATAGTGTAGTAATTCTAATCCTCCTGACTACCAAATTATGTTTTTTTATACTTAGTGTCTCATTTTTTTTTTTCTAAAATCTACCAAATTGATACTATTGAGACTTATCGCGTCCCTATTTCACCCATAAAACTATCAGATTTGGTAGTTTTTTCTTTAATTTTTTTGTGTTCGCAGTTCGCATACAATCCATTTTGGTCTTTTTGGTACTATTTTAGTGTTGTTACACCAATTGGTAGAATCGATAGGTTCCAATAGTACCAATCTTTGGTACTCGAAAGTTTCACGAACACGTAAACATTACAAAAATAGTACAAATTGTATAAAGTAACAATTTTGATCCTCCATACTACCAATTAAGGTTCTTTTATAATTCAAATTTGGTAGTATAGCCAGTTAGCATACTACCTGTATTGGATCTTTTGCAATTGGTTTGGTAGTCACCTTTTGGTACTTTCTACTTGTTTGGTACTTTGGCAATATATGAAGCTTTGGTACTTTGGTACTACATGTACATGATCTTTTGTCATGGGTATGGTAGTCACCTTTTGGTACTTTCTACCATTCTAGTACTTTAATGGTACTATAAGAAGCTTTTAAACAACTCTTCGATGTGCAGTGTGCTTTGGTAATTGCAATGTGCACTTGAGGGTTTCACCAACATTTAACATTACAATATCTTTCTGCACATTGCAATGCGCAAGAAGATATTGTAATGTTAAATGTTGGCGTGCCAAAGCTTCCTGAAACTCTATAGTACCAATGCTTGTTTCAATTGGTGCTTATCAATTTTCAATTTAGATAGTTCAGACTAGCAAATTTGGTTATATTTACTTCAAACTTGTTACTGTCGCATAGTACCTGTTTTGGTACTTTTGGTACTATTATTTCAACCATGTATTGAGCTAAACCAGTGTGTATTCTGAAATTTAATTATAATTTCTGACGTGGTTATAGCAGATTTTGATAGAGAGAGAAAGAGAGAGAGAGAGAGAGAGAGAGAGAGAGAGAGAGAGAGAGAGAGAGAGAGAGAGAGAGAGAGAGAGAGAGAGAGAGAGAGAGAGAGAGAGAGAGAGAGAGAGAGAGAGAGAGAGAGTTAAAGATAGTAAGTTTTTTTTACTTATGGAGTGTTTAGTCAAGATTTCAAAATCCTTGTTGACCTGTCCGCCGGTGGAGATCTCATATAGGAGATTCGGTCGAGACATTAACCATGTGATTCGGTTGAGATGCTGACCAGATGACTCGGTCGAGATTGCAACCAGAGGACTTCGTCAAGATGCCAACCAAAGGAGTCGGTCAAGATGCCAACCAGAGAACTCGATCGAGATGCCAACCAAGAGTCTATTGAGTACTCTATCTCAATGATGGTGTTGTAGAACTTCATGAAGTAAAATATGACAATGTCTCAAAATAGAAGTTCTCAATGTCATGAACTATCTCATTTATCATATTTGTGCTATGGGTTGAAAATCTGAGATATCCTATTGCAGAAGTGAACTGGATCTAAAATGTTTTGAAATCTATCCATGTGAACTAGACCATCAGTTGTTGACCTATAACATTCCTTGTGAATCTAAATAGATAATCATGAGAAAAAAAAAAACATATGGAGGATAAGAACACAGTATGTACAAACATAGGTAGTCAAAAACATAAAAATAAGTTGACATAAAAAAATAAGAATAAAAATGAAAAAATAAATCTAAAAATCAGAAAAACAGTTGCTTAAATATATACAATAGTGAGGGAGTTATATTGGGTCACTTGACAGTAGACGACCGCCATTTACAACAGTGTTGAGGAGTACTCCGTCAAGTGTTTCCAATTGGACTGCTCCATTAGGAAAGATTTTATTTATGACATATGGCCCTTCGCTTCTGAATTTTAATTTTTCTGGGTGCTTCTTAGAAGTGTACAGAAGCACATGATTACCTAAGTGTAAGTCTTTACTGCGCAGGTGACGATCATGCTAGGCGTTTTGACGATGTTTGTTAACTAATTGTACGTGATACAATATGAGGCGAGTCTCACACAATTGGGCTAACGTAAATAGCTAGTCTTTGACTTCTTGTTCAACTGTAGCTTGCTCACATAAATCAGTAGAGAAAGCTTGCATGACTCACAAGAAGGAACTAGGAACTCAACAGGCATTACTGCCTCTTGACCATATACGAGATGGAAGGGAGTAACCCATCCAATGGCCTTCTTGGAAGTTGTGTGGTATGCCCAGATAGCATAGAACAGTTTAGTTTTCCAATTTGATTGACTAGTTTCAACTATCTTGGTTAGGATCTTTCAGATGGTCTTGTTTGTCGATTCTGCCTGGCCATTACATCTAGGATAGTATGGAGTACTTTTGCGATGGACAACAAGGTAATGGTGTAGGAGATTATCGATCACTTCATTTAAGAAGTGTGTGCCTCTGTCACTAACAAGTTTGATTGGACAACCAAGACGCGTAATAATGTTTTCATAAAGAAAATGCACTACGGTCTTTGCATTGGTGTCCTTTGTTGCACGTGCTTCTACCCACTTGGTTGCGTAATCTATGGGTGTAAGCGGTGTGAAGTCTGCTTCTGTATTCTTTTCGGATCGTTGGCAGACATCACATGTTTTGATGATAGCAAAGGTATCCTTAAATAGTGATGGCCACCATAACCTCGCTCTGAGTATGATCTTAGCAGTCACTTCAGCAGAGAAGTGACCACCACCAATCCCTCATGTGCCTAAGATATGATAGGACGTATCTCAGATTCATAGCCACATCTACGTATAATATTGCCAATGCCTCTTTTATATAATTGTCCGGCTATGTGTTGAAAGGGTGCTGCCTTAAGCAAAAAATTTCTTTTTGCTACTGTATTTAGGCCTTCTTTGAGTCTGCCTATGGTGAGAAACTGAGTGATTTCCTCAGCCCACAAAGGAGTGGCATCGATCTAGAAAAGGCATGCATCAGGTAGATCATCGCTGACTGGTGCATCAGCCTTTTTGGCATTGGGAAGTCTAGAAAGGTGGTCATCCATGAAGTGTTGTGTTCCTTTCCTGATGACTATGCGAAAGTTGAATTCCTCAAGTATTAAGAGCCATCGAGCTATGCATTCGGTTTTATAGGATTTATTAGCAATATATGACAAGAATTGATGGTTTGTGTAGAAAGCAAAGGTTTGGCCTAGTAAACAGTGTCGGAGTTGATGTACGACATAGACCATGACCAATGCTTCTCGCTCTGTTGTTGTATAGTTTACTTTAGCAGGGACCAGTTGTCTGCTTAAGAAACGTGTCGAAAAATCTTTTCCATATTCGTCCGGTTGTGCTAGGATACCTCCTATGGCATACTTACTTGCGTCGGTATGCACATGGAATTCCTTCATGTAATCTGGGGAATGAAGTATGGGTGCGATGGTAAGCATTGTTTTCAAGTCCTCAAAAGCTTTTATGTGCTCTTCAGTCCATCTAGGGTCGACCACAACTAAATAAACGAGTCTTGTCTTACCGGCGTAGTCGATTATGAAGATGGGGTAATAGGTAGTATGGCCTAGGAAGACATAAATTTCTTTCACCATTGCGAGTAAAGGCATCTCAACTATAACCTTGATCTTTGAAGAATCTGTAGACATGCCATCCTTCGAAATGATAGTACAACCCCATGGGTGACCCAAATTTGACATTTTTCAGGGTTTAGCAATATACCAAACCTATGACAATGAATGAATATCTTTTCAAGTGCTTCGAGGTGTTTGTCTACAAAAGAATATACACCCAAATCATCGAGATAAATCTCGACAATCCGATGTAACAAATCTTGGAACGCCATTTGCATGACACGTTGGAACGTGCAAGGGCCAATGCATAAGCCAAAAGACATGACATTATTTACATAGCAAAGGCTATTTTGTGTTTATCTTTAGGGGCTATTTGAACTAGAAAATAGCCATTAAAACCATCTAAGAAGCTGAAAGCTTCAGTTTCCTCAAGTATTTGTGTCATTAAGGGCAATGAGAAGTGGTCTTTTTTAGTAACTGCATTAAGGTTTTTGAGATCAACGCAGATACGAAGCTTGTCATTTCTCTTGGGAACCACCACGATTGATGATACCCAATCTATGTGCTGAAGCTTCTTAATATCTTCGTCAATTTGTTCACGATAGACCGGGTTACAATGGTAAGGCTTAGCCCTAATAGGCTTAGCATTCTCCTCTAATGGAATTGTGCGGACAACTATTTCAAGTGGTACCCCCTTCATTTTAGTATAATTCCAAGCAAATACGTCTTTGTATTTACGGAGTAAGGTCTCCAGATCAAGAAGTTGACTGGGTGAAAGGTGGGCTCCGACGTGAACAATGCAATCCACGTCCTCATCAGGATCTTTAAGATTGAGCTCTATGGTCTTGGCTGGTCCTTCAAAGGACTTGGAAACTTGTGTCGGTTCCCGTTCGGGTTGCGACAACTGGATGACCATGTCATCAAGTGTGAAATCCTTGAATTTGCTTGGTAGATCAATTGGAGGTTCCACAAACTTCTCTGGAACCTTGGGAATAATTTGTGTAGATGTGCTAGCATATGTGGAAGCTTAATCAGAGGGTTTGTCCTTTTGTTGTTCAAACAACAGCTTGATGGATTGCTTAACTTTTCACGCATCTGTTTTTGTCGCTTGGTTAGTTTGGTGTCGACGATTTGGTTTTTTTGTAACCGAGGTTTTCTTGTTTGTTGAGGAGGTGGTGTGGTTGCCTCTCGAATCAATTCTTTGCTTATTGTATCCCAGACTTCCTCTAAATACATGTCCCATTGGTAGACCTTTGGTTTAGGTTGATAGGTCATTGTGTTGGGTACTTTGGACGTGAGTTGCACATGAGCCAGAGGCCCCAACGACTTAATCTCCTTGGATGTATAACGTCTTTCATTGAGATGTAGGAGAACGTGTTCATCAGTCTTGACTTCATCATCCAACGAGAGAATACCGATATGTGCGGTGGAGACACTAGGTTCTCCTAGCCACCAAGTTATAGGAATTGGATCTATCATCATTAGTGGAATGATGGGCGTCTCTATGTCCATAGAAGATGGTAGAATATATGTTTCTTCTGCGGCGGTTTCTATTCAACATTTATTGGAATCAGCATAGTCCATAGTGGCTAGTGCGTGAGCCCCGTTGATTATATCGGTTGATCTTGTATAGTGTCCTTTTGGTTGGATTCGAACACTATCGGATTCGTCATATGTTGTAGATGACCAATCATCATAAACCTTGCAGGCTTTATGTGGCCAGTTGAGTTAACAGTGGACCATTTTTCATTGTTGCCAAAGGTTATTTTACTACACTTCCAATCTCGGACAATGCTTACCATCTGTAGCCAAGGTGTGCCAAGAAGGAGTTTAGATTGAGAATGATGCAATCTATGTAAACTTGATGTCTGCAATACGGACTGGTATATTGGATAAGTGACCTGCAGGGTCGGGGTTACTCGTTGATCGACCATATAGAGTTTGTATTGTGGCAGATCTAAGGTATGGAACCCCCATGACTTTGGTAGTGACAAAGCCGTGATGTATACACCTGATCCAGTATCAAGGATAGCGAATACTATGGGATAATGTTTGTAGTGTATAGGTAAGGTGATGCTAGTCCCCTTAGCAACACTTATACTCATCAGATTCATGAGAATCTGAGGAATTTTTGGAATCTCATCGGGTTTTCACTGTTCATCAGTGATATTAGGCAGCTGAAACTTCTATGGATATAGCTTTGGAGGCCGATGAAAGATTTCATTGCACTATGAAACGACATTGTGAGCTGAGCCTACAAAAGTTCGGAGAAAACTTCAAGTCCCTATAGGGGTTGCTCTTTTGCGAGGATCGGATCAGATAACAGATGGTTCGTGTTTTGTTTCTCTTGCAAAAATGCATTTTGAAATTCGTTGTATCGCCATTGTTCCACTCGTGGATCTGTAGTCTCTTGGTAATGTGAAAGTTGTCAAAAAGCTTCCATGGTATTGGTTTTTTACTTTACAATCGACCATAAAATGTCCCGTTTCACCACAAATAAAACATATGTTGCTCATGGGTCCTGTGGCAATTGCATAGCCATCTTGGATGGCTAGCAGTCCTGGATTTTTTGGTTTGGTGAATAGTCATCTCGTTTACATGAGCATGAGTTATCTTCATGATAGTCTGCTGAACTACCAAAAGTGGATGTGGTATCTGGATGGTATGTTTGATCGTAGGAGTGATTGACAAAATGTGTTGGAGCGGATTCTTTATGGGGTCGATGTTTCTGTGCTCCTACGTCTAGATGGCCCCTTGGAGGTGGTAAGAGTGCCAGTTGAGGTTGAGGATCCTGCTTGGGTTATCTTGTCAACTCTTAAAGATGACTTGCAGATTGTTTCATGGAGGATATTGATGTGATGGGTTTTGTGAAACAAATTGGTCTCTAGGAGGCTGGTATTGTCTCCTGATTGGTCATGATGCTAATTTTTCAAATTGTACTAGTAGTAGAATGAGGTATGGCCCATGAAGTCACATATGTGGCATCTAATCAAGGAGGTATTAGAAACCGCTTGATAACATGGGCACTCATTTCCCGTGTGTGCACCCCTACAATGAGGGCACCAGGTATTATCCCGCCTATGATGGATCTGGCCAGTGGGTAACTGACCTGGCTTGAAGCTCTGTATAGACTTTAGTATTTTTTGAAACTCTTTCATAAGCTTCTCCATTGTTGTTGGTGTTGCTGGTTAAGCAACTCCATCTGAATTTTCCACAGTTGTTCTTGAGTTTTCTCATTCGGTCGGTGTGCTCTCCGTTCTCCAGGTTCATCAACATCCGATCCCTCGTCCTCTTTTTGGATGGAGTCATACATGGCTTGTTTTAATGATGTATATTCATCATTATATCTGAGTTCACATCTGATACATCTGGGAAGTCCGACTAGAAACCAGATGATCAGAATGGACTCCATTGGTTGTTCTTGTACCTGAACTTTTAAGCGTTTAAATCTTTAAATATAGTCACGTACTTTGTCATCTTCTGTCATTTTGATATTGCTTAGTTTGACAAATGGACTCTCAATCAAACGAAACGGTTTAATCACTTGATGAAGGATTCTTTCAAAAGTGACCAATCCCGTTTATTTTCACGATCCAGCTTGAAGATCCATTCTTGTGCTCGATTAATCATGGTCATCGAGAACAATTGTACCATGGCTTTGGGAGGTGTCTCACCATAGACATCACAAGCATTCTCAAAGACTTGGAAAAATCTTTGAGGGTCTGACTTTCCATCGTACTTAGGAAGGTCTAGCTTGGGTATGCATTTTTTGTGAAAAATACAGATCCTAAGTGGATCTAAACTCCAAGATCATTGGCTTGAATGCTTGCACTCCAAACTACATAAGCTAGGAATTGGCAACACATTCTATGCTACCTAGAATGCAAAGAACTTGATCAAAAAGCATTTACCACAAATGGAAACTTCCATAAACATCAAGTGCGGCCCAAAATAGCATTATACAGTCCATAATACATCAGCCTATCACTTTTGGAAAGCACCTAAGATCATACACAATAGCTTGAAGACAATACACACAACAATGCTCTCAATGGAGGAAGAAACAATGACAATGATCTATTGATCTCAATGAAGCATACAAAAGGTTTCTCCAACCTGTTCTCCACGACTTCCCTACTATTTATGGATGAGGAAGATGACTCTCTCTCCTCTCTCTAGAAGGTACTTGACCCTAGATATTCCCTATATAGGAAAAATAGCTAAAAATGGCTTATATGACCAAAATACATCAAAATGGTCTCATTTTGAAGGGTATGAAGTTTGACACTTCATCATACTGAAAAAATACAGTAAATAAAAACATTGTGGCCTGGTTCACACGTGTGAAACTCCAGAACCAAAACTATTTACAATTTTAGCCAATTTAGGCCTCAAACTAGCTAGGAAATGTTGACAATTTTCACACTCCCTCTTCAACATTGGATGCTAGTTTCAACATAGTCTTTGAGCACATTCCAAGATTAGATCTATGCATTAAATATAGGTCCTTTCCCAATGGTTTGGTGAAGATATCAGCCACACACTCCTTTGAAGAGACATGTTGAAGCTCCACCTCTTTGGCAATGACTTGATCTCTCACAAAATGGTGAGCAATTCAATGTGCTTGCTCCTTGCATGAAAAACAGGATTGCTTGCCAAGCTTTGGGCTGAAAGGTTATCACAAAGTATGATTGGAGTCTTCTCTGGTTCCAGCAAGTGAAGATCCAATAACATCCTCTTGATCCAAAGAATCTCCTTGGTGCATGTTGTTAATGCCTTGTACTCGGCTTCGGTGGAAGATAGAGAGATAGTTGGTTGCTTCTTTGATAGCCATGAGACCACTCCATCTCCAAGATAGATTGCAAAGGCACTTGTTGACTTCCTATCCATTTGATCACCTGCAAAATCTGAATCTGAAAATCCACAAAGGTTAGGTGTAGTACCTCCATACAAGATGCCAAAATCTCTAGATCCCGAGATGTATCTAAGTACTCTCTTTCCTAGCTTCCAATGAGCCTCACTAGGATCTTGCATAAATTGACTTAGTTTACCAACCACAAAGCTTAGATCAGGTCTTGTGATGGTTAACCATATAAGAGATCCTATTAGCTTTCTATAGAGAGTAATGTCCTTGAAGGATCTTTCATTACTTCTTGTAGTTAGCTTTACATTTGATTCCATAGGAGTAGAAACAACTTTACAATCTTCCATATGAAACCTTTTTAGAATAGAGTTAACATACTTTTCTTGACATATGAATGTAGATTTAGAAGTTCTAATAATCTCTATTCCTAAGATATAATGAAGTTTACCAAGATCTTGAATTTCAAACTCTCTTTTGAGTGCCATCTTGATTTCATCTATATCTAGATTGTTACCACCACTTAAGATAATGTCATCAACATAGATCAAAAGTAAAGTGATATCATTTTCATTCAATCTAAAGTAGAGAGAATGATCATACTCACTCATAACAAAGTTTTGAGAAAGTAAGAAGGAATTGAGCTTAGCATACGTTGCAACTCCTTGGTGCTTGCTTTAGCCCATACAAACTCTTTTGGAGATAGCACACATGATTAGGCTCATCATGTGAAACATAGCCCTCGGGTTGCTCCATGTAAATATCTTCTTCAAGATCACCATTCAAGAAGGCATTAGTAACATCCATTTGCCACATATCCCAATCATAAAGAGTTGCAAGAGAGATTAGGATTCGAATAGTTACCATCTTTGCCACGGGTGCAAAGGTCTCATCATAGTCAATACCATATTCTTGAGCATACCCCTTTGCCACCAACCTTGCCTTGTACTTGTTGATTGATCCATCTTGATTTGTCTTGATCTTGAAGATCCACTTACAACCAATTGCCTTCTTGTCCTTTGGAAGCTTTACCAACCTCCATGTGTTGCTTTTGATGAGTGCTTGATGCTCATGATCCATGGCTTGGATCCATTCCTTCTTTTGAATTGCTTCACCTACACAAGTTGGTTCATCAAAAGAGGTAAGAAAAGCAAAGTTAGAGTTGTCCACCACTTGCTTTCCTTTTTCATCATAGGTTAGCCTTGATGGCTTAGCCCTTTGCCTTTGAGTCTTCCTTGAAGTTTGCTTTGGAGTGGCATCTCCATCTTCATCCAAGACATCTTGCACATCATGATGATTAGTAGGCACATCAACATCAACATCAACAACATTGGAAACATTCTCTTCATGAAAGATGACATCCCTACTTATGACAACTTTCTTTGTAGAAGGAATGTACACTTTGTAAGCCTTGCTTACTTCACTATAGCCAACAAACACACCCTTCTTTGATGAAGGATCTTCTTTAGTTCTATCATCAAGTGTGATATTGACAAAACATGTACATCCAAAGATCCTACAATGCTTGACACTCGGCCTTCTACCATAAAGAACCTCATGAGGAGTTTTACCATCCAAGGAAGCACTTGTCCATCTATTACATAGATAGTTAGCACATGCTAAAGCTTCCCCCCAAAAAGACTTAGCAAGATTAGCATGTAGTCTCATTGCCTTGGCACATTCACAAAGGGTTCTATTCTTCCTCTCGGCCACTCCATTCTGTTGTGGAGTCCTAGGACTAGACATCTCCCTCTTAATCCCATGTGCTATACAAAAGTCTTTGAACCTATTTGAGGTGTATTCCCCTCCATTATCAGATCTTAAGCATTTGATCTTTGTATTGAATTGGTTTTCCATTTCATTCTTGAACTTGACAAATGCAGCAAACACTTCATCCTTACTTTTAAGAAGATAGATCCAAGTATACCTACTAAAGTCATCAATGAAAGTTGCATACATCTTTGCCCCACCATTGCTAGTTGTACTAGAAGAATGAATATCAGAATGCACAAGTTGAAAAGCTTCTTTAGATCTAGAAGTAGATCTAGAATAAGCAAGTCTATGAGATTTGGACAAGGCACAATGTTCACAAACACTATTGTTTGCAACAAGACTTTTAGGGAGACCAAGAACAAGCTCTTTCTTTGCCATTACCTCCAAAGATTTGAAGTTGGGATGGCCCAACCTCTTGTGCCAAACTTCTTGGTTTGTCAATTGCTCCCTAGCCATACATCCTTCATGATTAGAGATCACACATGCATCAAGCTTGAAAAGTTTACCATGCCTCCTACCTTGAGCAATCAAGGATCCACATTTACTTATCAAACATGCATCTCCAATGAACTCCACATCAAGTCCTTTGTCAATCATTTGACTTACACTAAGCAAATTCTTAGTGATTGAAGGAATGTACAAAACATTTTCAAGATTTGCTTTCCTATTTGTTGAAAGGGAAATAGGAATAGTGCCTATGCCTTTGATGTCACATTGACCATCATTTGCAGTGTAGATGATGTTACCTTCTCCCTCATAAGACAATAAGGATGTAAAGTATTCCTTATGTCTTGTCATGTGAGATGAGGCTCCACTATCAATCCACCAAGGATCATTATCATCTATGTTGGCTAACAAACTTGAAGTCATAACAAGTGATTCACATGTGTTATGTTCTTCCTCGTCTATTGTAAGATTTCCTTGCCTCTCTCCTTGCTCTCTTTTCTTCTTATAACATTCATTTGCAAAATGACCTTTTATCCCACAATAAAAGCACTTGAACTTTGACTTATTGTTCTTAGTAGAAGAGGAAGAGGAAGAGTGATCATCATGATCAAAGTTACCACCTTTGGACCATTTCCCTTTGCCTTTACCTTTGCCCTTGAATTTGCCTTTTGTGAAGAAAGCCTCTTCACCTCCACCTTGCAAGGATGCACCATCAAGCTTTGATTGCAACCTATGTTCTTCAGCCAATAAGATTTCTTGCAAGTCAACCACACTTGGCAAGACTCTCTGAATGGCAAAACTTTGCACAAGGTTAGCATGTTCATTTAGCAAACCATTCAACATAACTTGGACTATTTCACCATCTTTTATGTTCTCATCAATGCATGCTAAATCATCACTTAGGGACTTAACTCTCAAGATAAATGCATGAGCACTTTCACCCTCTCTTTGCCTACTAGAAAATATTTGTCTCCTTAGGGTCAATACCCTAGATGTGGACTTTGATTCAAAGAGCTTCTTTAAGGCATTCCATGCCTCACTTGCACTTTGACACTTTCCAACTTCCTTGAGAAGTTCATTTGTAACATTCATTTTAATGATATGAAGAGCCCTTTTGGCCTTCTTATCAAACCTTTGTTGCTCTTGAAGTGTGAGAGGTCTCTCTTCAATTTCTGCAACTATGTCCATGAGTTCATTCAACTCAAGTAAGGACTCCATCCTCACTTTCCAAGTAGAGTAGTTTGATGAACTCAACCTTTCACTAGACTCTAGCATGATCCCACCATTGGAAGCCATGATTCTAATGTTTCTTCAACTTTTAGGTTCTGTCCTAAAGCACTTAGCACTCACTTTTCTCTCAACAAATGATAGATAAAGAGATCTATGAAGATTTAGGACCCTAAAACACTTCTATCTTGAACCTAGATGGTTTCCAAGCATAGAAAGGAAGATTGAAACACATGCAACACTTTGCACACACTAAGAATGGATTACAAAATCAAACCAACCTGAACACACTCTTGCTTAAGCTCTCAAACTTTCCAGCAAGTGACCAAATCAAGTTATGGTGTGAAGAGTTACTTGCATTCTTAGAAAATACCCAAAACTAGGATGCCAAGATTACCTAGTAATGAACAAACTTGATCAACATATGATCAACACACTAAGATATTGATTCAACCTGTAAAACCACATGTAAACCACACTTCTAAAAGTTTATAAACTCCAGCAAGTGATAAATACAAGATTTAGAGGTGAATGAATGAGCACACTTAGTGAATCACAAGACTAGCTTCACTATCTTGTCAAATCTTGGTGTTTAGATGTAGATCTAAGATCACTTCACATGAGAATGTTCCTCAACCTGTTAAGAACCTGAAAACACACTTGCATAATGGTTAACACCTTCCAGCAAATGCTCCAATCAAATTACATAAGGAGAGTTACTTACATGCTCAACAAAGTACACCAAAATTTATGCCAAAATTGATGACAATCTGTACAATATGCTCTTCACAATGGAGCTTACAATATGTTCACCCAAAAAAGGGGATCTTTCATCCAAATGGGAGCTTTGCTCAGCCTTTAGGAGAATTACAACTCACTCAAAAGAGCATTTGTCATCCACTTAAGGAGAAGTTTCATCCACTTAAGGAGAGTGTTCATCCAAGAATGGAGATTGTCAACAATAGGATTGAAAAGAACATTGTTAGTATTGAATATGCACAAGCCTCACAATCACAAATGATTAGGTGTTATGATCTGATCCAAAATAGTTTCTTTTCAGCCTCTGATCTTCAATAGACCTGAAATATGCTTTTGATCCACAAGTTCAACTCACAAAACAAAGGTTAGTAAGATTTGATCAACAAAGCAATGCAAAATCATGCTAGAACTTGATCAAACATCCAAATATCACCAAAAATGGAATACTTACTGTAAATAGAAGCCAACCAGCTCTGATACCATGTGAAAAATACAGATCCTAAGTGGATCTAAACTCCAAGATCATTGGCTTGAATGCTTGCACTCCAAACTACATAAGCTAGGAATTGGCAACACATTCTATGCTACCTAGAATGCAAAGAACTTGATCAAAAAGCATTTACCACAAATGGAAACTTCCATAAACATCAAGTGCGGCCCAAAATAGCATTATACAGTCCATAATACATCAGCCTATCACTTTTGGAAAGCACCTAAGATCATACACAATAGCTTGAAGACAATACACACAACAATGCTCTCAATGGAGGAAGAAACAATGACAATGATCTATTGATCTCAATGAAGCATACAAAAGGTTTCTCCAACCTGTTCTCCACGACTTCCCTACTATTTATGGATGAGGAAGATGACTCTCTCTCCTCTCTCTAGAAGGTACTTGACCCTAGATATTCCCTATATAGGAAAAATAGCTAAAAATGGCTTATATGACCAAAATACATCAAAATGGTCTCATTTTGAAGGGTATGAAGTTTGACACTTCATCATACTGAAAAAATACAATAAATAAAAACATTGTGGCCTGGTTCACACGTGTGAAACTCCAGAACCAAAACTATTTACAATTTTAGCCAATTTAGGCCTCAAACTAGCTAGGAAATGTTGACAATTTTCACATTTTTTAGTACGAGGACCGTGGTTGGCAAAGTCTCCATTTAAGTGAGCTCTTGCGTGTGAAGACTCAGCAGCATGAAATTGTGGTTGGTCATAAGCAACTTGATCTCTCATAGGTTTCCATCTCTCGAATGGGTTGGTGGATGGCTCATGGATTTGTGATTTCATGCAAGAGTACCCATTGTATCTGGCTTGCTCTGTGGAAGGAGATACCATCTCTGATGGATAGTCCTCTGTGGAATTAGGATTGTAAGGACGATCCATGTGGAAGGTCTAGAGTACCCTAGCAATTAGGATTGGAAGGACGATCCATGTGGAAGGTCTAGAGTACCCTAGCGTGGTGTGAGTTGGGCTTCTTGTACTTGTTTTTTTTTTACACTTTGGATGTAAAATATATGAAGGTATATTAATTAGAGTATTGTGATTTGTGTATATCCAAATGGCACAGTATCCAAGGTAGTGGTATTGCAAAAAGACTAGTTGATAGCTATGGCGAAGGTTTGGTCAAATGTGGAGTTGACTTCCAAGTAGACACTCGGCTCGGTTGAGATGTCAATGCAATGACTCGGTTGAGATTTGACAAATGTTTAAATAGATTTTTGACTTTTTTGAGCAGCCGGTTTCACCAAGTTCTTGATTAATTTGATTTTTTTTCACTGTTTTCAAATTTGGTTAGAGGGTAGTTTTGACAAGTTTTGCAATACCATACATGCACTTATCCAAAGAAATTAAAGAAACAAGCAATCAAATCAAGGAAAATCCAAATGAAAAAAGCTAGATGTCGAAAAGAAAGGAAAAAGGAAAAATAGCAAGAGCTAAGACTCATGAGCCATTTGGCTCCCCAACAATGACAATAAATGTGGAGAAATTTATTCCATGAGGAGTATCTGCGGACTAAAAAATTCAGTCGAGATTTGACTGAAGTACTCAATCAAGAATTGATGGAAGGATTCGGTCGAGATCTGACAGAAAACTTTGGTCGAGATTGGACTGAAAAAGTCGGTCGAGATGTGACTGAAAGATTCGATCGAGATCTGAGTGAGATATTTTTTATCGAGATCTTACAAAGAGACTCGATCAAGATCTTCATGGAGAGACTTGATTGAGATCTTCTGTGTTAAAATCTGGTTGAGGATGTAACCCTAGACTCGGTCGAGATGGTGAGTTAGGACTTCGGTCGAGAGTTTATGTGGAGTATCTGGTCGAAATGAAATATGGACTTGAGACGTAAGTCGTGGGACTCGGCCAGGGGTGGAGCTTGAAGGCTTGGCTGAGGACGGAACTAGACTTTGTGTCGACACCAAACTAACCAAAGCGATAGGCTCGGTCAAGATGAAGAGCATGAAACCTCAAGAACCTTTTGGATTGCACAGATATTTCATTTTTGTGTAGGTTGTGTGTCTGTGTACTGGTGGGAATGGCGCCAAATATTCATAAATTCCTACTAAGAATCTGTGAACACAGTTAGCTATTCCCTTTTATGATTCTCTTACCTCTGGAAATCGGGTGTTTCTGTCCGTTCTAGGCGGTTGGCTCTTTAGATGTTATCTTCTTAGTTCAAAGCCCGATCAGGATGAAAGGATATGGTTTCAATTGTACTATGTTTCCCAACTTGTCAGTGGGATGCTCGGGTAGCAATCACTCCAGATACGTGCACACAATCAAAACATGCAACTTAAAACTCATTCATCAACAGATCTATGTGCAATATGGATGAATTCCAATCGATTCTTGCTGCTTCCTACTTCTAAAACGTTAGAAAACAAACAAGATGCTCAAATTAAGCTACAGATCAATAGAGCTGAAAGCAAGAAACAAGAAACTAAATATTTAATAGCATATTGAAAGACCAAGGATCAAGAAACACACATTTCTTGATTCTTGGTCAGCCCAAGAACATCAAGAACTGGAATGTCTAAGTTATGCAAGATCTACTCCACAATTTCAACCTATCTAGTTTACTTGTATGCTGAAATCTACATCAAGAAACATAAAACAAGAGTGCTATTCCACTCTATTCCACATTACAAAATGAAAGAAAACAAGAAATTAATATATTCCACAAACAATCCACAACCAAATTCAAAGAAATGGAAGTGCATGCTCATAAAAGAATCACTCAAGAGAACTATCATGAACAAGGAGCTTTAAGAATGCCAAGAATTCGTGGAAGATCTTCTTATTCAAATCAAGAGCAAATGACATTACATGTAAAGCTCCCTCACAAGAGAGGGGGACTCTTAAATAAACTATGAGGCTGCCCATGTGGAGCCTAAGTGGCAATTCCACTACTTTACAAATTCAAAGTGGAATTAGCTCTTCCACTAGAGGTCACCATCAAAAGGTGGCTCACTCTAATTTATTTAAGAGGGCTCTACATTTATTAGTCGTCTTGGGATCCGCAAACCCTCCAACAGTATCCCTTACCAAAACTGGTGGCGGTCGCACGACACCAACCTCGAAGCTTGAATGCAAATTTTCAACAATAGTCGTATGGGTCCAGAGGCCGTTCATGATAACCTTGTTCATTGACAAATGGATAGTTGACACCATCCAAAAAAGCATCCCAAGATAATACTTGTTGATTTTGATAGGTGTAGCTGCTAGCAATGACATTGTTGATGCTTCTATCAATTGGTAATGCGAATATGACATGTCTGCTTGATTGCGTTGTTTGTCCATATATTCATGAGACGCCTAAACCTAAATACTCTCAAAAATCAAATTCGGTCAATAAAAGTAGCCATCTTGCAATATGTCTCATGTTACATGTCTTGTTCACCAAATAAAGTAACGGCTAAAATCATGGCCAACGCTTCACGTTCAGTTGTCGAATAGTTCTTCTCAGAATCTGTAAGTTGTCAGCTTGCAACCTGATAGGATAATCCTTTTTGTATTTACCTGGCTGCGTCAAAACTGACCCAATGGCATATTTTGATGCATTAGTATGATTATAAAACTCAATAGTCCAAATTGGAGCTCGCAATATCGGTGCAGAAGCTAAAGCTTTCTTCAATTTCTCAATGCTTCCAATGCCTCTATTGTCCAAATTGGTACAATAGCCAATATGTATATAGGTCTTGCTAAATTTCCAACGAATAGCATAAATATTCGATAGTAATTTGCATGACCCACAAACACGTAGACTCCACAAATTGTTCCTGGCGGTGGTACCTCCACAATGACTTTGATTTTGGAATAATCCATAGCAATACCATGTCTTGATATCACATGTCCAAGAACAACTCCATGAGGGACCCAAATTTGACATTTTTTTGGATTTAAGAAGATTTGGGATTTGCGACAATGTTCAAATACTTTTCCAAGCGATCCAAATGGTGTGTATCGGCACTATGGACTCTGAGATCATCCAAGTAGCTTTCAAGGAATTTCTGCAAGTAGCCTTTGAAGGCAAACTGCGTGACTCTTTGAAATGAACTAGGTGCATTACAAAGTCCAAACGACATAACTTCATAAGCATAAGTTCTCCATTCTATTGCAAAAGCTGTTTTATGGCAATCCGCAGGTGCGATTTTAACTTGGTTGTAACCAGTAAATCCGTCCAAAAAACTGTATGCTTCCGCTCCAGCAAGTCGGTCCAATATGCTTTCAGTAAAGGGTAACGGAAAATGATCTTTTCACATAACTTCATTCAAGGCTTTGAGATTCACACAAATTTTCATCTTCCCATTTTTCTTAGGAACGGCGACAATTGGAGAAATCCATTCCATATGCCCGATTTCATAAATAAAATCAACTTTGAGTAATCTTTGCCAGCTCTTTCAAATTTTTGCCAAATTTTCAAATGATGATTTACTATAAATAGAGTCCTCAGAGAAGTCAACGAAGGTTTCGACGAAGGTTGCAAGAGTAATACTGTTATTTATGCAAAAAAGAGTCTTTTTTGACAAAAATAGATCATTATGACAAATGGCCTAAGCAAGCGCGCAGCCAACAATATCTCAAAATCGTGGTTTCTATCAACGATCTCGCTTAACCAGAATGGATTTGCCTTCTAGTTCTTCTCTAATCGATAGACTCGATGGAAGCAACTAGCATCTCTGAAAATTCAAAATGAAGGTCATACTACTAGCCAAGGAACTGTCGGACATCATTGATGGCACATAAGTTAAACCTGAAGATGATGCAGTGACTATCACTAAATGGAAGCTAAAAGATGGCAAGGCTTTTGCCATGATCACTCTCAACATCAAAGACAATCAGTCACATAAGAGCTGCTCAGACTACTAAGGATGCATGGGACATGCTAGCAACACTCTACGATATCAGAGATGTCTCCTCCAAACTCCATTTGAGGAAGAAATTCTTCACCCTGAGAATGTCTGAAAGAACAAGTCTTTCGAGGCACATCAACACTTTCCAAGATCTTATGGAGCAGATGATTGCGACTGGCTCAGTCAGTGAAGATACAGATGTTGTTATGACTCTATTATCAAGTCTTTCTAAGGATTATAAAAATTGGGTCCTAGCAATTTCGATCCAGGAGATGATCACCCTTTCAAGAGTGATCTCATTACTCCAACAAGAGGAGGCCAGAAGATCTGCAACCTCCTTAGGCACAGGGTTGGATTCTCAAGCGATCTAACAATTACCAAATACAACAAAAGAATGAGAGGAGGAGGAAAAGAGGTAGAGAACAAGGACATTCATTATCCATTTCGTAAGAGGCTCAACCGCTTGTATTTGAAATGAAGAGAAAACATGATTTACTAACTCGAGTAGGCCCCTCTTTATAGTGGAGAGGGGGGCCTTGGCCTCAAAATCCTATTGGCCCATTAAAATCTAAAAAGAGTGGGAAACTCTTGCATTAATTAGAGGACCCAATTTGAAATTGAAATTTGGTGGGAACCCCTATTCTATTCACTGACTTGACATTTAGACCCTACGACATTAAAAGTCCCACAAAAAAGCCTAAAGTCCTTTTATTGACTTCCTAATTATCAAATAACTATGTGATCTTCGGGTTGGACTTACAAACGCAGGGTGCCAGATCCCTCTCACTTATTAACTCAAGTTAAGGTTGCCTTGGGATCCGCAAACTCTCCAACAACTGTAAACCTTTTTTGAAGACCCTCAGAGTATTCGGATGCATGACCTTAATGCAAATTCCAAAGGAGACCAAATTAAGCTGGACTCCAATAGTATCAAAACAATATTCATCATTATTCTTTTTTAAACAAAGCTCATAAGCTAATGATCTTGTTATATTTTTTTTAGAAAAGATGTAATATTTCTTGAAGATCAATTCATGAAAAGACAAGAATATAATCTCTAAAGAATGACGAAGTACTCTTGTTGTGACACTATAGAACTTCAAGTTCAAAAAATGCGATTATTGATAACAACTCTAAATAAGACATTGCAACTCATGAGCAATGAATTGGAGGACAAAATTTATAACCTCCTAGAAGATCAACATGAGTTTTACATAGCTTATCGAGTAAATTGATGAGTCTGCTTATTATTTAGTGCAAGAACCAACTACAATTCATTAAGCGCTCACTACTCAAGATTCTGATTCAAACTTATCTCAATAGAGTTATAGATTAAGATATGTACATGATACATCTAAAGGGTTATGTGCTTAATGGCAAATATAGTAATGTATGCAAACTCCACAAAGCACAAGCAACCTGTCCTGAGCATGGTTCTAGAGAATGAACTCTTTTCTCATTCATCAAATTTTTATTTTCGTTCATTTTTTTATCTATCTTAAAATAAAATATTTCTTCTTATTCAATGCTTATCTTCATCGATTGAGTAGGTTCATTGGGATTTTTCATCACAAAGTAATAATTCAAGAAAAATATGCATGTAATAGGGCATTACAACATAATAGATGCTTTCATGCATTGATTCTTTCTTCCCTTTAGGATTGTCAAAATAAGCTCATAGTTGTTATAGATTGTAGTTAGCTTCCTGAGCTTGCATTTTTGCCTGCTATTGTCTTGTGCTCACAACATCATTTGACTTGGATTTCTATACATTCAATCTAAATAAATTATTATCTAGTTTTGTGTGCAGATTTTGTCAATGTTGCATACTTTATGCTTTTTGTCTGACTCTCTTATTGCTTTGTCTGACTGTCCGCTCTTCCACTTTTGAAAACGACCGTGCAATCACACTCTGTTTTGTGTTTGCCTACTGATGTTGTAAGCACACACCCAAGGAATCAGTCGACCATCACTTTCGTGCGGTAGTAGAACCGTTCCGATCCGATTGTCGACCTATCCATTTCATTATTATCCATATTCCCCGACAGGGTAATAAATAATAATTGATTAAATCAAATAAAAAAATCGGAATGACGAAGCTTAGAAACAGAAAAATTCGAGAAGAAGAAAAAGAAAATTTCAAAATAAATGTTTGAAAGCTTCTTGATAGATACTCGAAAGGTGCTTCCTTCGAAATCCTTCGTCCGAGGTAATATTTCTTCAGTCTGGAACCGTTAATACATGTTGGCAATAATTCACCATCCAGTGACTGAAGTTGGACAGAACCGTTTTCAAATACTTCGATAACCTTGTATGGTCCAATCCATCTCATATGTAACTTTCCTGAGAATTTTTGATGTCAAATGTCATATATCAAAGCATAATCATCAAAGCATATATCATTAACAATTTTAATACGAGTATCATGCTTTTCCTTTCGCTCCTCCTGTATTTTCTCTATGATATCCTTTGAATTGTTTTGTGATTCGGAAAGTTCCTCAATGGTTAACAATATTTTCTTAATACAATCTTCTTTTGTTCGCTCTGCTTGTATTCAAAAAGTTGACGCCTCAAATTCAATCGGAAGAATTGGATGCATACCATATATAAGGAAATAAGGAGTTTGTTTCATTGTGATATTTTTGGTATTTCTGTATGCCTAGAGTACTGAAGGTAGCTTTTGATCCCAATCTGTAGAATGTGCAACAATAATCTTATTAAGGATCTTGCATGAAATTTCATTCGCTCTTTCAATTAATCCATTGGCTTTCGAATTATGCGGGGTTGTCTTTCTGTGTTTGATCAGAAAATATGTCATCAGTAAACGAATTGTATCATTGAAAAAATGAGTACCACCATCACTGACTAATTCAAGAGGACACCCATAACGTGTAACTATAGATTTAAATAGAAAAGCCGCGACAATTTTCACATCGTTTCGTTTCATTTTGTTGCTTGCGCTCAACATTCTTCGTTGCATAATCTGTTGCTACCAAAATATATCGACATTTTGTGTGTCGAGTTACTGGCTTTATTGGTTGTTTCTCACTCAAGTCTGATGCATTTCTTTTATGCTATGGTTACTTGATTGTCAGTGTAATTTGTCTACTGCAAGTCAATCCCCCACTTTTCAAATGGTGCAAGTGGAATGATTGGCGTCAATAGCCAATTCATGGATTTGGTTGGTTTACCATATCTCTGGCATGGATCACACGATCGGATATAAATGGAAACATCCTTGAACATGGTATGCCACCGATACTTGGCAATCAAAATCTTATTGACAGTATTCTTTAAAGCAAAATGTCCACCAGCGTCTTCAGAATGTTAGGCTTCAATAACCATTGGTATATCTTCTACCTCAAGACACCTTCTTAGCTGATGATCTGCACCAAGCTTATACAAAACATTGTTAATGATAGTATAAGGTGCAACCTTGTATTGAAATATTGTTTTCTTCTCCAAATCATATCCATCAAGATATATCTGATCTTTAAGATAAATAATAATATCAAAATATAAAGAATTCGTAGAGGATTTCTCGAATTAATTTTCATCTGAAAAGTCATCATTCAACGGGTTTATAATCCTTCCTGTACTCAGACATGAAAGATCAGCATTAGTATGATACTTCTCTTGACGAAGCTCAACTTGATAGTTGAACTCTTGTAGCAACAAAACCTATCGAGCTATTTGTCCAGATAAATCAGGTTTACTAACAAGATACTTTAAAGCGTAATGATCAACATGGAATACAAAAACATATCCCAACACTGAATAATGTCAAAAAAAATTTATGGTAAAAATCATTCCAAGAGCTTCCCTTTCTGTTGTCGAATAATTTTTCTCCGAGGAGCTAGGCTGGCGACTTGCATAGTATATTGGATGGTCTTTCTTTTCTTCGTCCTTCTGACTCAGACAAACACCAATAGCGAATGCTGACACATCGACATAACAACAAAATAGTTTCATCCAATTTGGTGGTCTCAGAATTGGAGCATTAATCAATTTGTGTTTAAGTTCTTCGAATGTTCTCTATTGTGCTGCCGTCCAAATATAAGCAACTTGCTTCTTAAGTAACTGTGTAGCAATATAGGCATGATTCTGGATAAATCTTCGATAATAACCCACATGTCCTAAGAAACCTCTTAGTTCACGTAGATTCATTGGTATCAAGAGATTCTTGATGACTTCAACTTTATCTTTGTCGACTTCAATTCCTCTGCTCGATATCCTGTGACCCAGAAGTATACCTTCTCTCATACCGAAAAAACATTTTTCTGGGTGAAGGGACAAACAAGTGTCTCGACACCTCTACAATGTAAGCAGCGAAAATCAGCATCATGATTCTCTGGAAAGTAGCTGGTGCATTACAAAGACCAAAGGGCATTTTATTATAGGCATATGTGCCCCAATCAGTAGTAAAGATAGTCTTTGGTCGATCTTCCTTCCTTACTCCAACTTGATTATAACCACAGTAGTTCAGTAAATTCTGCTAATTCAGTCTCTCCAATTCAAAACATGCACAAATTTTCCAGGTGCAAGTTCAATTAGCTCTGTAGAGTCAGACAAAATTATACCTTCCATCATGCTGGTCTGGGTATGGCCATGAATCTCACGTAGGGCTGATTCCATAGATTTATTCTTGTTGTCGGCTTGGTCTTTATCACCAAATTCTTGTTCAGATTCTTCAAATTCATCATCTGTATCCTCATCATCTACATCAAAATTTTTAGAGGCTTGGTCTGCCGCTTCTTATTCACTTACATCAGCATCTGCGTTACAAACCTCAAAGAATTCTTCTTCGTCCTCTGATGAATCATTATTCTCGTAGCATTCGAAATAGTTTACAACGATGTCTAATGCTTTAGAAAATATATTAAGATCATAAGAAAATCTTCTGAAGTGAAACTAGTGTCACTCACAGGAGTCTCACCTTCATATCTATCATGGCTCCAGGTAATAATGTGTTTTTCTGGTTTATAATGATTACCTCTCACCAGTTTGAAATCTCAGTTCTCTAGACTTCCAATGTACACTTGCATTAGCTTGATAAAGCCAAGCTCATCCGATTAAAACAGAATATGATGACAAACCAAGTGGTTTGATAGCAATAAAACTCAATGTAAAAGGCTTGGCTTGTAGATACACTGTCACATCCTTTACTTCACCAACAGGCTTTCTTTGTGTTGAATCAGCCAATTTGATATTTCTTTGGGTTGGTTGAATATTCGTCAAGACCCAAGGCGTGAGCCGTGTCTTCAGTTATTATATTGGCACTTGAACCTGAATCAATCGGCACTTTCTCAATTGAACATCCAGCAATTGTAACGTCGATCTCTGGTGCGCCAAGATCTCCTAGATCAATGGACAATATGCCAACATCTGGCAAAGAAATTGGTTTTTTCTTCTTATGAGGAGAAAGACTTTTCAATTACTTACGATAGTAATTATTGTCAGCCAATAATTGCTCAAAAGTAATATTAGGATGAAGCGAACCAATATCAATGACAATATCATAGTCTTTCATCTTCGCTTTTGAGATGGGCTTGTCGATGATGGCCTCCGAAATTTTTGTCTTCGTGATTTCCACGTCCCCTTCCTCAAAGGTGACTTTCTTCTCTACAACAGCTATCTGAAGCTCAGATTAATAATTTCTTTTGCTTTTGCAGAAATATCCTTTGAGAATAGCTTAGTTGCATCATGATCATAATCAAGATCAACTTTAAGATCTTCTTTCGTTATTGCCTTGTCCAAAGATTTCCTTTTCGAGGACTTCCTTCATTTCTTTGAAGGTACTTTCGTGTCAGGTTTTGAGGAGCTTTTGCTTCTTGTGGTCACTTTAAATGACTTTTCAACATCGCTAGGCCAAGATTGGTCAACTGGTTTTGACTTTTTAGCTTCGATGACATCAACCTTCTGTACAACAGCACCAGCCGAAGATTTTAATTTCGTAGCAGCAGTAGCAGCAGGAGCAGCAACATACTGGTACTTTGGACGTGGCTTCAATGATTGTAGACAATCCGGATACTTGTGGTCTGGTTCTTTACAATTTGAGCACAAAGGTATAAATCCGGTCGACTTTTTTGTCTGGCAAAAAATGTCTTGGTTCATCACAATTGTAATAGTTTTCCGAAATAGGTTTATTCGAACTGGTAGGACCAACAAATTCTGGCGGGTTGTGTCTCTTTGATGCAAACTTTGGTTTGCCTTGTTGAAAAGGTGTTGCAGAACCTTAAACATAATTAGTAGATGCATCATCTTGAAATATAAACAATACTTCTTGAGAAGGATCTTCAACATACTTTATGTTCACAGCTCTACACTCTTCTTTAGAATGTCCAGATGTACCACATTTTGTATACCATATTCCTGTATCCGAAGAAGAAGCTTTTGGTCTCTTGTCTGCAACTTCTGAAATTTGAACTTTCAGATCGTTGAACTTCTTGTTAAGATCAGCCATGTTACTTTTCCAAAGCTTTTCAACTCTAGAAGTCGTAGACTTATCCTCATAATTTTTACCATCTTCTTTTCGTTTGGACTTACGTTTCTTTCTTCGATCGGTATCATCAGTTTTGGTATCTGATGAGTCACTAGAATCAGATTCAAAACTTGAAGAACTTGAACTGGATTTAGATTTGGATTCATCTTCATTGTCACTGGAGTCATGCTTAGATTTCCGAGTACGTCTAGTAGAACGTCTTTTACGTGCTAACTTGGAAGTCTCATAATTCTCAGCACTCGCAATGACCGCTGATAAAGAAGCCATATCTCCTTGTCTACAGTATGGGTCAATTTTTGGTGGTAAACCTGCCAAAAACCACTCGATCTGCATTGTGACAGGGTACACACCAGTTAGTTTTCTAATCAGATCCTTTACTTTTCGTTTGTACCTCGATTTTTTTCCTTCTCTTATTAAGTCGGTCAAGAATTCTGGATGAATAACCAATTTCTCTGAACTGGTTTAAAAATGCATCTTTCGATAGTACCCAGGTGGCGACACATCCTTAACTCAGTTCCTTAGTCAAGGACTAGCATTTCACAACGTACATACTATTCTATCAGCAACTGTGGAAAACTGCGCCAAGGGTATGTTTACTCAAATGTCGAATACAAAATATTCACTCAGATGCGCAAAACAGTTTTAAGATAGTTCTTTAGCTCAACTTTATGGAAACACAATAAATGACTGTAATGAAAGAAAGTCATGTCTGACAAAAGAACTATTTAAGTAATGCATACGAGATTGTTAGTAGACCCAAAGTCACTCACACTCAGCAGTGCACTAAACAGAGATATAAGAAAATAATCTTAAACGCTCTATTCACTTCTTCAATCTCGAAAATACAATAACTCTCTCTCTCTCTCTCTCTCTCTCTCTCTCTCTCTCTCTCTCTCTCTCTCTCTCTCTCTCTCTCTCTCTCTCTCTCTCTCTCTCTCTCTCTCTCTCTCTCTCTCTCTCTCTCTCTCTCTCTCTCTCTCTCTCTCTCTCTCTCTCTCTCTCTCTCTCTCTCTCTCTCTCTCTCTCTCTCTCTCTCTCTCTCTCTCTCTCTCTCTCTCTCTCTCTCTCTCTCTCTCTCTCTCTCTCTCTCTCTCTCTCTCTCGGTAATGTGAGAATGAAGAATATCCTATTTATAACCTACGAAGCAAAGAAACACACCTCTTAAAATTCCTGGTGCATCGCTCCATTAACAAATTCCAACTAGCATATAAGTTACAAATATTTGTACAATTGACGGTTCATTGTGACGATTCGAATCCAGTCGCTTCGTGTTTCAACTGTCATTTTATACCAGGGGGTCATGTCATTAAATTAAAAGACAAGTCCTTGGCAATTATATTCGAAAAAATGGTGTAGGCCTCTTCAAAATATATAGTAGGCCTCTTAAAATATATAGTTGTCCAGCGCATATCCTCATTTCTAAGTATAAATTACCATTTTTGAATAAATATACAAATATGTAGTATCACAGGACCCTCAAAGATTCTTTCAAATCTTTGAGAATGCATGCGACGTGTATGGCGAAACATCTCCCGATGCTATGGTCCAACTATTTTCTATGACCATGATCGCTAAAGCACGTGATTGGTTTTTTAACCTCGATCGTGAAGATAAATTGGATTGGTCTATTTTGAAAGAGTCCTTTATCAAGCTTTTTAAGTCCTTCTGTTTGATAGAGAGTCCTTTTGTCAAATTGAGTAACATCAAGATGGCAAAAGATGAACGCATATGAGACTACATTGAGCGTTTCAAGCGCTTAAAAAGTCAAGTACAAGAACAGCCCACCACCGAACATATGCTCATCATCTAGTTCCTAATCGGACTTCCAAGATGGATCAGACATGAGCTTAGATCCAATGATGAATATACTAAAGTTAGCTATGTCTGATGCCATCCACGAGAAAGATGAAGGACCAGATGGTGACGAATCCAGGAAAAGAACAAGGCATCATGTTGTTGTCCAAGAATTGATGTTGAAGGAGCATTCTCGAGATCAGCTTCGGAAATCCCAAATGGAGTTGCTAAACTAGCAACACCAACTGCATATGGAACAACTCACAAAGGAGTTCCACAAAACATTGACATATATCCAAAGTCTCATACCCGGTCAGCTACCACCTGGCCAAGTACAACATCGACAAGGAATCATCGGGTGCCCTCATTGTTGAGCCGCACACAATGCGAATGAATGACAATCGTATCAACCAGCTTCTAATAATTCTCTGATCACATGTGAGTTAAGTGATTACAATGGTCATGGGTCATTCTGGTGCTACTACAATCCATGATATAACCATCAAGAACAGCCAGGGGGGGACTACTAGCCTCCTAGACCACAATTTGCTCCACAATAGAATCAACACCATCCGCGCAATACTCCATCGGTAAAGATTCAAGAGCTGCTTGGGCAACCAAAGCCACAACATCTACCTCAGTTAGTACTCTTCGGTCCACCACACATGCCGATCCAATCTTGAGCATGCAAGTTATAGGTAACAACATCCCCACCAATAGATTTTTTTTTTTTTCTTTTGGGGGGGGGAGTGAATATGCAGGCATCCACTGGAGCAGCCACATAGCCAGCAACAACATCCATAAGATCACAACCAAGTTCACGAAACCAAAGATGACAAAGACAAGAAAACAGATGAGCAATCCAAATAGACTTTATCCGAAGAAGTACCCCAGTCATGACAAATATCCTTCAAAAGATGGAAGTACAAGCATTGGAAAATCATCCCCTTCTTCAACCAGCCTCTTTCCACAACATCTGCACCCATTTTCATGCCTATCGCCCACACCATCTACCGTTGTCACCACCGCCACCACCCTTCCTTCCATTTCTCTGTTTTCCATCATCTTGTTATCCATCTGAGAAATTTCCAGTCTTTTCAGACCCTGATAGTTTAGCTGAAGCGACTAAGAAATCATTACAAATGTCTTGCAGAGACCAACTACCACCTACATTGGTTGGTCAACCAGAAAAAATTTAATAAGTAGGCAAAGCAGCTAGAAGACATAAGAAATAAAACAAAGAAGCTGACAAGGAAAGGACGAAACTTAAGCAATAGTTGAGTCGAATCGATCTTAATCAAAAGAAACTCTCTAGAGCAATGATAGTTGAATTCCCTCTTATGAAGCCGGAAGCGATCCAAAGTAATGGATCAAAAAAAGAAAGAGCTGCAGAAAAGGAAATGATAAAGATGACAGTGACCCTGCAAAACAAATTGAGCTCCTCAACCAGCAAGTGGTGGTCAAAGCTCGACATTGCAAGGGTACAAGATTGCAACTATAGAACTATCAGTTCCTCCTCTCTTCCACCAAGCCTTCATCATGTTTCTCTACCGTCACCAAACCATTCGTCCAAATCTGTTTCTACCAATGTGTTGATGAGTCCATTTTCTTGAAGACTGTTAACCGAGATTTGTGCGACCTACCAATTGAAGGTTCTCCTCTTCTTGTCAAGGCAAGAGCATCGACAAGATTGGAACTTCAACTGAGAGAAGAATTGCGGGAACGCCTAGAAGCAATATGGAGGGTACAGACCACCTTGATGTCAAATATCATGCTAGGATGGAGGAGGAACAACAAAGTAACCAAGATCTTGAGGATCCGCCTTGTTTACTAATTCCCTGCTTTAGAGAATCAGTTGGCTGGTTCTTTCTCTTACTTCTTGTTATGGAACCATTTCTGCCTGTTACCAGGCTACAATGGGCACTTCTTGGTGGTGAACGTTCTTGTTTTTAGGCCCAAATCAAGCAGAAAGGACTGATGAACGTTGTAGTAAATGTCCTGCCTGTTGGAGGACACCAAGGAAGGTCAATCTTGCACTAGAATCACATGCTTTCAAACCAAATCATGCAGATCATGCATACAACCAAGAAATCAGCGTGTAGATCCATTGAACAAACAATGAAAATCCTACCTTAATGCTGCAAAACAAGTTTGAATCAAATCCTACACTATACTACACTTGCATTAATCCACAAACATGAAGCAAGAAACTGAAACTAACTAAACTAGACATCATTTAGACAGTCCAAGGACCAAGAAACACTCATTTCTTGATTCACATCAAGAACTAAAATGTCAAGTATATGCAAGATTTACACCACATTTCTAGCCTCTATAGTTAACCTGAATGCAAATTCCTATATTAATCCACAAGAAAACAAGAAATCTAATCCACAACTAAGATCCACTACCACACACAAAGGAATGGAAGGGCATGATCATAAGAGAATCACTCAAGAAAACAATCATGATCAAGGAGCTCAAAGGATGCACCAAACTCGTGGAGGCTCTTCTCATTTGGACATGGAGTAGATGCATTACACAAAAAGCTCTCTTCTACAAAGGGTGAGTCTCTTAAATAAACAAGAGAGCTCCTTAGGTGGCATCCTAGTGGCATTTCCACATTTCACAAATTACAAGTGCTCACTCTACTTTCTTTAAGAGGGGTTTACTTGCATTTATTACATTGCCTAGAAATACTAGTTCCTACATGGTCATTCCATCTTTCGGGATTCACCATGAGGCTTACGTAGTTCTTGCTTGTCATACTTAACTAGTACTTCTCGATTCTCATACAGGGCTCTCAGTCTTCGTTCGTCTCGTCTTCTCAGAGACCTCCTCGGTCTAAGGTGAGAGGTGCTCTTGGTTAGCGCTGGTCGTGAGTATCTTGGGGATTTGTCAGAATAAGCCAACATCATCCCACCCCTAATGCATTGCAGGACCCACTGCAACTCATATTGAATGATGTCGCTCCACTTCCGCATTGGCATCTTCAATCGTCACTTGGAAAAGCGTAGATCTTCATTCACTTGCATAAAGCCAAGTGCTTATTGCTGCCAGTCTTCACCACAAAACTGTTTTTCGTAATTTGCCACAATGTAACCAGAATGTCCTATTCTTGCAAATGGATGATGTCTTCAAAATTGGAGAGCTCCCAGCAACTTTACAACTTCTATGTCTGAGTGCCTCCCTCGTGTCTCCTTTTCTCACTTGTATCTACCATTGACAATTTCATTTTTTGTTCCTTGGCAGGTGCTAGCACTTTCATCCACTTTGCAAACTTGTCATTCATAAAAAATAACATCCCTACTTACTACGATCTTTCTATTGATGGGATTGAAGACTCTATATCGTTTGTTATTTTCACTATAACCACAAATATACCTTTGATAGAAGTGGCATCATCCTTCTTCCTTGTCTCCAAGGATTGGTGAACATAGCAAGTAGATCCAAAGATTTTTAGATCTTTGAGATTCGGCCTCTTACCATATAGAGCTTCATATGGTGTGATTCCTCCAATGGCTTTGTTGGGCAATCTATTGCACAAAAAGTTAACACAAGAAATTGCCTCACCCCAAAATGGTTTTGGTAGAGAAACTTCTAGCCTTAAAGCCTTAGCACACTCAGATAGAGATCTATTTTTCCTCTTGGCCACTCCATTTTGTTGAGGGGTATAAAAACAAGTTGACTCTCTCTTTAGGCCATTAGCATTACAAAACTCTCTCGTTTTGTTGAAGATATACTCTCCTCCATTATTAGATCTTAATACCTTATTCTTGGTATCAAGTTGATTTTCAACTAGAGTTTTGAGCTTTACAAATGAATCATGATAAATTTTACATTTTTTAGGACAATAATGATTGTACTTAACAATCATAGAGAGTTATTGGTTGCTTAATCAATGGATCTATCAAGTTCTACACATTAGATCTTGATCTAGATTCACTACACATGGATTTAAGCAAGGGCAATGGATCAACACATCATAAATTTGTGAGAGCGGCCTCACACGTGTGGAATACTGTCCACAGTACGGCCTGCACCTGAAACAACAAGTACAATAGTCCTAGATAGCATTCACTCATAGAAATCACAAGACAAATGACTAGAAATCTCACAAAAGTGTAGAATGCAAAAGCCTCATCAATCTTCTTAGCAAAATGATGATCCTTTTATGGATCAAGTACATCCACAAGTCTGGTACAGTCGAGCAGATCTTCACACGTGTGAAGAGTGCCACATCACTCAGATCTATCCATTTGATCCATCCTTGATCCTTATCCAAAAGTTGACCTTCTAGAATATGGCTAAAGTCTAAAAAGCTAGTCTCCTAGAATATAGGAATATTCCCTACAAAATAGGATCTAAGGAAAATGGTCAACTCTTATCTTCTAGTACTCTATACACACGTGTGAACATCCACTTGCCATGTGGGAGCATTTACTCATGCACATGCAAGGAAAAGCTAATTTCTAGGTGACTAGTCAACTTGACTAAAAACCTAGTCATATCATGTTCACACTAACTAGATTGATACAAAATCAATTTAGATATATACAAGTATGAAAAGTACATCCTTTCACACGTGCAAACAGGCTCCACACGTGTGAAATCAAATCATCAACATTATTCTAATGTTTGATCAACATTTACAATAACCAATGTCAAGTGAGAAGTGACAATTTTCAACAAAACAAACACCAAAAATTTTGAAGACAAAAGGTAGATCCAAGAAAATCTTGATTGGTCATCAATGAATGATATATATTCTTTAGCACCACCATTAGATTTAGGTGCGGAGCTATACAGATCCGAACGTGTGACTTCAAAAGGAGTGGTAGAGCTTGTGGTAGATATTGAGAAAGGAAGCTTATAAGTCTTTGAGAGACTATAAGCCTCACAAAGCTTACCACATCTTGGCAACTCCTTGGGGAGGCCGAGAGCAAGCTCCTTTGAACACATTGATTAATATCTTTAACAAAGGACTTGGCAAAGAAAAGTTTCAAAAGTTTAGAGAACTTCTAGGAGTAATAGATAACACATTAAGGGGGAGTGTTATAATTAATGTTTATTTGATACCCCTTAATGATAGTTTGGCCATGCCTACATGCTTTTATAGGGTCCATTACTATTTATAATAAATTTGTTTCTTTATTGCTTATGCATGTAGGTGGGCACACTAATACTAGATTCGGATCTATTTTAGTACTTAAAAATTCACCTTGGGTCTTTACCCAATATGCATGGCGATTGATCTCTCTACATGGCAACCAGGTGTCTCAGGGCTAGAATAGCAACTAGAGAAACTCAAGAGGGGGGGACACCTACGGTTGGGTGGATCATTCCCACCGACCATCAAAGTTTGGAGAGCTCCTAGAGATGGGAGTGTAAGAATTACTATAGTGATCGTGAAATTCATGTAAGTGGAGATGAGTTGCAAGATGTATTGGTTGATGAATTTAAGTCTTGTGATGATGAATAAACTATATATGTCACATCCATTCTTGTGATAAAATAATAATAGTTTACATAATTGCATACATATAATGTTTTTTAAATCCTTACATATTTATACATTCTTGCATTTCTTAAGTTCATCTTGAGTTCTATCTTGTCATTCTTTAGATTCATTTTAAATCAAATGCTTTCAATATAATCTAATGCTTAATATTGATTGACCAACGGAAAACAATTAGTGAGCATACGTTGATTACTTTTATATGCTTCAAAAGCATTTTCCTTCTGAAAATATCCTCATTATTGAAAATCTATAAAAGCAATATATTCACATCCTCATTCTGGTCGGAATGTTTTAGGTCAGAATGACAATTTTTTTTTCAAATAAGAAAAAGTTGTAGATATACACATACTGGTTGCGATCTTCCTTCGTCTACTCGGTACAAAATGTTGACAATATGTAAATGCAATTAATCACAATCAACTATGCACAATCATGCAAATTATATACGTCGTCATCTTACTAATATCATGAAAAGAGAACATGAGAAACAATTACAAATCAAGATCTTTGCATCATCCGAGTAGGTGCGTGTAACTATCTCACATGCCAAATTTGAAACAAAATTTGATATTACATTCAACCGCGCTTACTAAAATTTTCAGAAAATGATGGCTTATGAATATATCACTCAAGGGTGATTGCCAATTATCTTAACCAGTAAGCTTAATGTCTCACAATCATAATTGATAATTACTCCATAATTTTCTAGAATATAAAACGATAACCATTCATAATAGATGACATTACTAGAGCAATCAAAATATTTGATATCTAAGCTAGCTAGCTATTAGCTTAATCTTAATTAAAATCACGTATGGTGGACATTCTGAAAGTGTAAAGACCACCAAAACTGTGACAATTAGGAATTTTAAGCAAGTGTGCTCCCTCTTCAAGATTGTGAATACTCGAGCTTTGATAATCTACTGAAACCTGGGTTGGAGTGAATCCTTGATTGAATATTCATGAATATAGTTGAAATTGTCTTGGGGCCACATATTTATGAATTTAGTCGAAATTGTTTTGAGGCCTCATTCTGGAATGGAGTGTGTTTAGTTCTGGAATGGGCAACTATATATGCTTTTTATAGTGCAATTTATTCACAACATTTCATCAAGTTTAAAGAATAAAAGATTTGTCAAGAATATTTTAACCCCATGTCCAAGCAAATTTTTCTAAACATAAGGCAAACTACTTGTCCCAAGAAACATAGTTAGATTGTTTGCCACGCGTGGCAAATTTTAAAAATAGTTTTTGTAATATTGCCACGCAGCATGGGAAATCTCCAGATGACTTGTCACAAGAAAAGTGGTTATATAACAACTTTAGGTGGCTCTGCCACGCTTATTTGTGCTACAAAAATAATTCTAGTGCTCATTTAAAAAAAAATAAGCTTTTGAATTTTGGGGTGGCACTACCACGCCAAAATTCAAACATCTCTTCCCACCTTCCCGTACCACAATCAACCCATTTTTTACCCCGACAATGGTGCCTCAAAATTGTTGGCGTGGATGTGCCATGCGTGGTAGAGCCACACAAAATAAAAAAGGCAAATTTTTGGCTAAGTCTTGAGTTTGTGTGGCAATGTCGCATGACAAAACACACACATGTGGTTGTGCAAGAAAATGTACTTTGTTTGCAAACTTGGATAGATCTATTCTAAGAATTGGAATAAACATTTCTCAAGGCAAATTCTAGAAACCAAGGGAATGAGTCAAGCATATATTTCACTAGAGATGATTCTGAAAGCATGAATTGAAAACAACAAAGGGCCCTTTAGGTGATCATAAGCTTATGTACCATAGTAAGCAATAGTGTCTTAGGAGCTAGTATAGACCCAAAAAAACGAATGGTGTATCAAATCAAAATTGCATGATAGGTGACCTTATATATTAAAAAAAATTCACAATAAGTACTAGGTAAAATATTTCATGCTCATTTTAGAGGGCTTTATAACCGTTCCCATGTGAATTAATATAGGCTATTATTAAAGAGAGATAGCATGGCATCCAAATGCACCCTTGAAGTAGGAAGCCTCCTCAAACACGTGCATTGTCAGAGTTTGAACCAAATTGCTATGGGGTGAATGATTTTACATCCTAGTTAAGGATCCATTTTTATTTGATTGAGTTTCTAGTGTGATATGTGGGAGACTTATTTTGCATCTATCTTTAGTTATAAATTTTGAACATCCTAGATGTCTCTTGATGACTTCATTGAAGTTTAACCCAAAAGTGATAGGTAACCCTATATATTAAAAATTCACAATAAGTCAAAACAAAAAAAAAATTTCACGAGTACTAGGTAAAATATTTCATGCTCATTTTAGAGGGCTTTACAACCCATTCCCATGTGAATTGATATAGGCTATTATTAAAGAAAGATAGCATGACATCAAAATGCACCCGTGAAGTAGGAAGCCTCCACAAACACATGCATTGTCAGAGTTAGATCCAGATTGCAATGGGGTGAATTATTTTACATCCTAGTTAAGGATCCATTTTTATTTGATTGAGTTTCTAGTGTGACATGTGGGGGACTTATTTTGCATCTATCTTTAGTTATAAATTTTGAACATCCTAGATGTCTCTTGATGACTTCATGGAAGTTTAAGCCAAAAGTGATGCATGTGTGTGAGCTTGTGTGTGTGTGTGTGTGTGTGTGTGTCAAGAGAGAGAGAGAGAGAGAGAGAGAGAGAGAGAGAGAGAGAGAGAGATTTGTCCATTCTCATTGGTTCAAGTTTGCCCTAAAATGTATTTGAAGAGGAGAGAGAGAGAGAGAGAGAGAGAGAGAGAGAGAGAGAGAGAGAGAGAGAGAGAGAGAGAGAGATTTGTCCATTCTGATTGGTTCAAGTTTGCCCTAAAATGTATTTGAAGCTCAGTTGAAATGGGTTGAAAATATGAGAGAACATGTGTCTTTAAGAATTTTTAGAAAGAGAAATTTTTAGAGAGAGAGAGAATGCATAAAATCTGAAGAGAGAAACAGAGGAGCGCAGTCTCAATCGCAAGAAAGGGATGACATGTGAGAAATAGCCATAATGTGAGTTGATGTGAGTTGAGAGAGAGAGAGAGAGAGAGAGATATTTCTGTTTGAGGGGAGTCTATTTATTGTCAAATCCAGGGACCAGGATATAGAATGACGAACCCTTCCCAAAACACATCATATACCCGTTCCTACGATGTAAGAACTACAAGGATGGCCTCATACTGGCAAGCTATTTATTCAACTGCATGTCCTTGACATGGGTTCATTCAATACATACTACTGTGGCAGAGTGCACATCTTTGGAGAAAAGTTCCTCCTCTTTCTTCTCATCCAAGAGAGAGAGGGAAGATGCACGGGTACCGGCGTGTTCGGAGCTGCTCCATTTTTCCACTACAACGAGCTTGGCAGCATCTCCTGTCTTGAAAATGGCATATAATTTCAGCTCACTAGATTCCAGCTGTTTATTCAACAATGTCTCCTGTTCTGACACCACCCTTTCCCAGGTCTCTGGCTGCACATCGATCACTTGGGACACAAGTGCATCATCCTTTTGCAGCGAATATGGCTCGCCAGATTTGGAATTGACAATCACTAAATCCATGAAAAGAGTCTGCGTCTTGCTGAGATCAGATAGCTCTCCTAGAGCCGTGAGGATAGGCATCATCTGCAAAACGGCAGCAAAGTAGCACTCGTCAATGTGAGGGAAGAAAACAAAGCAATGGAGAAACCTGGCATCACATACAAGTTTCTTCAAGAGACACAACAAATTACCTGCACTTCGATGCTTTCCCAGTCTGCATCCTTACGCCAGTGCTCTATCAGACCAGCCTATTCAACCCACCCAAACATATTATAAATGATCACTCAAACCACTATATATATCCTCATTGTGGCGCAAGTCTATGATGAATCACACTTTTGATGCTTCACGCTCTCTTCATTCTAGTGCAAGTTAGCAACGAAGCATAATTTTAACTGTTAAATGTTTCCATCATTCTAATGCAAGTCAATGATAAATCATACTTTTCACTGATAATTGCCCTCCTCATTCCCATGGAACTTAACAATGAATCATACTTTTATACTGATGATTCGTAATTTTTCCTGTTAAATGATTCGTCAAGAGAAATATCAGAAAGTTAGAAGCTTAAAGCATACCGAAGGTTTGCCGTTTGCTGTTCTGATGGCGGTAAGAATACATCCGCCAATGTGGCCAGTAATGGCGTTGGTGGCTTCAATGTTGTGCACCAACACTTGCACGATGTCTTGGGGAGTTTTTCCCTCAATGGGCTCCAGATATTCCATGGCGAAGTTGGAGACATCATCCTTTGTAATCACGAACGCCATATCTCTATCTCTCTCTGTCTCTCTCTCTCTCTCTCTCTCTCCACCCCAACGAGAGTATATATTAGTTTGGAGTTTATTTTGTTGATGGCAGTTCACAAGCTTCTCGTGGGCTATAGTCCTATCATGTATGAAATATGCTGAAGCAAACCACATGACAATATCTATACCAACCACATTACGCCACATGGCTCTACCCTACATATATACCCAGCTATCCCAAATTCCCCTCTTGAGGTGAGCCTTGATTACATGGTGAATCATATCATGTATGAAATATGATGAATCAAACCACATGACAATATCTATACCAACCACATTACGCCACATGGCTCTACCCTACATATATACCCAGCTATCCCAAATTTCCCTCTTGAGGTGAGCCTTGATTACATGGTGAATCAAGCACACACTTTGAATGCCCGTGCCCATTGTGAGATTCAAGTTAAGTGACATGTCAAGTGTTCATTTTGAGGTCTAGGTTAAGTGACACTCTCTCATGTGAGTCACCTAGTGAAAGGTGACTACCATCACCTTGGAGTACCTCAGAGGAGGGTATATTTCAAGGCTTTTTCTTTTTTCATGGTGAACTTGCTCAAAGATCTTCAAATCACCTTGTTTTTGCCTTGCAAGCACTCTCAAGGTGTCTACTTTTTTCACAAAGATAAAACGGTGCGCCTATGATAAGTTTTCACATAGACATGGTGACCAAAAAAAAAAAAAGCCATGAAGACCCATTTTTTGTAATTTTTTAATTTTAAAAAAAAATGCATGTATTTAAATGCTTTGCAAATTTTATATTTCCATGCTAAAAATATCGTCTTTTGTGAAAAACTAAAATCTTACTAAAAAAACTAGATATAAAATTTTAACAACATATTGAATTTTGCATATATTTTAATTATTAATAATAAATAAAATCATTAAATATAATAATAAATAAAATCATTAAATATAATAACTACTAAAATCAACCAAAAAAAACTATTAACTTATTTGAGAAATTATCTGGTAGCAAATATTTTAAAATATTAAAATGTTTTTGTATGAAATAATTTTGCATGAATACAATATAAATTCAAATCAATATCTTTTAAGAACTTTACTTTTTTAAAGTAATAATTTGTAAAGATTCAAAAAGATTTTCACAATTTAAGTCTACAACATAAAAATTTTAATTATAAAAAAATTTACTTAAACATACATCTAAAATTACATGACTTTTGAAAATATTAAAATTATTTACAAAGAATTTTGTTCTTAATATCATCATAATTAATAGCTTGAAATTTTATTTTAAAAAATTTATATTTTAAAAGATGAAATGTATTAACAATTTCAATAATATTCATTAATTTTTTGAAAATATGATTTTAGAACAAATTTAAAACAATATTGTCATTCCAGAACAACATTCATTAAAATAAACATTTAATAATTTACCTTACAGAGTAACATTGAAAGATAAATTTTAAAATATTTAAAAATATTTCAAGTAGCAAATAGTATTAAAAAATGTAAATGAATTTAAAAACTTCATGCCAAAAAAATTTGATATTCATATGCTCAAAATAGTCAGATGAGTATACTATTCCCAAAAGTCATCAAGGTCATTGACATTTTTGGGCATTTCTAGAAGAGCCTCAGTAAAAACAACGGCAACCTCTTCCACGATTTCCTCTACAGTTACAACATTGTAATCTTGAACTAGTACATCTGCAAACTCCCCTGTGTCACCCACTTTCCCACTAGCGGGAGGTTGTGGTTCTTTCGACAGTGGAATTACGGAGTCTTCGTCAGATTCTGTAGACTTTTCTACTTTAGCTAATTCATCCGGCAAAACTAAGATAGACTTCATTCGCATTCTTATAAATTCTACTAAGCTAGAAATTAATCCTACATCAGCAACATGTCTGCCTTTTTGCATAGCGCATGCGCTTGTAGTGTCGCTACCGCTAAACAAATCCAAAACCCAATCTGTTGGGTGTGAAAAAATTTCAACTAGATGATTAATTAATTGTTGTGGCTTTTGATAAGGACAAGCCACGGAACTCATCATCGGATTTTTCAACTTCTTTGTTACTGCTGGAAATTGGAACAAGTTCCCAAAGCTGGTCAGTCCAGTGGTGTTATAGTACAGCATCGAATGTTTGTCATCATGTGAATAATAACTAATGGTTATGTATTCAATCTTGTTGCACAACCGTGCACCACCGACATTGTGAACATCGGGCTTGTATCAACAAAAAAAAAAGTAGATTATTATTCTAAACAATGAACTATGCTAAGCATAAACTATTTAAAAATAAAGTTTTAAGAAAGTTAAAGACATACCATACAACATTTTCAATCCCAGCATTGCAAAAAGTTAGAAGAGCTTTTTGCACTAAAACCGACTGCCAACTTGAATGGAATATTACAACTCTCCAAATAGGAGAAGTTGTAATTTCAAGAAATCCTTGCATCACATTATGGATTTCAGTGAATTTGAATGGATAATCATCATTTAGAAATTCTTTCATGTGAAATCCATAGGGGATGTCTGCTATGCAAAGAGGTAGGGTCTTTTCATAAATTTTTGAAATTTTCCTACAATCTCCTTCTTCCATAGTGTAAAAACACGGTTGATCATTGACACATTTCGGGAGGAAAGTCTCTGTTGCATCCTCCTCAACAATAGTCTCACCCCGTGCCAATCTTTCTTTGTCTCTTTTTTCTGCCTTCGCTTTAAGAATATGTCGTTTAAATTGCTCTGGAAGGACTTTATTTTTCTTGTCTTCAGCCGATTGAAAGAAGAGAGAATGCAACTATGCTTAGCATAAGATGTATAAAAACAGTAATTAAAATTTTTTGATTTTAAGAAACGTACTAAGGATGAACATAATAAATAATTAGTAAATCAAATCTATGCTAGGCTTGAGATCAAGCTAGCAAAGAGAATATAATAATTACTATGCTTAGCATAATATATGAATGTCAAAGATTTTAAATTAAGATATGAATGCCAAGCATGAGTGAAATGAATACCATATCTCTAAATAATATCAAAAAAGAAGTGAGAGTTTCATTTTTACTACTCAGAGGATAAAGCCTCTAGCACTCCTCAAAATCATTACAATTCAACCCTATTACTAGGGCCTCTTGAACTTTCATGAATATTTTATGCCTGTATTAAAAAACAAATTAATGATCAGTATTACAAAAAATAACAAAACTTGCAATTATTATTAAGGAAATGTTAGTTAAAAGTTCATAAAAAAAATCTGACCTCTGAAATTTCTTGCCCATTTTAGCAAGGGAGAGCTGATCATCAGCAACCCTCAAGAGGACACTGATTACAAGCTCGGAGAAATTTAATCCATGCATGTTCTTCCACTTAGAGAATCAATCTTTTGAGGAGAATTTTCCCATTTCAAGGTCGTATTATAATGTTGCTTGGCTTGTTTCTTCGTCATTGACCTTGTGTATGATCTTTAAATTTAATTTTTAGATTATGTAAATGTATTTCATTGGGATCACGAACTTCCATTGGTTGATCTCCAGTGGAGGGAAATTGTAATCTCTTTTGTTGTTTTGGTAGACCCTACTGAGTGTAGATCTATTGCCAATTTTGATTTTTCTTCTTTAGATAATTATCATTTTTTTGTTTTGGGAGGCATTCATAGTTTACAAGCTAAAAAGCAATTGTCCCAAGAGTATCCCCATGTTGCCTCTTTCCGAACTGTTAGTGTCATTGCATTTGTTGGGTTGATAGTGGAAGAAGCTAAACTTCTTGCCTAGGACCATAATATTGACCAAGACTACATGATGAAGATGACAGGATACGGTTTTTTCACAAAGAATTTGTCAGTGTTTTTGAAACTGGAGATTTTAACCAGTTGGAGCTAAAGGCACTTTGTGCCCAAGAAACAGGCCTGCCATTTGATTCTAAGAATCCAACGCAGAGCTTGATTAAATATGATAACTTTTATCAGTTGGCATTTCGTAGTGGCCAGGTAATTGTTTTGCTATGCTTAGCATAGAATGGTTGGTTCAAACGTCTTCAAAATAAATAAATAAAATACAGAAAGCTTTTAATATTAAATTTTTGCTATATTATTTTTCAGGTTTGGGCGCTTGTAGATAAATTTTTTGAAAAATAAAAAAAATTTGAAATAAAAAGGCCAGCCAGCTCAAGGAGGCTCAAAATATAAAAAAAGATTGTTGCCACCACTCACACACTAAAACTCAGACCAACATCATCGTCTGGGAAGTCATCACCTCCACGATCAATTCCTGCTAAGAAGGCTAAGCGAAGATCCGAGACAAGTCCTTTTGAAAAGGAACAAGTAGTCCAGCATGATATGCTCGAACATTTTAAACGTTATACATTGGATGATGTGGTTATCATGTTACCCAAAGCACATCGTGAACCCGAAGAACACGTGCCAGACTCAAAAAATGTTTTTGATGGCCTAGCTAGGACACAACCAATGAATATTGCTGAATCAGGAGAACAAGAAAAGATTGTACGAGTTGGATCACAACTTAATCTTGAACAACATCAAGCACTCCGCATGTTACTTATTAAGTATCAAGGTTCCTTTGCATGGACTTATCAAGATCTAAAGGGTATTATGACGTCAGTTATTGAACATACCATACCTTTAGTACCTAATGCAGTTCCAAGTTTTCAAAATTCTATCGCTGTAATCCTAATGTTGCGGATCTGATAAAGAAAGAAATTTAGAGACTGCTTGACGCCGATTTCATCTATGAGATCGAGCATACTGAATGGATCTCACCGATTGTCATTGTTCTTAAGAAGAATGGGAAATTGGAAATTTGTGTGAATCTCAAGGCTTTGAACAAAGTGATGTGGAAGGATCACTTTTCGTTACCTTTTACTGAAAGCATTTTGAATCACCTTGCTGGAGCGGAAGCTTATAGTTTCCTGGATGGATTTAGTGGTTATAACCTGGTTAAGATTGCACCTGCATATTGCACAAAACTGCTTTTGCAACAGAATGGGACACCTATGCTTACAAAGTAATGTTGTTTGGACTCTGTAATGCACCAAGTTCGTTCCAAAGAGTAAAGCAATTTGCTTTTAAAGATTATCTATAGAAATTTCTTGAAATTTACTTGGATGACCTGGGAGTCCATGGTACAGATACAGACCACCTGGATCGATTGGAGAAAGTATTTGAAAGATGTTGCAAATATCAAATTTGTCTAAATCCAGAAAAATACCAGATATGGGTTTCCCACGGAGTTGTGTTTGGGCATGTGATATCGAGACATGGCATTGCCACAAATTATTCTAAAATCAAGGTTATTGTGGAATTGCCACCGCCAACAACAATTCGTGGAGTTTATGTGTTTATGGGTCATGCGAACTACCATCGAATTTTTATTATCTTCTTTGCAGATTTAGCACAACCTATATACAAGCTGACTATTGTTCCTATTTGGACAGTATAGGCTTTAGAAGCCTTTGAAAAATTAAAAAAAACATTAACTTCAGCACCAATACTGCGGCCTCCAGATTGGACGGTTGAATTTCATGTTCACACGGATGCCTCAAAATATGCCATTGGATCAGTTTTGACGCAGCCAGGTGATTATAAGAAGGACTATCCTATATGATTTGCAAGCAGACAGCTTATAGATCCAAAGAAGAATTATTCAACAACAGAACGTGAAGCGTTAGCCATGATTTTTTCTACACTACCTCATGGAAACGCACTTTGCATTTTATATGGATCACCAGCCATTACTTTACTTGGTAAACAAGACATGCAATACTGGACATATTGCAAGATGGTTACTGTTATTGACTGAATTTGACTTTCGAATTGTGGTTCGAAAGGGGAAGCAATATTATCTAGCCGATCATGTTTCGCAAATTGAATCCGCACCAGTTAATACTGAAGTGGATGATGAATTACCAGATGCTGTGTTGTTCTATATAGAAGCAGTACCTAAGTGGGCAGCGGATATTGTTGAGTACCTAATGCTAGGACAGCTGAATGACTCTTTGACAAAAGTACAGAAGAGACAATTGATTCATAAGGCTCAACCTTATCAATTGATTGCAAGACAATTGTATCGTCGTGGATCATACAATATTCTACGTAGATGTGTTTTAGTGCATGAAATACCATATTTAATCATGTTTTCACATGATGGCATGGGCGGGGGACATTTCTCTATAGATATTACTGTTCGTAAACTTTTGCAATCAGGTTGTTGGTGGCCTACGCTTCATAAGGACACATAAACTTATATTCAGACATGTGATGTTTGTCAACGAGCACGATGGCCTACTAGACAGAACTATGGACCCTTGCATCCAGTTTTGTTGCAAGCACCATTTGAAAAATGGGGACTGGATTATGTTGGTCCTATTCATCCTGTCGCGCAAGGATCTCAGGCTCGATACATTATTGCAGCAACTGATTATATGACCAAGTGGGTTGAAGCCAAAGCTGTCAAAGTTGCTGATGTGAAATCTACGGCCAAGTTTCTCTATGAAATAATTATTAGAGAGAATGGCCAAGCTAAATCTTCCAATAAGATTCTCTACACAATTATGACAAAGATAGTTGAAGCAAGTCGGTCTGATTGGAAACACAAACTGTATGCAGCATTATGGGCATTCAGAACCGCTTACAAAAATAGTACAAATCAAACACCCTTTCAACTGGTTTATGGTCAAGATGTTGTCACATCGATTGAATTTTTAATCCCGCTTTACGCATAGCGGCAATAGAACGGTTAAATGATGATAAGTCTTTACAACTCCGTCATGAAGCATTGTTCAAATTATGTGAAACACTATTAATCGCAGTTCACACGTTAGCAGCAGAGAAAGTCCGTCGAAAGGCATGGCACGATCGTCGATTGCACAAAAAGGATCTGAAAGCAGGAGATCTTGCACTGATGTACAAAACCAAGCTGATTAAGAAAAAATTGAAGTTTACTGGTGAAGGCCCGTATAAAGTGAAGGAAATCCTGAACTATGGTGTAGTAAATTCTTGAACACTTGGATGGAAAACGTTTTGATACTCCGGTGAATGGCAGTCGATTACGCAAGTTTTGGCAGCCTATTCCGCCAATTCAGCAAGCCTGATCTCAATGATTTTTAATTTTATTTGTCTTTCAATTTTTTGTTTTCAATATTTAATTGTTCAGATTTTTTGTGAAAAAGACAGTTAAAAAAAAAAGACAAAATGAGAAAAGACTGATGAGCAAAAGTCAGAAAAGTCATCAGCATAGCAACAAGGAAGGATGGTATTTTTGATGAAAACTGACTTATAAAATCACTTTTTCGGTCACATGTTGCCTATACAGTTTTAGAAACCTCCGATGAGCCTCTAGATTGTACATCCACTTCGTTGGGCGAAGGTTCTTGTCCAGAAAAATCCATTTTTTGAGCTAACAAAGGATCAGCAATATGCCATTTTGGGAACCTTTGCTGAGCACCTTACTCTCATTATGAATCTTTGCTGACATGCTAAATGGTCTTAAAATGTCAAAATTGGGTTGGCCATAGCATCAGATCTTGAAAAAATACATTTATCACAGTACCTGGGCGAAGGTCCCTACTAGGCAAAGGTTCATCCTTCGCCAACCCTGGAAAATGTTTTCCGGATAGGTTCAGATCCTCAGAGACCTTCGTCGAGATTTTTATAGCCTATTTTTAGAGTATTGTGCATGCCTTCAAATTGCCAAACTAGTATTCAGTGTAATGGACCCTCCAAATTCACCTATAAGTTGGCTGAATTCGATTCATTCCTCACTTGTGCTAGCGAAGCTCTTGCCAATTTTTCCAGTGACCAAAGCCTTCCAAACTTTTTGGACTATTTTCTGATATACATTTGTGCGTATTACTTTCCGTTTCTGATCATCATGTCTTCTAGAGATACATCCCAGTCGCCTCGTTATACTATCCATCGTGATGTCCCATCTGCTACGGATATCATGATACTTTCTAGCACAAGCATTGTAACTCAGTCACGATGACTCTTGCGGAGCCTCTGCTTACTGCAATGGGTATTCATGAGAAAGCCTTTTCAGGGAGAATCAATATGGATTTCATCACTCTTGCCTTCAGTATGTGGAAGGAAGAGAAATCCAAGTTTTACATCACCTTCTAGGGAGCCACACACAAGGTCCGCGTGACTGAGGCCGCCCTTGTTGCCATAGGTATAGCATCTGGTACCCAAGCCTCACCAAACCATAAGCAGGCCAAACATGCTAGTAAGTCTTACATAGACCTAACAAATGATTTGCATTGGACCAATGACGACTACCTCCTAGATGCCATCACCGAGCCTGCCATACACGCTACTGCCTAGCTCCTCAATAACTTTCTGATGGTTGGCAACCTTAGGAAAGACCACATCACTTCACAAATCTTACATAGGATAGTTAAGTCCTATGTCAAGATAGCCAAGGTCCCTCTCAGACCGTATAACTGGTTCAAGACTGTGGTGAGCTCAAACGAGCCATTAAGAGCAATACCAAGCAGCAGTTCGTTGCTGGATCCTTGGTATCTCTTCTAGCGGCCTCTCACCTTGAAAACAAAATCCATGGCTTCCACCTGGATTCTGTGCTTTCGATTTATGAAGAAGCACCGGCTGAGTCATCCCATCAGGCCTCCAGTTCACATAGTCGACGTCGTCCACACAGTGAGATCGTCATTCCTGACTCGCCTTCCACGTCACGACGTCGTACTAGACAAACATCGTCAGCTGCACTTCCACCCCCTGCTACTACTCGCACTGAACTTCCTATTCCCCCTGTCTCTGATGCTTCCCTCACCTCTGCTTCCACTCAAGGACAGTCTGTGACTATTGGGGCTACCGTTCCCATACAGCTGCCCAGGCCGCCTCACCCCCGCACACCGAAGCTGTTTCACCAAATATGCAGTACCTTATGGATATGTTCGATGATTCCGACCCCCTTGGGGCCTCCGAAGTTTTTGAAATGCCCCAGAGCCATGCACCCTTTGAACTCCAATCCCCTGGAACAGGATTCGAACAATTCCATGATACTACTGTTGATGTTGAAGATTCATGCCAGCAACTTCAAGCTGAAGATGCCCCAGCCACACTTCAGGTCAAGCAAGCTGTGAAATCACCAAAGCAGTTCGACGCCACAGTGCCTGAGGGCTAAGACGAAGATCTTTTTGAAGAAGAAGAAGTACCGACACCTATTTCATGCCAACTAAGGACAGTACCATCAGGTCCTTCTACTACTACCACCTCCACGATAGTAGATTCTAGTGATGCTCTTGGTTTGGTCTTGAGCCTTGCGCAACTAATCTAGTCTATGCTAGATAAGAAAAAAGAAATGGAACAGAGAATTTCAGACATGGGATCCAAAAATACTTTTATCAGCCAGAAGATTATTCAGTTGGATAGAGAATTGAAGATTGCCAAGCAGCACGAAGAAAAATCCAAAGCTGAAAAGAAGACGGCATAGCAACAGGTTGATTGCCTCGAAAGATATGTTAGCTCCCTACATAATGCCTTGACAACCGCACAAGATCAGGTGGACAAGGCCGTGTAGAATGCAAAGCAACAAGTGCAGCTACTACAAGGTCAACTGCAGATGGCCGAGTAGGATCGCACACATCTCCAAGGTGAATTGGATGCGACCACCCTTGAGCGTGATGCGTATCTTCATATGCAAATATCAGATCATGTGGTAACTCCAACGGAAATCGCGTATTTATTCAAAAAAGTGGAAACATACAAAGTGGCCCTTCAAGAATTCCAAGGCCACTTTGACAGGTTCAAAGGAGCAGCTTCAACTAAGTTGGCAAAGGCTAAAACAACTATCAGTGCCTATGAAAAAGCAGTCGCTCAGGTGTTGGAAGCCGGACCACAAATCTCAGTACCAGTCATGCCACAATTCTCCCCTACGTGCCAAGAGGATGCACCAATGGATATAGGACTGAATTCGGGCATGGACCAGGGTGGAGCTCCAGAAGTTGAAAAACAACAGCCAGTACCACAAGCAATGCAAGCGGGTCCATCTTCATCACGGACCACACCGTTATTCAGAAGGCCAATCAGCGTCGGGGACTAGATCCAGAGTTTTCTAGTGCAACATCCGCATGAGTCCTCGCGTGGTGGTTGGGTCCTTAGATTTAAGACCTCGAAAATAGAGGCCGGCAAAGAATTGGACAAAATACCCGCATTGGGAGAGCAGTCGGCTTGGAGAGTTAATATTTTTGAGAAAACTCTGGAATCTATCAGGAGTTTTGTGGCCAGCCCTCGCCAATTGCGGTAGATCCATATTATGTACCAATGTCGTGAAGAAATAAATGGAAGGATTTGGGATTGACTATGGACAAAATTACAATCCATACGTCCAATTGGCCAATCATCCATCAGCCACTCAGTTGGATGATATCAGTGGATTTCCACCGGGCCTTACATGCATACCAACAGGAGTATATCCACTCTCTTGATCCGACAGTGCAACAATTGGCACTATTTGCAAAAGATTTAACTCTGTTGGCATCAGTGGCAACCAGATGGGATGATTGTCTTCCTCCTTTGGCATTCGATCTAAAGAAGCCAATGGCCTCAGAGAATATCAAGGATCAACTGTCGGTTGCTTGACTATATTTTCGTGCAGCAATGATGGGAGGCTCCTGGGAATCTCGTTTCACATCATGGACAACTTCCAAGTGGATTGTCGGAGCTCATCATTGTTTTTTGTCGCGTAATTTGGATTTTAACACTATCCGACTTGATTTTATGGAGAAGGTGCAGTATCATTTGATAAAGATTCATCGCGAAGCTAATAAAAGTCTCCAATAACTGTATCTCGCAGGTGTCGTGGGACTGCCACCAATTTTGGTGGGGGATATTGTTGGAGGGTTTGCGGATCCCAAGGCAACCCGTAATAAGTGAGAGGGATTTGGCACCCTACGTGTGTAAGTCCAACCCGATGATCACATAGAGATTTGATTAGTTACAAGTCAATAATAGGAATTTAGGCCTTTTTGCAGGACTTTTAATGTTGCAGGGCCTACATGTCGAGTTAGTGAATAAAGTTGGGTTTCCCTCCAATTTGGATGGTTCCCACTCTTTTTTAAATTAGAATAATTAGGGAGGCATAAATGGATCAACAGGATTCAGAGGCCAGGGTACTCCTCTCTACTATAAAAAAAAACCCTACACATGTTCATTTTCTCATTTCAATAAAGCAGATTGGTTCTCTTGTTAAATGGATTGATGAATGTCCTTGCTCTCTATCACTTTTCCTCCATCTCTCATGCTTTATCTGTGTTTTGCTAATTGTTGGATCTGATCGTTATTAAAATTGCATCTTATTATACTTTTTATGAGGGAGAAGGGGAGAGAGAGAGAGAGAGAGAGAGAGAGAGAGAGAGAGAGAGAGAGAGAGAGAGAGAGAGAGAGAGAGAGAGAGAGAGAGAGAGAGAGAGAGAGAGAGTAAGCTATCTTATTGTGGATCTAGTGTTAGTAGATGTAGTGTTAATGTTTAAAATTAATGGATGTTAGAGTTAGATGTGAATCTTCCATTCATGCTTAAATCTGATCTATACTATCGCTCTCATGGGAACAAATCTATGCGTGACAACTAACTTCATCTCTTTGATGCTAGATTGATTAGATCTTGGATTGAGGTTAGGCAAGGAAAGAAACCCACTGCGGAACCTAATAGAGAGAGAAAACCTAGGAGTAGACTACTAGACTAGCCTACGACTAGTTATAGCTGGTAATAGTTGTCAATAATAAAGTACATCGTGAACAGTAACTAAGAAGTGTAACAATAAAGTTTATCATTGATTTCTAACACTCTCCCTCAATGATAAAATTACATTCTTCTATTCCTAGTAGAGTATAAAACTTTTCAAATTTACATCTACCTAATGACTTAGTAGAAATATCTGATATTCAGATTTACAAAAAACAAGATCAATGCATCCATCAAGAATTTTCTCTCAAACAAAATGATAATGTATTTCGATGTGTTTGGTTTGAGCATGTAAAACTGGATTTTTGGCAAGGTGAATGCAGCTTTGATTGTCGAAAGATATAGTAGTCGCATCCACCTCTGGTTGACCTAAATCCACAAGCAATCTTCGTAACCATATCGCTTCTTGTGTACCATTGCTGAGTGCTCGATATTCAGCTTCCGTCGAGGATAAGGCTACGGTAGGTTGCTTTTTGTTGTTCCATGAAATTGCAGCTGTACCATATCTGAATGTATGACCACTGGTAGATCTTCTATCATCAATAATACCTGCCCAATCGACATTTGTATAACCTACCAACATTGGTGGTTCAGGTTGATCATACTTCTAACCAGAATTCAATGCCCCTTGAATGTATCTGAGAATACGTTTAGCGAACTTCCAGTGTGCTTGACTAGAATTTTGCATAAATTGACTAACAACATCAACAACATAAAAAATATCAGGTCGTGTGTGTGTCAAATAAATCAAACTACCCACCAGCTGTCTATACAAATAAGCATCCACTTTCTCAGATTCATCATATGCATTAAGCTTCATGTTGACATCCATAGGTGTACTCAAAGGCTTACAATCCTGCATATTGAACTTACAAAGCAAATCTCGTGCATATTTGCTTTGTGTAAGAAAAACCACATCTTCATTTTGTCATAATTCAATGCCAAGACAATAGTGCATCAATCTTAGATCGCTCATATCAAAAGCATTGGAAAGATCTGATTTGATTTCATCAATTAAGCTCTCATTACTTCCTGTAATAATCAAATCATCCACGTACAACACAATGAACACTATATTTGAATCTTGTCTTAGAATGTAAAGATTAGGATCAGCATCACTCTTTACCATTCCCCTTCGCTTGAAGTGTTCATCAATGCAAGAGTACCATGCCCGTGGTGCTTGCTTCAATCCATAAATAGCTTTGTTGAGCTTACAAACAAGATGCTCTCTCTTGGCTCAAAAAATCCTTGAGGTTGTACTAAGTACACCTCTTCATTCAGCACTCCATTAAGAAAAGCAAATCTAACATCCATTTGCTGGATTTTCCAACTATAGAAAGCAGAAATAGCAATGGTAGAATGTATAGCTACTATCTTAGCTACGAGCGCGAAGGTTTTCTCAAAATCAATACCTTCCTGCTGCTCAAATCCTCTCGCAACCCAACCGTGCTTTGTACTTGTTGAGTTGCTCATCAGCTCCACATTTGATCTTGTATATCCATTTGCAAGTGATAGGCGTCTTACCATCAGGTAGCTCAACCAAGTTCCACGTCCTAATTTTTGATATAGCTTCCATTTTTGTTTCCATAGCTTCACGCCACTCCTCATGCTCCCTTGCTTTATCAAAAGTTTTTAGTTCGTGAGCCTTGAGCACAAAACCAATTAGGGCTAGATTCATCTCTAATCTTGCAGGAGGTTTTCGATTTCTACTTGATCTTCTAAGCTCTCCCTGCTCACTAGATTCGGGAGTATTTTCTTTATTTGCATCATTTGTGACTGATAAGTACCATTTAGGTACTCTCTTGGGGATTTCAGCATCAGGCTTGCCTTTTTTCATTGAATTTCTTTATCAAAATCCATTTCCTTCTTGACCTGTACTTTCGCTCCCTCATCAAAAGGTTCAATGATTACTTCAGATTGTTCACCTCAGCCTATCTCGTCAGATGTAGCATCCCTAGAAATCACAAGCTTCTGTGCATTTGTGCCATACATCTTGTATGCCTTGGCCTTCTCATCATATCCAAGGAAAATATGTTGGATTTATCTCCTCTACTCTCCTAAATCTCATTTTAATCTGCCTTCATTCATGTTGCATTTTTACTCACGTTGTCGAACAGTCTACACATTTACATGTAAAATAAGACAGACGAATAAACGCGACTGTTTGCATAAATACAAATAAATTCTCACAGGCAAAGAAAAGGCAAAAAATGCGACACTATGTTTTTACACGTGTTTTGTGACAGGCGAAAAAGACGACACTGCCTTACAAACTGCCAAAGGTGCCCTAGGAAGCAAAGGCACCCTGTAAATCAGATCCTAAGGCATTTCGTCAGAGTGATGCATTTTTCGCATCTTCACCAACGTTCATTTCAACAAAGGCTGACGTCACTTTCTTTTTCACGCTCATCCCATACAACTATGCTAACGGAATTGACAATGACAACAACCACCCAAGATCTCCTATACACCTTACAGTACCAAGAAATATGTTCACCTTGGCGACAATAGCACACAAGCTATTAAAGGTGAAGGTAATGTAACATTGAGCTTTGCAAATGATCAATCTAAGCTACTTTCTAAAGTTCTGTATGTACGAAATTTGTCTACAAATCTGCCCTCTATAAGCAAAATCACAGATCTAGGACATAGAGTAGAATTTGAATGTGATCAGTGCAAAGTAGTTGATAGGACATAGGCAACATCCTAGCACTCAAAAAGAGGCATGGATACTTGTATAAATTAAGTCATTGCTTTTCTGTCTCTAGTCAGGCGCTCAGTACTTCTATTCATGCAAATAAAAATTTACTTTGGCAATATAGACTTGGTCACTTAAATCACGCTGCTGTACAACAAATGTCTAGACAATCTATTGTTCTTGTTCTCAACTATCATTGTGATAAAGTCGAGTTATCTGTCTATCAAGACTATCTAGTTGGTAAACAGACTAGGAAACCATTTAATCAAGCCATCAGCATATTGCTAGAGGATTGTACATTCAGACATTTGTGGCCCGATGAAAAATCCTTTGCTGAAGGATGCAAAGTATTTTATAACTTTTATTGATGAATTTTCCAAAAGGACTATGGTGTACTTCATAAAGAAGAAATCAGAAGCCTTTAACTACTTCAGAATCTTCAAAGAGCATGCAGAAAAGGAGACTGGATGGACGATCAAGGCTCTAAGGTCAAACAATGGTGGAGAATATATCTCTATCGAGTTTAAGAAGTACTGCCAAAGCCAAGGCATTGAGCAGCAATTCATCACTCCTTATAGTCCTGAGTCTAATGGCTTAGCCGAGAGGACGAACCGTATCCTGGTTGAATCGGCCAAATGTATGCTATCACATGCATCGCTGTCCAAGAGATTCTGGGCTGAAGCTGTCTCCACTGCAGCTTACATCTAGAATAGATGTTTGACCAAGGCCCTCTCATGCAAGACACCCCACGAGGTGTGGAGTGGCTCTAAGTCTTCTTTGAAAAACTTAAGAGTGTTTGGGTACATTGCCTACGCGCAGATCCCAAAAGACACGAGGAAGAAATTGGACTTCCAAGGTCTCAAGACCATCCTAATCGGATATACTTCATCTGATAATACTTATAAGCTATATGATTCTGATACCCAGCAAATCTTGTATAGCTGGGATACAGTTTTTATCGAGGATCAGTTCGTCGACATCAAAGGCAAGGATATTGCTCCAGCAGAACTTTCATCACCTGCCATTGACACGACTATCCAAGCTTCTGGCTCAGGCGTGTCCAGTGTCGACCCACTTTTTGATAGTGAATCAGACGAAGATGTTGATGCTACCCAACAACAAGTCCCAAGAGTGGTTCATTAGTCGAATCCTCCCATAAGATCAAGCCAAGTGCGCACACAGCCCACAAGGTATACTCATGAGTCTGTCTGTCTCTTGATACAGAAACCGACGACAGTCAAAGAGGCACTCAACCAACCAAACTCTGATCTCTGGAGAGAAGCTATGGACAGAGAGTATTCCTCTCTGATAGAAAACTAGACATGGTCGTTAGTCAAAGCTCCTATTGGCTGCAATATCATTGATTGCAAATGGATCTTTAAGATCAAATACAATGGCAACGGAGCAATTGATCGAAGGAAGGCAAGACTGGTAACACAAGGATTTACCTAGACCTCGAACACCGACTACAGCGAGACTTTCAGTCCAGTAGTCAAACATTCGTCGATCCGAATGCTCTTGTCTTATGTTGTAGCTGCCGACCACGAAGTGCATCGACTTGATGTACAAACAGCCTATCTGAATGGAGTTATACAAGAAGATATCTACATGATCCAGCCCGCGTTCTGGAAGGTATGAAGAATTATGTCTGTAAACTCCACAAAGCACTTTACAGCTTGAAACAGTCTACCAAAGTTTGGTTCCAGAGGATCAACACATTCCTTATCGAACAAGGATTCAAACCAGGCACTACTGATTGCAACCTCTATTCCAAGTCAATGCAGCAATCCTTCATTATCATCACCTTATACGTGGATGATAAGTTGCTCTTCAGCAACAACACCAATTTGGTCAAGGATTCTAAGCGAATGTTGTTCTCAGAGTTCAACATGACTAATTTGGACAAAGCTCAGTTCTGTCTAGGCATTCAAATCCACAAAGATAGAGCGAAATGACTGATTTACATTAGCAAGTAGTTCGACAATTGTCCATGTCTGGTTCTTGATAAGAAATGAATACTCTTTATCCATAGCTTCTTTCCAGAGATCAAAATCGGGCTGACTGAGAGCCTCTTCGACAGTCGACGACATTCGTCTGACAGTCGTCGGCTCCTGAACAAGGTAGGCTGCAGACTCATCGATATACCTGATAGGTGGTCTGCTAGTTCTTGATGATATTTTGGGGAATTGAGTAAGTTGATTATTTTCATCATACTATAGTTGCTAAACTACGACATCATCTTCTTCGGATTTGTCGTTGATATGTTGTTCATCGAAAGGTCTCCCCCATTTGTAAATGAGTACAACAAGTTGTGGATCAAAGCCGCATACTCTAAGCTATCTTTGAGCAGCTAAAATAACTTTTAAGGCATTTGGCATTTTGCGAAAAAGCCAAAGTGAGAGAAAAATCCGGAAAGTCGACAATTCCGAAAATGCCAACATTGTGAGCCATTTTTGAGTAGTTACGCAAACTGTGTAAAAACACAAAGAAATCTGCAAATCTGGATAAAAGTTGGATGAAGATTAAAATGCCGATTAGTCGATTGGTAGGAGAATAATCCAACACTACCAAGGAGCCAACAGGACATGCATCAGAGCGTGCCTCATACTCGTGACAAGCACATGAAGAACATTGCAAGCAGTGCCTCATCAAACCTAAGAGAGTTATGCACAACAAAAAGAAGCATCAAAAGTCTGAGTGAATAGTGGGAGTGTGATTCACTTTTGTTCAGAAAAGAATTCCACTTTTGTGATTACTTTGTAAGTTTTCTTAGATCTTAGAACTTGAGTTTTTGGTCCAGTTGCTCCAAAATCAAGAGAATTGAATTTCACTAAGATAGTTATAATTAAAAAGTAAGATGACCTTTATTTGATTTTATTTGCAAAGAAACTTGTAGAGACGACCCTTGAATGTGGAAGATTGTCACATATGTTATCGTTGGAGTTTTAGTGCTTTGAAACAAATTCTGTCCCAACACAACTTCTTTTTCGAAAACTTTTAAAATCTGAACTTACAACTCTACCAACATCATGGATGTTGCTAGTATATATAAAAAAAACATTACTTACATGTTGCAATAAATATGCATATTGACCTCGTGTGAAAGATTCAACTAGTTTGATCATATTTGCTATATTTCCATATTTGGCAAATTGAGGCCAACTTTGTTTTAGACTTAGAGATTGACTTTTCAAAGTTAACTAGTCTAAATTTCATTTGAATAAACATGTTTTGAAACAATGGTTCATATAATTACCTACTCTAAAAATGACCAGGGAATAGCTATTGAAACTCCAATTAATCTACAACATTAACAGAAAATAAAACAAGAAAACAAAAAGCTAATCTACAACATTTTAAAAGTTCAAGAATCAAAAAACCAACCAATCTTTTGATTATTGGACATCCCAAGAACATCAAGAACTAGAATGTCAAGAATCTGCAAGATTTACACCACATTTTTAGCCTCTATAGTTTAAATGAATGCTGATTCCTACATTAATCCACAAGCAAGAAAGGAAAACTAATCCACTCTAGGAAAGCAAGAAAACTATTCCACTCTACTATGCACAACCACACACAAAAGAGGGAAGGACAAGACCATACATGCATCACTCAAGAAACAAGCATGATCAAGGAGCTCAATGGATGCACCAAACTCGTGGAGGCTCCTCATTTTAGCATGGAGTAGATACAATACACAAAAAGCTCCTCTTCTCAAAGAGGGAGTCTCTTAAATAAGAAAGAGAGCTCCTTAGGTAGCATCATGGTGGCATTTTCACATTTCACAAATTACAAGTGGAATTATGCTCTCCACTAGAGGTCACCATCAAAAAGTGGCTCATTCTACTTTCTTTAAGAGGGGTCTACTTGCATTTATTACATTTGCCTAGAAATACTAATTCCTACATGGTCATTCCATCTTTTGGGATTTACCATGAGGCTTACACAGTTCTTGCTTGTCATTCCTAACTAGCATTTCTTGGCTCTCATACTCGGCTCTCAGTCTTCGTCAGTCTGGTCTTCTCAGAGACCTCTTCGGTCTAAGGTGAGAAGTGCTCTTGGTTAGCTCTGGCCGAGTATCTTGGGGATTCGTCAGAATCAGCCAACATCATCTCATCCCTAATGTGTTGAAAGACCCACTGCAACGCATATTGAATGATGTCGCTCCGCTTCCACATTGGCATCTTCGATCGTCACTTGGAAAAGCGTAGAGCCTCGGTCGCTTGCATAAAACCAAGTGCTTATTGTTGCCAATCTTTGATCTTCAGGCTTCATATGAGGGGATTCAACTATCATTGCTCCAAAGAGTTTCTTTTATCAAGATCGATCTGACTCATTTGTTGCTTAAGTTTCGTCCTTTCCTCCTCAGCTTCTTGGATCTTTATCTTTATTTCTTCTAGCTGCTTTGCTTGCTACTTAGGTCTTCTTTTATGGCTGAACAACCAGTGTAGGTAGTATTTGGTCTCCGCAAAACATTTGCAATGATCTATCAATCGCTTCAGTAAGACTATAAAAAACTGGGGATTTCTCATATGAACACTGAATTGATGATAAACAAACATATGGAAGGAAGGGTGCTGGTGGTGGTGGTAGATGGTGTTGGCGATAGGCATGAGAATGGATGCAGATGTTGGGACAAGAGGGCTAGAAGGAGACTAATTTTCCAATACTTGTGCTTCCTTTTTCTAAAGAATCTTCGTCGTGACTGGGGTACTTCTTCTGATTGTGTCGCTTTGATTTGTCTATCTGTCTTCTTAGCCTTGTCGTTATCGTCTTTGGTTTTGTGACCTTGGTTGTCAATCTTGTTGATGATATTGTTGGCAATGTGGCTACTCTAGTGGATGCCTACATATCCACTCTCTCTCTCTTCCCCCCCGTCTCCCCCCCAAAAGAAAATCTGTTGGTGGGGATGTTGTTGCTGGTAACTGTTCATGCTCAAGATTGGATCGGTGCATGGAACATATAGTTGAACACATTGAACATGCGACTGGACTAAAGATTGAACAAATTTTAACTAAATTTGTTTTGATCTTGTTGTAGTTGACTTGATGATGAGATACAAAAATCATCTCTAAAGTGACAGAGATTTTTCAGATTTTAAGTATGTGCAAAGATCCTAAACTCTGTACAAGGTGATCTGAAGATGGATAGATTAATGAAAATGTGTTCTTGATATGCTCTATGGAAGACTCTCATGAAGTAGTTATTTCGCATGCAAAAATCAATCACACAAAAGGGATGAAGAGGAACAAGGAAATAAACAAACTGTACAGAGAGTGAGAACTGTATGGCACTTGTCAAACAAAACTTTCATGCATCAACATTGATAATTCACCTTGACTATTGCAATATTCCATTGGTCTTGTAGAGTAATGAGAAAAACTTTGAAATGCCCTTGTCAAAACAAGGCAAGGTTGGTGACACTAAAATCTACCATCATAAACAGCATATATTGTAGGATATGGCTTGAAATACATATAAGGAGAATGTACTACTCCCATTAGTATCCTTCGGATCATGAGATTCATAAATGGACCTTTGTTTAGATTTCCGATTTCTCAAAGTTGGTTCGTGATATGCAATTAGCGGAAATCTCATCAGAAAATGGGAAGACATATAGATTTGAGGCTGCAAGAGTGGGGAGAAAATGTCAATTCTCTGGGGAGGTTGCTTTTGTCTAGGAAAGTAGCAGATGACGAAATATCGGTTTTCTCTACATCTTGCAATAACTCATCTCATATGGCATCTATGTGCGATTATTGATCTGGTAAATGGCGTGGTGATGTAGAAGTTCACAAGAAACTTCTCGATTGAGTAGCTGAGTTTGGTCAAAAAAACTTGAGTCGGGGTATGGAGTATAACAAAAAATGGTGTATCGAAAAAATGATGGTGTATCGGAAACTGTGACTCGAAAAAGGAGGACTCAAAAAAACTGAGACTCGAAAAACTATGACTCAAAAAAGATGACTCAAAAAAACTGTGACTCCAAAAATGAGGACTCAAAAAAACTGATACTCGAAAAACTATGACTTGAAAAAAGATGACTCGAAAAAGGTGACACGAAAAACTGTGACTCGAAAAAATATGTAGTATCGAAAAAACAATGGATTGAAAAAAGAGTGGATCAAAAAATTAATGAATTATCGAACAATGAACAAAGTACCAAAAAATTAACGAAGGCTCAAAAAATTAAGGAAGTATCAAAAAATTAATGAAGTATCAAAAAATGAACAAAGTATAAAAAAATTACCGAAGGCTCAAAAAATTATGGAAGTATCAAAAATTAATGAAGGCAATCCGGTCGAGATTTTGAATTGGCGGACCCGGTCGAGTTGTGAAACGCAAACCCAGTCGAGATTTGGATTGACGGACCCGGTCGAGATGTGAAAAATAACAGTCAGTCGATATTTCTCTCTGGACTTGGGGGAGTTTTGAAGTGGTAGGCCCGGTCAAGATGTTGTGAGAAAATGACGCAGTCGAGAGCTGAAGGAGAATCCCCAGTCGAGATCTGAGGCTCGAGAGTTGGAGATTGAGATAGTAAAAAATCGGTGCAACTGAGATTTTTAGAGAGGGTGCGGTTGAGATTTCTTTGTCGGGCGTGGTCGAGATGCCACCATTGGGACACAGACGAGATTTCAAATGCAGGGGCCCCGGTCGAGATCTGAGGCTTCTGGCGGTTGAGAGCTGATCCTTGTAGCTCGGTTGAAAGCTGAGCCCTCTGGCGGTTGAAAGTTGAGCATGGTAGCTCGGTCGAGAGCTGAGCCTCTCTAGCATTGTCGAAAGCTTAGCATTTCTGGCTCGGTTGAGAACTGTAGCTGCTTCCTCACACGGCTGAAATTGGAGGTGTCCAAACTCACGGTTCAAGGAGATTTTAGTGCAAGGAGAAGCTGGAAAGCGTGAAGGAGCATGAAGGAGACGGTGAAGCAAAATGGCTTTGTTGAGATGGAGAAGAGAATGGCTATGTGAGAGTTTAGGTCAGGTTTGTGGATAGAGCGGTGAGGAATCATGGCATGTGAGAGGTCAGATCTGTGGAGAGGTCGTTTGCTGGTTGCATTAATCCGCAAGTAGAAAAGAAAATCTAATCCACTCTAGAAAAGCAAGAAAACTATTTTCACATTCCTTGAATCAAACAGATTATGTCTTTCTTTTATAATTTGTCTCTAATGTGAAACAATTCGTTAGGATGAAAAGTTGAAGTGCTATAGTTACAAATGCAAATACAATTACTCCAATGTGTTGGCTTGATATAAGTGCTAGAAGAGAGTTGTTCAGATAATTTCAAAGCTTTGGGATTTCTTTTGAAAACATTTGTTGTTGTTCAAAGGAGTGCTTTGTGCATTGAAACATGTTGAAAAAAAAGATCATGTCATTGCTACATAGCAACCTCAATTAAGGTCATGTTGGAAGCACAGGCTTACCTCAAGCAACTATTCGTTGTGGAAAGTGAGGATGGAATCACTTTTTGAGATGAATGATGTTTTGGATATTGTTTTAGGTTTGGAGGAGAGGCCAGAAAAACAACAAGATCAAATGAGGTATGATAAGAGGGCCAAGAAGGCTCTACACATTATCAAGATGAATGTTACCAATGAGCTTCTCAAAGAAGTTGGTAAGTGTACTTCATCTAAGGATGCTTGGGATTCATTGAAGAAGCTTTATGAATCCAAGTCTACTTCTAGAGTGTTGACTCTAAGAAGGAAAATCTTTTCTTGTTTGCAAAAGAATGAAGAAATTCCAACTACTTTTGTTTTGAGGATGAAAGCATTGAATGATGAGTTGGCTTGCATCGATGAGAGCATTAAGGAAGGAGAGCTTGTTCAAGTGATTCTTAATGGGTTGTTAGATGCTCATGATAACATTGTTCAAAGTATTTCTATTCGAAAGACTTTGCCAAGTCTGATAAATCTTCAAGAGATATTGATCAATGAGGAATATAGGCTTTAAGCGAGAGGTGGATCTACATCGACACTTCAAGAGGATGTTATGTTCACAAAGGGCAAATTCAAGGGCAAAACCAAAAGTAAGTGGTCTAAAGGGCAAGATCAAGTGGATGCTTCTTCAAGTGTCAAAAAAAAGGATAGATCAAAGCTCAAGTGGTTCTATTGTGGCATCAAAGGACACTTTGCAAGTGATTGCTACAAAAAGACGAGAGATCAAGGAGACAAGCAAGGTAATCTAACTCTTGGGGTTTACTCGCAAAATGCCAAACCCCACCAAGAATTTGCTTAGTGTGAGTCAAATGCTAAGTCAATGCCTCAAGGTTGAGTTTGATGGGGATGCTTGTATGATCAAAAGGACGGATGTCTTGATTGGAAAAGGTAAAAGGCAAGGGAAGTTGTTCAAACTAGATGTTTGTGTTATTGCTAACCAAGTTGGATGTGTTGCAAGAGAGAAAATACTTATTCAAGAGGTTTGGCATAAAAGGATGGAACACCTCAACTCCAAGTCATTAGAGGTAATGGCTAGAAAGAAGGTTGTGATAGGTCTTCCAAGTTCCTTAAGTGGCATCAATCATGATTGTGAGTCTTCTGCTTTGTCTAAGTTACATAGCTACCTTATACTAAATCTACAAAGCCTTTTCAACTTGTACATTCGGACATTCATGGATTTACTACAATTAGCAATAGTGGAGCTAAAATGTATGTAACATTCATTGATGATTTTAGTAGATTTTGTTGGATCTATCTATCATAGAGCAAGTATTAAGTGTATGATGTCTTTATCAAGTTCAAGAATGCAAGGGAGAACCACTTTTGCACAAGGATCAAGTGCTTAAGGAGTGACAATGGTGGTGAGTACATATCTACCAAGTGCAAGGCCTTTTGTGAGGAGCATGAGATCAAGAGAGAGTATACAACATCAAGGACCCCACAACAAAATGGAGTGGCTGAAAGGAAGAATAGGACTTTATGTGAAAGTGCTAAAGCCATGAGGTTAAGTGCTAATCTTGACAAACCATTTTGGGATCAAGCTTTGTTGCCAATTTCTTGTGCAATAGGTGGTCGAGTGCTATTTTGGATGGAAGGACACCTTTTGAGATGCTATTCAAGAGGGGTCCGAATGTCAACTTTCTAAGAACTTTTGGATGCACATGCTATGTCAACATTACTCTTTATGATAGGACCAAGGAGGATCCATCTTCAAGAAGAGGTATTTTTGCTGGATATAGTAAGGTGAGTAAAGCCTACAAGGTTTACATTCCTTCTACTAACAAAGTGATTGTTGGTAGAGATGTCATCTTTGATGAGGGGAACATTCCAAAAGTGTCTTCAAGCATGATTGGTAAAGGTGTGGATGGATCTAGCATTCTTGATGGTGATGGAAAGGATCCTACTTTGGATGGTGATGATGATGGACCTTCATCAAGTCAAAAGCCAAGGAGAACATCAAGGGAAAGACAAGTACCTTCAAGGCTCACATATGATGAAAAGGGTAAGCAAATCGTTTCTGGACATTATGTTGCTTTCCTAACTTTTTTGGATGAACCTACAAGTGTAGATCAAGCAAGGAAAGAAGAGGAGTGGATCCAAGCAATGGATCTTGAGCTTCAAGCTCTTATGACGAATGGAACATGGAGATTGGTGGAGTTACCCAAGGACAAGAAAGCTAATGCAAATGGATCTTCAAGGTGAAGACAAACCAAGATGGTTCTATCAACAAGTACAAGACAAGGTTAGTGGCAAAAGGATATGCTCAACAACAAGGGATCTCGACTATGATGAGACCTTTGCACCCGTGGCAAAGATGATAAGTATTTGAGTCATCATCTCACTTGCTACACTTTATGGATGGAATCTATGGCAAATGGACATTTCAAATTCATTCTTGAATGGTGATCTTGAGGAGAAAGTGTATATGGAGCAACCCGAGAGCTACATTTCGTCAACAAAGCCAAATCATGTGTGTCTACTACAAAAAAGCTTGTATGGCCTTAAGGAAACACCAAGGAGTTGGTATGATAAGCTTAACACTTTTTTACTCTCTCAAGGATTTGTTATGAGTGAGTACGATCATTCACTTTATTATAGGTTTGCTGGAAATGATGTTACCATCTTTCTAATCTATGCGGATGATATCATCTTGAGTGGTGGAGACAATCAAGATGTGGAGGATATCAAGAGAGCTCTTAAGAAGGAGTTTGAGGTGCATGATCTTGGTAACTTGCATTACATTTTGGGAATAGAAGTCATTAGATCTTCTCAATCTACTTTCATTTGTCAAGAGAACTATGCTAATTCTATTCTAGAAAGATTTCATATGGTAGATGCAAAAGCTAGTGATATATCTATGGAGTCTCATGTAAAGCTAACTATAAGAGGTAATGAAAGGTCCTTCGAGGACATTACTCTCTATAGGAAGCTAGTTGGTTCACTCATCTATCTAGCCATTACTAGACCAGATCTGAGCTATTTTGTTGGAAGGTTGAGTAAATTCATGCAAGATCCTAGTGAGGAGCATTGGAAGCTAGGAAAGCGAGTTTTGAGGTACATCATTGGAACTCGACATTTTGGCATATTGTATGAGGGATCATCATCTAATCTTTTTGGATTTTCAGCCACTATCTCATTGTCATATAGTGAGGCCGAGTACAAAGCTTAATACACATTGCACAAAGGAGATGGTATGGATCAAGAGGATGATCATGGATCTTCAGTTGCTGGATTTTTCAGAGAGCCCAATCATCTTTTGTGACAATCAATCAGCCCAAAGGTTGGCATATTGAGGTGCAATATCATTTTGTGAGGGAGAAAGTCATTGCAAAGGATCATATAAAAAACATAGATAAATAGATAGGAAATGTAGATTGGTCAAACAGAAAAGACATATACAACATGTTTCTCTCAAAATAAAAAATCAATTGGGTTGCAAGTGTATTGAGCACCCATTAACCCTAAATTAGAAAAAAAAACCTCAAAAACAGTCGCTAAGTGGCACTCCTAAATCCTAAATGTATGAGGTTTATACAACGAAAAATGCCTCTACATTTCTATTGCAAAAGAGTTCCTAGTCTCGTAGAAATTACCACCATTGGCTTTTCTTTTACAACGTTAATGATCGTCGCTTAGCAACATTCACTAAGTGTTGCAAAAGTAGTGATGTTTAAGTGACACCACAACTTTCTATTTCTCCTTGAGAGGTGTTGGCAACACTTGAATTCCTAAAAGAAGTGCTAATTTATTGCATTAGTACCAATATGTTGTTGAAGAACCAACTACACAACTTGGACCTTGTTGTAGCACTCTAAAAAACCTCCCAATCTATGTGTAACTGATCACTTGGTAGCATTATTGTGCAAAGAGAAGTTGACATTACTATTACATGTACATGGCAAGAAAATTTATGCACCTTCTTTGCCCAAGTCTACAAAATAGCATTCTTAGAGGCAAGATCCGGCTCGATCTTAGGGACCTCTATGCATAAAGAAGGAAATTCTTTGTTATGGAAGAATTTTCTCATCAAAGTTTCAAACCTTCTCTTGAAATGTGAAGGTTATTGCCAGCTTGAAGACTCCACTTTTGGCCGTAGGATCAAGTTTTAACGACCGAGATTCCTCTCCCACCTAGGCCATAATAAGGCCAATCTATGAATCGGGAGGGAACAAATACAAGCCAGCAGGCAATCTGGGCCATCCACCGAGCCCATTCCTCCACCGTCCGATGGCGATCCGCGGCCTCTGCTCTGATTCGTCAGCGATGATCGCAGATTCTCTCCGCTTTATAAAGCCGTCGTCTTCACTATTTCGTCTCTGAAGCAAAATTTTTCTCCCTTTCAATCGATTGATCCACTCATTTCTTCGACGATTGATCAGAGATCTGTGTGCAGATCAGATTTGTGAAGATATGTCGGGAGGAAGAGCTAAGGCCAACAAGAAGAAGGCTGTATCCAAGTCCACAAGGGCTGGATTACAGTTCCCTGTTGGAAGACTTGCGAGATATCTGAAAAAGGGAAGATATGCCCAGCGTGTAGGCGGTGGGGCTCCGGTTTATCTGGCCGCTGTTTTGGAGTATCTGGCTGCTGAGGTAGAATCCGCCTTTGGGCTTTGCTCTGTTGCTCTTGATCTGTTTTGGTGGTGTGAATTATGTTTTTGCTGGGGCTTTTTGGCTGCTGAAGTAGGAGCTTGTTTTCTGATCTGTTTTGTTGGTGAGAATCTAGATTTTGCGGTAATGATGAGACTGATTGGGAGGCTTTCTTTTTGGCTGCTGAAGTAGGAGCTTGTTTTCTGATCTGTTTTGTTGGTGAGAATCTAGATTTTGCGGTAATGATGGGACTGATTGGGAGGCTTTCTTTTTGGCTGCTGAAGTAGGAGCTTGTTTTCTGATCTGTTTTGTTGGTGAGAATCTAGATTTTGCGGTAATGATGGGACTGATTGGGAGGCTTTCTTTTTGGCTGCTGAAGTAGGAGCTTGTTTTCTGATAATCTAGATTTTGCGGTAATGATGAGACTGATTGTGGTTTGTGGTAGGTGCTGGAGCTGGCTGGGAATGCAGCCCGTGACAACAAGAAAAACAGGATCATTCCTCGGCATATTCAGTTGGCTGTGAGGAACGACGATGAGCTTGGGAAGCTCCTGTCACGCGTCACTATTGCTTATGGTGGTGTTCTTCCTAACATACATTCAGTGCTCTTGCCTAAGAAGACTGGAGCCACAGGAGAGAAGACTCCTACCAAGGCAGAGAAAACCAAGGCATGAGTAGTAGATCTTCTATTCTAAATCAATGGTGTCTTTTGGCACCACCAAACACTGAAAGTCGTTGCTTCTTTATATTTAAGAAACTCTTAAGCATGAGTAAGATCAATATATCTCTAGGTCTGACTGGTGTACAATATGGAGATTATCTTTTGAATTTACGATCAGATTCTGCTTCTATATCACTGTAAGATTTCACAGTATGATCGGTGACTTTTTTTTGTGCTTGAATTAGGAAATTTGCTGTATTAGCATTTAGTTGATGTTGCTAGCGGAACTGGACATTTGCTCATAGATTGACATCAAAATCAGCCATTAACTCAATTGGTAGTCAAATGTCCTTTCTGTTGCTATGGTTGTATGGAGTGTATTGCACATGGGATAATGGAAAACGTAGTCACACTAGGGATAGTTCACCTGCACGGAAAAGGAGAATGGCAAAAAGTGGCATTTGCAATTCCAATACGAAACGGATTTTAGTGTACTAGGAGTATGGAAAATGTACACTTTAGATTCTAGACTTTAGAAAGCTTTTGCTTTATAGAAGACTGAGATTGGTAGTGACTTACAAGCACATGTACAAGAAAGCCTCTAGATTGAGTTTCTTGGATATACTTGATAGTGTCAGCTAGGGGGGGAAGCAAGATAATGTTGTGAAGGAGGCAGTGTCTAACATGAGAGTATTCATGATAGAATACAAACAGAAGGCAAAGTATAGGGGAAAATGAGTCATGTTATTAAGGGTGGTTTCACATGAAGTGGGGGGAAAAGGCCCAAATCCTTTACTTTGATTGTTGGAGCCACTTCAAGAGGCCTCTCCTCATTTCACAAAGAGTGAGAGTTGCCCTTAGGAGGTGGCATTGAAAGGTGCCAAGGTGGGGTAAGTCAAGATACTAGGGGAGTACCTTGGACCTCTTGGAGTATTGGGGGGTAAGTGGTGGGCCTTCTCTCTCTCCTCCAATGAAAATCATAAATACCTTATTTGATTTGAATTTAAATAATAAATGCTTTGCCATCCAAATGAAAAGGGGCTTTTACATGGAATGACTTGGAAGGACTTGGGTTTTCAAATCGGAGGGTAAGTGCAAATTTTGAAATGGCCTTGCACGTTTCCATGTGAAACCACCCTAAGCAAGACAAAGAGACAAAATATACCCTTTAGGTTATTTGCATTTCACATGCCATGGCCTTGAGATAATTATGAGTTTTCATTTTTGAAATTGTTGAGGTTGGATTCTAATTTGAATTCATGATTCAAATTGTTTGGTGGTGAGTTGTTTTTTTTTATGAGCTATTTTGATGTGAGATTGGTCATTTTGCTTGTTGAAATTTTGTTTTTTTTTTTGTTACTTTTGGATAATTTTAAGTGAAAGTATATGATATGGGTTTGTGAAGTTTGATTCATCAATATTCTTGCTAGACAATAGGTTGTAACTTTCTAGTGTTTGGTAACCAGATTGTATGAGTATGAGGAACCCATTCACTTTTTAACTTATTGGTAGCATAGTGGTTCAAAGACTAGTCATTGATTATCATTTCAAAAGAAGAATTGCGGTTGGCTATTGTTAGAACTTTCCAGTATCTCTACCTCTTATGATCAATGATCAAACTTTGAAATGCATTGTTGGTTAAATTCTTTGATGGGCTCTTTATAGCCAAATTTTGTCTTGCTTGTCAATGTTTCACTATTTACAAATATTTTGTGGTTGTTTGAGCCTTCTTATCAACTATCCTATTGACTAGTACTATTCTTATTTTGCACTATGGCTATATTTAGCAATACTTATTATTGAGCACATGGGTTACATACATGCAGTACATGACATGTATGTACTATACTTATCAATAGATGTTACAAACATTTTAGCACCCCAACATAATTGAACATGCAAGTCCACTTGGTGACTATAACCCCTCTTGAATGGACGTGCATATCCTCTTTATGTTGAGCATCTTTTTGATATTATGAAAGAATATTCTCATTTTGATTATTAGACAATCAAGAAAATGATTGAAGATATTGATTTTTTTTTTTAGTGTGTGTGTGTGTGTGTGTGTGTGTGTGTGTGTGTACATTAAAGAACAATTGTCAATTGGTAGCTAAACATTTTTCATTAAATATTTAAATGTTTAGTTATTTTTATTTAAGGTTTGCATTGCAGTAAGAAGTTAATGAGTCACCCTCTCTCATAAATGCCACTATATGTTATCCTTTCTTCACAAGACAACACTAGAAAGAATAGAAAAATTGAATCTAAGTAGAAAAAAAAGAATTGATTATTTTTGGAAGTTGGACATTTAAGTCTTTGAAATTAATTTTGGAGCATCTTTCCAATTGTATATCCCTACAAAACTCCCGTTATGGACTCACAAGGGCACACAACAATTGATTTGAGGCAAAAATCTCAATTCTCTCAATATAGGAAGGAAATTTTTTGGTGTTTGCTAGAATTTCTCTTTACTAGTTAATTGGTTTTTTTGATTTTTTAATTTCCAAATTGTTGACCCAATTCCAGACTTATTAATCATTATAGTTTTGTATGATTTGTTGTTTAGATTAGTAATCCTTGATCTTTGCTTTGGGAGGTACTGATTTTTTTGTTTTTAAGAAAATTTAGAGCTACAGTGACAATTATGACAATTTTAGTGGGACTATTTGACTACAATTGTCATAATTTTGTCATGGTAGCTCTAAATTAGATTGTACTGATATTGATAGGGCATCTTCAAATGATGCTAGAGAGCATGCATGCGAAGTTTATAAGCATTCCATTTATTGTATGCATCAAAAAGTAGAAAAAACCTTTGAAAAACATGGTTCTTTTTTACTATTTTTCCGGGTTTTTCATTATGTCATGATTCATAAAACCCTCATGCAACCATCTATCGAACTTCTAGGCCTCAAATCATCGTGAATCAACCTTTAACAGTTCTGGTTTTGTTATGACATAGCTCTTGTTGTCCATTTCTAGCCAAAAACACTAAAAAACAAGAGCCCCTACTTTATCTGTGCATGTGCCCATGCAAGCATACAATATTTCCATACATGCAAGTCATTACTATTGATACTCTACATCATGTCAATAGTTGTCCTAACCCATGCAATAGCTCCACATGTCATTAATTACATTTTTGGCCTAGTTCAAAACAAAGGGCGTAATTAATAATCTCGTACACTCGAGTACATAATATCCATATTTAGGATTATGTATAATCCCACATACAGGACATGAACGTATATGTAAAGTATTTATCAGTGGTATTTGACGGCTACAAATAAAGCTCTACAAGCACAAAACATTGATTTAAATACAAGAAGTTTATTTACATGAACACAAGAAATTCTAAAACAAACATTTTTTTTTGCAAATTTCACATTCATTTCTCAAATGCAATTTTAATGCATTAAACATAAAAGCAAAAGAATAATCTATGTGAGCTTATTATAGTGTGCCATTTCAGCTTTGTGCAAAAAGTCAAGACACCTTGTGAGTGCTTACAAGGCAAAAACAAAGTGATTTGAAAGATCCTTGAGCAACTATGAAAAAAGAAAAAGCCTTGATATATACACTCCGAGGTGCCCCAAGATGGTGGCAGTTACATGTCACTAGGTCATGCACATGCACTAAATGCCAGATGCCCATTGTGAGATCCAAGTTAAGCGAGAGAGTGAAATGACTTAACTTGAATTTTACACTGGCATTTAAAGTGTGTGCTTGATTCATGATGAGGTGTGTATTAAAGGCTCACCTCACGAGGAGTATTTGGGGTAATCAAGTATATGTAGGGTAGAGCAGTGTGGCATAATGTGATTGGTATGTGGTTTGATTAGCATCTTCCATACATGATAGGACTATAGCCAACCACAAGAAGCTTGTGAGGTGCCATTAACAAGATAAATTCCAAACTATATATAAATGTATACTCTATTAGGCTCTCTCTTTTACTACGCATAGGTTTCTGATTGAATACGCATTATATGTTCATCTGGAAATTCATTAGAAATGGATTCTAATTGATTTTTTGTTTAGAGGCAGGATATATAGTTGGCATTTTAATGATCTTTGCCTCTTCTTAGTTCTACTTCATAATTAAACTCATCTAATAATAATACTCATCTAGCTATTCTACTCGAAAGATCAGGTTTATTCACTAAATGTTTTAATGCGTAATGATCTACGTGAAAAATAAAAGGGTATCCTAAAAGGTAATGTCTAAATTTCTTTACTGAATAAATCATCCCTAGTGTTTCTCGCTTTGTAGCAGAATATTTCTTTTATGATGCAGCGAGTTGCCTCCCCGCATAGTAAATTGGATAATCTATATAATGGTCATCTTTCTGACTAAGCACTACACCTATCGCAAAAGATGATGTGTCTACATATACATGGAACTTTTTAGTCCAATTTGGAGGTCTAACCCCAGTGGCTTCTGCTAATGACTGTTTCAATTGATCAAAAGCTTGTTGATGGTCTTGTGTCCAATGGTACTCAACAGATTTTTTTAGTAAACCAGTTAAAGGAGTTACTATTATAGCATAATCTTTAATTATCCTCCAATAGTAACCTACATGTCCTAGAAAACCTCTAAGCTCTCTTAAATTGGTTGGTTCTAATAATTCTAAAATCATTTTTATTTTTTCGATGTCGGCTTATGTACCATCCTTCGAAATTTTATGCCCTAAAAGGATGTCTTCCCTCATCCCAAAGTAACACTTAGCTGGATGCAGTTTAAGAAATGTCTCTTGACATCTTCTCGATGTTTTCTCTAATGTATCTAAATGGTTTTTAGTTGATGAATAGACACAAAAGTCATCCATAAAAATTTCTAAAAACTTTCTTAATTTTTTTTGAAAAATATTTGTCATCATACGTTGGAATGTGGCAGGTGCATTACAAAGACCAAAGGGCATTCGCGTATATGCGTACGTCCCCCAATCAGTAGTAAAAGTAGTTTTGGATCTATCTTCCTCTTTTATAAAAACTTGGTTATAACCTGAGAATCCATCTAAAAAACTATAACGTTCATGTCCTACTACCTAGTCAAGAATAGTATCTGTATACGGTAGAGAATGATAATCTTTTGCTGTGGCAGCATTTAGTTTCCTAAAATCCTGACAAACTCTAATCTTGCCCGTCTTCTTCTTAGGTACTATAACTATTGGTGACACCCACTCACTGCTTAGAACAAGATATATAATACCCGCTCTAAGACATCTATCTAATTTGTCTTTTACTAATTAGGAGTACTTTGGATTCAATCTATATTGGCGCTGCCTAACATGTATTGTTCCCTGAATGAGATCTATTCTATGTTCACCCCATTTAACTAGTATACCTATTAAATCATTCATCGACCAAGCAAACACATTTTGGTATTTTGAAGAAGCAATATATACTCTTCACGTTCTTGGTCCGATTGGTGTTTATATAGATTCAAAGTCTTACCTTTATTAATTTCTATTTCTACATAATCTGTTTTATCTACCATCCCCTCAGTCAGACTTGCTCTGGTTCCACTCAGAACTTCTCTCGACTCGGATGTTGTCGGTATGTCTACTTTCTCATCAATCTCATAGCATTCTATGAAATTGATCCATGATTCAGTAGGTCTAGCTAACTCCTCACCCCATCTCAAAAGGTGACCCTCTATTGGACTGGCTGTGAAAATACCTGGAAAAAATATCTGTTTGGTAGACCAATTTATAATAGCATCTGCATGATATAACCATGGTCTTCCAAATAATATCGAATAAGGTGGTGTATCTACTGGATATATGACAAGGAAATTCATAACAAACGTCTCTGTCTCTATAACTACGTTAATACCTTTTAGCTTGCCTACTGGTATACATTTAGTCGCGTATGCTAAATGGATTTCGTGATAAGTGATAGGCTGTATCTGGTTTTCTAATCCTAATTCTTTAACCATTGTTTTCGTTACTAGGTTGATACTAGATCCTGAGTCTATTAGTATTCTATCTATGGTCCGATCTCCTATGATCGCACTAATCTCTAGAACTCCACAATCTCCTCTATCTACATATTCTACTTTATTATTGTACGCAAGTATTCTTAATGTAACTAACCTCTCCTCTTCCTCAGTCCCTACTGACTGAAGCCCTTCTTCCTCCGAAGTATAGCTTGAGGAAGATGTAGGTGTCTCACCTTCGTACTTATCTTTTTCCCATGATATGGAAATTCTTTTATGACTTTTTTTTGTCGGTGTCTCCATCTGGTCTCTGAAGGTAATCTCCTTTTTCTTCTAGTGGGTTATAACATCGGCCTGATAGAGCCATGGTCGTCCTAATAACACTCTATATGACAATTGTCTCATAGTTTTTGATATTATAGAATCCATAAGAAACTTATGGTCTCCAATATAAACTGTAACCTAAGATAGTTCTCCTATTGGTGATCTGCTAGTTGCATCGGCTAATCTTAAATGTCTTAAAGTGGGTGCTATTCTATGATGAATGCCTAATTCATATGCTGTTTCTTCAGTCATTATATTTACACTAGATCCAGAATCTATGGGTACATCATCTAAGATGCAGCCATTAATTACTACTTGAATCTCTGGTTGGCCTTCATCACCATAATTAACTAATCCTATGTTGACTACTGGTAACTTTGTTTTTCTTCTCTTTTTATTTTGCAAAAATTGCTTAATTTCTTTTTTATAATATTGGTTATCGTCTAATAACTGTTTAAAAGTTATATTGGGCATTCTAGAAACAAGGTCTTCGACAATATTATAAGAATGGTTTCTAAGTGGCGACAGATCTCTAGGTATCTCGCTACTTATAACTGGATCTGAAAATGTCACTTTTTTAACTTTTCTAGTTTCTTCGTCTAAAAGCTTCTTAGCTTCTGAACTAATATCAACATCATAATGCCTTCCATTAGACTTATCAAACTTTAATTCTTTATTACTAGGAATTTTTACTAACTGTTTTGCGACCTTCGCTTTTTCTATCACGTTTTTCGCAGTTTTCGTCTTAGTTTTCTTCTTATCTTTAAGAGATAAAGAATCTTTACTACTTCTTGTAGTTACTTTATTTACTCTTTCCTCTAAATCTGGCCATTGATGATCTTGATCTAATAATTCAGACTCTACTTCTATCCTCTAAACTATCATGTCAGTATTAGTCTTACATGGCCGAAGGTCGTCTTCCCTAGGCGAGTTTACAAACCTTGGTTTAGACCTTGGCTGTTGTGGCTGAGGACATTCAGCAGTGACATGCCCTTCGCCTTTACAGTTAGCACAGAGCGGCACATATCCTGCTGATCTCCTGGGTTCAGGGCAATCAGGCGAATAGTGACCCGGGGCTCCGCAATTGTAGCACAAACCCCTTACTCTGGTTGGTGGAGTGGAATCTTGTGTTCCGTCCCTTCGCAAAATAGTGTACTGTTGACCAGTACACTATTTCGGTATCATAGTTTTTTGGTTAGTAGGAGTTGCAGTATAAGCTACCTCCTTATAATTATTTATTGGACAGAGGAAGAGTTCCTCTTCTAAATAATTAGTCTGTAAATTGGGACAGTTGGTCTTATAATGACCTTCCTTCCCACACGCGGTACACCAAACATTGGCGTTAGGCTTCGCTTTCTTTCGTTTGGCTTTAACATCAGATATTTGGACCTTTAGATCACCCATTTCTCTTGTTAACAACTCAACACTTTTCTTCAATGGATCCATCTTTTTGGATTTCTCCATTCTTTTCTTTCTTTATGAGTTCCTATTCTAGGCACAATCACGTACATGATGTCAGGTCTATGCGACATAGCCTCATCTTCTTTTCTCCACTCAACAACGGGTCGTTTCCTTGGAATGCTCTCTTCATTTCCACCCAGGGCAATTGTAGAAGAAGACACATTTTTTTCGTTTAAGTTTTTTTTTGCCTTAACCATTTTTAGCACCTTAGTCTTTTTCGCACCTTAGCGAGAAAAGTGACACAGTGGCCAGAATGCCTTAGAAACCATTCTTAAAAGCACCTTTGTCTTTTTCGCCCCTTTATGAAAAATGTGACAAAGTGGCTAGAATGCCTTAGAAACCATTTTAAGGCACCTTCAACTTTTTCGTTTTTTTGTTGTCTTTAGTCTAAGGCACCTTCACCTTCATCACTGCCTTTAGTCCAAGGCACTTTTTGGCTTTTTCGTCTTCTTCGTTGTCTTAAATCTAAGGGCGCCTTCAAGATTTACATACCTTAAGTCTAAGGGCACCTTCAAGTTTTGCATACCTTCAGTCTAAGAGCACCTTCGGGTATTTCAGGTTTTTACGTTTTTGCTACATTGGCAGACCGACATCGCCAACTTATCAACAACCCTAAAACAACTGGAGAAACAAATATCCTAAGGGCGGTTACCAACTTTTGTACATATGCAAAACTGGAGTAAATTGCAGTTAAGGCATAAGATATTTTTCTCTCGACACTTGTAAGTATATAGACTAGCTGAATCAAGCTATGTAAGTGTTAATTGAATTTCTCTTTTAATCAGAGTTATATGTAGTCAGCGTTATCATGCTCAGCAAGCTAAATTATTACTTCAAGCCATTGTACTCACTGTTGATATTAATCAAAGTGCAATTTTTGTCTTACTACTATGTTGTTCATTTGCGCAATCTGTATGAATTCTTCTACTTGAATACTTCGGCTGCTAACTGTTGCGAATCCGTTCCTACACGCCTGCGATCAAAGCCTCGAGCTTCCGCTACCACTCATGCCCCCACGGTTTTACAGCATAGTATCAGAGCAGGCATTTTAGTAATCTACATTTCTACTGTAGATTATCAGTCTTGTTTCTATCAAGACGTCTTTCTAGCAAACGTGCAGCCAACAGTATTTTGACATTCATTGTCTCTACCAATGATCTCGTTCAACGGATCCATCATCTAGTTCATCTCTCATTGACAAACTCGATGGAGACAACTACCATCTCTGGAAATTCAAGATGAAGGTTATACTTCTAGCCAAAGAACTGTGGGACATCGTTGATGGCACAGAACTCAAACCAGAAGGTGATGCAGCCGTCATCACCAAGTGGAGACTGAGAGATGACAAAGCATTTGCCATGATCACCCTCAACATCAAGGATACTCAGATCAGCCACATATGCTACTCAGACTGCTAAAGATGCATAAGACATTCTAGCAACTCTCTACGACATCAGAGACGTCACATCCAAGCTTCATCTGAGGAAGAAATTTTTCACCCTCAGATTTTCTGATGTAGATAGTGTTTCGAGTCATCTCTACACGTTCAAAAATCTTATGGAGCAGATGACTGCAACATGCTCAGTCATAGAAGATTTTGGTGCACTCATGACTCTATTATCGAGTTTACTTGAATTTCAGCCTACAAAAATTGGGTAATAGCAATTTCTACCCAAGAGCATCTCACTCTATCAAGAGTAATTTCGCTGCTCCTACAAGAGAAAGATCGACATCCTCCTCAAGCTCTGGATCGGATCCTCAAGCTTTGTATTCCAAAAATCAGAAGTTTAGGTCCAAGAGATCTACAAAGTCAGGCTTTACTGACAAGAAGAGCAACATGCAGTCTGGACCAAATTCCAGTTCAAGATCGAATTCAAGCTCTTCATCATTCCAACCGGTGCAGAAACTTTTCTGCAAATACCGTAAGAGGACTGGCCACAAAATCAAGGATTGCCGAATTTTGAAGTACAACAACGAAAAGAAGAAGCAGTTTCAACAACAAGCACATAGTGCTACAGCCAGTCACTCAAATCAGCAACAAGAAGAAGAAGATGAGACAGCTTTCATGACCAAAGTTGGAGAGCAATAGGATATCGATTCCTGGTATCTAGATTTTAGAACAACTCAACACATGACTCACCATTGTGATTGGTTCAAAGACTATAAGTCATTCACCCACTCTTGAGTTGTGAAACTTGATGACAACTTGTCACATTTAATCAAAGGTGAAGGAATAGTCAGAAATTCAAACAAGGTGAAGTCAAGTTGTTGTCCAACGTCTGACCAAGAATCTGCTCTCAGTTAACATAATCACCGATTCAGGTCAGAGGGTCGAATTTGATACAGAGGGCTGCACAATTCTTGACAAATCTCGGAAGGTTCTAGCCTATGGAAGAAGAAGCGACTATCTTTACAAACTCAGCCATTGCTACTCTTCTAACAGTCAAGCTCTTCACACAACTACTTCTGAATCAACTGATATGTTGTGGCATTTGAGACTTGGCCATCTTATCTTCAATCGTATGCAGCAAATGTCAGCTCAGAGTTTAGTACAAGATCTGCCAAAAGTTGTATTATCAGCAAGCATGCTAGGAGTCCCTTTCGTTCAGAATAGTTCATATATCCAAGGGCTTGCTTGACCCTGTACACAACGACATTTGTGGCCCAATGCAGATTGCTTCCACAGGGGGAGCTCTCTATTTCCTAACCTTGATCGACGACTTCTCTAGAAGGACTGCAACCTACTATATGAAGAACAAATCAAAAGCATTCAAGTTCTTTATACAGTTCAAGGCGTCTGCAAAAACCAGACCCAGAGGAAGATCAAGGCTCTACGCACAGATGGAGGAGGAGAGTACATCTGCACAAAATTCAAGGAGTTCCACAAGGCCAATGAGATACATCAACAATATACAACCAGCTACTCACCTCAGTCCAATGGTGTAGCTGAACGGAAGTATCGGACATTCATCGAAAGTGCCAAGAGCATGATGGCCCATGCCTCTCTTCCAAAACAATTCTGGGTAGAAGCTGTTACTATAGCCTTTGTTGGAGATCAGCCGGAAGCCCGTTGTAGACGTTCTTCAAATAAGTTGGCTGTCTGAGTTTGTGATTCCAAAGAGATAACTGTGGGCTTAATTTCCAACAATACTTTCTAACAATTCCTTTCTCTTCTACTAATACTCATTCCATGACTCATTGAAAAAATCTATCTCGAAGGAAGCATGGCTGTCATAGACGCCTAATTGTTTCTCTCCGTTTATGGTTGTCTTTGACACCTACTAAGATATTCCTCTGGTCAATCTAAGTAATAGTCTAAATCAACAGATTGGTAAAAATTCTGTCAGAATTTAATGTTGAGTTTTTCCCTTGACTGGATATCGTATTTGGCAAGGGTGGTATCAGAGCTAATGAACCAATTATTCCCAATACAAATATTCTGTCATACAAACCCAACAGAGTGGTATCAAAGCTATACAAACTAATACTTTGATATACAAGTGATGAGCAAATGGAGACAATTTGGTTTCATTGTTTTCTAGTTGAAATGAATGGCAAGATTTGCATTTTTGTAATGCCAACTACTAAGGTTTCCTTTGTATAATGAAGGCACCTCCACACACACATTGTTCATGTGAATTTTACAACTGGAATTTTAGGTGATCATTTTTCTCATAATCGGCCAATCAAATGTTGACACATAGCACATGAGCTTTTTGGTGGAATGTGCATGTGGACAGCTCATGACGAGCTGCCACATAGCACATGCCATTATGGTGACATGTGTGTGTTCTATGTGGCAGCCTGTCATTGGCTATCCACATGCAAATTCTACAAAATAGACAAAAATATGAAGAAATTTGCTTTAGAAATGCAAAAATAAATTCGTAGCCAAACAATGATGTATTGAATATTGCAGCGTTGATGTATTCAACTAATCAGACGAAACAATAAGAGATTATCAGTTACAAATGATTACAGAGAAGCACACATTCTGACATGATACTAAGCGCAATAAAATGATAGATTGATTCAATACGTAGCCATGTACAAATCAGATGACGAGAGCAGAAAATATAACGGATGAAACCGCATACTCGTAAGTTATCTTTGAGTAACTGAATGCTTATTATTAAGAATTGTGGTTTGGTACATAATTAAAAATCCCTTAATGAAATTCCAAACTAGGAAAATTTTTATTTATTTTTGACTCCAAAGATGGCACACCGACTTGCTAGGTGATTCACCTAGGAAAAACAAAATTGTGGTTGAATCGCCTAGCTTGCCAGCATGCTATCTTTGGAGGTTGCAGAAAAAATCCTATTTCACTTAGCACGCTGACATGCTCTTTTTGAAGGCTACAAAAAAAAAAAAAATCTAAGCTAGACTTTATATTCTAATAATAATCATGTTACAAGATTCTCAAAAGATATTAAACACCAATTGAGATACAATTTATAATGCAATTTGTAGAATTAGCAGGCTCAGCCAAGTATGGCATTCTACACATATAAGCCCCAAACTTGAGACAATGGACTAGAAGAGAATTTGATTGTCAAGGCCTCAACTTATCATAGGACCTTAGCTTAAAAGGCGGCCTATCTCAAAATTTTTAACTTAATTGTTTGAGGCCCAATGCAAATGTGACACCTCACTATAAAGATGCCCGAACTATACATTGTATGAATCCTTCATATTCTTATGGAAATATTACCATTGAAGATTTTTTTATTCTGCATTCTCAAGTTCTTGTGTTGTTTCTCTCCAGGGGTAGGGTGGTGTGATGTGATTGTTCTCCTACGGATTCAATAGTAATAAATGTGATGTTGGTAGAGAATTCTCTTTTTGTAATCACTTTGTATGCAAGTTTTCTTGCAGGTTCAGAAGGGGAGTAAAAGTTTGTGTAACATCTTGTTTGGGAAGTTTATTATGGATGATAGATAGGTAATAAGTAATGAGAAAGAAATGCAGAAAAAATGCATGGGACTTTTATGGATGATGTTGAAGTTCAATGCTATTTCTTTGCCTTTGAGTGAATAATGTTGTTGCGGAAAGAAAGAATATGGATTAGCCTAGTTTTAAAAAAATGATGTGTTTTTAGCTTTCTTTTAATGAGTTGACCTAATTATTTGTATGGAGTTGGATTAAAGAGGATTTAGAGATAGATAGGTAATAAGAAAGGTGTGGAAGGGATGCATAGGGTTACAAGAAAAAAAGTAAGCAACTGTTTTCACATAACTTTTTTCATTGATGATAACCATTTATGTTTGTGGTAAGATTATTTAAGTAGTGAAAAGTTTTAATTCTATCATGTGACTAGATTTAATGTACTACATCTTTCATGATGGGTCAACAATAAACTTGTTGTGGATGTTACTAGGATAGATGTAATTGCAATGCCAAGTGAATAATTGCTACAATTTTTGTTATCACAATAAAAGACACAAGCTCATCTCATCGCAAAAATATTTCCATCTTAGAAAATTACACCCGTTCATATATTTTTCTTGTCAAGATTACTCACACACACATGCATACACATATGTCTTGTAAAGAAAATGTTAAGAAAATGTTCTAGTGGGATAGAAACCCATTATCATTTTTATCATAATAAGGAAGGATTTAGAGAAACATTAAAATTCTTAGCAATCATGAAAGATTAGAGTTGGAAGGACAATCAAGCCATGGAAAATAAAACTCCCAACTCTATTAAAATTCTAGTCAATAAACAACATCTCACAACTCTTTACTACAATCTATCCATTACTCAAGCACGTATTTCTTGCTTGTATCTAGTACATGATTGGTCTCTAGCCTTGGAAATGCCATACATGAAATCTCTCTCTCTCTCTCTCTCTCTCTCTCTCTCTCTCTCTCTCTCTCTCTCTCACACACACACACACACACACACACACACACACACACACACACACACACACACACACACACACACACACACACACACACACACACACACTCACTCTCATAATCATACATCTGCAATGTCACACATAAAAACACACAATGCTTCATCTTCCTTGTATCCCTCTTGCTGGCTTACGTGATGTTAATCTTTGAACTTCCTCGATCACTCATGAAACATTCTCAAACTATGTATCAATATGAAAGATCCTGTTTACAAGGTGCAGTGATCTATTTTCATCCAAGAAATTGCAACCCAAATTCAGATTACGTTCATTCTATCACTGCTGCTGCTGCTGCTGCTCCTTCCCCCAGTTACTCAGTCAAAAACTCTGAGGATGGGAATACAATTGGGAACTACGCTCCTCAAAAATGACGACCTTGCCTGACCAAAATGATACACATCATTAGAAAAACACACACACGAAATTTTACAGTTCAAAGGTCATGAACTAGAAACTATACCATCCAGATCTGACTGCCAGCGGAGAGAGAGAGAGAGAGAGAGAGAGAGAGAGAGAGAGAGAGAGAGAGAGAGAGAGAGAGAGAGAGAGAGAGAGAGAGAGAGAGAGAGAGAGAGAGAGAGAGAGAGAGAGAGAGAGAGAGAGAGAGAGAGAGAGAGAGAGAGAGAGAGAGAGAGAGAGAGAGAGCACCAGAATGGGTTTCTCCAAGCTACTCCATGGAGAGGCAGAACTCTCGTGAGTAGCACACGATTTCGCACGCCTCGGAGAGCCTCTACAGATTCCCATCGGAACACCGCCACAAGTTGCACTGTTACAATCTCTATAAGAGCAGATGGGCATCCTGCATTATCAATTCAGATCAATTCAGTTTATTGTTCATGAAGCATAGCTTCTTACAATTTCTCTCCTTCCTCAATAAAGTTTCTTCTTCCCCTTGAGTTTAGTGTTGTGTGAGTACTAATAAGATTAGTCTACTCCGATTTGAAAATCACTTAGATTCTATCATGGTATCAGAGCAGGGCTCCTAAGATCGGGATCCACGGAAGAAGTTTCTGGTGTAGGTCGCAGCTGGTGCAGGTTCTTTTGAGGGCAGCAACAGCTGGTACAGGTTCATCTGAGGCCGACAGATCTGGTGTAGGCAGAATACAGCTAGTGCAGGCAGCTTCTGAGGCAGCATATTTGGTGCAGGGGTCACATAGCTGCAGGTTACAGCTGTGTAGGCAGCTTTTGAGGGTGACAGCAGCTGGTGCAGACAGCATCTGAGGGTGGCAGTACCTGTGTAGGTTCTTTTGAGAGCAGCAGTAGTTAATGCAGGTTCTTCTGAGGGCGGCAGTACCTGAGCAGGAGTTTCTACAGGGAGGCAGAAATGAGGAAGGCAGTATCTGGGAAAGACAACAACCAGATAGGTAAGATCTGGACAGGTGATATCCAAGGAAGGCAACAATTGGACAGGTCCTTTTTTGAGGAAGATATCCTCAAAAATTGTTGCATGCAAGATTTGGACATGTGATATCCAGGGAAGGCAACAATTGGACAGGTCTTTTCTGAGGGAGATATCCTCAAAAATTGTTGCATGCAATTATATTCTTAGTGGAAAGCCTATCATCTTTGTACGACAATGATGGGGAACCTTCATGAATCCGTTCTACCAGAGTCAAGATGGATCTAACTACAGCTTGTGGAAGTTCAAACTTCAGAATATACTTCAGGACATAGATTATTGGGAAATTGTCACAGGACAAGAGGTGATGGATACCATATCATCAACTTATCCATGAAGGATAAGGTTATTCCTTTGATCAGAAATGCAATCGGGCCTAAGGAAGCATGGGATATTCTTAGGAATACATTCGAAACAGTGAGCAAGTCTCGAGCATTGTCCTTGAATAATAACCTTCATACCTTGAAAATGGAATCAGATGAATCCATTACAGATTTTATTACCAGGGTGAAGGATCTAAGAGATCAGTTGTCTTCTATAGGGGAAATTGTACTTGATAATCCTCTTGTACAAGTTGTTTTGAATAGCTTACCATTTCAATATCAAAACTTTGTTATTTACTAAGTGTAAGGGAAAAATCGCCGACATTCGATGAGCTAAATGGATTGCTACTTCAAGAAGAATTACGAAGACAAAACTTGATGTCTACGGAAGATTTCAAGGAGTTGGTTTCTTTACCAAGAATCAAGGTAAGAAGGGCAAAAAGAAAGGAGGTAAAAAGGATCAAAAGCATGAAGGTAAGGACAATTCGGAAAAAGGAGACAGTTCCAAGTTCAATCCACGAGAAATGGCAATTGTAACTTTTTTTGATAAATATGGTCACTTTGCGTTCGAGTGCAGGAAAAAGAAGGCCATCCAGGACAAGAAGAAGCAGTCAGGCAACTTCATTGAAGACGAACACAAAAGCGAAGTTGTGGGATGCTATGAGTTATTCTCAGCTTCAACATCAGAGAACTCTAATGACTGTTGGTACATTGATTATGGAGCCACGCAACATATGACACCACATCGTGAGTGGTTTACACAGTTTGATGATAGTGGTGTAAATGCACATGTCAAGCTTGGAGACATTTCTTATTACGACATCAAAGGTCGAGGTACAGTGAGAGTACATTTACCTTTAGGGAATTTAGGAGAAATTAAGAATGTTCTCTATGTTTCAGGTTTAAAAAATAATTTACTTTTAGTTTTGGCTATCGCTAAATAGAATATGAAATTTAGAACAGGTCCATTGTGGAGAGTGCTCGAAGCATGCTACGAGGTAAGAACCTCAAGAATCATTTGTGGGGCGAAGCAGTTTGTACAGCAGTTTACTTACTGAACAGAAGTCCTACAAAAGCAGTTCTCAATCGAACTCCAGAAGAAGCTTTCATAGGTATAAAGCCTAAAGTGGATCGTCTACGATTTTTTGGTTGTATCAGGACAAGTAGTACTTCCCTTGCGTCCTACGCTGGTACAAAGTCGGAAAAACTTTTTTTTGGGCACCAAATCGGCTCGAAAGTCAGGAAAAAAGCTGGTTGTTTGACGTCGAATTTCTTCTAAACGGCAAAAGCTTTTCACAAACGGTGAATTGGCAGTAGGCTCTCCTACTAGGCCCAATCTGAACCTTTAATAACAAAAACGAAGAAAAATCGGAAAAGTTATGCCCAATCCAAAAATCTGACCTGTTTTTTGCTTGAAAAACGACTTTTTGGTGAAACAGAGGCAAATTTGCTCCAAAATCGGCATATGATGGCTCTATAGGATCGCTATTGATGCTAGGAACATGCTCCCAAAATCTGATCAGGATCTGAGAAGGTTTTGGAGAGTTATGATCGACCTTCTGAAAAAATGCGCTAGAGCTGTAGGAACAAGGTGCACCCAAATTTCCCTGTTAGAAATCGTTGAAACAACTCTGAAAAGATGTGTAGATCAGTGCTGGAACAGTAGGAAACGAGTGCCCACAAATTCCTGCAAATTTGAATCTGTTTCCCTCTTTTTCAGCGATGGTGATTGTGTTAGAATTAATGGTTAATTGTAGAGGCCAGCCTGTGTGCTAGAAGGCCTATTTCTATTTTTAGTAGAGGTACCTAAGTTAGTAACAATTTTGCTAGAATAGTATAGAAATCTTAGCATAGATTTCTATTGTTAAGACTTCATAATTAGCATTTCAATTGCTATTGTAGTAGAATAGCTTTTGCTTTTCATTGTGGACATCCTCTATAAGAGTAGATGGGCGCCCACCTCCATTGTTGTCTCAGTTTCCAGCTTATGAAGCATAGCTTCTTGCAGTCTCTCTTCTTCTTCAGCTTGTGGTTGATGTTTTGTGTGAGTACTAATAAGATTAGTCTACTCCGATTAGAGAATCTCTTCGATTCTAACATGGTATCAAAGCCATCTCGTTAAGATCGGGATCTACGGAAGGAGAAGATCAGCGCTGCAGGTTTTACTGGTAGAGATCGCATATAGTGGAGGTGCTATTTGGTGAAGGTTGTATCTGGTGGAGGCGTCATCCTGTACAGGTTTTTTCTGGTGGAGGACACATCTGGCGCAGGTTAGCTTCTGGACAGGCAGCATCTGAGGGCGGCACATCTGGTGCATGTCACATAGCTACAGGTTACAGCAGGTGCAGGCAGCATCTGAGGGCGGTAGCAGCTGGGGACAGTTAAGATCTGAGGCAACAACAACCAGACAGATCAAGACAGGTAGTACTTGAGGCAGCAAAGACCAGGACAGGTCTGATTCAGGGCAGGTTCTAACCGGACAGTTCTATTCTGAGGCAGTAAAGACCAGACCAGGTCTGATTCAGGGCAAGTGCTAACTGGACAGGCAGTGAGCAGATTTCTACAAGCAGGAAGAACTGAGGAAGGCAGAATCTGGGACAAGCATAGACAAGATCTGGACAAGTGATATCTAGTGAAGGCAATAATTGGACAGGTAGTTGTCCTTAAAAAATTGTTGCATGCAATTATATTCTTAGTGGAAAGCCCATCATTTTTGTACAAAGATGAGGAGTCTGAATGAATCTGTTCTTCCAGAATCAAGCAAGTTAGATGGATCTAACTACAGCTTGTGGAAGTTCAAACTTCAGAATATCCTTCAGGACAAAGATTATTGGGAAATTGTCATGGGACAAGAGGTGATGGCTCATGGTCTCAATGATCAAGATAGAAGGGCATTTGAGAAACGGGTGCAACGTGCGCATCATATCATCAACTTATCTGTGAAGGATAAGGTGATTCCGCTGATCAGGAATGCATTTGGGCCTAAGGATGCATGGGATATCCTTAAGAACACATATGAAACGGTAAGTAAGTCTCGAGCGTTGTTCTTGAACAATAAGCTTCATACCTTGAAAATGGAATCAGAAGAATCCATTACGGATTTTATTACCAGGGTGAAGGATCTAAGAGATCAGAACTCTTCTATAGGAGAAATTGTACTTGAAAATACTCTAGTACAAATTGTTTTGAATAGCTTACCATTACAATACCAGAACTTTGTTATGACACTAAGTTTGAGGGAGAGATCACCGACATTTGACGAGCTCAATGGTTTGCTACTTCAAGAGGAATTACGAAGACAGAACTTGATGTCTAGGGAAGATTTCAAGGAACTGGGATTCTTTTCCAAGAATCAAGGTAAGAAGGGCAAGAAGAAAGGAGGCAAAAAGGATCAGAAGCAGGAAGGGAAGGACAATACGGAAAAAGGAGACAGTTCCAAATCTAATCCAAAGAGAAATGGCAATTGTAATTTTTGTGGCAAGTATGGTCATTTTGTGTTTGAGTGCAGGAAAGAAGGCTATCCAGGACAAGAAGAAGCAGTCAGGCAACTTCATAGAAGACGAAGACAAAAGTGAAGCTGTGGGATGCTATGAGTTATTCTCATCTTCAACATCAGAGATCTCTGAAGATTGTTGGTATATTGATTCTGGAGCAACGCAACATATGACATCACATCGTGAGTGGTTCACACAGTTTGATGACACTGGTGTAAATTCACATGTCAAACTTGGAGACAATTCTTCTTACGATATCAAAGGTGGAGGTACAGTGAGAGTACATTTACCTTCAGGGAATATAGGAGAAATCAAGAATGTTCTCTATGTTCCAGGCTTAAAAAAGAATTTACTTTCAGTTTCTGCCATAGCTAAACAGAATATAAAAGTTGAGTTTGACGATCAGAAGTGTCTCATCAAAGACAAAAACAAAGGTTACAAAGTTGTGGTGAAAGGATTATTGGAAGGTCGACTTTACAAACTTGATGCAACTACATTGGATCATTAGGTTTGTGCAGCTTCTGATAGTATGGAGAGCAGGATATGGCATGAAAGGTTTGGACATTTGAACTATAAAAGCTTACAGGTTCTAAAAGACAATAATATGGTAATAGGATTACCTAATTTGTATCTTCAGGAAAAATTTGTGAAGGATGTGTTATGGGCAAGCATCATCGTATGCAGTTTCCCAAGGATGGAGCATATAGAGCCAAGGAAATCTTGGAGCTTGTTCATACAGACTGAGTCTATAGGGGGAGCATCCTACTTCATGATATTTGTGGATGATTTTTCCAGGAAGGTATGGATATACTTGCTTAAGTATAAGAGTCAAGCTTTTATGTTCTTTACTCAGTTCAAATCACTTGTTGAGAAGCAGACAGGAAAGCAAATCAAGATTCTACGTTCAGATAAGAGAGGTGAATTTATATCTACAGAGTTCCAGGAATTCTGCAAAGAACATGGAATCAAGAGACAATTTGCTTCAACTGATACACCACAGCATAATGGAGTAGCCGAGAGAAAGAACAGGTCTGTTGTGGAGAGTGCTCGAAGCATGCTACGAGGTAAGAACCTCAAGAATCATTTGTGGGGCAAAGCAGTTAGTACAGCAGTTTACTTGCTTAACAGAAGTCCTACAAAAGCTGTTCTAAATCGAACTCTAGAAGAAGCTTTCACAGATATAAAACCTAAAGTGGATCATCTACGAGTTTTTGGTTGCATAGCATATGCTGATATTCCTAAAGATAATCGTCAAAAACTTGATTCAAGGCAATCAAGTGTTTATTCTTGGGTTATGATGAGGAAGAGAAGGCATATCGCCTTTATAATCTTACTAGTAAGAAGGTGATTATGAGCAGGGATGTTGTTTGAAGAAAGTGAGTCTTCTACCCTAGAAGATCATGAGGAGGATGTATTTTTTCCTTCATCAAAAACTCCTATTATAGATGATGTTCAGGAAGATACAGGTCCATGTGATACAGCTTCTACACAAGTTATACCAAGGGTGTGTACACAGGTGGATCTTGGTAAACGGAAGGAAAGGTCAAGGGTATTTGATACATATTCTCCTTCTACGTCACCTACAAAGAAGTTACCAAAATGGTATTTTGAGACTATAAAAGATAGTCAAATGTTGGATGAGGGAGAATCGAGTCAACAAGGAGCTAAGAGATTGACACGGTCAAGTGGACACTATCATGAAGATGGTGAAGAAACGCATTATGCGTTTATGGCTTCAGTGTTGGATTCTGAGGATCCTTTATTTTATGAAGATGCTGCAAAAGAACAAGTTTGGAAAACTGCTATGGATGAGGAGTTCAGTTCTATCATGAAAAACGAGACATGGGATCTTGTTGAACTTCTAGTAGGTAAGAAACCAATTGGTTGCAAGTGGATTTATAGAACCAAGTTTAAGTCTGATGGTTCTATAGATAAGTATAAGGCCAGATTAGTAGCCAAAGGATATGCTCAGAGGGAAGGGATTGACTATGAAGATACTTTCGCACCGGTTGCTAAAATGAATACTTTGGGGAGTGTTTTGGCAATTGCATCTCATTTTGGATGGGATATTCAGCAAGTGGATGTCAAGAGTGCTTTCTTGAACGGTTACCTTGAAGAAGAGGTTTATCTGGAGCAACCTCAGGGTTATGAGGTTGAAGGCAAAGAGCACTTGGTTTGCAAGTTAAAGAAAGGATTATATGGGTTGAAACAAGCACCTAGGGCATGGTATACACGTATCAAGAATTATTTTTTGAAGCAGAATTTTCATAGAAGCATGTCAGAGTCAACGCTTTATATTATGAAAGATTTGGATGACATAGTCGTTATTGTTCTTTATGTAGATGATCTTATTATCACAGGGTCAAATAAGTCACTAATAGAGAAGATAAAGAACAATCTTTCACAGGAGTTTGATATGAAAGATTTAGAGAGACTTCAATATTGTTTGGGTATTGAAGTTTGGAGATCAAAGGAAAGTTTTTTCATATCACAAGCAAAGTATGCAAGAGAGTTACTCAAGAAGTTTAACATGCTTGATTGTAAGTCCATTTCTACACCATATGATCCAAGTGTAAAGCTTACAAAAGAGGAAAATTCTGAAAGTGTGAATGAAACACTTTATAGGCAGCTTGTAGGTAGTCTTATCTATCTAACAACTACTCGACCAGACATTTCATATGCAGTGAGCATGGTGAGTCAATTCATGTCTTTACCAAAAGTTTGTCATTGGAAAGCGGCAAAAAGGATTTTGCGTTATGTCAAAGGGACACTCAGGCATGGCATTTATTATGGTAAAGGAGCAAAAATGAAATTTGAGGGTTTTGTTGATGCTGACTGGGCAGGAAATGCAGAAGATAGAAGATCGACTACAGGATATGCATTTAATCTTGGAACAGGAACTATATCTTGGAGTAGTAAAAAGCAACCAACAATTGCTTTATCTTCTACAGAGGAAGAGTACAGGGCTACTACATCAGCAACTTGTGAAGCAATTTGGTTACGAAGGATTCTAAAAGATCTTCATATAGAACAAGTTGAACCTACAATTCTATGGTGTGACAATCAGAGTTGTATTCAGCTTGCAAAGAATCCAGTATTTCATAGTAGGTCAAAGCATATTGAAGTTCAGCAGCATTTTATACGAGAAAAGTTACAAAGTGGTGAAGTAGAGTTGATCTACTGTGACACCAATGATCAAGTTGCAGATACCTTCACAAAAGGACTTGGTCGTGAAAAATTTGAGAAGTTCAGGACTCTCCTAGGTGTTATTGATAATCAATTATCCATTAAGGGGGAGTGTTAGAATTAATGGTTAATTGTAGAGGCCAGCCTGTGTGCTAGAAGGCCTATTTCTATTTTTAGTATAGGTACTATCTATTTTTAGTATAGGTACCTAAGTTAGTACCAATTTTGCTAGAATATTTTAACCAAGTTATCATAGATTTCTATTGTAAAGACTTCATAATTAGCATTTCAATTGCTATTGTAGTAGAATAGCTTTTGCTTTTCATTGTGGACAGCCTCTATAAGAGTAGATGGGCACCCACCTCCATTGTTATCTCAGTTTCCAGCTTATGAAGAATAGCTTCTTGCAGTCTCTCTTCTTCTTCAGCTTGTGGTTGATGTTTTGTGTGAGTACTAATAAGATTAGTCTACTCTGATTAGAGAATCTCTTCGATTCTAACAGATTGGCTACAGGAAGGCGACGGAGCATATGAAAACCCCAATTTTTTCTCCCTCAAAATGGATTTTTGTGGCTCGTTGTATGCTGGAACAGCAGCGATGGAGGCTCACCTTACTTCTCCAATCTATCTCCCACGTTTTTCCCTCCAAAATCCTTCAAAAACAAGCAAAATTTGACAATTTCTACACTCTCTCTTTCTAGAACGACATTTTCTCTCTCTAGAACGAGGCTCTGATACCAATTGTCACAAGCCAGTCTCTCCAAGCTCGTGAATCCTAGAAGCCGGTGTGTAGAATGAACCTCCCATCCATAGGCACCCCCTCCTTGAGTCCTACTTGCTATTCCCGTCAACTGGCACATGGCATCCACCTGTGGGTGATCAGTCCACTTGGCATGCCTGGCCCCTGTGACCTGTGAATACTGAGTGACTCATAGGGTACCACCCCCGTGCCCTGCCAAAGACCTGTGACCCTCTTGGTCACCTCGACTACTTGCCGGCTAGCATCTCGTCACTGATGGCTAGGGTCTCGACGGTCAAGACACTGCGTCTTTGACAGCTTGTCAGGCGGCCACACCGGGTCACTGCTCGTGACGCACTGTTCCCAACTTGGGACAGATGTCCTTGTCGGTCACCGACCTTTGCCAACACTAGGCCTCAGGCCCTTTGGTAGACGGCCGTGCCAAGGTCATGATAAAGTCGTAACTGGACTCTAACAGAACAAGTTTGGAAGACTGCTATGGATGAGGAGTACGGTTCTATTATGAAAAACGAGACATGGGATCGTATTGAACTTCCAGCAGTTAAGAAACCAATTGGTTGCAAGTGGATTTATAGAACCAAGTTTAAGTCTGATGGTTCTATAGATAAGTATAAAGCCAGTGGATCTATAGAACCAAGTTTAATTCTGATGGTTCTATAGATAAGTATAAAGCCAGATCAGTAGCCAAAGGATATGCTCAGAGGAAAGGAATTGACTACTAAGATACTTTCGCACTTGTTGCTAAAATGAATACTTTTTGGCGATTGCATCTCATTTTGGATGGGATACTCAACAAATGGATGTCAAGAGTGCTTTCTTGAATGGTTAGGTTACCTTGAAGAGGAGGTTTATCTAGAGCAACCTCAGGGTTATGAGGTTGTCGGAAAGAGCACTTTGTTTGCAAGTTAAAGAAAGCATTATATGGGTTGAAAGAAGCGCTTAGATACAATTATGGGTATACACGCATCAACAATTATTTTTTGAAGCAGGATTTTCATAAAAGCATGTCAGAGTCAACACTATATATTATGAAAGATTCAGATGACATAGTCATTATTGTTCTCTACATAGATGATTGTATTATCACAGGGTCAAATAAGTCACTAATAGAGAAGATAAAGAACAATCTGTCATTGGAAAGCAGCAAAGAGGATTTTGTGTTATGTCAAAGGGATGCTCAGGTATGGCATTCACTATGATAAAGGAACAGACATAAAATTTGAGGGTTTTGTTGATGCTGACTGGGCAGGAAATGTAGAAGATAGAAGATTGACTACAGGATATACATTTAATCTTGGAACTGGAGCTATAGCTTGGAGTAGTAAAAAGCAACCAACAATTGCTTTATCTTCTATAGAGGCAGAGTATAGGGCTACTACATCAGCGACTTGTGAAGCAATTTGGTGACGAAGGATTTTAAAAGATCTTCATATAGAACAAGTTAATACTTTGGTGTGACAATCAGAGTTGCATTTAGCTTGCGAAAAATCCTGTGTTTCATAGCAGGTCAAAACATATGGAAGTTCAGCAGCATTTCATACGAGGAAAGTTGCAGAGTGGTGAAGTAGTATTGATTTACTGTGACACCAATGATCAAGTTGCAGATATCTTCACAAAAGGACTTGGTTGTGAAAAGTTTGAGAAGTTCAGGACACTCCTAGGTGTATTGATAATCAATTATCCATTAAGGGGGAGTGTTAGAACTAATGGTTAGTTAATTAATTGTAGAGGCCAGTTTGCGAGCTAGTTCAAAGGCCTATTTCTATTTTTAGTATAAGTCAAAGTCTAAGATTGGCTAGGTACCTAAGTTAGTACCAATTTTGCTAGAATAGCATAGATTGCTATTTTTGAGACTTCGTAATTAGCATAGTGCTTTTACCAAATGGTTTAGTGTAGGCAAATAGCTTTTGCCTTAAAGCAAGTCTAGTCTCTATAAGAGCAGATGGGCACCCTTCTTCATTATCAATTCAGTTCATTGTTCATGAAGCATAGCTTCTTACAATTTCTGTCCTTCCTTAATAAAGTTTCTTCTTCCACTTGAGTTTGGTGTTTTGTGTGAGTACTAATAAGATTAGTCTACTCCGATTTGAGAATCACTTAGATTCTATCAAGTCGGACCCTGCCAATAACTCGCTTGTACAATGCTACTATTGCCTGTATAGTATCCTCCTGGAAGCCTCGATCATGAAGCCTCTATATCAATATATGCATGGGCATAGAATCAAAGGCTTTTCAGAAATCCACAAAGCAGCAGTATACACGCTCTCTCTTGGCCTTAGCCTCCTCAATGATGGACCTCAAAGTAAAGATATGATCTGATGTAGGATATCCTGGTCTGAAACCCGCCTGGCCAATGGCATGGAGTGATTTGGCATCCATCTCTATACTGATCTCTGACTGTAAGATAGAACCATAGACTTTGGCAAAGAGGTGGCTGATCATAATGGTGCGGTAGTTGTCAACTTTCATGGGGTCACCGCCTTTATGGATAGGGTGAATGAGGCTTGTGGACCATGGAGAGGGAAAATCAGAGTTGACAGCTCGGTTGAATAGAATGGAGAGAAAGGGTGAGAGGATGTCAAGAGCATACTTTAGAAGTTCAGCCTCTAGCTCATCAATATCTTTGGCTTCATGTGGGAAGAGGAGGGGTATATGAGATGGTGTACAATGATGTGGCATATGCGACCAGATGCTGAGGTCTGTGATCTGTGGTGGAGGGGACCGTCGAAGAACGTGTATGACGTCACTGGTGCTTGGGTTGTGGGGGTGGAAAGGCAATGGAAGCTGTAGTGTGGATGGTCTGGCAAGAAAGAGGGGCTGTTCCTCTAAAGGATGCTCATGTGGGAAATAGGTAAGGGGGGCAGCTGAGGTGGCAAGGGGGGCGGGGACAGTGTGTGGTGGCGGCATGGAGAGAGAGAGAGAGAGAGAGAGAGAGAGAGAGAGAGAGAGAGAGAGAGAGAGAGAGAGAGAGAGAGAGAGAGAGAGAGAGAGAGAGAGAGAGAGAGAGAGAGAGAGAGAGAGAGAGAGAGAGAGAGAGAGAGAGAGAGAGAGAGAGAGAGAGAGAGAGAGAGAGAGAGAGAGAGAGAGAGAGAGAAAAGAAAGAAAGCTTTATTAATGTCTTTTCCATGCCAAAAGGCATATAAGACTAGTAAATGTACGTGTCAAGTATGTGGTAACTGGAGGAGCATATGAAACGTCTCTAAAACAGTAACAAAAGTAGCAAATCTAGAGCTAAAGCTATAAACTGAAATAGATGTGATGCTATAAGAAACATGTGGGAGCATGTATACTGCTAACAGTCATGAGTGAGGTATGACGCTATCATCTAGTCCTGTCCTGCTGGTGCTGATGCTATAGAAGGATGTAATACGGCCTGCGGCATGAAGGGCCACTGGTGGTCTCTGACGTCGTCTGGGAGGATGAAGAGGTCTCCTCGTTGAGGCAATGTGATAGTCTCGAGTCCAAATATTGTGGTAAGACCGGGAACCCTACTATGTCAAGCTCAATAAAATGAGTCCAGTAGTAGCCGGGGTTAACCCCAAGCTGTCGCCCCCAAGTACGGTCGAGATATGCCCGATATAACATGCGCCTGATATATTGATGAGTACCTGAGGGGAGCTCTGTAATGGAGATACGAAATGACTCAAGGAGGAAATGGGATGCCTAAGAGAACCACGATAGTTGATAACCCTGGTCATGAAGAAAGTGTGAGGAAACAAGTGCTGTCTGTGTATATCTCATATCCTCATCGGGCAGAGCCTGGATTCTTTGAATGTATGTGATAAGCTGGAACGCGACATATATCTGAATGGGTGGAACGACAAACTCTGCAAGAAGGATCTCATGTGGAACCGAGGGCTTTGCCCGAATCATACGAGCTAACATGGTGGTCTGCAATCGTGAAATGCTGGCCCAATGTGATGAAGGGAGGCCTGTACACCATGTCTCTGCTGCATATAAGGCTGTGGGGGTGACAATAGTGTCAAAGAGTCTACACTTATTGCGAGCATCTCGGATGAGCTTCCTGAAACAGAACTGCTCAAGCTGAACAAGAGAGGAATGCCCCTTCCCAAGAGAGAGAGAGAGATCTTTATTGTCCTTGGATGCTAAAAAGCATATAAGACCAAAAGGTTACATGTCAAGTGTGATAGTCTATGTAGGAGTGTTAAACATGTCTCCAAAAATAAACACGTAATCGAAAAAACTAGTCTCTAAACATCACTCTCAAACTCACATGCTAGACAACCTGCTCTGATACCATATGAATTGCAAGGCCTAGCTACGGATTGCAAGGCCTAGCTATGTAGATAGTGTTTCGAGTCATCTCTACACGTTCAAAAATCTTATGGAGCAGATGACTGCAACATGCTCAGTCATAGAAGATTCTGGTGCACTCATGACTCTATTATCGAGTTTACTTGAATTTCAGCCTACAAAAATTGGGTAATAGCAATTTCTACCCAAGAGCATCTCACTCTATCAAGAGTAATTTCGCTGCTCCTACAAGAGAAAGATCGACATCCTCCTCAAGCTCTGGATCGGATCCTCAAGCTTTGTATTCCAAAAATCAGAAGTTTAGGTCCAAGAGATCTACAAAGTCAGGCTTTATTGACAAGAAGAGCAACATGCAGTCTGGACCAGGTTCCAATTCAGGATCGAATTCAAGCTCTTCATCATTCCAACCAGTGCAGAAACTTTTCTGCAAATACCGTAAGAGGACTGGCCACAAAATCAAGGATTGCCGAATTTTGAAGTACAATAACGAAAAGGAGAAGCAGTTTCAACAACAAGCACATAGTGCTACAGCCAGTCACTCAAATCAGCAACAAGAAGAAGAAGATGAGACAGCTTTCATGACCAAAGTTGGAGAGCAATAGGATATCGATTCCTGGTATCTAGATTTTAGAACAACTCAACACATGACTCACCATTGCGATTGGTTCAAAGACTATAAGTCATTCACCCACTCTTGAGTTGTGAAACTTGATGACAACTCGTCACATTTAATCAAAGGTGAAGGAATAGTCAGAAATTTAAACAAGGTGAAGTCAAGTTGTTGTCCAACGTCTGACCAAGAATCTGCTCTCAGTTAGCAGAATCACTGATTCAGGTCAGAGGGTCGAATTTGATACAGAGGGCTGCACAATTCTTGACAAATCTCGGAAGGTTCTAGCCTATGGAAGAAGAAGCGACTATCTTTACAAACTCAGCCATTGCTACTCTTCTAACAGTCAAGCTCTTCACACAACTACTTCTGAATCAACTGATATGTTGTGGCATTTGAGACTTGGCCATCTTAACTTCAATCGTATGCAACAAATGTCAGCTCAGAGTTTAGTACAAGATCTGCCAAAAGTTGTATTATCAGCAAGCATGCTAGGAGTCCCTTTCGTTCAGAATCAGTTCATATATCCAAGGGCTTGCTTGACCCTGTACACAACGACATTTGTGGCCCAATGCAGATTGCTTCCACAGGGGGAGCTCTCTATTTCCTAACCTTGATCGACGACTTCTCTAGAAGGACTGCAACCTACTATATGAAGAACAAATCAAAAGCATTCAAGTTCTTTATACAGTTCAAGGCGTCTGCAAAAACCAGACCCAGAGGAAGATCAAGGCTCTACGCACAGATGGAGGAGGAGAGTACATCTACACAAAATTCAAGGAGTTCCACAAGGCCAATGAGATACATCAACAATATACAACCAGCTACTCACCTCAGTCCAATGGTGTAGCTGAACGGAAGTATCGGACACTCATCAAAAGTGCCAAGAGCATGATGGCCCATGCCTCTCTTCCAAAACAATTCTGGGTAGAAGCTGTTACTATAGCTGCCTGTTTACAGATTCGATCCATCACCAAAGCCCTGAATGATAAGACACCTTATGAGGTGTGGACATGATGAAAACCATCACTCAAATATATTTGAGTGTTTGGATACATCGCTTTCGTTCAGATCCCTGAAGATCTAAGAATAAAACTAGATGACAAGAGCATGAAAATGATCTTCATCGGATATTCCCCAAATCACAAGGCATACAAGCTCTACAATTTGGATACCGAGAAGGCATTCACCAGTAGAGATGTCATTTTTGTGGAAGACCAGTTCATCGACCACAAAGGGAAAGCTGCTGATTATTCCGACCCAAGGATCGAACAACCAGACAATTCTGATCCAAGGATCAAACTGCTGAATAACGATGCTAACTCAAACAATGAATCAGAACTTCAACGACTCAACCGACATCAGAGAACCGAAGTTCAACCTAGAAGGTCGAACAGGTCCAGATAACCTCCATCCAGATTTATGACGGACGCCGAATTCGATTCTCTTATGGAGAATCAAACATGGACACTCACTGAGCTGCCAAAGGACTGGAAACCAATTCCATGCAAATGGATATTCAAGGCAAAGTACGACACCGAAGGAAGACTAAATCATTACAAGGTCAGGCTAGTTGCCAAAGGCTTTTCTCATATTCCATATCTGGATTATTCAGAAACCTTCAGCCCAGTCATCAGACATGCTTCGATCCACCTACTCCTCTCCTTTGCAGCCGCAACAAATCTTGAAGTCCACTAGATGGATGTCTAGACCGCTTTCCTCAATGGAACCATCAAAGAGGAAATCTATATGACGCAGCCAAAGGGATACGAACTCAGCGACAAGCAACAACACCTTGTATGCAAAATCCACAAGGCAGTATATGGGCTGAAACAGTCACTTAGAGCCTGGTTTCAAAAGATCAACGCATTTATGATAGACAATGGTTTTATTCCAAACTCAGCAGATTCAAATGTCTACTTCAAGTCTGTATCAGATTACTTCATCATCATCACTCTCTACGTAGATGATACACTCTTATTCAATAACAATCTGAATCTGATGAAGGATACAAAATGCATGCTGGCCCAGGAATACAAGATGACTGACATGGGTCCAGTCCACTATTGTCTCGCAATTCAAATTCAACGAGATCGACCCAACAGACTGATCTCTATCAATCAGCAACGATAACTCAACAACGTGCTGGAAAAGTATGTAATGGCCAACAGCAAACCAAGTTACTTTCCACTCGACCCTGGACTAAAATTATCAAAAGAACAGTCTCCTCAAATTGAGGCAGAAAAGGAGGAGATGAAGCATTACCTATTTCAATCTGTCATCGGCTCACTGATGTACGCAATGATCTGCATGCGACCAGACCTTGCATATTCGATTAGTACACTCAGCCAGTTCCTGTCAAATCCAGGCTTAACTCATTGGAAGACACTAACAAAGATCATGAAGTACATCCAAGCAACGAATACTCTCAGCATCTGCTACGGAGGCAGCCACACTGCCAACATCCTTGAAGCCTACGCAAATGCGGATTGGGCAGGAGATGTTGACACCAGAAAATCAACTTTTGGATTTGTATTTTTATATAACCAATGCCCAATCTCATGGAATAGCCAAAAGCAGACCTTAGTTGCATTATTATCAACGGAATCTGAATACATAACTGCCACCAATGCAACCAAAGAGGCAAACATGCAATCCCAATAACAATCAGATCCAACAATTAGCAAATTCCAAAGAAAGCATGAGAGATGGAGGAAAAGTGATAGAGAGCAAGGACATTCATCAATCCATTTAAGAAGAGAACCAATCTGCTTTATTGAAATGAGAAAATGAACTTCCGTAGGAACTCGAGTTGGTCCTTTTTTATAGTAGAGAGGAGGACCCTGGCCTCTGAATCCTACTGGTCCATTTTCTGCCTCCCTAATTATTCAAATTTAAAAAAGAGTGGGAATCATCCAAATTGAAGGGAAACCCAACTTTATTCACTAACTTGACATTTAGGCCCCGCGACATTAAAAGTCCCGCAAAAAGGTCTAAAGCTCTTTTATTGACTTTCAACTAATCAAATCTCTATGTGATCATCGGGTTGGACTTACACACGCAAGGTGCCAAATCCCTCTCACTTATTAACTAGGGTTAGGGTTGCCTTGGGATCTGCAAGCCCTCCAACAAAGTCAAAGGTGTCAAAAATTATTTGAACTTTTGAACTGTCATGAACATTTCGCAAAAAAGTCGAGGGTGTTTAAAATAGTTGAACTTTTGAACTATCGCGAAACTGTCACGAACATTTCATAAAAAAGTCGAGGATGTTTAAAATAGTTGAACTTTTGGACTGTCGCGAAACTTTTGCGAAGCTGTCTCGAACATAGTTCATTTCTGTAGACTGTCTTGAAAGTAATGTATTTCTGCAGACTTGTTCTAAATGCAAGTTTGCGAAAGCCCTTGAAGATGGCCAAGTCTTCAATGACTTCAAGTTATTAGACTTAATATCTGAACTTGAAATTATGACAGGATTGGTAACCCTTTGTTGGAGATCAGCCGGAAGCCCGTTGTAGACGTTCTTCAAATAAGTTGGCTGTCTGAGTTTGTGATTCCAAAGAGATAACTGTGGGCTTAATTTCCAACAATACTTTCTAACAATTCCTTTCTCTTCTACTAATACTCATTCCATGACTCATTGAAAAAATCTATCTCGAAGGAAGCATGGCTGTCATAGACGCCTAATTGTTTCTCTCCGTTTATGGTTGTCTTTGACACCTACTAAGATATTCCTCTGGTCAATCTAAGTAATAGTCTAAATCAACAGATTGGTAAAAATTCTGTCAGAATTTAATGTTGAGTTTTTCCCTTGACTGGATATCGTATTTGGCAAGGGTGGTATCAGAGCTAATGAACCAATAATTCCCAATACAAATATTCTGTCATACAAACCCAACAGAGTGGTATCAAAGCTATACAAACTAATACTTTGATATACAAGTGATGAGCAAATGGAGACAATTTGGTTTCATTGTTTTCTAGTTGAAATGAATGGCAAGATTTGCATTTTTGTAATGCCAACTACTAAGGTTTCCTTTGTATGATGAAGGCACCTCCACACACACATTGTTCATGTGAATTTTACAACTGGAATATTAGGTGATCATTTTTCTCATAATCGGCCAATCAAATGTTGACACATAGCACATGAGCTTTTTGGTGGAATGTGCATGTGGACAGCTCATGACGAGCTGCCACATAGCACATGCCATTATGGTGACATGTGTGTGTTCTATGTGGCAGCCTGTCATTGGCTATCCACATGCAAATTCTACAAAATAGACAAAAATATGAAGAAATTTGCTTTAGAAATGCAAAAATAAATTCGTAGCCAAACAATGATGTATTGAATATTGCAGCGTCGATGTATTCAACTAATCAGACGAAACAATAAGAGATTATCAGTTACAAATGATTACAGAGAAGCACACATTCTGACATGATACTAAGCGCAATAAAATGATAGATTGATTCAATACGTAGCCATGTACAAATCAGATGACGAGAGCAGAAAATATAACGGATGAAACCGCATACTCGTAAGTTATCTTTGAGTAACTGAATGCTTATTATTAAGAATTGTGGTTTGGTACATAATTAAAAATCCCTTAATGAAATTCCAAACTAGGAAAATTTTTATTTATTTTTGACTCCAAAGATGGCACACCGACTTGCTAGGTGATTCACCTAGGAAAAACGAAATTGTGGTTGAATCGCCTAGCTTGCCAGCATGCTATCTTTGGAGGTTGCAGAAAAAATCCTATTTCACTTAGCACGCTGACATGCTCTTTTTGAAGGCTACAAAAAAAAAAAAAATCTAAGCTAGACTTTATATTCTAATAATAATCATGTTACAAGATTCTCAAAAGATATTAAACACCAATTGAGATACAATTTATAATACAATTTGTAGAATTAGCAGGCTCAGCCAAGTATGGCATTCTACACATATAAGCCCCAAACTTGAGACAATGGACTAGAAGAGAATTTGATTGTCAAGGCCTCAACTTATCATAGGACCTTAGCTTAAAAGGCGGCCTATCTCAAAATTTTTAACTTAATTGTTTGAGGCCCAATGCAAATGTGACACCTCACTATAAAGATGCCCGAACTATACATTGTATGAATCCTTCATATTCTTATGGAAATATTACCATTGAAGATTTTTTTATTCTGCATTCTCAAGTTCTTGTGTTGTTTCTCTCCAGGGGTAGGGTGGTGTGATGTGATTGTTCTCCTACGGATTCAATAGTAATAAATGTGATGTTGGTAGAGAATTCTCTTTTTGTAATCACTTTGTATGCAAGTTTTCTTGCAGGTTCAGAAGAGGAGTAAAAGTTTGTGTAACATCTTGTTTGGGAAGTTTATTATGGATGATAGATAGGTAATAAGTAATGGGAAAGAAATGCAGAAAAAATGCATGGGACTTTTATGGATGATGTTGAAGTTCAATGCTATTTCTTTGCCTTTGAGTGAATAATGTTGTTGCGGAAAGAAAGAATATGGATTAGCCTAGTTTTAAAAAAATGATGTGTTTTTAGCTTTCTTTTAATGAGTTGACCTAATTATTTGTATGGAGTTGGATTAAAGAGGATTTAGAGATAGATAGGTAATAAGAAAGGTGTGGAAGGGATGCATAGGGTTACAAGAAAAAAAGTAAGCAACTGTTTTCACATAACTTTTTTCATTGATGATAACCATTTATGTTTGTGGTAAGATTATTTAAGTAGTGAAAAGTTTTAATTCTATCATGTGACTAGATTTAATGTACTACATCTTTCATGATGGGTCAACAATAAACTTGTTGTGGATGTTACTAGGATAGATGTAATTGCAATGCCAAGTGAATAATTGCTACAATTTTTGTTATCACAATAAAAGACACAAGCTCATCTCATCGCAAAAATATTTCCATCTTAGAAAATTACACCCGTTCATATATTTTTCTTGTCAAGATTACTCACACACACATGCATACACATATGTCTTGTAAAGAAAATGTTAAGAAAATGTTCTAGTGGGATAGAAACCCATTATCATTTTTATCATAATAAGGAAGGATTTAGAGAAACATTAAAATTCTTAGCAATCATGAAAGATTAGAGTTGGAAGGACAATCAAGCCATGGAAAATAAAACTCCCAACTCTATTAAAATTCTAGTCAATAAACAACATCTCACAACTCTTTACTACAATCTATCCATTACTCAAGCACGTATTTCTTGCTTGTATCTAGTACATGATTGGTCTCTAGCCTTGGAAATGCCATACATGAAATCTCTCTCTCTCTCTCTCTCTCTCTCTCACACACACACACACACACACACACACACACTCACTTTCATAATCATACATCTGCAATGTCACACATAAAAACACACAATGCTTCATCTTCCTTGTATCCCTCTTGCTGGCTTACGTGATGTTAATCTTTGAACTTCCTCGATCACTCATGAAACATTCTCAAACTATGTATCAATATGAAAGATCCTGTTTACAAGGTGCAGTGATCTATTTTCATCCAAGAAATTGCAACCCAAATTCAGATTACGTTCATTCTATCACTGCTGCTGCTGCTGCTGCTCCTTCCCCCAGTTACTCAGTCAAAAACTCTGAGGATGGGAATACAATTGGGAACTACGCTCCTCAGAAATGACGACCTTGCCTGACCAAAATGATACACATCATTAGAAAAACACACACACAAAATTTTACAGTTCAAAGGTCATGAACTAGAAACTATACCATCCAGATCTGACTGCCAGCGGAGAGAGAGAGAGAGAGAGAGAGAGAGAGAGAGAGAGAGAGAGAGAGAGAGAGAGAGAGAGAGCACCGGAATGGGTTTCTCCAAGCTACTCCATGGAGAGGCAGAACTCTCGTGAGTAGCACACGATTTCGCAAGCCTCGGAGAGCCTCTACAGATTCCCATCGGAACACCGCCACAAGTTGCACTGTTACATGCTTGCATGTGCAGGTTGTGAGACCTGCTGGCTACAGGAGATGATGATCCAAAACAAGGATTACAGCTGAAATAGTGAGATCGAAGTTCTTCCATCCTTTGCTGGCTGGAAGAATTGCTGCTATCACCACTGCGGCACATCTCAGAGCTTCTTCCGTGGCTGGATGAGTTGGTCGATCTACTCTCAGAGCTGAGGCTTTCGTCAAATGCAAGATACTCTGCCATCTGACTTGGACAGCAAAGCTTTTGTTCATACGAGCTGCCCCATGTTGTCTGTCCGAAGGCGTCTACATTTCTAGCTGCCACAGCTGTATGCTGCAGCTCTGGATTGCGATCCATGTATTCAAGGGGCACACGTCGGAATATTGCATGAGAAGCTGTCAAGTTTCTGTCTCGTGAATTGTTTTTGTGAGTTTTGCTGCTGTGATTCTTCTGCGATATGGCTTTGGCCGGGTGAGATCTGTGGCAATTCTGAGAAGAATCTTTGATTGATGCATTAAGAAGAAAATTGGCCAAGCTAGAAGGCCCGGACACAAAAGCTCTTGTGGCAGAGCAATTCCTTCGTGGGCTTAGATCATATGACGACGCTTGCCTGCTTATCTCAGAGTCTTCTGAACTTGAATTAGCATAAGGATCGCTTACGCAACCTGGTTGCTTGAGCGTTGCAGAAAATCGGGCCAAAAGGTAATGCTTGAGCTTGTTGGGGGGGGCTGCGTGGCGAGAGCCATTTGCATGGGGAGAACAGAAAGCTTTTTGCCGAGATGGTGGAAGATTGAGAGGACATGGAGTAGATTCTACATGGTGCATGGGGAATTTGGAGATGCCCGGCTCTTCTTCCCACTTAAATGGCACTGCTGCTGTGATTCTGCATTGAAAGCTGGCCTCAGATCCAGCCTCGCTATGGCGAGCAGCCAGCAATCCGTGTGGCGCGTCTTCCAGAATGTGGATGGATCGCCTTAAGTCGCCTGAGAGAATTTGCTCCTCCTCAGCGCAGAAATTAAACGGCTTTCCTGGTGTGAGTTCCCATGCAAAAGGCACTGATCCTCTTTGCAAATGAAACCCAATTGACTCATCCGATAATACATCCTGGATCACATCCTGTAGCAGCATTTTTATGTCTGTGAGCTCGGAGCTTTGAGAGTACTGCTATTTGAAACTGTGCTAGTGCTATTTTTGTAAACGACACCCGAAACCAGCTGAGATAAGAGCAATAGTCAGAAAGAGAGAGCTTTCAGCCCAACAAGATCTTGACATAAGAAGAAAGACTGATACTCGACACTGTCAGGCTGCTTGTATTGAAACCAAAGATCAAAGACCCTAACAGTGCATATAAATCAATCCACATGCACTCTCTGTTGCACGATGATGATCAATCAGAAGACAAAGCTAAAATCAGGAGCTCCAAGTTCAATTATACTTATAGTTCATGAAGAGTTACAAGTGCTCTATACTTGCATATATGACATAGCTTGTGGCTAGAAAATGGAGATCACAGCAATGGCTTCCTGGGTTGCATTGCTTCACTGCTGATCTGACCGATTTGGAGCCTGTTGGCTAGCTTCCATCGATTGATAATGTTAGGTTGCTTCTAAACAAGCTGCTTAGCTGCTGCAGATGTAGTGCACTTTTTAGTATGGATATCCGATATGGCATCCTGAACAAGAATATGAATTATGAGTATATGTCTCAATATGGATTCCTATGCATTGAAGAAGAGGATAAATATGGATATAACATGGCTGGGCTAGAGCCAAATAGCGGTGAGGTAGGCTGCATCCCATGTTCCTCTGCTCCTTAAATTCCAAACAGTCCCTCCTCACTAAGACGAATATGTGTAAATTCATGAGGAGTCCTTGCTATGACATATAGTGGCCTTCCTCACAACCAATGGGGATGCAACAATATGTCACCCAAATATGCCAACCCTTCCTCACAACCAATAGCAATGTAACACACGACCCAAATAGCTCATGAGGACAACTGTGCTCTATGGCAATGTGACATACCACCCAAATAGCTCCTCAAGACAACTATGTGCTCAAATGCTCCTTAATCCTCCAAGTTTTTCAATAAAAATGTGGTCCCACTCATAGTCACAAACTCAAACTTGAGGGATGAATATGAGAAGCACTCTAAACACTCATCCACTTCCACACCTAAACCACATTACTCTCACCTAGACTACATTAATCTCACCTCTTACTAAGAGTTTGGGAAGACCTTGATTTAAATATGAGTGCTTATAAAAATAGGAAAAAATTGAATATTATGTCTAATAGAAATTCAGTGAAAGATTTGTTTGAAGTTCATGAAATTTTGAGAGGATAAAATCTCAAAATTTGCTTTTATTTATGGTTTACACCATGGCCACGAAGCAAATGCTTCTTGGTTTCCAAGGGGAGGCTCGAACCTAGGACCAAAGAAACTCTAGATGCCAAGCTAACCAATTGAGCCAACCATGGCCACAAAGCATATGAGAAGACATGCAACCTAATGTTCTAGGAAAATTGTTCTACCCCAAAGCCTGAATATTGAAAACCCAAAAGTCGAGTCTTGAACCTGCTCTTTTTTTAACCAAATGATTATTAGACAAGGGTTGAACCCAAGGTACAATTATGATAGACTCAATAATGGATATGTATATGATATTGGTAAAGAGGTCTACGGGTATCGGGAATAGCAGAAAAGTATTTAAAGAGAACTAAACACATGAAGAAAAGACTATCTTAACTTGCATAAATATGGCATGGTACCTAGTGCACAATGCACATCATGCCTATGTTTTTGGAATATTGAGATGAGATACCCACTTTGTCATAACTTTTACTAATTTGAGATGCCAATACATGAATTTGATAGAATCTTTCTTACAATCTTGTGGAAGCATTTCCAGGCATCTAGATGATAGGCATATATTGAATCTCAAATATGCAAATTTGTCCATTTTCGATTAGACTAAATATTGCCCATAGCACTTGAAAGTTTAAAGAGGAGCCATGTTGTAGCCAAAAATTGGATAAGACCATTGTTGGGTCCACAAAGACCCAATTTCCAATCCCCACTTTCATGTGGTGAAATTGGACGTCTAAATTGTGCACACTATGAACTCAATGTGGTTTCTACAATGTGAATAATATATATGATGTTGCTAGTGCAAACAACACATAGTTGCAAAATGATCACTAAAATAAATTAATGAATTAAGAGGCTCTCTTCAAACATTAGCATGCTGATTGAGAAATCTTGTCCAACACTAGGGCACAAAAGACATTTTTTTGGCCTTCTTTACTATTGTCATTTGAAGATCCCATTTCAAGAAAGTGACGCTTCGGAAATGCTTGCCCTTAGAGAGTGAAAATTGTTGATGCTTGGCCTTTGGGGTCAAAAGACTATTGGTACATGCACTTGAAGGCTAATGCTAGCTGCTAAATGTCCTTTGGGGCCATAGTTGATCATACATGCCCTTAGGGGGGTAATGTACATTTGATATACAATAACACTTAGGAGTAGTGCATGTTGGCCACAACATAAAAAAGATGACAATATAGTAGTCATAATGGCACACTTCATGACATAAATCACAACACAAGGGAAAATTTTACTTCTATCAAGGAGATCCACTATGAGCTAAGATGCTCTAAGCTAATGAAATATATTCACCTACATTTTTTCCCCCTTTTGCTTGATAATTAGAAATGCTTACATATGTACAAAAGCTTCAACATCATAGACTATTATAGATTAGTGCTCTCCTTCCAAAATCATACAAATTCTTGATCGAATTGACAACACATGTGATCACAACAACATGTCTTTGTAAGTTAAATGAATAATTGGCTTGTAATAACAAATAATGGGGACAAGCAAAGTTTTCATGTTGAAAAAACTACCCCATTTTTAGCTTTCCATAGAATAAAAAAGATTGCTAATCTAATCTCTACCAGTTATGTCTACCTTGCTTATAGCTAAAGATATTAATTCTATTGAAAAAAATTTGTTTCTTGCGGCTATTGACATATCCTACTAATGAGAGCTGGATAGCTTGAAAATTTGTCTACGAATCAAAATGACAATAGAAAAGCATGAGACATGGACTCTTGTGATATATTACAATAAGGGCTATTTGTGTGGCTTATAATTTTGGTAAGTCAGGTCATACAAGAAGACATGTTGAAGTATAAGCTTCTACTAAATAGCCTTAAGCTTCTTAAAAGAGATATAATTGTTATTTTTAACATGAATTTGTCTCCACAATATCTCACTACGTGCTCTATCCCATTTTTTTTTAGTGCATTAACAACTTTTGAGTGATTATTTTCCCCCTTTCATCAAACTGGTGTTTCCATATGATGAAATTATCTCGTTGTGCATGTAAAGAATCAAGTACGTGAATAGCATTTTGACAAGGGTTTTGTGCACATATATCCTTATAATTGAGGACATTGACTTTAATGTTAACTTTTGCACATACTCCATTGACCAACATGAACGTATTGCAAGACAATGCCAAAGAACGTATTGCAAGGCAATGCCAAAGAATAGTCCACTGTCTTATAGAGTTTGTAAAATCTTTACTAGATTAACCTACCCTTCGCTATAAGGTATTTGGGAGAGGAGGCAATATATCCCCTTCATTGGAGATTCCTTGCAGCAAGCATTGGAGTCTCTCTCTCTGTAAAATTTTGCTAACACACAACTCACCAGGGCACATCTCCTCTTGAAGCTAGTGAGTGAGCCTCTTGACTTTTTTTTGCCTACATGTACAAATTCTGTCTCTGTGTCTCTCAAGGACTGAACAACATTTAAATCTTCTATGGATTCTATCTACCCATTTTATCTCTGTCTAGATCTAAGAAATTGAGGTGCTATCATGTCTAACATAGAATTACTTATTTTCATCTAACAAAGACTTCATAAAAAGACTAGATGTTCTCCAATTTAACATTTTTAAAATGTACCTTAGAAATTCACAGAGGAAAACCTTATTTCAACTAGATTGCATGCATTTTCAAATGAATGAATATATATACCTGAATAAATAAATAATTAAATTAATATATATAAACATAAATAGATAAATTGATTAAACATATTGGTCTCCCTATGGCCCATTTGACACAAAGGGAGACTAATATGCTTTTCTTTTTTAATGGAGAAGGGTGTTTTTTTTTTTTCATTTTATGTCTTTCAGAGAAAAAGGGTGTTAGGTCATTTTATAGCACCCTCTCTCTGGCAACAAGAAATAGGAGGTTAGGAAAAGCCGTGCAAAGCTTGAATTTTTGGCCAAGGTTGCTATTTCATTGTGTAAGTTGGCTTTTTTCTAAGTTCAAAGCAATAATAATATGAAAAGGTAATGTGCCAAATTGTATTAAATCTACACAAGAAGAGTACTCACAAGAAGAGTACTCAAGGGAGTGATATGTCCTTTATTGACATTGAACTTTGGAGTCATAGTGCAATTCCTATGGGAATTGACATTTAGTATACTATAAAATATTAATACTAAATTTGCAATGAGTTTTAGTATTTAGGTGGGGCCATAAGGCCATTTCCCAAGGTACCAAAGAAAAAGAGAAAGAGTAGGTTTTTTAAAATGTTAATATTGTAACTTATAAATTATTATTTGGTGTAAAGAGGAGATCTCAATTTTTATTGACACATATTTTAATGTCACATAGAGTTACCTGGTTGTTGTTGTGTATATAAAGTTATTTCGTTGTTAGGAGGCAGTTTACAATGGTACTAGAATATCGATAACCAAAATTTGAGTTTTTTTAAAAAGTTGTTATATATTTCTACTTTGCAAGTATGACTTCAAACTATCGTCAAACCACCAATAGTCAGTGTAAAATTTAGCCAATACGCAATAAATATAGGTCAAAATCCTCCCTGAAATCATTATTTCAATTTTACATACTCATTTATTGTATTAAACCAAAATTTTCATATACCTTTCTTAGTCAGGTCAAAACAATTGAAGTTCAAGATATGTCGAAGAATGATGTGTGGAATTGGCCAATCTTGCATTGAGATCAAGGTAAGCCATCACCAACATATTGGTGGTGCCATCAATATGGTGGCAACACTTGAAATTATTGGTTAAGCCAAGTTCCAAATCGTCTTTGATGCTAAAATTTGACGAGCATCACATGCGTCATTGGACGCTGACAAATGTAATAGAAATCCTCATTGTTTTCAGTGCAAAAGGAGGCTAGTTACTGGGCATAACTTGTCCACGGGTGGAAACATTCTTGATAAGCTATATACACCTTGTCACCATGCTTGGAGAAGATGCAACGAGCTCCTTAGTGATGACACTTACGTCCGTGTAAGTTATACAACCTTCGGTAACATTAGTTTAAATAACTCATAAAACCAAAAATTGTGAAAAATACAGACAAGTGTACATAGTGAAATCGCCTGGATTTTGCTGATTTGGCCACATGGGACCGGCTTAATCCTAGTTGACTCCACTATATGCATTTGGCAGGCCAATAAGTGATACAATACTTTTTATAAACCCTTCAGAATGACGTGACATGACGGGGAAATGTTTCAGTGCACGTCATATGCAACCTCAATAAAGAGGGAGAATCCAGGTCACATCACATGTGACAGCCCCCTCATCTTAAGCGCACGGCAGGTCCTAACGCGCGCCACCATTGGATACTCACATACTCATCGAGATTTTGCCACGTCGCAGCAATTGGCCATAAGAGCGTGTCCGCGTGGCAGTGGCGACACGTGGATGGCATCTAAGTGGGCGGCACGTACAATATCCCGCGCTACTAAGCTGCATCAATGAATGCTCTCTTTTTTCTGGCTCCCTCGATCATTTTTCGTTCATTTTTCCTTCGATTTTCCTTCGGTTTTCATGGCGATGGCATGCTTTTGATGAAGAGCTATGCCTTGTTTTGATGGCAGCTTCATGCTAGCAGCAAGAATTCATCACAAAATCTTCTGAAATACCCAGGATTTTTCCTTTATTTCAAGCAAATGCAAGCACCCCATTGCTTTTTTGCTTTCCCTTAGCTGGACAGTACCTCTCTTTGGAAGCTTGCAAGGATTTGGGCTTTGAGAATTTTGGAAAGCATGTCGAGCAGAGGCAAAAAGCGGCATAGTTGTCCTTCTGAAATAGGTTCTCAGGTGACGTCTCAGCCAGATGAGGAGCCCAGTACAAAAAAGAAGTTGAAGTATTCAGCTCTTTCGAAGCCTCACACATTGCTTGCGCTCTTGCCAAATGGTACTTCGCTAAGCATGAGCTTGGATGGCTCTGAGCACACTACATTAGCGTCATTCATTAAAGAAATGAAGCATGCCGATCGGCATAGTGAAAAAGACGAAGGCAGCAGCAATGTTAGAAAGGTTGACTGGGGCGCAAATGTGTTCATAGAAGACACGTTAGGATCACCCATACTCAATATTGAAAATCTTTATGCTGTTTTGGAAAAAGGGCATTCAACTGTCATAGTTCAGGTAACAGTTCACCAGCCCAACTGCTTTTGTGAATTTTGTTGGCGTTCTGTTTCGCAGAGCTGAGAATGCACAATTTTAATTCTCACATTTGGTTTTAGTTTTAGCGTGTGCTCCACATTTCTTGCTGGAAATGCCAGACATGTTGAGAAAATTCTGATGGACTTATTGTTGGATGTGTGCCTGAACAGGATGGACATCCACAATCCCAGCATTTTGACAAGGTAAAGCACCACCTCAATTTTTCTGGCCAATAAGAATAAATAAGGCATCATCTGAGAGCTTATATCTTCTTTAAGCTAAGCTAGCCTTGCTAACGGACATCAGAACAGTTGGCTGTTTGATCAGCTTTGCGTTTATCTGCGAATGTGCAGGATTTGTGGAATGTTACACCCGAGCCCGAAATGCTGGGCCGTTTACCACAGGGCTATAATTTGGAGACTGCACTTGCGGACCAAGTCGTAAGCAACCTCCTTTTTAACTCCATCTTATTGGGTCTCTTTTTTATTTGGTAGTTTAGGATGATGTTAGAATGTTCCAATTTTCTGCCAATGCACTGTTCCCTTGGTAGGTGTAAGCTTTATCTTGAGTGAATCCTTTGTACATTGTTCTCTGGTTTATTCACATTGGCTTTAGTCTGCATCTTTCCAATAAAAGTTCTCGCATTTATATACTTCAGTTCAGATAGAAGCGATCAACGGTAATCAAATCTCGCAATGTCCATTTTATCTTCATGCAAGCAGTTCAATTTAGGTGCATTAATCCTATTGTAATTGACAACGGAATTTATTGTGGACAAGAAACAATGAACATGAATTTGAAATTCTGATTATAATAAAGCAAGTACATATGATGGTGCTATCCAACCATGCAACCTGGAGAAGGGCTTTAATGGCGATCTAGAATAGACTTTGGATGATTGATTTACACAATAACAGAATGCTGAGAGAGCGAACAGCCAAAGGACCAAGGGGATGCGAAACACCAAAAAGTGTGTTTTCACTCAGGGAGTTGGAAGGCCAAATCATGAAGAGGCCCCCGGACCCCGCCGTTGGGGGGTGTTGCCCCCCTGGACCCCCTACCGGGGGGCTACCGCCCCCCTGACCCCCTGTTTCTTGGGGGGATACCCGCCCCCCGCACCCCCTGTTTCCTGGGGGGCTATCTCCCCTCGAACCCCCTAGGACTTCCTGCTATATAGACATTGTAGATAAAAATGCTACCGTCCCCTCCCTGTAGATAAAAATGGGGTCCAAATGCGCGCCGAGAAGGGCCCAATATTTATGCCCCCAACTGTATGCACATTGCACTCACATCTTCAAATACAGTTGATAGCCCAAACTTTAAGATTAACATTTACCGAAAACCAGAGCAAATAACAACTAGATAGTTACTGAAAATAAGATCCGTTTGTGCCCCATCTACTGCACGTCTGAGAGGCAAAACGCTGGTTTGACCATTGATCCCCTAAAAAATTTTCAGCCATAAGCTATTTTTCCAAATTTTTTTTTTTTTTTTTGCGATTCTGGGTTCAAAATCACGAATGGCGAATCGCAGACCCAGCGAATTGCGATTCGCTGCAACTATGGTTTGTACTAGTGGTATCAACAGATGAAACTTTGAAGACCAATTTTTAGCACATGTCGGGCCACAACGCGTTGTCCAGGTATAATATTCTTTCATTAGTTGCTTGCTCATTTGCTGCTTGATGTTGATACAATAGTTCTGCGTAGTTTTTGATTGATTGCAATGTGTTTCTGAGCTGTGAACTGATCGTGTGAACGTATCGCAAAAGGTTGTGACGGACAATGTGTCCAACTGCCGCGGTATGGGGGAGCTTCTTATGGCAGACTACCCCTCCATATCTGGACTCCATGTGCCGCACACTCACTGGACCTCCTCCTGCATTCCATCGGGCGCCTGCCTTGGGTCAGTGACATTCTCACGAGGGCACTTGCGGTTGTGGACTTTGTCACACGCAAGCGCCGCATGACGGCCCTTTTCCGCACATTCAGCAGGTAAGCTGCCACTTATTTTTTGGCTCGTTGAAGATGCTATTTTTTTTTGCTCGTTTCATGTGTGCCTCTCATTCCGTTTGTCAATGCAGGCTCGACTGACGAAGCCCGCTCGCATCCGCTTCGCCTACCAGTTCATCATGCTTGAGTGGCTACAAAAGCTCAAGGTGAATTGCGGCACACACTCGAGTTGTTGCCAATTAATGCAGGACTGTTTTCCTTGCGTGTGCGAGCGGAACTGGTCAGCGTACAACCTTGTTCACACAAACAGGCGGAACCGTCTGACGACGGAGCGGTGCAATGACCTGGTGTACTGCAACACCAACACCAGAGTGGTTTGACGCATCACGGAGAGCATGAGGGTAGGAGGCGCACGCGCCCTGCTTCTGCAGGTATATTTCGTTGCTCTGTCGTTTTGCTTTCGTATTGGTTAAAGACATTCAGTTTAATGCCCTCACGGTTGCTTCGACTATTCTCACGAATGATTGACTTGTGCAGGTCAATCCCGATGAGTGCCTGGTTGCAACGGCAGATCATGAGCCAGAGCCAGAGGTTGATCCAGACGATGCCGCTCGGCGTGCTCTGCGGGGTGATCCCGAGGATGATGTCGATGCCGATGAGACCACCACCCTCCCTGCTTACGTTCCATTGCCCTCCTCTGATGATGAGCCCACATATGATTCAGACGAGACAGTCGACCTAGCAGGGGATGGTCCACGTGCCCCACCCAGTACCCCCGCATCACGCCCCCTTTCCGATGATGGCTGGTCAGAGTTTGCGAGGGAGAGAGAGGCTGCTGCCCAGAGACATAGTGCAGAGACGACTCAGAGCATCACAGGGAGGCAGTTCTTCCCAGAGCCCCCCCCGTGGCAGAGGGAGACCCCCAGGCAGGAGTGTACCACAGAGGGTTCCTTCCGGCAGACCCAGAGGCAGGCCAGCCAAGAGGGGACGCACCGATGATTTTTCTAGTCGTCTCTTGGCAGGTGTTGGCCCAAACTTAGAGGAGTCCCAGATGCCTTCAGACTCCCAGCCAAAATTTTTATTTGACACCCCTGCAGATGCATCTGGCACGCAGAGGGATGATTTTTTTAGCAGAGACTTGTAGATACTGATACACACTTTAGCATCATGTACAGTGGCATCAGATGAGATGTATATATATTTTTTACAGTATATTTGTGTCATGGCTAATTTATCGTGGTTGCTTACAAATGGTTAGCTCTGTGAAATTTGAATGGTTAGTTAGAAATGGTTTGCACCGTGCAAGATGTGAGAGAGAGAGAGAGAGAGAGAGAGAGAGAGAGAGAGAGAGAGAGAGAGGGAGGGAGGGAGGGAGGGAGGGAGGGAGGGAGAGAGAGAGAGAGAGAGAGAGAGAGAGAGAGAGAGAGAGAGAGAGAGAGAGAGAGAGCAGCACATCTGCATCTCATTCATAACATATGCATCATGTTCAACCATTTAACATAACATGCTAAACCCGACACCCCAACAAATGGCACAATTAACATAACACCCCAAACCCTAACAAATCATCCTAAACCCACAACCCCACAACCATAACCATCAAAACAAGCCACAAGCATAATCATCATAACCACATCCATAAACATCATCAACCCCACCCACGTCCTCATTGTGTCGTAGGCATTGCACCACAGGTATGTGCAGATTCAACATCAAAGCTGCACTTGTGTAGCATACACTTAAACCTGCGTAGAATGTATTAATGGTCCAGAAATACAGTCCACTGGTTCGTGGAGCGGGTACGTACCCAAGGGACCGAGCCTGGCCCGATTCGGGCATCGTCCGGTCAAAATGGTCGTTCGACGGGTTAGAAACGCAATTAGGTCAGTCGAAATGGACTAGTTTTGCAGCTATCCGTCCGACAGTCCCGTTTCTCCAAACGGGATCCGTTTCACGTGTCGTCCGTTTCGGCCAGCGGACAACCTCGATAGGAACCTGTGGGAGTAGACGAGATGAGGACCGGACGGGCGGCAAGCCCAGTTTGTCCTTCCGAAGTTTAGGGTCAAAACAGGGCTTCGGGGACACTTTGCCGGGATGGGACCTGAAAACATTCGGAATTGACAAAATGGTCCAGGAATACAATCAAACGATTCGTGGCCCCGATACAATCTCAAGGGGCCGAGCCTGGCTCGATTCGGGTGTCGTCCGGTCAAAATGGCCGTTCGACGGGACAGAAACGCAATAAGGTCACGTGAAATGGACTAGTTTTGCAGGTCTCTGTCCGACGGCCCGGTTTCCCCAAACAGGCTTCGTTTCTGGTGCCTCCCGTTTCGGCCAACCGACCACCTCACCAGGAACCTGTGGGAGCAGACAGGACGAGGAACGGACGGACGGCTTGTAGTGAATGAAACAGTTTTGCATGAGTAATTAGTAAGCCGTAGAAGTTCAACCGGGGAGAAACCGATCACATCATACAAGACACATTATTGTGTAGAACGTGGGGACAGAGGTAGCTATACCTCTTGCCGGATGGTCGGTCATGTGGTCCCCTATACTGAATGGCATAGTTCTGCTGACCATTCACTCTTCTGGTGTCCATTAACTTCTGGAGTGCAAAATTGTGAACAACAGTTTTTCCATAGTTGTTTTCATCAAGCCATGCTGAAGCTGCTTGGTTACCGACGGGGATGGTGTAAGTGAAAGCCAATTAGAGCGGGTTTGTCAGAGTTTAGGGTTCAATTATGTTGGCTTTATACTGTTTTATGATTTAGGTTTTGGCTTCACTGCCCGTTTTCTGAACTCGGACACCCAACGAAGCAGTATATACTAGGCAATGTTCACTACCCTTCCGTCTGGACATTTGGCTAGGAAACTTTGCAAGAAAGCAATGGTCAACAATGTCTTTCCAGTGCATGCAGACGAAAGGAGTGGTTGCGTTGCCCTTTAGTACTCCCGGATTTTACCACGCCATTAATTGCTCCGTTTTCGACTCCACGTCAAACGTTTTTTGGTGAGCTTTCAGAGACAGCACCCATTGGTTTTTGATCAGTGGATGAGAAACCACTGGGTGCTGCCTCTGTCGGCTCACCAAAAATGTTTGACGTGGAGTCGAAAACAGAGCAATTGGTGATGTGGCAAGATTCGGGAATACGTACTGGCGTCAAAACCACTTCGACCATCTCCATGCACTGGAAAAACATTGTTGACCATTGCTTTCTTACAAAGCTTCGTGGCCAAACATCCAGATGAAAGGGTATTGATCATTGTCTGATCTATGCTGCTTCCTTGGGTGTCTGAGTTCAGGAAATGGCTATTGAAGCCCATAAAATTTCCTTTCAAACTGTGTTCTTATTGCAAAACATGCTTTAACTGGCTTTCACTCACACCGTCCCTGTCATGTACCAAGCAACTTCAATACTTATGGCACACTTCAGACTTATGGAAGAGCTGGAACTTTCTCCATGGCTAACTGAAGGCCTATACTCCTCGTCATGATCAGAATCTTGCTCAACAGTATCTTTGGTATCCTCCTTCTGGTCGTTTGCTCCCCAAACTCTAAACCCTAAACCGAACAAAAGGCCAACATTTTGGCGCGTTTTGAGGTGTTTGTGTGGTGTGCATCCTCGATTCCGTACCGCGATGAAAACAACTGTAGCAAAACTACTGCTAACAGTGGTGAATGGTCGTTAGAACTGTGCCATTCACTACAGGGAGTGAATGGTCACCAGAAGAGTGGATGGTCATCATAACTGTGTCGTTCACTACCGGGAACCAGAAGACCTACTGGATGGCCCGACGACGAGGGACCCTTTCCCGGACCATGACCAGTTGTTCTGCGGTGAAGTTAATTCCAATAACCGGTAGTCGCCCCATTATCTCTCGCTGGCTCTCGTGAAATCCTGCTTCTAGCTTCCGTTCGTTGTGTCGGCGGACATCTACCAGGACATGCTCCGACTGGTTGCCCACGTGACGTTGTACCACCCCAAACCCTAAATCTATCTCATCACATAGGCCATGGTACTGTGTAAAATGCATCAATGGTCCGGGAACATAGTCCACAGGTTCGTGATCTCGATATGAACCCAAGGGATCGAGCCTGGCTCGATTCGGGTATCGTTCGGTCAAAATGGCCCTTCGACTGGAGCGAAGCGCAATTAGATCAAGCGAAATGGACTAGTTTTGCAACTCTCCGTCCGATGGTCTTGTTTCTCCAAACGGGATCCGTTTCGGGTGCCATCTGTTTCGGCCAGTGGACAACCTCGATTTGAATTTGTGGGAACAAACAGGACGAGGAAACGACCGACGGTCGGCCCGCAACGTCCGTCCGAAGTTCGACGTTAAACAGGGCTTCAGGGACACTTTGTCCGCTCGGGACCTGAAAACTGGGACATGTTTCGGAGCCCGAGCCCCCGTGCTGGTACGCAAAATTTCGACATCGTATTGTAGCGTGTTGAAGTAGTGCCATAACTAATAGGCAAGCTGTTGAAGTTCATCCGGGAAGAAACCGATCTCATCAACCGAGTCATAGTAGTGTATAGCTTGTCACTCTTCTGGTGAGCCCTAATTTCCCCCAGAGACTTCTGGTTCTGAGAGCTTGTCACTCTTCTGGTGAGCGTTCACCTCTCCCCAATCCTCTGGCGAGCATTCACTTCCTTGAGATGGTCACTGATGCTCCCTAAACCCTAAACCAGTAATATGCTTGCCATACAAACCATCATCTTCACTCGAAACCACTCTCAGATCTTTCTTTGCCGCTTTTTTGGAGCTTAGTTCCCAATGAAGGTTCGTAATAATTTATGAACTGCTCATTAGCCATGGTTGTTTAGTAATATCTCAGTTATGAGATGCATCGCCCAGTTGTTAGGTCTGTTGCAAATTTTTTTGGTACCGTTTTCCTATTTTTTAACAGGAGGGGGCAGGTGGGTGCCAGACACCCTCTGATAATTAATTTCGGGGGAAAAACAGGGGCCGTAAATTGCTTTTATTTTGCTTTTGGGATGGGGGACAGTGTAGGCAGGTGCCTATATATATATATATATATATATATATATATATATATATTTTTTTTTGAAATTTTTTTTTGATAAAAAACGGACGCGTCCGGACGCGGACGCACCCCTGGCGCGTCCGCGTCCGCCATCCGCTTCCTTAGGTTTGATGCATGAGAAAAAATCTAAATATGAAATACATCCTCTTCTCTTTGCAAAATGATGTATGATGGACGCGCGTCCGCGTCCACCATCCGCTTCCTTAGGTTTGATGCATGAGAAAAAATCTATATATGAAATACATCCTCTTTTCTTTGCAAAATGATGTATGATGAATAATTGTCCAAACAACACGACTTTCAATGTATTTGCACTATGGAAGCAGCGTTTCGTGTGTAGGTGTGTATCATAGTTATTGCGGATTGTGATCTGCTGCAAAAATTATCTGGAATGCGCATATTGTCATTGATTCTCGACCTAGATCGCAAATTGTTTCTAAGAAGGAAGAAACACTATTGGTTGAATTTTTTTTGATAGTTTAAGTTTAGTCAGCATAAAACATTTATGCAAAAACTATCCGAATCGCATGTTTCGGATTGTCAATGATCCACAACATGGATCGCAAGTTTTCCTTTTTAAGGGAAAGACACTAGTGGTTGAATTTTTATTTTGATAGTTTAAGAAAAAACGTTTGCCTTGTGAGTCTTGTTAACTAGTTAGCTTCTGAAGTTTGCCTATAAATAGATTATTATTTGAACATTTTTTTTGATTCATTTACAATGGTAAATTGGTCCTTAATAGCATGAGTATATAGGCTATCATAAAATGGTTGTGGGGGCTCAAGTTAGGGATTGTTTATAGGTTGTGTATGGTTGAATTCAACCACTGGTTGGAATCAAGTGTTACGAGCTCGTAACCAGTGCCGAACCCTAGAGAACACAGATAGGTCAGATACCACAGTCAGGGTCGTGTCCAGCGTACATGACCAACAGGGCAAGACAGTGTGAGTAGTGTGCCCCAGCATGGTCCATAGCCATGGCGGGCCTAACACAGCCTAGGGACCCTGTCAGCAGGATAGGGCCCCCAGTTGGGTCCCGACGTGCAGTCGGCCACGTCAGTGCCATGTGGCCGACACTTGGCAGTAGCATGCTACCAGTCCTCACACTGGGCTAGGAGGGGCTTACTCTATATCAGGGAGTAGGCAAGGTTGGGTGGATCAGTTAGTGTTTGCCCTACTGTGGTGTTAGGATCTATTACACTGGTATCAGAGCCATCTCCATCCTAGGGAGTTTAGGACAGCAGTAGAGAAAGCTATCAGAAGATAGGAAGTGTTTCTCAGATTCTCAGAGAGGAATAGAGGAGCAGGGCCAGCGCTGCCAGTGCTTCTGAAAATCTGGTTTTTCAACAAGTTTTTGGGCCCCAACGTCAGAGATTTGGAGCAAGAGGATTCCTACCAGATCAGCGAGTAGGAGACTTCTGAAATTTCAGAATTCAGAAGGGTTTTTGGACTTCAGATTTGCCTTTTTGTGGACAAGTTGGATTGCAATTAGACCAGCGAGCTACTATCCTCAAAAAACCGGGAAATTTAGCACCGTTTTGAAGCCTCAAACTGGCATTTTTCGGAACAGCAGGTCTGAAATCTTGGGGAAAAGAGCTGAAAGGGTTCCTCTTCATTCTTTCTTTGGAAGTACAGTCCTCAGAAACAGCTAAGTCATCTTTCCTTTCCCTTGTACAGTTGTAAATTAGTCTTTTAGACTTTTTTCCTTCAGAAGTTAAGGTAGCTCTCTTTCAGTTTCGAAGATGACCACTCCTCAGGGACCTGATCAACCCCAGGAGAGAGGCTTCGACGAACTTGAAACAGAAGCCTTGGCTTACAGAAAAGGGAAGGAACCCATGGAAGTAGAAGAACAGGAACAGTTCGCCGAAGAACTCGACGAACTGGTTACCAAGGAGCAGTTCCTCCAATTGGTAACAGAGGTGGATGAACTGAAGCTGGCATTAGCCAATTTCAAGTCCAGTGTGGACGACTCGTTCGCTGAACTCAAAAACTTGATTTTGAGTTCCGCGAAAGGAAGCCTTCCCTCCACTTCTCAGTTATCCCCTTCTCCACTTCCATCAGTTTCGGGTAAGACTTTACGGTCTCACCCCAGTGTTTTTAAAGATTTAAAGCCTCCTACTTTTAATGGGGAAGAGAAGGATAGAAATGCAGATATTCTACAAACCTTCCTCAGCAAATGGAAGAACATTCATGCTCTTAAACAGACCCCTGACCATTTGCAAGCAATTGAGGCCAGTCTTTCTTTAGGGCCTATGGCCTATAAGTGGTGCTTAAATCTCCAGGAGACTGGGCAGACTCCCCGGTCATGGAAAGCTTTTGAAGAAGCTTTCCTAAGAGAATTTCTACCAGAGAATGAACTTGATAGAGCCTGGGAAGCCTGGGAAAGAACAGTAATGGACAAGTCCCTCATCCAATATATCTCGCAGTATCGAGAGGCAATTTTAAAGATTAAAAATATGGATGACTATCAAAAAATCAGGGGATTTGTCCGTGGCCTCAAAGATGAATATAAAGTAGAGGTTCAGAGAAACTCGCCTACTACCCTTGAGCAAGCTCTCAGATATGCTCAAATCTATGATGATTCAGTGGGTAGGAAGAGAGCGAGACAACAACCACTTTCTGAGCAGCTTCCTCAGAAAGACTTTCAATTTAAAAAGAAATTTTTAAAAAGAAAGAAAGAAGATAAATTTAAAGGTGAAGCTCCTCAGAAACGCCCTTCACTCATACAGCCCTTAAAACCAGATGATTTTGAGAAAGCCAAACAAGAACGTTTGTGCTTTGTGTGTATGGGCAAGGGACACACAGTCAGACAGTGTTCCAAGGGGCCTTTCACTAAAAAAGATAAGAAAGATAAAAAACAAGTTCATCTTGTTCAGACTGTATGTTTCCCCAGTGACTCGGCAGCTTCCGAGATCAAAGTGTATCATGAAGATCATGAACACTGTTGCCAGCTGACCTCTGCAATGCTAGCGAGACCCTTCAGCTTTGGGCCGCATGACCTAGTACGTATGCATGGGAAAGTTGGTAACCAGTCAGTAAGAGTCATGGTTGATGATGGGGCAACCCATAATTTCATCAACCACACCCTGGTTAAAAAGCTTAAACTACCAGAAGTACCTAGTCAGCATAGGTACATAGTTTCATTAGCTAAGGGTGAAGATAAAAAAATATGGGAAACTATGGTAAGTAAGTTAAATCTTGGTATTCAGGGGTACCAAGATCAAATAAACTTTCAGATAATGCACCTGGATCGAACAGACATTGTTCTCGGGAGAGATTGGCTCTACAGTTTAGGACCTTCCCTCCACAGAAACTATCAGGAGAACACCCTCAGCTTTCAGTATAAAGGCCGAGAGATCCAGTTGCATGGGGAGCATGATGTTCCCAACAGCCCTATGGTCTGCAGTTCAGAGCTCTGTCAGCTAATCGGAGACGAAGACCATCAGGTATTCTTATGTGACTTTCAGTTTATTCCTGAAGTTTCTATTTCCAGTTCTATTCAGCAGAAAATCAGTAAATTAGAAACTTTATTGTCTAAATTTAAAGATGTTTTTCCTGAAGATTTGCCACATGGTTTACCACCTAGCAGAGAGGTAGACCATGTAATAAACCTAGTACCAGGTACAGCACCTGTTTCTAAACCTCCGTATCGGGTCAGCCGAACAGAGGATGAAGAAATAACTAGGCAGTTAACAGACTATCTTGGGAAAGGCCAAATTCAGACCAGTAGTTCACCATGGGCCTCACCAGTCCTATTGGTGAAAAAGAAGGAGGGGTCTATGCGTCTTTGCGTAGATTACAGAGCCCTCAATAAAGTCACAATTAAGAATAAATACCCTATGCCTCGGGCAGACGAGTTGTTTGATCAACTCGACGGGGCTAAGTTTTTCAGCAAAATAGACCTCAGATCGGGATATCATCAAGTCCGTATAAAATCGGAAGATGTCTCGAAAACAGCTTTTAGGACTCGTCACGGTCATTATGAGTTTAAGGTGATGCCATTTGGGCTCACAAATGCTCCAGCTACCTTTATGACCTTGATGAACAGTGTCCTCAGACCATACTTGGGTAAGTTTGTAGTCGTATTTTTAGATGACATCCTCGTCTACAGCAAAACGAGGAAGGAGCATCTAAAACACCTCAGAAAGGTGTTTCGACTGCTCAGAAAGCATAAGCTTTATGCTAAACAATCCAAGTGTGAATTCTTCGTTGAAGAAGTAGCATATTTGGGTCACATTATCTCTTCAGATGGGATTAAGATGGACCCAAATAAGGTTAAAGCCATACTCAGTTGGCTGAGACCTCAGAATATTTTGGAACTTCAAATCTTTCTTGGTCTGGCGGGATATTACAGACGATTTGTCAAGGAATATGCTCAGATAGCAGTCCCTATGACAAATCTCCTTAAGGGGAAGGGAAAGGAGTTCATTTGGGAGTCCGCACAACAGGAGAGCTTTGATGCTCTCAAAACAGCCTTAGCTACAGCACCAGTTTTAAAGGTCGTCGACCCCAATCAGCCATTTGTGGTCGAAACAGATGCTAGCGACTTTGCAGTAGGTGCTGTGCTAACTCAGGGTGGACGACCAGTTGCGTTCGAGAGTAAAAAACTCGAGCCAGCACAGACTAGGTATAGTGCCTATGAAAAGGAACTCTTTTCTATAGTCCATGCCCTTAAGACTTGGAGGCATTATTTGTATGGTGCCAACTTTGAGGTCCTGACAGACCATGAGAGTCTCAGATACCTTTGCAATCAACCTGAGCTTAGAGGTCGGAAAGCTCGTTGGGCAGAGTTGATGCAAGAGTTTGACATGTCTATCAGATATAGGCGTGGAAAATTCAATACAGTAGCAGATGCCCTTAGCAGAATGCCTATGATAAACGAGCTGAGTTTTACTCAGATTCGTAATGAGTTACTCGAGTCCTTGAGAGGGAAATGCCAGCATGATGCATTCTTCTCTACTATCTGGAACTCAGTCCAGAACAGACAGTTACAGACTCTAGAACCAGTTCTCGGGGCTGGTGCCAGTTCATCCAAGAATACGGCAGCTTCCGTTGAGGATGATGATGAGTCCGAGTATACGTCGTCAGATGACGTTGAGGATTCTGAGCCTGTATTACCCAAGCAAACCCCAGTGGTTGAGGGTCAGTTGACTCAAGGATTCAAATGGAAACAGTATTCCATTCAGGATGAGTACTTGCTCTATAGAGATAGAGTATGTGTCCCCAATTCAGAGGATTATAGGCAGCAGGTCCTATATGAATGTCATGACAATCCTAGCGCGGGACACCCAGGCATACAGAAGACCTATGAGCTTCTTCGTAGGCAATTTTTCTGGCCCAGTATGAAAAAGGACGTCCACCAGTATGTAACTAGTTGCCAGAAATGTCAAGTAAATAAAGCAGAGCGTTTAAAGGCAGGAGGGTTGTTGCATCCCTTAGAAATACCAGCTGGTAAATGGGAGAGTATCTCCATGGATTTTATAGTAGGCCTGCCTAAAACCCAAAAGGGTAATGACGCTATATGGGTCACAGTTGACCGTCTGACCAAAATGGCTCATTTTATTCCGACCAAAACAACTGTTAGAGCTCCAGAGTTAGCGAGGTTGTTTGTAGACGGGCTATTTAAATTGTACGGTCTACCTTCCGGCATAGTCAGCGACCGGGACAGTAAGTTTACTGGAAATTTTTGGAAGGCAGTATTCCATCATCTCCATACTAAACTTAATATGAGTACCACCGACCATCCAGAGACGGACGGTCAAACAGAAAGGGTAAATCAAGTGCTGGAGGATATGCTTCGTGCATACGTCAGCAAGAGGCAGACTAATTGGGAGGAGTATCTCTCAATATTAGAGTTTGCTTACAACAGTACCAAACATTCAGCTACGGGATACAGCCCATTTATGCTGATGTACGGTTTTCAGCCACGCTCACCCACAGCTGTAGGGTTTAAACAAGAAAAAGTTGAAGCAGCCAGAAACTTTTTAGAAGACCTAAACCAGATGATAGAACATGCTAAGCGTAGCATTAGACAATCCCAGGATCGAGCCAGGCATTATGCAGATCCACACAGACGGGATGTGCAGTTCTCCACTGGTGAGAAAGTCTACTTGAGAGTCCCAGTTGACTCTAAAACCCTCAAATCAGGAGTGTGTGCTAAGTTGTCTCCAAGGTATTGTGGTCCCTTTACCATCAGTAGGAGACTAGGCGAGGTCACCTATGAACTAGAACTCCCACACAGCAGTAAGGTTTTTCCAGTTTTTCATGTAAGTCAGTTACGAAAAGCCTTAACCAGATCAGATAATCTGGTAGGGGACAGTGTTCTAGTTCTCCCATTGGATTCTCAACAACCTCCACATGAACCAGAGGAGATTCTTGATAGTAGAGAGACGCAGACTCGTCATACTCTATACCGAGAATATCTGGTTAAGTGGAATGATCAGCCTGTTGAGAATGCCACTTGGGAAAGAGGCAGCGTCCTTCGCAAGATTTTTCCAGACTTTGTCTTAGAGGACCAAGACGGTTCTTAAGGGGGAGGGAGTGTTACGAGCTCGTAACCAGTGCCGAACCCTAGAGAACACAGATAGGTCAGATACCACAGTCAGGGTCGTGTCCAGCGTACATGACCAACAGGGCAAGACAGTGTGAGTAGTGTGCCCCAGCATGGTCCATAGCCATGGCGGGCCTAACACAGCCTAGGGACCCTGTCAGCAGGATAGGGCCCCCAGTTGGGTCCCGACGTGCAGTCGGCCACGTCAGTGCCATGTGGTCGACACTTGGCAGTAGCATGCTACCAGTCCTCACACTGGGCTAGGAGGGGCTTACTCTATATCAGGGAGTAGGCAAGGTTGGGTGGATCAGTTAGTGTTTGCCCTACTGTGGTGTTAGGATCTATTACATCAAGTTACAGAGAAAAGAATTAGCTCATCTATCCATGTCATGATTTCCAAATTATTGACTGTTTATGTGTAAAGTAGGCCATTAATTTGTCTTTCACAAGTTCATCCTTGTCCGCACTCATCATCCATAAGTTTGGGGCCCAACTAGCATTAAGAGTGATAATCACTTGCAATAGCTCATGATTCTAGAAGTGCTTCCTTCAATACACAATTGTATAGCAGTCAACCGTTGATAAATGACATACTTCTAGCCTTTAGTGACGTTTTCGTAAAATTTTTCGAGGAAAAGCAAAATAAATTCAAGGAAAAGTGAAAAATTCAATCCTTTTTTTGTGTTTCAAAAGACCCTAACCTTGATTTGCGGACTGGGATTTGTGGAACAGGCTGCAAGTATTACTGGGTATATAGGATGGATGTAGTAAGGCCTTGTGTAGACCCATCTTCCAAAGTTATGTCTCACGTGAGTAGAAATTAACTTACAAGCCCTTGACTAGAATATCTTCCAGAAATTTTTTTTCGATAGGGTAAAATTTAAGTTAACATGTTGACTGAACTCTGAAACTACCGAGGTGTATTTAGCTCCTTGTAAGTGTAAAGAATTAAGCAATGCTACAAGTAAATACCTTCTTATAACATGAAGAAGGTTACTAAACAACAATATTTAGGCCAAGAATAAACTGGAAGAAAAATATACTGTGCTCAGGCAAAATTAGGTCGTGGACTGGAGTTGGTAATCAGTTTTCATTTGAGAACAGGTCGAGCACAAAAGCTTTCCAGGAACCTACTTTTCTAGCTTATTGTATTTCAGTAAGATCTTTGCAGTAGGGTCACGTGCATAGGAAGATCAAACTTTTCACATATAAATAATCATTCAATGTTCTTCCACTAACCCTGGCAAATATATCTGAAGATAATTCAGAAAGTTGAATGGTTTAATGGGATTCATGTTGTTGCTGACATAATCATGTCACATGCACCTTGTTATGTCAAATGTCAATCGCATTACTCATAACCTCATAGTTCACATAAATAGACGTTGAACTAAGTGCTTCCTTGGATCTAACTAAGAGCCTTCATATGTTTTGTAGCTCTGTCCATCATGGACAACAGTAGACATTAGTACTATTCATATGTAAACTTAGTTTGTGTTTAAAAGTTTCCATCACTTAATTTTGTGTTGATTCATTGCGTGCCAAGTTTATCTACTTATATAGGGTGCCTTACTTGTATATGTTATATAAACCGTATGTCAAGCATCTAGAGTTTGTTTTGCTGCTCGCTTCTAATCCTTTGTCGCACCCACAAGAAAGTCTAATAAAATTACAAATTGCGATGCAGGATAATGCTTTACAAGCTGTATGGGATAATAAGGACTGCAGGCGTTTGGTCAGGTTAGCTAAATCCGAAATAAGTAACTTTTTCTAGATGTTATCTAAATTTTATACTCAAAGCTATTCATTCATAGAAGTGTACCTTGAAGCTTTGAAGAAACATTAACCTTGTGTCACTGAGAATATAGCATTATGTATTGCATTATAGGTCTCTTGAAAACAGTGGCATCACTGAACAAAATATTTCATGTGTTCTAGGCAGGCTAAATCACTTGTACTCAGAACTAGTTTTTACCCTTATTTTGGCTATTGATTACCATGCAGTGTGGACATTCATCCTGGGAAAATAACCATTTTTGACACCGGACTAGGGATGGATGCTAGCCAAGAAAACTCCATTGCAAAATGGTTAGTAATCTTCATTGACAAATTCGTTTTTGCTGCTCTTGTGCAATCCTTCTATTGAAATATTGTATGCTTTTGTAGGGGAACTGTGGGTGCCTCCACACATCGGAATGTACACCATTTAGGTGTAGGTGGAAAACCTCCTTTTTTGAAGGTATCAAGCATCAATTTGAACTTCAAAGCCTTAGAATTTTGCAGTTGCTAAAAATTGTAAATTCTCGTTATTTTCAACCACATTGAAAGTGTTTCATGTACAGTTATATTTTGCATCATGTGGGACATTCAAGGATTAGGCCATCGGACTCCTACCAAGGGCTAGCAAGCAATCTATTTAGTATTACAAGAAAAAGATGTTTGCATTGATTGATGATGAAATTGATTGTGCTTAAGGATGTTGATAAGAATATTTATATGGTATGGACAATGTTTCTCGCCTGGGAAACATAGACCCGCTAGGAAGCGAGAAATGAGAAACAAGAAACATGATATGGTAAATGAAAAATGCCATGACATCAGTTGAAAGTTTTCTGAAATTTCAACCAGAGTTGCAGCGGATCGCGATCCGCTGCAAAAACGATTCGGATCTTGGGATCCAGATCGCCAGCGTTCCGGGACCAGAAACGTGGTCCTGGATCAGAAAAAAATTTGCAAGTTTTTTTCTGATGTCCATGCTGCTTTTGCTATTGAAATGAATATCTGATTTTTTCTTTGTTATATCTGAAACCAAGCAATAGACTGCATAATAATTGCTTCTTGGATATCCTTTCACATGATATCCATATTGGCAACTTTAAAATGAAAACAAAAAATTTGCGATCCGAGAAACTCTAACGGGAATTCCCGGATTGTGATCTGGGACGTGTTTTGGATTACGATCCGGAATGGAACGTGCATCTTTGATTTCAACATTCAATCCAAACAAGTCCTAAGAATTATATGAAAATAATATGTTAACTCGTCTTTCCCATGAAGAAAAACTCTATTCAACACGAGAAAGAATGTTTCCTAAGTGTAGAACCTCAAGATGATTGTGTTTTGAGAAATTCTAATTGGGGAGACATGTTTCCTCCACTGGGGAAGCGTTGTGACCTAAAGTGTTTCCAAATTCCCACCACATATCCCACATGAGTTTCTCATGATGGGGAAACCAAAAGAATAGGAGAATTGTTTTTAAAACACTATGATGCGATAGATTTTACTTCTCACGATGTGCGTAGAAGTTTGACGTAAGTGTAGGAATCTAGAGACTTAATTGTGTATTGTACATAGGAGCTATGGGTGGTCTAAATGCTTTAAGTGAATCAAAAGTCAAGGTTGAAGAAACGTATTTAGGTGTTTTCTCAAGCATTTAATTCTTGCTTAAAATTTTTCCATGTTTTGCCCCAATTTGTGAATAATGGTCGATTTGGATTGTAGTGTGATCCATTCATGAGCATATTTTATGCTTTTTGGTGCTTCAAAACAAAAGGTATATATTTTGCCAGCTTCTATGGGTGATCATCATTGCCATTTTATTCTATTTCGTAGTATCTACTTCAACATATACATTTATTGTAACATCTTTAGCATATGTAGTTGTAGCAATGTGTATTCTTTGACATCACCATTTCTTTATATTGACACAAGTAAAACCTCATTTAGAGGAAGGAGTCAAAGGCCATTTATTGTGCCTGTTGGATTGTCGACATTTTATTTGTGACTATTTGTCATAAAACCTTGTGATTAGGCCTCTTGGGCCTTGTGGGTGTTGCTTGTAAGATAAATATCACAAATTAGGGTGGTCAAAATAGGTAGCTGAAAGTGCATAAAACTAAGTAGGTAGAATATGTGTGAATAGTTGATATATTAAAGCATCAACAATGCCAAAGTTGCATAGACTATATTTTAGAAGGATTGTGGAAAGCTGCACATAGACTCCTCGATGGTTGGTATCGGACGAAATTTGAAGAAGAGATCTCTTATGCGAAGTATTTTTAGGTAGTATAGGCAAGTTGGGCTAAACATTCAACAACATATGGGGGCTCGACTCAAAAATCTCCTCAACATCATATGTAGGAGAATGTCACATGTACTTTGAATCCCTTTGCTCAATGTAAATTGTAAATTGTAATTATTAAGTTGTAAATGGCTAAGTCACCGGCCTGTGAATTACCATGGCCACAAAGGTAAGAAAGAACCCACATAAAGAAGCAAAGTAATAATTATGATGTGTTTTAGAACAGTAAAAAAATTGCCAATGTAAATATCAGTTATAGTGACTAATTTCGAGATGGCCAAGGGGAGATTGGGTCCCATGAGAGTCTGCTGGACTGACCTCCTAAAAACTAGGAAGGGTTGACCGGTCAATGTGACACATGTCATATGCTCATTGGGACACTTGTTCTAGTGCATGAGTGACACTTGTCGGACGGTGAGTGGATGGGTCAACAGGACGTGTCATATGCTCATTGGGACACTTCGTCCAATGTATGAGTCATAGGTGTCAGATTGCCTATGTGTTAGGGTACTGCCAAGTGGCAAATGTCGACTGTGCATGGAGTTTGCCATGTGTCGACGTTAGGATGTGCCAGGGTTAAGGGGTGCTTGAGGGGATATAGTGTGAGCCTTGCCAGGCATTCCCTATCGTATTCCTGTGCACCTATGGTTGGGAGGAGACTTGCAGTAGAGCTCTCATATTTGCTTGTTGATTTATGTACATTTGCTTGAGATTAATAAAGTGACGAATTTGCTTGGTAATTTTGTGTTTTTCCTAGGTTTTGTAATCTAGTGTGCAATATTTGGTATCAGAGCAGTTGCTTTCGAGACTTGTGTGGGATTAGGCATCATTGGCATCTTCAATTACGGTTTGGTGCACACTGCATTCTTGGAGAGCCACCGCCTTACTGTAGGTGATTTGTTGGCAGATTTGGAGCCCATAAGATAGTAGATTGAAGCCCTATGGTGGATTGCTGATCTTCTGGCAGCCTTTGAGCATCTTCTACTATGTGGCTTGATTATTCTCTTTGCTTATGTGAAAATCCAGCCCACATGGGATTTGCGAATTTGTTTGTAGCTTCTTCAATACTTAGTAATCTGTCAGTTGCAACAGGCTTTTTGTGGGAGGTCGCTGGTAAAGTAGGGCTTTCTTCTTCCGATTTGGTGATCATCCTTTGCTTTTTTCCAATTGTTAGTTTGAAACTCTAGTTTGCAGATTTTTGGAGAAGAAGAAGTATGTGTAGTTAGAACTTGGTTGTAGAAGGTCAATTCTATCCAGTTCTTCTAGGGATTTAGGGTAATCTATCTGTATAGTGATTTGAGGTGTTGCACTGCTTTGCTTCTGCTACCTATGCTTCTGCTATGGCATCTCAAGCAACACTAGTCAAGATTCTAATGTAGCAAGCTGAATCTTCTCTGTGTCGCTTTTATGATACATCTCAAAGTCAATCTTAGGCTTCGTAATCTGGCCATACAACTTAGTACCATAAAAAGAATCAGAATAAAGTACAAGCTATATCTTAACTTTCAATAATAAATAAGGGGAGATAGGAATGACAATGGAAGTAAAACGGATTTCCACAGCAATAGATGGTTGTGTCAGTTGTGGAGGCATTAAATATTGCTGCATTTGTTGTTGAGAAAACTTATGCAATCGGTGCATAGAGGCCTATATAGAGGTTTGCATCGGACTTTGCAGTTACTAGAACTGTGGAAGAAGCAACACTGCTTAGCTTGAATCTTGATGAGCCGAATCGAGTAAGAAAGAAGCTATGGCTTGCATGAATCACCAATAAGGTGCCTTTTCTCTCTAGCGATGAACCTAGACTTTCCAGCAATGAGCTTCCTTGGACTTTTTCGTGGAATAGGCTAGTAATCCCTACCTCCTCCTTACAAATTATAATGGATTGGGAATTTCCAACTGGTCAGATGTTGGTTAATGTAACCCTTCTCTCTAATCAACAAGAGAAATAAACGAAAGAATAGGTTGCAGGAAGCAACTAGAAACAACATTGGTGACTATACGGCTACTTCATCCAGTGATAAGACTGAAGTAACCCTGGTGAAGTTGTGACAAAGTATCTTACATGAAGTAAGCCTAGTAATCTGCAGAGCTGTAACAAATCTGAAATTTGATCTGAGTTTTTGGATCAGAAGAAGTTCCCAGACTCAAGCTAGAGTACATTCACAAAATATCATGCAAAATAGAACAACAGAACATTATTCTGTAGAATGGCAGTAAAATTTGTATGTTATATTGTTTACATTGTAGATTATCTAGACAGTAATAAATAGAGGATCTAGGTGAAATACAAATAGTGTTCTTAATGCAGGGATAGGAGAAATTTTTGTTGACTCGTCATCCTCTTCTCCAAACACACACTCCTCTGTTGTCGCCAAAATACTGAGTGCCCCGTGACTAACACTCAACCTTTATGAAGGGAAGCTCCAGCTTGTAGAAGTATTACGTGTTCTGACAATACTAGCCATATTCTGTTGTCATGTTCTGTAGCAGCATCAAGTGACTAGGATACTTATAGAAGGTATTAAATTTATATTGCAAGCAAATCCCTTGCAGCACGTCCTAGCAAGGAACCCTACCTGTTCCAATCTTGAATAAAGAAGCTCATATACTCTAACTCAACGCTACAACATGAATGGATTCAGCCCTATCTGTTGGGTGTTTTTGTAGTGTGAACATTTTTTGATACTCGTAAAACTAGATTTCATTTGGATGACTTTCAATATGAGGCTCATGTTTTCCAGATTGCCTGCAGTGCCATCAAATTATGCTGGTGGAAGTACATAACTTGGAACTAGCATTATGATGTCTGTATACACAATCAAGCAGATGTCTGAGTTTAAGCCAAGGGTTGCGGTGAATATTGGAATGCCTACTGTATAAATAACACTGTACATAGAAGGGATATGTCTAGTGATTGTTCCATTTGAGCACGGAACTAACAGTTTCTACACTTCCTGCAGCCTTATTTGGGGAAGTATGGAGCAGGTGGAGTGGCTGCTGCTCTTCATTTGGGCGGGTGAATTCTTACACGCCTTTGTTTCATGTTTTTGCTTTGGTCTGCTTGTGTACTTGGTTTGTGGCTTTTGGTCTAGTTATTTTAAAGTCACATGTTGTACAAAGATCTTTACATATGTACTCCAGAATAATCAATTCATTCTTCAATTGCGCTGGAACTGATGGTTATTACTGTATGAAACATATACTTGTCAATAGCATCAGGATGTTATGCACCACTGGAATGTTGCATCATAATATGTGCGCTTTGTAGTCTCGCACCAAACAGAGAAGCCCAAAAAGATGGTGGATGCCTTGGTGGTTGTTGTTGGGATCAATTCCTCAGGAAATATAAGTCAGTTTATGCTGTATAATTTTTTTACTATAATCTAAAACATTGTTGGACGAGTTCAGCTAAAAAGGCTAAGTTCCTCTTTTGGCATGTTTTGATATTCTCGGTTTGGAAATTCTTTTTTGCTGCACCTGCAATCAGCATAGCTCACAGTTATATTGGTCAACGCTGACATATTGTTTATGTGATTTCTGTTGCTGAAGGAGTTGGGGAAGAAAATGTCTACTTTTTCAATATTGTGAATGTGTATACGAACAGTTGCAAGAGTTGAATTGAGCTACATACTAAGATCTACTAAGTGTTTGTATGTATCAGACTATGCACATCAGTTTGTTTGGTAGTCAATTGGTTTTCAGATTTGGAAGCTAGGTAACTTTGACACTAAGATTTCACTATTACACTCAAATGACTGCAGAGCTACTTCAGTGAAAATAAATCTCATATATCAGACTTGAAACGTTTTTTTTGCAAGCACCTCTTTCTATTCTATATCTGAAACTCACTTACCATATTGTAAGTGTTTATGGACAACAGCTTAGCAGCAGAGAAATTGGGGATGTCTGTAGTCTGTTGATTCAATTGCCAGAACACGGAGTATCCCTGAAATATAGAGTTTATGTGAATTTGATAGGACAACTTTTGTGGTGCTCAATGTAAGAAATAGCATTGATGGTAATTTTATCTTAAAAATGTTAGCAGGTGCAGAGTCATTTGCCCTCCCATTCTAGGTTTAGCAAAACCCTTTACTAGGAATTTCCTTGGAATACATTAAATGTTAATTGCTCTTTTCTCGGACCTGTGTAGCTTGCCAAGATTATACAATCTGTATATGTCACAGTTGACTTGTCCATCTCTGTGGAAGTCATGTTAATTAGGTTCCTAATAGATTGACACTTCATCCACGTTTGTTTCTATCATTATGTATTTGGTTCTTGTTTTTCATTTTATTATTTGAAACTTTTTCTTCCTTGCTGATTGTCACTTGTTTCTTAGTCAACACTGGGCTTAACCAAGAGAATTTGGATTCTTTCAAAACCCAATTACCAACTTATGCTTGGGTACTGATGAGACGTAAGGAAGATGCTTGGCTAAGGTTTCTTTTATTATTGAATTTTATATTAATGTTTTGGTATCGATCCTTTTGACTTTTTTGGTTGCATGCATTTACCTTATGATCTTAGAAACCCGTTCCAACCCTTCTGTACAGTATGTTACCGGAACGTACTGGGTTGAAACATTTCTTTCTAAATATAAAAAAACAGGTCCTGGAGTGCTCCAACAATTTTAGTTAATGAGAATCTCCAACTGCAGTGGCCACATTGATTCCAAGAGCATTTTGTATACAGACATTGATTCCAAGCTCGTCTGTATCCTGACATTAAATATTCATACCTTGTGAACCATAAACAATTGACCATCTGCATGATATTATTTCACATGAACAAAAACCTACCTCCTAGAGAAGCCTGCTATGGCCCCTGCATATGAACCATCTACTACTGGATGTTGTCTCAATCTGATCTACGGGATGGCTGCCTCAAGCACGCATATCTATCTCTCAACCATCTACGTCTATCCAGCGTAGACGACTCTATAGGTTGAAGTCAGTATCGCTGTTTTTAAAATACCTAATCTCAAGCCAGATCACCCTAGAATTCCTTTGGGCAAGCTATCTTTTCGCCCCATCACTCTGCTTTGCATCAGAGCTGAGCGAGGTAGAGAAATGGCAGGAACAGAGATATTAGGGTATCGTGCTTTTTTCCTTGTAAAAATTACGTATTTTTTTAGAAAATCTTTTAAAAATTACGTATATATATATTTTTAAATCTTCTGTTCTGGAACAGGCAACTATGCTTATGACATCACTGTCTTTTAATTCAGAGTTGTGAAATTGCATATATTCTGATTACACAAATAAATATTTGTTTCTCATTTATGTGCACACTGCAAATTACTGAAGACAGTTGCATATTAGAGCAATAAGATTACAGTCTCCACTTGACCATTCGCCAACAACAACCATTTCTAGATATCCGTGAGGAAATATTTGCTGCGCTTTGTCACAAGAAATAATAGACCTATTCTAAACCTAGTAACTGAAGTAATAGCTAGCTTTGATCGTTCACTGCGAAAGGTGCGGGTATGCTTACATACAGACGACAACATGCAAATCTCGTTAGAAATAGCTAGAATACCTGTAATCAAGTAATAGCTAATAATGAAAATGTGTATTCCAGGCAGAGGCAGATTTTTCACAGCTTGTTAGTAACCATTGTAAACTGTGTCTGTTATAGACAATATTATTCTGTGTAGTACTTAGTGAATGCTGAGTAGCCATGATAAATTTTCCCAATTCGCAACTCTATCCTCAAGTTGAACTCAAAAAAATCGTGCCTTCTCGTTAACACATAATATCCCCCATCAAATCAATACTTCTTGGTTTTTGTGGCTCTTGTTTCTTTGCAGAAAAGTGGTGGTGTCATCAAAAACGAAATTGTCCAAGAAAGTTGTAAGTTTAGTGATTGAGAAGCAGATACTGGTGGAGAGGCACGAGCATAACAGGAATAAAGAAGAGTCTAATGCCAGAATATGGCGGGTAGTTGTTATGTCCTTGTTTGATATGCTTTGTGCACATTCCAGATTACGTTTTGAATAAACTGCTTTTATCAGTATATGTACTTTTTGAAGCATGCACTATCGAGACTTTGGAAGAATTGAAATAGGAAAGTTACAGTTTTTCTGTATCTGAGTTAATGTGTAGGCACATGGGATATTTATTTGAGAATTGCCCTTTGGAAGGTATTCATTTCTGAGTATTTCTTGAGCAGACAGCTGGAGAATTTCGGGACATGACAGATGAAGAAAAGCAAAAGTCTCCACATGGTAGTTTTACATGCGTACGTGCCCTACACTGTCAAAAACTTGAGGTTTTTACTTATCTGGATAATGTATATACATTCACAAGGGACAGAATCAACTATGTGTTGGTCGCTCTACAATTTTGTGGTTTCAAGAGATCACTTGCGTTGTTTGAACAGCTCACTGAATGTCAGCCGATTTGCTGTTAGCTTGTCTCAAATTGCATTTAATTACTGTGCCATGCTGTGATGTGTAGATTGAGATAACAAGCTTGAAACGTCACTACTTCTTTGAGGGAGGACAACAATATTGGAGAGTAAACCATTTGAGACAGTTGCTGAAGGATATTTATGCTTTGTACATACAGGTTCAGCATCTTTACTCTTGAGGAAAGTGAGAAATGTGTAGGGTGCTACTGAAAAATTTGAGTCACATCATTTGAAAACTTGTTCACATTGTTGAAAATGGAAAGAGGTTGGTTTGATGTTTGATTACCACTCATATTACCTGTTGTCAATTGCCAGTCGGATCAGATGGGAGGTTCCACAAAGACACTTATGCCTGTCGAGTTTGAGGTGTGTAACTCTTTATGTCGTGTTATTTTTTGAAGGATTTGGTGTGACTTCTTAAGATAATGATAGTAGGTCTTAAATTTCACCTTGTTTTTGGCTTTTATGATCTTTACATTTGTGTAGAAAAATGTGGTTGAACAGGTGAATGGGATCAATTTGATTGAGGAGCTGGGTGGTGAAATCACCCTTTTGAATCAGCATTCATGTAATGGAGAACCCTTTATTGTTAATCTCCATCTGAAGAAAGAATCTGATGGTAATGCTAGCAGTTTCAGGAGCTTTTAATACAACTCCATGCCTAGAATGTGAGGATTTTCTTTTGAAATGTTCCCTAGATTGTCTTCAAATGCAGCACAGCTGACACAGTTGGATTGAACCATGTAGATTGAAGTTGCTAATGTAATTTTATTTACTCTTCACAGGCGTTTTTCAGCTTTTAAGTGTCGACAGCTCTGTTGGTAGGTCTTTGAACAAGAAAAGTGAATTGAGTTTGTAGCCAACTTTTTTCTTCATTGGCCTTTTATTTGTTTTGTCAACAGAAGTTCTGGAGGAGCACAGGAGAACGTCCCAAACGACTTACTTTGAAGAAGCAAATGCACAAATTACCTGCTACTACTATCCAAACTTAAAGGTACATTCATCCTTGTGAGAGGGAAGAGGTGAACTTAATGCTTTTGACTGGATGTACTCTAGCAGCTTCATGGCTGTGCATGATTCTCTTGAATCCTTTTGTAGGGAAAAGAACAACTTCAAACCGTCCTGGAAAAGATGGATGATCTGCAACGAATGTATACATTTGAATCGATGCCACGTGTTGGTATCAGATGGCTAGGAAGGCTCCTTCCAGAAACAAAATGGGTATGTTTGAAGTACTAGAACTGAGAACGTGTGGCCAGTTATGATCAGGACATCTCATCCCGAACGTACAATAGAGAGGAGAATTTAAAAATAATACTAATAGGGCACTGGATAGCAATCAAAGTAAGTGGATTGACAATGGTCGCCACAAGAACGTGCTGATGGTAAGCTCATCTAAGCTTTTCTCTATTGTAACCATAGATGCAGCCCACAATCCAGATTGTGTTCAGGAGAATCCAATTAGGGTATCCAGAATATGCCCCAAAGAATTTTTTTTGTTTTGGTTTTATAAAGGGTAAGGGTGTAATGTGCTAGAGTTTTTACTACTGTTTATACTTTTTGTTTTGAATGCCTAAATTTTGATTTTTGTGTTTTTTTCTAAATTAGCTAAAAAAAGATAAAAAAATTTGAGTTCCGGACAGCGATCCGCTGTCTGGAACGCTCGTTCTGGATTGCTGTTACAGTAGATCATGATCTGTTAACATCAAGCTCAGACTTCAGTCCTCTATATGTACTCTTACTATTTTGTCCAGCCTGTAGTACACATTACTAATGCAAGGCTCATCACCATCCATGGAGAAACAATGTACAACATAGGATTCACTTTTCTCTGAAGATGGTCATTGAGCCCACTCTCATATAGTTCCTCAGTTGTACATGTATCATGAATGATAGTACTCTACAAGCTTTATCTACAAGCTGTCCTTGCTCACCCCACAGGGCATGACATTCATGGAGTTGAGCTATCACTTCAGAGTAATATGATTGGGAGGGGGCCGCAGGGAGGGCCATGGGTGACCAAGTAGACTGCCCATCAGCTCGAATGGCCTGGACCCTTAAACATAAGACTGATATTATTTGTCGTACAGGGAACACATCTGCCATGCCATTGGACGGTCTTGGGCATTGTTGTGTAGGGTGTAACACCCTTGTTTTGGGGGGCGGTAGTGTGTTGTTAACATCTTTGTAACTTTAACGAATTATGCCAATCAAAAGAGCACAACAAAAAACCTTTCAAAAGATAAAACACGCTTTATTCTTAAAAGAGGAAAGTATAAGACTTTTGGAGTGGAGAGGCACACCATAAAGGGCCCAACACAATGAATCCAACCTTGTTAGCTATTAAAATAGGCTCCTATTTATAATTTGGAGCTCTATACAAGTTTCAGCTATCACTTATGGGACAAGTCATATGTAGTACATAAGCTCCAAGTGGCGCATATTACTAGCTCAAGCTGCTGACTCCTAGACCTATCACTAATCTACTATTCATAAGTGGCTCTTTGAGCTGGTTCATATGACATCAATACCTTGCTTTTAGGTGCCTAGGGACTCATAAAGACAACTAATTAGTGTACTTGAGCCCTCAGTACATGACATTGATAATGCATATTAGGCGCTGACATGCCATTGATACAATTGGTAGACCCAAGCATAACAAATTAATTGCTACATTCACTAGCATCTTCAATTAAGAAAAGTTGTGAGTCCTGTATAAAATTGTAACAGCTGCTGAACATAATTGATTTTGATATCGATGCCACGTAAATCTGATAAATCTGGTTCTCTAAAATTTTGGATGCTGTGAGCTTCTTAAAAGCAAGTGTTAATGGCAACAGAAACAAAAAAAAATTCAATATCTCCTTCGTCTTTGATCTGATAGTAGAGAATCTTTTTGCATTAAGTGCATAATTTAAGCTTTTAATCTCAACCATCAAGACCATACTGGGAATTTATTCATTTGACTTCTTGACTTGCAGCCTAGCCTACCATTTATGGAGGTCTCTACCAAGAAAGAGAAGCAGGGAATCCGTCGACAATGGGCGAAAAGAGTCCGAGCTTTTATAGGCAATTTTTAGCTCGAACTTCACTGGTTTTGATTCGAATATTTTATTTTATTGGCTGCAATATGTTTACTTTTCTTGTCTGTATATTTGACTTTTGATTTTTGTTTTACTTTAAGTTGCTAGATTTGTAAGCATTCTTCATGTGGCCAAAAGCAGAAAAGAGGTGAGCAAGATGATGACTCCTGGCATCACCAGAGTTACATTGGGCTCCTAGTGCTAGAATCACATTCCCTGGATTGTGTTCAGTCTTTTCCTCCTAGGATCATGTTTCCCATACTGTTTTTAGTCGTTCCCTCTCGGAGGATCTTTAATATAATGGGTTTTGAGAGATTACTTGTGTGCCCAGAAAACAGAGACAGGATGAAAATGATGATAGCTTGCTGCATCATAAAACTGTCATCAATCTTCATCAGTAGAGATGGATTTTCTTGCATTATCTGCGGTCTTTTTGTCTTGTTGCATTCATCTTGGTGACAACCAGTATTGCATATCTAGTGCTGGTTAATATAGAACATAAAAGATCAGGTTTTTGCTTGTATCCAGAGGTTCGGCTAAGGTTCCCTGGATTCTCCTCAGAGAAGCTTTTCAATTTATTTGCTGCACTCCTCAGTTTCCCTCATTGGGTGATAGAATCTTCTAATTACTTTGGTCCTAACTTGAATTTTGAAAGGCTATGCTGAACAAAGGAACGTAAGGGGTTTGGAGTGCGATTCAAGTAGTCACGTGTTTGACAAGTAACCATATCCTCTGTGATAGACTCTACTAGAAGTACTCTGTCAACAAGCACACCGAATATCACTTTGAAGTTATTTGTGGGTAATTAACTTGAAAGTATGGGAGCTGAGGAAGGTGTGCTCTCCACCATACATCCCCTTGTTTGGGTCAGGCCCTCTTGTAGTACAGTGTTTGGCCCAGCCTTCATTTGGCTGAGAATGCACCAACCGGGGCCAAAGCTCCAACATGCTTTTAAGATACTGGGGGGGGGGGGTTGTTGAGGTTGAAGTTTTTGTACTGACTGCCCATGCTAACTATTCGTAAAAGATGAAGTGCAGTTCTACACTCTGCACTTCAAAAGCATTGCTCAGTATCCCTTGTAAACTCATAATTAGCTCTTGCCTAAAAACCTTTCTGTGGCCTACAGAATTTTGCTTATCTATTAGCTAGGATTCTGAGCAGACATGTGATGGCACTTATTGTGCTTTCAATGTTGAATTTAAGTAATCAATTCAAGTCAATGAGCTTTCTTTTCTGTTTCTTGAATCATTTTGATGCTCGCCCAGTTCAAAATTTTGTATAAGCACACTGGCTTCATACTAACTACCTGTACTGCAAAGGTTTCCATAAATTGTTCAAGGAAATAATCAGTAGTGGATTACTTTTAGGTAGGATAGACAATATGACTTTGTATTCTAAATTGCAGTTGTAATGAAAGAACATTCGTGATTTGTATTTGCATCACAAGATAACGGTTCATGGAATAAAGTCTTCTGTGCCAGAGAATCTGTGGACTAACTTCTATGTGATAGCGTGACCTTTAGAGCTCCAATGTCCTTTGATTGTGGTTGCAGATACTGATGCAGGCTTCCACCCCACGCAGTCCAAAGTAAGATATCTATCTTGTCCTAAGTTGACTTGAATGGTAAAGTGTGAGTGAAACTGTGATTACTATTCATGCTTTAAACTGCAATTTTTTCATGCTGGATCATCTCATCGCTTTGCATGATTTTGATACTGAATCAACTTTTTTAGTCAACACAACAGATATGCACCTGGCAACAGCTTGAAATGTGAAAGTAGTTGCATGGGGAACATTGAGTGCTATAAATAGGTTCCCAGTAGGTCTGTATATAAGTTTGTCCACGGCTTGAGATCTGGAAATTCCTGTTTAGATTGGAGACCAGGTTTTAAGTGTATGTATCATAAACATCTAATTTTTGTTGATTCATAGTAGATAGTAATCAGATCAATTTATGTGTGAAAGCTGCTGAACATTGGCTCTCCAATTGTAAGTGGTCACTGCTCCTCTGCTCACTAGCTATTACCAGTGGAGAGATTGAAAACTGACCTGGCAGTTTTCATGCTGCCCTCACGGTTGCTTCCAAAATGGGCAAAGGGCTACCAGCAGATAAACACAAGTCTTTTGAAAAACCCTTGAGAGCAGATGGAATTTCATTAAATTTGAAGGGTGGGTACACACATTAAGGATCTGAAGCAAGATCAAAGGATACAATAAGATATTCAAAATAGCAAAGCATTTCGCACTATAGGTTGAAACTAAGCACCATAAATGTTTTCTCATTGTTGCTGGCCTTTATGATGGCTGAGTCCATCCTTCCCCTTCAAAGAAGTGATAGAAGCTCAGCACAGTGGTCTTGTATGGAAAAAGCAAAACTAATGTGGACATTCCTTGAATGTGACTTGCACCGATTGTTTGGCATTGATAAAGTTGCTAGGGATGTTGGAGCATGTAGTCTGGATTCTGCGCTATGCATGGACTGCATAGAATTAAAGATTGCATGTCTCTTATTTGTCATGTTCAGGTACTGTCCTAAACTTAACGATGTCAATATTTTCTTTTTCCTGAAAGCAAAGATCAAAATGTCAGATCCTACTGTTCCTAGAAAATTTTGACCACGTTTCGAAGTACTGAAACTACTGATCAATGTATCTCTGGTCTGTAGGAGCAATTTTGCTATCATGTTCCATGATGTTACATCTGTGATGTTTGAAACTAGGAACCTTGTGTCTGATGATGTCTGTGCCGGCGCAGGTGTTTTCTGAATTGTTAACAAGCTTTTTTTTCCCAAAACAATGCACCTAGAAAACGTCTGCGTCCGTGCAGACTTTTGCTAGGTCTGTAGGAGCAATTTTGCTATCATGTTCCATGATGTTACATCTGTGATGTTTGAAACTAGGAACCTTGTGTCTGATGATTTCTGTGCCGGCGCAGGTGTTTTCTGAATTGTTAACAAGCTGTTTTTTCCCAAAACAATGCACCTGAAAAACATCTGCGCCGGTGATTAACTTGTGTTTTTACAAAACAACGCACCTAGAAAACGTCTGCGTCAGTGAAGACGTTTTTCAAGTGCTTGGATTGACATGTTAATGCCATATGAAAACTCAGCAGCTAATAACAATGAACACTGTAAGTTAACACTAGTGCAGAATTGGGTTTTGATCTTACGAGAAAGCAATTCATGGTAACCATCAAATCTAGCACTTCTGCAGTTTGTTTAGTGTAGTAGAAAAATCAACCGGAAAGTATTTTCCAGTCGTAGGCTGCATAGCTATGGAAGGCTTGGACCAACCATGTTATCCGCTTGGTAATACATTGGTAGCACTAATGGTGTTACCGACAGTAGAATCTGTATTGTGAATGAGTTTCTATGCGCAAAGATCTGTTGATGCCAAATTTGTAACTGATGAAAAGAAACACTAATCTGTCCGAACATAAACCTGAGGCTATTTGATGATTCTGAGTCTACGGAGATTAAGTGGCCTGCTGCATTCATTTCCAAAAAGATGAGTTCGGTAGAAATTGAGCCTGACTCTTAGTGGACAAAGCCAATCTCTCTGGATGTACGCATGATAGATAAACATTTCAAAGTATTTGTGGGTCAACTAAGCAATGATAGAGCAAAAATTTAGGCTGTTGAATATGATGTGTTATATTCAAAACATTGCAATAGAAAATGTAGAAACCACAGGTCTAGTATTCACTCTATCTTTAGTTCAAGGTTTCAAATTTAGCTTGTCGATACACAAGAATGCTTTTGAAAGTTGAGTTCTTAAAAAATATATTTGTGTCTTAAGGTAATTTTTTTGGGAATCAATCAATTAACATCTTATGCAAAATCTGTGCAAGAGAGATGCATCATAAACGTAGTGCAATATCTCATCTTTTGTGTGCACACAAGAAGTAAAAAAGGTGTGCAATTCTAAGTAGTTTGGGCCATGCAACAGAAATTCAATTGTAAAGGGGTCTGATGCTTAATGGTAATGTTATTGTATGTGCTGTGGTGGTCCAATAATTATAATTCATCATTGTTGAGGGGTAATAGGAAACAATGTTTGGACTTGTAAATTTTCAAAAATTTACTGTCAAGAAACATAAGCAAGAGTAGGTATGCAAGTTGTAATTGTTGCCTAATAGAGCAAATCTTTATAATTCTACTACAAGATCTCTTTTTCAACAGATTAATTAAAACTTCTGCTGTGCTTCTTTGTCTCTCTATCTCTATCTGTCTTTGTGTACATGTTGCTCATGTCTTGTAAGATGGCTAAAATTTTGTGCAGACTGCTTTAGAAGGAGATCATCCCTTCACAGTTGCTCTTCAACATTTGGGCTCCTCACCTGATACCCTTTCAATGACATCTGCTTTTGGTAAGTTACAAATAAGGAAAATAAGGCTCAATTTTTGCAATAAATAGATTATTTGTTAGGTCCGGATGTATCTCATGGCATACATGAGAGAGAAATGTGGATGGATTTTGTTTATTTTTGTGGGATGCTATGTGTAGATGTGGGAGGTGTGCCTTTCCCATTTGCATGCATAGGACATGTTGATGCCTGCGAAGGAGCCTCTTCTTCCTAATGTAAAGGTGGCCCGGTGGTCATGGGGTGGGGGTAGTTTATGAAGAGCTTGGATGCCTTTGGGGTTTGCCCTCCCATCTCCATTTTTTCCAAGTTGCGCTCATTATCCAAACAACGATGCAGGTGAGCCAGCGCTCAGAAGTAAGGTATAGTTGACAGGTGTAGAATGCACTAGTGCGTGAATGCATGAGCCAGCGCTCAGAAGTAAGGTATAGTTGATAGGTGTAGAATGCACTGGTGCGTGAATGCATGAGTCAGCGCTCGAAATTAAGTGTAATAATTGTAAGCCTACGCTCAGAACTGATGGAGTATCAGTATGAGCCATCGTGTCTAAGATTGGCTAGGTACCTAAGTTAGTACCAATTTTGCTAGAATAGCATAGATTGCTATTTTTGAGACTTCGTAATTAGCATAGTTGCTTTTACCAAATGGTATGGTAGGCAAATAGCTTTTGCCTTAAAGCAAGTCCAATCTCTATAAGAGCAGATGGGCATCCTCCATTATCAATTCAGATCAATTCAGTTTATTGTTCATGAAGCATAGCTTCTTACAATTTCTCTCCTTCCTCAATAAAGTTTCTTCTTCCACTTGAGTTTAGTGTTGTGTGAGTACTAATAAGATTAGTCTACTCCGATTTGAGAATCACTTAGATTCTATCATGGTATCAGAGCAGGGTTCCTAAGATCGGGATCCACGGAAGAAGTTTCTGGTGTAGGTCACAGCTGGTGCAGGTTCTTCTGAGGGCAGCAGCCGCTGGTACAGGTTCATCTGAGGGCGGCAGATCTGGTGTAGGCAGAATACAGCTGGTGCAGGCAGCTTCTGAGGCAGCATATTTGGTGCAGGGGTCACATAGCTGCAGGTTACAGCTGTGTAGGCAGCTTTTGAGGGTGACAGCAGCTGGTGCAGACAGCATCTGAGGGTGGCAGTACCTGTGCAGGTTCTTCTGAGGGCAGCAGTAGTTAATGCAGGTTCTTCTGAGGGCTGCAGTACCTGAGCAGGAGTTTCTACAGGGAGGCAGAAATGAGGAAGGCAGTATCTGGGAAAGACAACAACCAGATAGGTAAGATCTGGACAGGTGATATCCAAGGAAGGCAACAATTGGACAGGTCCTTTTTGAGGAAGATATCCTCAAAAATTGTTGCATGCAAGATTTGGACATGTGATATCCAGGGAAGGCAACAATTGGACAGGTCTTTTCTGAGGGAGATATCCTCAAAAATTGTTGCATGCAATTATATTCTTAGTGGAAAGCCTATCATCTTTGTACGACAATGATGGGGAACCTTCATGAATCCGTTCTACCAGAGTCAAGATGGATCTAACTACAGCTTGTGGAAGTTCAAACTTCAGAATATACTTCAGGACATAGATTATTGGGAAATTGTCACGGGACAAGAGGTGATGGATACCATATCATCAACTTATCCATGAAGGATAAGGTTATTCCTTTGATCAGAAATGCAATCGGGCCTAAGGAAGCATGGGATATTCTTAGGAATACATTCGAAACAGTGAGCAAGTCTCGAGCATTGTCCTTGAATAATAACCTTCATACCTTGAAAATGGAATCAGATGAATCCATTACAGATTTTATTACCAGGGTGAAGGATCTAAGAGATCAGTTGTCTTCTATAGGGGAAGTTGTACTTGATAATCCTCTTGTACAAGTTGTTTTGAATAGCTTACCATTTCAATATCAAAACTTTGTTATTTACTAAGTGTAAGGGAAAAATCGCCGACATTCGACGAGCTAAATGGATTGCTACTTCAAGAAGAATTACGAAGACAAAACTTGATGTCTACGGAAGATTTCAAGGAGTTGGTTTCTTTACCAAGAATCAAGGTAAGAAGGGCAAAAAGAAAGGAGGTAAAAAGGATCAAAAGCATGAAGGTAAGGACAATTCGGAAAAAGGAGACAGTTCCAAGTTCAATCCACGAGAAATGGCAATTGTAACTTTTTTTGATAAATATGGTCACTTTGCGTTCGAGTGCAGGAAAAAGAAGGCCATCCAGGACAAGAAGAAGCAGTCAGGCAACTTCATTGAAGACGAACACAAAAGCGAAGTTGTGGGATGCTATGAGTTATTCTCAGCTTCAACATCAGAGAACTCTAATGACTGTTGGTACATTGATTATGGAGCCACGCAACATATGACACCACATCGTGAGTGGTTTACACAGTTTGATGACAGTGGTGTAAATGCACATGTCAAGCTTGGAGACATTTCTTATTACGACATCAAAGGTCGAGGTACAGTGAGAGTACATTTACCTTTAGGGAATTTAGGAGAAATTAAGAATGTTCTCTATGTTTCAGGTTTAAAAAAGAATTTACTTTCAGTTTCGGCTATCGCTAAATAGAATATGAAATTTAGAACAGGTCCATTGTGGAGAGTGCTCGAAGCATGCTACGAGGTAAGAACCTCAAGAATCATTTGTGGGGCGAAGCAGTTTGTACAGCAGTTTACTTACTGAACAGAAGTCCTACAAAAGCAGTTCTCAATCGAACTCCAGAAGAAGCTTTCATAGGTATAAAGCCTAAAGTGGATCGTCTACGATTTCAGGACAAGTAGTACTTCCCTTGCGTCCTACGCTGGTACAAAGTCGGAAAAACTTTTTTTTGGGCACCAAATCGGCTCGAAAGTCAGGAAAAAAGCTGGTTGTTTGACGTCGAATTTCTTCTAAACGGCAAAAGCTTTTCACGAACGGTGAATTGGCAGTAGGTCGGCCTCCTACTAGGCCCAATCTGAACCTTTAATAGCAAAAACGAAGAAAAATCGGAAAAGTTACGCCCAATCCAAAAATCTGACCTGTTTTTTGCTTGAAAAACGACTTTTTGGTGAAACAGAGGCAAATTTGCTCCAAAACCGGCATATGATGGCTCTATAGGATCGCTATGGATGCTAGGAACATGCTCCCAAAATCTGATCAGGATCTGAGAAGGTTTTGGAGAGTTATGATCGACCTTCTGAAAAAATGCGCTAGAGCTGTAGGAACAAGGTGCACCCAAATTTCCCTGCTAGAAATCGTTGAAACAACTCTGAAAAGATGTGTAGATCAGTGCTGGAACAGTAGGAAACGAGTGCCCACAAATTCCTGCAAATTTGAATCTGTTTCCCTCTTTTTCAGCGATGGTGATTGTGTTAGAATTAATGGTTAATTGTAGAGGCCAGCCTGTGTGCTAGAAGGCCTATTTCTATTTTTAGTAGAGGTACCTAAGTTAGTAACAATTTTGCTAGAATAGTATAGAAATCTATTAGTTAGCATAGATTTCTATTGTTAAGACTTCATAATTAGCATTTCAATTGCTATTGTAGTAGAATAGCTTTTGCTTTTCATTGTGGACATCCTCTATAAGAGTAGATGGGCGCCCACCTCCATTGTTGTCTCAGTTTCCAGCTTATGAAGCATAGCTTCTTGCAGTCTCTCTTCTTCTTCAGCTTGTGGTTGATGTTTTGTGTGAGTACTAATAAGATTAGTCTACTCCGATTAGAGAATCTCTTCGATTCTAACATGGTATCAAAGCCATCTCGTTAAGATCGGGATATACGGAAGGAGAAGATCAGCGTTGCAGGTTTTACTGGTGGAGATCGCATATAGTGGAGGTGCTATTTGGTGAAGGTTGTATCTGGTGGAGGCGTCATCCTGTACAGGTTTTTTCTGGTGGAGGACACATCTGGCGCAGGTTAGCTTCTGGACAGGCAGCATTTGAGGGCGGCACATCTGGTGCATGTCACATAGCTACAGGTTACAGCAGGTGCAGGCAGCATCTGAGGGCGGTAGCAGCTGGGGACAGTTAAGATCTGAGGCAACAACAACCAGACAGATCAAGACAGGTAGTACTTGAGGCAGCAAAGACCAGGACAGGTCTGATTCAGGGCAGGTTCTAACCGGACAGTTCTATTCTGAGGCAGTAAAGACCAGACCAGGTCTGATTCAGGGCAAGTGCTAACTGGACAGGCAGTGAGCAGATTTCTACAAGCAGGAAGAACTGAGGAAGGCAGAATCTGGGACAAGCATAGGCAAGATCTGGACAAGTGATATCTAGTGAAGGCAATAATTGGACAGGTAGTTGTCCTTTAAAAATTGTTGCATGCAATTATATTCTTAGTGGAAAGCCCATCATTTTTGTACAAAGATGGGGAGTCTGAATGAATCTGTTCTTCTAGAATCAAGCAAGTTAGATGGATCTAACTACAGCTTGTGGAAGTTCAAACTTCAGAATATCCTTCAGGACAAAGATTATTGGGAAATTGTCATGGGACAAGAGGTGATGGCTCACGGTCTCAATGATCAAGATAGAAGGGCATTTGAGAAACGGGTGCAACGTGCGCATCATATCATCAACTTATCTGTGAAGGATAAGGTGATTCCGCTGATCAGGAATGCATTTGGGCCTAAGGATGCATGGGATATCCTTAAGAACACATATGAAACGGTAAGTAAGTCTCGAGCGTTGTTCTTGAACAATAAGCTTCATACCTTGAAAATGGAATCAGAAGAATCCATTACGGATTTTATTACCAGGGTGAAGGATCTAAGAGATCAGAACTCTTCTATAGGAGAAATTGTACTTGAAAATACTCTAGTACAAATTGTTTTGAATAGCTTACCATTACAATATCAGAACTTTGTTATGACACTAAGTTTGAGGGAGAGATCGCCGACATTTGACGAGCTCAATGGTTTGCTACTTCAAGAGGAATTACGAAGACAGAACTTGATGTCTAGGGAAGATTTCAAGGAACTGGGATTCTTTTCCAAGAATCAAGGTAAGAAGGGCAAGAAGAAAGGAGGCAAAAAGGATCAGAAGCAGGAAGGGAAGGACAATACGGAAAAAGGAGACAGTTCCAAATCTAATCCAAAGAGAAATGGCAATTGTAATTTTTGTGGCAAGTATGGTCATTTTGTGTTTGAGTGCAGGAAAGAAGGCTATCCAGGACAAGAAGAAGCAGTCAGGCAACTTCATAGAAGACGAAGACAAAAGTGAAGCTGTGGGATGCTATGAGTTATTCTCATCTTCAACATCAGAGATCTCTGAAGATTGTTGGTATATTGATTCTGGAGCAACGCAACATATGACATCACATCGTGAGTGGTTCACACAGTTTGATGACACTGGTGTAAATTCACATGTCAAACTTGGAGACAATTCTTCTTACGATATCAAAGGTAGAGGTACAGTGAGAGTACATTTACCTTTAGGGAATATAGGAGAAATCAAGAATGTTCTCTATGTTCCAGGCTTAAAAAAGAATTTACTTTCAGTTTCTGCCATAGCTAAACAGAATATAAAAGTTGAGTTTGACGATCAGAAGTGTCTCATCAAAGACAAAAACAAAGGTTACAAAGTTGTGGTGAAAGGATTATTGGAAGGTCGACTTTACAAACTTGATGCAACTACATTGGATCATTAGGTTTGTGCAGCTTCTGATAGTATGGAGAGCAGGATATGGCATGAAAGGTTTGGACATTTGAACTATAAAAGCTTACAGGTTCTAAAAGACAATAATATGGTAATAGGATTACCTAATTTGTATCTTCAGGAAAAATTTGTGAAGGATGTGTTATGGGCAAGCATCATCGTATGCAGTTTCCCAAGGATGGAGCATATAGAGCCAAGGAAATCTTGGAGCTTGTTCATACAGACTGAGTCTATAGGGGGAGCATCCTACTTCATGATATTTGTGGATGATTTTTCCAGGAAGGTATGGATATACTTGCTTAAGTATAAGAGTCAAGCTTTTAAGTTCTTTACTCAGTTCAAATCACTTGTTGAGAAGCAGACAGGAAAGCAAATCAAGATTCTACGTTCAGATAAGGGAGGTGAATTTATATCTACAGAGTTCCAGGAATTCTGCAAAGAACATGGAATCAAGAGACAATTTGCTTCAACTGATACACCACAGCATAATGGAGTAGCCGAGAGAAAGAACAGGTCTGTTGTGGAGAGTGCTCGAAGCATGCTACGAGGTAAGAACCTCAAGAATCATTTGTGGGGCAAAGCAGTTAGTACAGCAGTTTACTTGCTTAACAGAAGTCCTACAAAAGCTGTTCTAAATCGAACTCTAGAAGAAGCTTTCACAGATATAAAACCTAAAGTGGATCATCTACGAGTTTTTGGTTGCATAGCATATGCTGATATTCCTAAAGATAATCGTCAAAAACTTGATTCAAGGCAATCAAGTGTTTATTCTTGGGTTATGATGAGGAAGAGAAGGCATATCGCCTTTATAATCTTACTAGTAAGAAGGTGATTATGAGCAGGGATGTTGTTTGAAGAAAGTGAGTCTTCTACCCTAGAAGATCATGAGGAGGATGTATTTTTTCCTTCATCAAAAACTCCTATTATAGATGATGTTCAGGAAGATACAGGTCCATGTGATACAGCTTCTACACAAGTTATACCAAGGGTGTGTACACAGGTGGATCTTGGTAAACGGAAGGAAAGGTCAAGGGTATTTGATACATATTCTCCTTCTACGTCACCTACAAAGAAGTTACCAAAATGGTATTTTGAGACTATAAAAGATAGTCAAATGTTGGATGAGGGAGAATCGAGTCAACAAGGAGCTAAGAGATTGACACGGTCAAGTGGACACTATCATGAAGATGGTGAAGAAACGCATTATGCGTTTATGGCTTCAGTGTTGGATTCTGAGGATCCTTTATTTTATGAAGATGCTGCAAAAGAACAAGTTTGGAAAACTGCTATGGATGAGGAGTTCAGTTCTATCATGAAAAACGAGACATGGGATCTTGTTGAACTTCCAGTAGGTAAGAAACCAATTGGTTGCAAGTGGATTTATAGAACCAAGTTTAAGTCTGATGGTTCTATAGATAAGTATAAGGCCAGATTAGTAGCCAAAGGATATGCTCAGAGGGAAGGGATTGACTATGAAGATACTTTCGCACCGGTTGCTAAAATGAATACTTTGAGGAGTGTTTTGGCAATTGCATCTCATTTTGGATGGGATATTCAGCAAGTGGATGTCAAGAGTGCTTTCTTGAACGGTTACCTTGAAGAAGAGGTTTATCTGGAGCAAGCTCAGGGTTATGAGGTTGAAGGCAAAGAGCACTTGGTTTGCAAGTTAAAGAAAGGATTATATGGGTTGAAACAAGCACCTAGAGCATGGTATACACATATCAAGAATTATTTTTTGAAGCAGAATTTTCATAGAAGCATGTCAGAGTCAACGCTTTATATTATGAAAGATTTGGATGACATAGTCGTTATTGTTCTTTATGTAGATGATCTTATTATCACAGGGTCAAATAAGTCACTAATAGAGAAGATAAAGAACAATCTTTCACAGGAGTTTGATATGAAAGATTTAGAGAGACTTCAATATTGTTTGGGTATTGAAGTTTGGAGATCAAAGGAAAGTTTTTTCATATCACAAGCAAAGTATGCAAGAGAGTTACTCAAGAAGTTTAACAGGCTTGATTGTAAGTCCATTTCTACACCATATGATCCAAGTGTAAAGCTTACAAAAGAGGAAAATTCTGAAAGTGTGAATGAAACACTTTATAGGCAGCTTGTAGGTAGTCTTATCTATCTAACAACTACTCGACCAGACATTTCATATGCAGTGAGCATGGTGAGTCAATTCATGTCTTTACCAAAAGTTTGTCATTGGAAAGCGGCAAAAAGGATTTTGCGTTATGTCAAAGGGACACTCAGGCATGGCATTTATTATGGTAAAGGAGCAAAAATGAAATTTGAGGGTTTTGTTGATGCTGACTGGGCAGGAAATGCAGAAGATAGAAGATCGACTACAGGATATGCATTTAATCTTGGAACAGGAACTATATCTTGGAGTAGTAAAAAGCAACCAACAATTGCTTTATCTTCTACAGAGGCAGAGTACAGGGCTACTACATCAGCAACTTGTGAAGCAATTTGGTTACGAAGGATTCTAAAAGATCTTCATATAGAACAAGTTGAACCTACAATTCTATGGTGTGACAATCAGAGTTGTATTCAGCTTGCAAAGAATCCAGTATTTCATAGTAGGTCAAAGCATATTGAAGTTCAGCAGCATTTTATACGAGAAAAGTTACAAAGTGGTGAAGTAGAGTTGATCTACTGTGACACCAATGATCAAGTTGCAGATACCTTCACAAAAGGACTTGGTCGTGAAAAATTTGAGAAGTTCAGGACTCTCCTAGGTGTTATTGATAATCAATTATCCATTAAGGGGGAGTGTTAGAATTAATGGTTAATTGTAGAGGCCAGCCTGTGTGCTAGAAGGCCTATTTCTATTTTTAGTATAGGTACTATCTATTTTTAGTATAGGTACCTAAGTTAGTACCAATTTTGCTAGAATATTTTAACCAAGTTAGCATAGATTTCTATTGTTAAGACTTCATAATTAGCATTTCAATTGCTATTGTAGTAGAATAGCTTTTGCTTTTCATTGTGGACAGCCTCTATAAGAGTGGATGGGCGCCCACCTCCATTGTTATCTCAGTTTCCAGCTTATGAAGCATAGCTTCTTGTAGTCTCTCTTCTTCTTCAGCTTGTGGTTGATGTTTTGTGTGAGTACTAATAAGATTAGTCTACTCCGATTAGAGAATCTCTTCGATTCTAACAGATTGGCTACAGGAAGCCGATGGAGCATATGAAAACCCCAATTTTTTCTCCCTCAAAACGGATTTTTGTGGCTCGTTGTATGCTGGAACAGCAGCGATGGAGGCTCACCTTACTTCTCCAATCTATCTCCCACATTTTTCCCTCCAAAATCCTTCAAAAACAAGCAAAATTTGACAATTTCTACACTCTCTCTTTCTAGAACGACGTTTTCTCTCTCTAGAACGAGGCTCTGATACCAATTGTCACAAGCCAGTCTCTCCAAGCTCGTGAATCCTAGAAGTCGGTGTGTAGAATGAACCTCCCATCCATAGGCACCCCCTCCTTGAGTCCTACTTGCTATTCCCGTCAACTGGCACATGGCATCTACCTGTGGGTGATCAGTCCACTTGGCATGCCTGGCCCCTGTGACCTGTGAATACTGAGTGACTCATAGGGTACCACCCCCGTGCCCTGCCAAAGACTTGTGACCCTCTTGGTCACCTCGACTACTTGCCGGCTAGCATCTCGTCACTGATGGCTAGGGTCTCGACGGTCAAGACACTGCGTCTCTGATAGCTTGTCAGGCGGCCACACCGGGTCACTGCTCGTGACGCACTGTTCCCAACTTGGGACAGATGTCCTTGTCGGTCACCGACCTTTGCCAACACTAGGCCTCAGGCCCTTTGGTAACCGGCCGTGCCAAGGTCATGATAAAGTCGTAACTGGACTCTAACAGAACAAGTTTGGAAGACTGCTATGGATGAGGAGTACGGTTCTATTATGAAAAACGAGACATGGGATCGTGTTGAACTTCCAGCAGTTAAGAAACCAATTGGTTGCAAGTGGATTTATAGAACCAAGTTTAAGTCTGATGGTTCTATAGATAAGTATAAAGCCAGTGGATTTATAGAACCAAGTTTAAGTCTGATGGTTCTATAGATAAGTATAAAGCCAGATCAGTAGCCAAAGGATATGCTCAGAGGAAAGGAATTGACTACTAAGATACTTTCGCACTTGTTGCTAAAATGAATACTTTTTGGCGATTGCATCTCATTTTGGATGGGATACTCAACAAATGGATGTCAAGAGTGCTTTCTTGAATGGTTAGGTTACCTTGAAGAGGAGGTTTATCTAGAGCAACCTCAGGGTTATGAGGTTGTCAGAAAGAGCACTTTGTTTGCAAGTTAAAGAAAGCATTATACGGGTTGAAAGAAGCGCTTAGATACAATTATGGGTATACACGCATCAACAATTATTTTTTGAAGCAGAATTTTCATAAAAGCATGTCAGAGTCAACACTATATATTATGAAAGATTCAGATGACATAGTCATTATTGTTCTCTACATAGATGATTGTATTATCACAGGGTCAAATAAGTCACTAATAGAGAAGATAAAGAACAATCTGTCATTGGAAAGCAGCAAAGAGGATTTTGTGTTATGTCAAAGGGATGCTCAGGTATGGCATTCACTATGATAAAGGAACAGACATAAAATTTGAGGGTTTTGTTGATGCTGACTGGGCAGGAAATGCAGAAGATAGAAGATCGACTACAGGATATACATTTAATCTTGGAACTGGAGCTATAACTTGGAGTAGTAAAAAGCAACCAACAATTGCTTTATCTTCTATAGAGGCAGAGTATAGGGCTACTACATCAGCGACTTGTGAAGCAATCTGGTGACGAAGGATTTTAAAAGATCTTCATATAGAACAAGTTGAACCTTCAATACTTTGGTGTGACAATCAGAGTTGCATTTAGCTTGCGAAAAATCCGGTGTTTCATAGCAGGTCAAAACATATGGAAGTTCAGCAGCATTTCATACGAGGAAAGTTGCAGAGTGGTGAAGTAGTATTGATTTACTGTGACACCAATGATCAAGTTGCAGATATCTTCACAAAAGGACTTGGTTGTGAAAAGTTTGAGAAGTTCAGGACACTCCTAGGTGTATTGATAATCAATTATCCATTAAGGGGGAGTGTTAGAACTAATGGTTAGTTAATTTATTGTAGAGGCCAGTTTGCGAGCTAGTTCAAAGGCCTATTTCTATTTTTAGTATAAGTCAAATTCTGAGATTGGCTAGGTACCTAAGTTAGTACCAATTTTGCTAGAATAGCATAGATTGCTATTTTTGAGACTTCGTAATTAGCATAGTGCTTTTACCAAATGGTTTAGTGTAGGCAAATAGCTTTTGCCTTAAAGCAAGTCTAGTCTCTATAAGAGCAGATGGGCACCCTTCTTCATTATCAATTCAGTTCATTGTTCATGAAGCATAGCTTCTTACAATTTCTCTCCTTCCTCAATAAAGTTTCTTCTTCCACTTGAGTTTGGTGTTTTGTGTGAGTACTAATAAGATTAGTCTACTCCGATTTGAGAATCACTTAGATTCTATCAAGTCGGACCCTGCCAATAACTCGCTTGTACAATGCTACTATTGCCTGTATAGTATCCTCCTGGAAGCCTCGATCATGAAGCCTCTATATCAATATATGCATGGGCATAGAATCAAAGGCTTTTCAGAAATCCACAAAGCAGCAGTATACACGCTCTCTCTTGGCCTTAGCCTCCTCAATGATGGACCTCAAAGTAAAGATATGATCTGATGTAGGATATCCTGGTCTGAAACCCGCCTGGCCAATGGCATGGAGTGATTTGGCATCCATCTCTATACTGATCTTTGACTGTAAGATAGAACCATAGACTTTGGCAAAGAGGTGGCTGATCATAATGGTGCGGTAGTTGTCAACTTTCATGGGGTCACCGCCTTTATGGATAGGGTGAATGAGGCTTGTGGACCATGGAGAGGGAAAATCAGAGTTGACAGCTCGGTTGAATAGAATGGAGAGGAAGGGTGAGAGGATGTCAAGAGCATACTTTAGAAGTTCAGCCTCTAGCTCATCAATATCTTTGGCTTCAAGTGGGAAGAGGAGGGGTATCTGAGATGGTGTACAATGATGTGGCATATGCGACCAGATGCTGAGGTCTGTGATCTGTGGTGGAGGGGACCGTCGAAGAACGTGTATGACGTCACTGGTGCTTGGGTTGTGGGGGTGGAAAGGCAATGGAAGCTGTAGTGTGGATGGTCTGGCAAGAAAGAGGGGCTGTTCCTCTAAAGTATGCTCATGTGGGAAATAGGTAAGGGGGGCAGCTGAGGTGGCAAGGGGGGCGGGGACAGTGTATGGTGGCGGCATGGAGAGAGAGAGAGAGAGAGAGAGAGAGAGAGAGAGAGAGAGAGAGAGAGAGAGAGAGAGAGAGAGAAGAAAGAAAGCTTTATTAATGTCTTTTCCATGCCAAAAGGCATATAAGACTAGTAAATGTACATGTCAAGTATGTGGTAACTGGAGGAGCGTATGAAACGTCTCTAAAACAGTAACAAAAGTAGCAAATCTAGAGCTAAAGCTATAAACTGAAATAGATGTGATGCTATAAGAAACATGTGGGAGCATGTATACTGCTAACAGTCATGAGTGAGGTATGACGCTATCATCTAGTCCTGTCCTGCTGGTGCTGATGCTATAGAAGGATGTAATACGGCCTGCGGCATGAAGGGCCACTGGTGGTCTCTGACGTCGTCTGGGAGGATGAAGAGGTCTCCTCGTTGAGGCAATGTGATAGTCTCGAGTCCAAATAATGTGGTAAGACCGGGAACCCTGCTATGTCAAGCTCAATAAAATGAGTCCAGTAGTAGCCGGGTTTAACCCCAAGCTGTCGCCCCCAAGTACGGTCGAGATATGCCCGATATAACATGCGCCTGATATATTGATGAGTACCTGAGGGGAGCTCTGTAATGGAGATACCAAATGACTCAAGGAGGAAATGGGATGCTTGAGAGAACCACGATAGTTGATAACCCTGGTCATGAAGAAAGTGTGAGGAAACAAGTGCTGTCTGTGTATATCTCATATCCTCATCGGGCAGAGCCTGGATTCTTTGAATGTATGTGATAAGCTGGAACGCGGCATATATCTGAATGGGTGGAACGGCAAACTCTGCAAGAAGGATCTCATGTGGAACCGAGGGCTTCGCCCGAATCATACGAGCTAACATGGTGGTCTGCAATCGTGAAATGCTGGCCCAATGTGATGAAGGGAGGCCTGTACACCATGTCTCTGCTGCATATAAGGCTGTGGGGGTGACAATAGTGTCAAAGAGTCTACACTTATTGCGAGCATCTCGGATGAGCTTCCTGAAACAAAACTGCTCAAGCTGAACAAGAGAGGAATGCCCCTTCCCAAGAGAGAGAGAGAGATCTTTATTGTCCTTGGATGCTAAAAAGCATATAAGACCAAAAGGTTACATGTCAAGTGTGATAGTCTATGTAGGAGTGTTAAACATGTCTCCAAAAATAAACACATAATCGAAAAAACTAGTCTCTAAACATCACTCTCAGACTCACATGCTAGACAACCTGCTCTGATACCATATGAATTGCAAGGCCTAGCTACAGATTATCTTAATTGCAGTACCAGATCAACCAAGAAAGCTTTAGAAACTTATCTACGAAAAACATCAAATTCAAGGAGAATAGCATAAGCACCTCGCAACACCAAAAAGTTAGAAGAAATTAATTGCTAGAGAGAGAGGAGGGCGTGGGTCATCCAAGCCCCCTGTGAGGCAAGCACCTCATGTACATGCATGGAATGTATAGGTGTCAACCATATGAGTGAACTACTTGTCCAAGTGGGCTGCTTGCGCTAACCTTCTTAGGTTACAAATAGGGGCTTCAGTGTATTTAATTAATAACTTGCCCCATGAGTAATGTACAACTTATAACAATGTTAGTGCTTAGCCCAAGGGGTAAAAATAGGCATTACTCTTGAACACCTTTTACATTTTTGTAAATTAGAATCACCCCGTTTGGAAACTTTGTTGTTTTTTGTTTTCTATCTTGTCATACTTGCTATGTTGTCACTATCTAAAACAAATCAGAACATACCTATTGCTTCAAGGAAAACATCTGACATTGATATTTGGCATATGTTTTTGCTTAACGTACATATATGGTGTAGGTAAAAAGGTTTTTTAATACCTGTTTAAAGTGTAAAGGTAGTGTTCTCATTCTTCCTAAAAAGAACAGAAAAGATAAGGTTTTTGAATGCCGTGCTTAATCTTAAAAATGAACAGTTTTGTGAATTTGATTGCTATAAATATATGTGTATATATATATATATATATATATAGCTTTTGTTTTGATATGAAAAGAAAAAGGAGGTTTGCCATTCATGATTCGCTAGCCCTCATTTGTGCAAATGCTTCTTCATACAAGCTAGCTCTATTCTTCAGTTGTTTGTTCTCAAGCTTGCTAAAAATGTGTTACTGGACGCAGGGGTGGAGGTTACAACTTTACATAGAAATAGGGTGGTTTCCCTACCGGAGCTTATAGAGGAATATTTTTGTTGGGTTAAATGCATGCACGATAACTTTGATGAAGAGGTCTCTTTTGAAGATGAACCGGTCTATGTAATAAATCAGGAGAACCTTGAGGAGTTATTAAGTGTGTCAAAATCTGGTATGATCAGTTGGAAACTCGATTCACAACTTTTGGAATGTGCTCAAAATAGTTGTAGCGTTCTCCTAAGTAACACTTACAATTAAGTTCCTAGCAACAACATACATTATATGTTAGGATTTCTATATAGTGATTCTTTGTGATTGCAAACAAGTACACTTCATAACTTCAAATTGATAGAACATTGGATTGCTAACTATTGTATGACTACTTGCAAATGAATAGTTGTTGTCTTTCACAAGCATATGAAGGGTGCAACTGCTGGTTGGAATACTGATGGGCCAACCCCATTGAGGATTCGCTTGCAAAAGGGGCTCACTGGTACTAGAAGTGACCTGTATGCAACGATAGAATATTTCTTTTATGATGGCACCGAAGAGGAGCACGGTATTTTTTGAAACCCTAACAGATCTAAGCATGCACGAATGTCTTTTTTCTGATTACTCAATTTGAATATCCCCTTTTTTATGCTAATTGTGTGCACTATTTTGCAGGTGAGGTCAAAATGGTGTGCAGGTGTGTCTCTCATTTTTCTAGAATATATCTTGTTGTCTTTGTGGATATGCCATTAGTTTAAGAGTAAACGACACAACTATGATATTATCCTCATCTTTATTGCATACACCTACATCTTAGAAACCCGTTCCAACCCTTTTGGGCCGGAATGTATTGGGTTGGAACGTTTTTTTTTAATTAAGGTATTAAGGCACCTGCTGCGTCTTCCTTCATTTGATAATAGGCCAAATAAGCAAAAATGAAAACGATAGACTTTGCCGTAGGAAATGCCACAAAACGTAAAACCAATGAGGCAATCTGGATTGCCTGCATTCTGGTTTTGAGCTTCTGTCAGACTTTGAATTCGTATCGTGGCATCATGTGACTGAAGCAGCTGCCCTGATGATCACTTGTCTTCACTGCTAAAGTAATTTCCAGATTCCTAATCATGAAATAGTTCACTTGGTCCTCCCAAATCTATAATGACTGATGATCTCGAAGCAGGGCTCGAGCTTCAGCAGCATGTTCTTCTGCAAGGTATTGCTGCCCTGGCTGCTGCTGCAGCCTTCTCAGAAACTAGTGTTAGTGCATCAGCTCTAGCTCTGACCACTTGGCAAATCCAGGCCTGACCTGCTGCATCTTGTGAAGGGGTCACAAACAAATTGAGATTGGGGAGGAGACAAAAATCGTGAATGCTTGAAGCTCGCTTTCTGCCGAACGTGTAATGTGCTAAAACCTGGGTCGGAACGAGGCGTTGACGTTTATGATTATTAATTTATTTATTTTTAGCCACGTTCTGGAACGTGTTCCGTTCCAGAACGGGCAACTATGATCTACATTAGGAGATGATCACTTTGTGATTGTTAGTTAGACTATGGGAGTCACAATGTTTCTCAAGTATCTGTTCATTTGTTTTTCAGCTTTTTGAAATACGCTCTCTCTCTCTCAGAGACAGCTTATCTCTAGTCCTTGGGACAAAAACTTGTTGATGATATTGCCTCCCCATCCTCCCATTTCTTTTGGCGGATGTTCTCTAAAAACCCTTATAAACCTGCTCCTATTGCTATTGAGTCATGGATAAATTATGCTACTAAGCTTTATACAGTTGACTCTCTTTCCATTTCTCTTTCCCCACGCCCTTCAGAATTCACTCTCTTTACCCCGTCCATGGTTGAAAACGCCATCCAAAATGGTCAAACCCAAAAAGCCACTGATGTTGACCTCCTAAGTATGGACTTCCTAAAACCAGTTGCTCACATTATTGCCCCATACATTTCCCATATCTTTAACCAATTTGTCATCTTTGGTCTCTCCACATCGTGGTGCACCAACATTTTACCCTATCCTCAAAGCCGGGGATCCTTTGATTGTCGACAACTACCGCACTATTATGATCAGTCATATTATGGCCAAGCTATATGGATCCGTTTTTCAGTCTATTGTCAGCTCACGGGCAGAGACAGAGGGGTTACATGCTATGGGACAGGCAAGTTTTCGCGCTGGCTACTCCATGGCTGACCAGATATTCATCTTGAGATGCATTATTGAGGAGGCTAAGTTCAGGAAGCAGAGGGTTTATTGTTGCTTTGTGGATTTCCGCAAAGCCTTTGATTCTGTTCCAAAACACCTTTTACTCCAGTGCTTAGCATCGCTTGGCTTTTCCCAGGAGATCATTGCTGCTATCGTCACATTGTATGAGAGAGTGCTGGCCCATTTCCGAGATGGTGATGGATGGTCCTCTTACATTCATAGTACAATGGGAGTTAAGTAGGGATGTCCTTTGTCCCCTACTCTCTTTGCTCTATATATTGATGATCTTAAGCGGATTATTAGGGAGGAGGGTGGAGATGGCTGTCCGTTAGCAGATATGATTATCATCCCTATTCTACTGTATGCGGATGACGTGATACTTCTATCGAGATCTGCATCTGGGCTTCAACAACACCTTGATGCTTTATATACTTTTTGCCAGACATGGGGTTTGATGGTGAACATTGGTAAGACTAAGGTCATGGTGTTCATGCGAGATGTGTTGGTTTATTATTGTGAGAGATGTTTACTTTGAGATCTTCCTTTTTATTGGATGTTTCCTGCTTCTCACCATATCACGCAGTTTTTTATATCCACTTAGCCAGTTAGCTAACTTATTTCAATTTTCTCTTTCCCTCTGTGTAGCTGGTGGTTAAGCTACTGATATTGTACCCTCGACAGAGCTGGAGGTTAAGCTTTGTTTTTCTCTCTGTTTTCTAGTGCTGGTTTAGCTTTTAGGAATAAGTCCTACTACGTGGACAATGCTCCTTTTTTTATGTACTTTCTACTCGTCTTATGTGCCCTCGGGTACTTGACAGACATTAATATAATTCTAATTCTAATTCTCTCTCTCTCTCTCTCATTTTTCTAGAATATATCTTATTATCTTTGTGGCAGAGTTGCAGCGGATCGCTGCAACCACGTTCTGGAACGCTGGCGATGCGGGACCAGAATCGTGGTCCCGGATCGCAAAAAAATTTGCAAAGTTTTTTCACATATCTGATAGGCAAAAAAATTTGCAAATTTTTTTTGCATATCTAATAGCCGATTCTAAGATGCATGTTCCGTGAAGTAATTTTTGAAGAGACTATCAGAAGAGACTAAGTCACGCTTTTCCAAATATTTGCTTTTGAAATCAGAAATCAGTTTTGCTTTTGAAATATTTGCTTTTCCAATAGATATCAGAAAGCGGTTTTGAAATGGAGTTCTGATGCCAATGGTTTGCAGATCTACTAATTCCGTTTTCCATTAGAAAACGATAGAAAGAGTTAGAAGGAGCCTTCCTTACACTGGCGGGGATTGTATGCTTCTTGTGGAATAGTTGAAACCATCTACTGCTGTCCAGATTTCTGAAACCATCTGAAAATGGAGCCATTCTAACATTTACTGATGTCTAGATTTCTGATGAATCCAACCTGATGAATGTAGCCTGATGAATGCAGCCATTTGATATCCTTTCACATGATACCCATATTGGCAACTTTCCAAAAAAAATAAAAATTTGCGATCCGGGAAACCCCAACGGGAATTCCCGGATCGTGATCCGGAACATGTTCCGGATCGCGTCGGAACGGTACGTGCATCTCTGCTTTGTGGATATGCCATTAGTTTAAGAGTAAACACGTATGATATTATCCTTCATCTACATTAGGAGATAATCACTTTGTTATTGTTAGTTAGAGTATGGGAGTCACAATGTCTTTCAAGTATATGTTCATTTGTTTTCAGCTTTTTTAAATATGCTATGAGGAATGGTGCAAATCATAAAGGTTTACCTTTTTAGTTTAATGAATAAGAAAATGAGTTTTGTGAAATGGTTTGTCCAGGCCATTGATGAGTTTGTGGATTTATTAGAGAGAGAGAGAGAGAGAGAGAGAGAGAGAGAGAGAGAGAGAGAGAGAGAGAGAGAGAAGAAAGAAAGCTTTATTAATGTCTTTTCCATGCCAAAAGGCATATAAGACTAGTAAATGTACATGTCAAGTATGTGGTAACCATAGGAGCGTATGAAACGTCTCCAAAACAGTAACAAAGTAGCAATCTAGAGCTAAAGCTATAAACTGAAATAGATGTGATGCTATTAGAAACATGTGGGAGCATGTATACAGCTAACAGTCATGAGTGAGATATGACGTTATCTAGTCCTGTCCTGCTGGTGCTGATGATATAGAAGGATGTAATACGGCCTGTGGCATGAAGGGCCACTGGTGGTCTCTGACGTCGTCTGAGAGGATGAAGAGGTCTCCTCGTGATAGGTCGAGTAGCTCGTGCTGCAACATGGGTATGTGTGGGACGCTGTCTCTGGTCTCTGTGGGCAAGTAGGTCATCATCATCATCGTCACCGTCATCAAAACGTCCTCTCCTCCTGGAGAAGAAAGAAGTGATCTGAGGCTGAGAAACCTGACTCGGCTGGGCTGTCTGATACAAATCCTGTCGTAGTATAAACATCTCTCGTATCATGAGTGCCGCGCATCGGGAATCCTCATAAGCTATGAGTGATCGTAAGGTGACAGGTGTGTCTCGGAACAAACAGTGGTATCTCCCTCTGATCTCGTAATATACTGGGCACCTAAAGATAAAGTGCTCCTCTGACTCCACCTCCTCTAAAGAGCATAACTGGCAAATCCGCTCCTCTCTCGGGGTACCCTGGAATCTACCAGTCTCAATAGCCAACTGATGTGATGATACGCGGAGTTGTCCCAATGTAAATCTGAGGCAATGTGATAGTCTCGAGTCCAAATAATGCGGTAAGACCGGGACCCCTGCTATGTCAAGCTCAATAAAATGAGTCCAGTAGTAGCCGGGTTTCACCCCAAGCTGTCGCCCCCAAGTGCGGTCGAGATATGCCCGATATAAGATGTGCCTGATTTACTGATGAGTACCTGAGGGGAGCTCTGTAATGGAGATACCAAATGACTAAGGAGGAAATGGGATGCCTGAGAGAACCACGATAGTCGATAGCCCTGGTCATGAAGAAAGTGTGAGGAGACCAGTGCTGTCTGTGTATATCTCATATCCTCATCGGGCAGAGCCTGGATTCTCTGAATGTATGTGATAAGCTGGAACGCGGCATATATCTAAATGGGTGGAACGGCAAACTCTGCAAGAAGGATCTCATGTGGAACCGAGGGCTTCGCCCGAATCATACGGGCTAACATGGTGGTCTGCAATCGTGAAATGCTGGCCCAGTGTGATGAAGGGAGGCCGGTGCACCATGTCTCTGCTGCATATAAGGCTGTGGGGGTGACAATAGTATCAAAGAGTCTACACTTACTGCGAACATCTCGGATGAGCTTCCTGAAACAGAACCGCTCAAGCTGAACAAGAGAGGAATGCCCCTTCCCAAGTCGGGTGGTGGCAGCTTGCCGCATGCTGAAGGTAGGACCAGAGAAGAGTATCCCCAAATAGGTATAAGGGCAAACTACCTCTAAGGCCTGTCCATCTAAGATGAGCTCCTGGCGCTGCATGAAGGCTTGAGAAGTGTTGAAGACCATAACCTTGGTCTTCGTAGTGTTCACCCCCAACCCCCATCTGGTACAAAATCCCTGTAAACAATCCAGCTGCCTCTGCAAACCCTCTCTGGTCGGGGATACTAGTACTACATCATCCGCATAAAGGAGAATAGCAATCAGAATGGTGCCAAGTCTACAGCCACCCCCGCCACACTGTGAGATGACTCGCTCTAACTCATCAATATACAATCCAAAGAGAACCGGTGAAAGAGAGCACCCCTGTTTCACCCCAATGGTGCTCCAAATGTGATCAGATAAGCCACTGCTATGTCGGAAACATCCCAAGACCTTCTCATAAAGAGCCATCACTGCTAAAACAATATCTGTGGAGAAACCAAGGTCACGAAGTCTCTGAATGAGCAGGGAGCGTGGTACAGAATCGAAGGCCTTCCTGAAATCTACAAAACAGCAATAAACCCTCTCTTTCCTGTACTCAGCTTCCTCGATCAAGGCTCGAAGTGTAAAAATATGGTCAGTGGTAGAATAATGAGATCGGAAACCTGCCTGCCCCAATGCATGTAATCTTCGAGCTTCCGCCTCTGAACTCACTGCAGACTGGAGTATGGTACCATAGAGCTTCGTAAGAACATGTCCAATCATGATAGTGCGGTAATTACCAGGGATCATGGGATCACCATTTTTATGAATAGGGTGGATGATGTTGGTGCACCAGGATGAGGGGAAACCAGAGACAACGGCGGAATTGAGGAGAGTGGCTAGTGTGGGAGCAAGGAGGTCGGAAGCATGGGTTAGGAGTTCAGATTCAAGGTCTTCGATATCTCTTGCTTTATGGGACTTCATTCTCTTGATGGCCGTAAGTACCATGTCAGATGTGAAGAAGGTGAACTCAGAGGGGCGTGGGGAGATAGAGATGGGTGCGTCAGTGGGTATGGTATATAGTTTGGTAGTGTATTCGGTCCATATGCGAAGGTCATCCAGGAGGGGTGGTGGAGCACGAGGGATAAACTCACGCCAAAAGGCGCCTGAAGAGGAACTGAAGAGAAGATCAACAAGACGCGTTCCTTCGGAGTCATCATATATACGCTTTTTTCGGCGGAGTGTGTGACAGTAAGAGCGCCTGGCGGAGTGGAGGAGATGAGGATCGTGAGTGCGGGCATGGGTGACAAGCTGACGAAGAGAGCGACATTCAACATCATACCACGGGGGGTGTGGGGGTCGTATCGATGAGGAGCGGGTGCCTCTGCTTTTATGGGGTTTAGATGGAAAAGCAAGGGAAGCAGCGGTATGAAGAGAAGTGCTAAGAAAGGCAGCTTGAGTCTCGACTGTACTATCGCGAGGGAAGGAATGGAGCAATGAGGGTAGGAACTCCTGGTAAACTGGTGTAAAGAGAGAACTGAATGTATACTTGGGTGCCCGTGTAAGCAGGGGGTGTGAGGATGGTTGGGGAGGTGGGAGGCGGCCGATAGCGAAGGAGAGAAAGGAATGATCAGAGAGAGTGGTGGGAGATACATGAAAATCAGATATGAGAGGTATGGAAGATGGTGATCCCATGAGATAATCCACAACACTATGTCCACCACTGTGAGGGTGACAAGTATAACTGCTAGATTTTGGCCAACAAGTTAGGCCATTGTAAATGGCTAACTCATGGGCCTCTCCAAACTGCAATAAATGCTCACCGTAAGGGGTAGTAGGTCCCAAGCTGTCCTCTGAAATCCTGGTAACTCCCATATCATCGCAGTCAAGGGCATGAACGCGGAGCTGGTCGGTGATGTCATAGAACTCTGACTGTCGTGAAGAGGTTCGGGCATCAAAATCTCCAGTGAGGAGAATATGTCCCCGCTCTGCGAATCTGATGATATCAGGCGATAAATCAAGGTAGGGTGAACCTGTGCCCTCAGCAAAGGACGAAGACTCGGGAGGAAAATAACAGGCCGCCACAAAGAGGTCCTTGTCCAACCCAATATCCTGCCCAGTAATATGAATCCATATATACCGTGCATGCTCGTCGTGTCTGATGAACTCAATGCTCGGATGAAGAGACTCTTTGTATAAACATGCAACACCTCCGGATCCACGACCGCTAGCTGATCTAGTCTCAAGTCTGTACACGGAATCCCATCTGTATCTTGGAAAAATAGGTAATCCTCTCTCCTGACTCTCATGAGTCTCCATAAAGAGCAGCAAATCTTTGTCAGTGATGAAATCGATCAAGTCGCTAGCAATGGAGGATGAGTGTAAACCATCACAGTTCCATACTCCAATCCGGAGATGGTGTGGGTGGGGCCCCGGGGCACTCCCAAACCCGGGGACCCCAAATCCCTAGCACTGGGAGCTGCTAGGTGCGCTGTCAAGAAAACGCACTCGTCCATCTCGGTAAATGACTCATCTGCCAGACTCACGGGCTGCCTGAAAGGCCTTACGCCTCTCCTCTACCTGGATATATGTGAGGTCGTCGTCCATGTAGATAGTGGTACCACGTAGCTTAGCTCTGCACCGCAAAGCATCTCGACGACTCTCGAGGGAGGTAAAACGAAGAATGAGTGTGGCTGCATCTCTAGTGGTCCTCCATGCGGTGTCTAACCCCTCTGTCCTGTGCCCGAGAGTGATGTCGAGAAAGCGTTTAGCTTCAGCCAATGCATCCTGTGTATCTAGAACTCCACGAACTCTAATATTGTGGGATTTTTGGTCTCGAGATTTCTCTTCCGAGATGGTGGCTGAGATAACTGAGGAGATGCGAGCGCTGGGTTTGGTGCCCTTTTTCAAAACTGATGCCCAGGAAAGGGCCTCTTCGTGTTGCTTCTCAATCTTGGTTTCTAGTTCCCGTAGCATGTTGGTGGTGGATTCCGAAGCTGCGGCCTGTTTGATTCCGATGGATTGTTCGAGTGAGGCAACCTTGGACTGCAATAGTTTCTTCTCGTTGACCAAAGAAGTAACCGTTCCTTTCAGCTGTGAAATTTCATACCGCAAAAATTGGAAATCTACCTTGAATTGATCAATCTGCCAAGATGAGAAAAGTTCAATTGATTTAGAAGGCGTATACGGAATATTGGCTGTAGACTGTGGTGCCGTGAAGGAGGAAGAGTGAGCAATGGTAGGTGTGGGAAGAATAGGGTCAGAAGACAGAAGAACGAGTCTATACATGACCAAAATTGGGTCCAACTGAACTTAAGACAAACTTAAGATGGCCTAAATAACTAAATACCCATGGTTACACAAATCTCGACCTTTTGGGTCAAAGTAACCTATGGATTAACTTCAACATAGTCATTTATTTCTAACAGCTTCCTCTCTGCAAATCATCCTACGACTTCGTTTCACCTGCCTCGATGCTTTGTCTTGCGCACAAAGCATGCTAAGAAGTTTATGTCTACAGGCTCTCGCAAACGTCTTCGTACTTTGGAGATTGCGTCCACCATGCCTACCAATTCTGTTAGCGCTCGACCGCCACAAGTCGCTGCTTCATCCTCAGCTGCTATGGGAGACACATGCCACACCTACACGCAGCACACCACTCCTGAGAACATCTCCTCGCTGAATGAGTACATTTCTAAGCAATTTGCAGCTTTTCTTTCACAACTCAATGAACTTCGTGCGGATTTGCTTACTAAGACTACCACGATTGACGCTCAACAGACTGAAATTGCTTCTCTTCGTGTTGTGCTTAGTGCTTTGCAGAGGGCCATCATCCCTAATATCTCCCGTGCTGTTGAGGATACTAAGGCATCCATGAGTAAGCTTCCCCTACTTGAGCGCCAAATACATGACACTGTTGAGTGCACTGCCCGGATTATCGTTCTTGAACAGCGGCTTCATGAGACGGTGGAGAAGGTACCTACTCTCGAGTAGGAAGTACGTGAGACCAAATCATGGGCTTCTATCCTGAGATCATCTACCACCTCTTCGTCTTCTGTAGCACCCTCCTTAGACACCACGATACAAGGCGTCTTCGTAGAACAACAACGCCGGGATGACAAAAATCTCAACTTAAGACTCCGGGGTCTTCCTATTGAGGGCACAACATTGGACTAGGCAAGGTTGCATCCCGATTGGAACAGGTCGATTCGAACCGGCCTCCTTAGCCACCACGGTACAAGGCGTCTTCGCAGAACAACAACGCCGGGATGACAAAAAGCTCAACTTAAGACTCCGGGGTCTTCCTACTGAGGGCACAACATTGGACCAGGCAAGGTTGCATCCCGATTCGAACAGGTCGATTCGAACCGGCCGGTTCGAACCGATTCTTTGAGGTTCGAACCGTCAGGCCAGGTTCGAATCGGAAAACGGTTCGAACCTTTTTTTTTTCCAATTCTTCAAAAAAAAAGTCAAATATTCACTGATAGTACAAATACTTAAATTTAATAGCTAAACAATTTCAATCTTCCTCTAAATTTACAGATATCAGAATTCAGGATAATCACATCTCTTGTGACGATGTGACCTGTCGTATCAAGATTCAAAACAAAATTTACAGAAATTAGAATGCCATTATGACCCAAGTTGAAGAGAACTGCGGTTAGTTGAAACTTGAAAGTTCAAAGTTGTAAGCTGTAACTTACTTGTAACCATATCCTGGCCCAGTGGCCCCGGCCCCCTACTACCCAGGTACAAGGATCTGCTAAGTGCTCACTTGACACCGGCAATTGCTTGCTAAGGAGAGTCGAGACTCAGGACTGTGAGTGACAAGTGTGGATCCGAGTAAGACTTAAGTTGTAACGAGTTGGAACTTGCCAGTGGCCACTTGGACGTTGCCGGTTGGAACTCAAGGTTTAGAAATTAGGAGCGTGGAGTATAAACTGAAATTTGAGCTCAAAGGCTAGAGCTGAATCCTGATTCCTGATAATAGATTATAGTTATTACTAATTAGTGACCAGTCACGACTCACCACTGACTACTTAAGTCTTAGTACTAACTTCTAACTTCTAACTACTAGAGCTTGAAGCTAGTGGTGATCTCTTCAACCAAGACTATGCTTTTGTGTCTAATATTGCTTCTACTAGTACTTCTACATCTATGAGGAATTCAGGTTCTGGTTTGCAAGTTGCTGATTTTCAGCCCATTGAATGGGTGATTGATAGTGGTGCTACTTGTCATATGACTTCTAACAAAGAAGCATTCACTAATTTAGTGAAATTGCAAAATGGAAGTAAGGTACAATGTGCGGATAATGCATCTTATTCTATTCATGGAATTTTGGAATTGTAGCCATCATTCTACCTAATGGTGAAAAAAAGTACATTAAGAATGTGCTTTATGTTCCGGGAATCAAGAAGAATCTTCTTTCGGTTTCAACTATGTTGAAGCAAGAACTAGTTGTTGAGTTCAAAGAAGATAAGTGTCTTGTCAAGGATCCTAAAAGATCACTCTTGATTATTGTTTTGGGAACAATGCATTCTGGCTTATTCATTATGGATACCTATGAGCGACGAATTCCCTCTATATGTCTTGTTGCTTCTACATCACAATCATTGGAGTTGGCTGAATTGTGGCACGCAAGGTTTGGGCATCTCAACTTTGCAAGTTTGAAGAAGCTGAAGACATTTAATATGGTAGAAGACATTCCTACTATTGAGCAGCCGGAAGGGCATGTATGTGAGAGGTGCATACTTGGAAAGTTTCAAAGGAAACCTTTTCCAATTGATGGAACTATAAGGGTTCTTGATAAATTTGATTTGGTTCATAGTGATGTTTGTGGTCCAATGAGGACCGAATCCATTGGAAAGTGCATCTATTTTGTGACTTTTATTGACGACTTTTCCCGTTTTACATGGATCTATCCTATGAAGGCTAAATCGGAAGTTTTTCAACGTTTCAAAGATTTTCTAGCAATGGTGGAAAATCAGTTTGGGCATTCTTTGAAGACCCTATGCACCGATCGAAGAGGGGAATACATTAAGAATACGTTCTGTGCATTTCTTCGAGAAAAGGGAGTTTTACATCAAATGACAACTCCCTATACGCCTCAACAAAATGGTGTTGCTGAGCGAAAGAATCGCACACTTATGGAGATGGCCCGTTGCATGCTCAAAGCAAAGGGGTTGCCTCACAAGTTTTGGGCTGAAGCGGTTATAACGGCAACATACATAAGCAATCGTTGTCCTACTAAAGCATTGAAAGTATTAACTCCTTATGAAGTTTGGTATGGAAAGAAGCCTACAATCTCTCACTTTCGCATTTTTGGTTGTACGGCTTACGCTTTTGTTCCGGATAAACTTCATACAAAGCTTGAGGATAAAGGACGTAAATGCATTTTTGTTGGCTATAGTAGTGAAAGCAAAGGCTATAGGCTGTTCAATTTGAGCACTAACAAGATTATTGTTAGTCGTGATGTGCATTTTGATGAGAAGAATTCATTAGATGTGGCCCCAACTCATATCTTGAAGGGGGACAGCCCACATAGTGTGAATGTTGAAGTTTTTCCAGATTTGGTACCATCTTCTATTGTTGGAGATAAGAGGCAGCAATCAACCAGTTTCGACCTGCCCAACACCTCATCAAGTTTAGAGCCTAATGTGTGACATTACCTAGTAACTACCAACTTCCATACATGACTAGAAAGATTGATCATTGTTACTCGTCACTCAAAACATTTAATGTCACACCATACATATTACAATGTACAATGAAACACTCGAAAAAACCCTGAAGGCTCTCTCTCTCTCTCTCTCTCTCTCTCTCTCTCTCCTTCCTACGTGGACAATGCTCCTTCTCTTTTGATGTACTTTCTACTTGTCTTATGTGCCCTCGGGCACTTGATAGACATTAATATAATTCTAATTTTACTAATTCTCTCTCTTTGTGGAAAATGCTAAAAAAAACGGTTCGAACCGGGCCGATTCAAACCGCGGTTCGACACAACTATGACAATCACCTTCCACTCATCATGGCCTTCACATTCACACCACCCATTTGGCCACCTATTCCTCCACAACTTTTTGTCTCAAGAAGTGTGCCTGAAAATGGAAACTCTGTGGGTTACATAAACAAATTCCAGTTTTGTCTCTGACAGCGTTCCAGGGTTCTGGAATGGAATGTTCCGGAACGTGGGGTTCGGAACACCGTTCCAGTGCAACTGTGGTTATGACATCACTTTCACCATTCAAAACTTAATTTATATGCCATAATTGCATTGCTATGGTTATTCTTCTGGCTAGGTGGGAGCATTTTCTTCAACTTGTTGAAATCTTTTTAGAGATATGCTCAAGCTAATGCATACATGCATCTCTTCCAAAGCATATGTGCAGTCTACTATATTCTAATTCTCAAAGAAGCTTCATCTGAGTCCTTTTGTTACAATCTTGGCATTGATGCGTGCCTCTTATGTTTCTGTTCTGTATATGACACAGGCCCATAGCAGTCCTTGAATGTGATGGAAGCAAACTCCAAGAAAGAAAAGGATGCTGCTACTTCGAACTAAATAAATCGAAGTGGTTGCCTGTAGTTCATCTTAATTCAGACAAGGTGATCATATTTGCATGTTCTTGATGCCTAGTGCCTTCGTTGTTAATATAAAAATTGTGTTTCTTGACAATAGATTTCAGAACATTCCTTGCTTCTGATTGAAGTTGCTCATAGCTTCAAGTTAATCGAGCAGCTGTGTTCATCTTTCTTTCTTGCAGTGTCAACGTCTGACGGATGAAGAATGGAAAAAGAAAGTGATGGAACTTGAAAATAAGCAGCCTGGTTATATTGAGATTCTGAATGAAGAGGAAAGCAAGTACTTCAACGTAGAACAGGTATAATTTCAGGTACACTTTGTTGATGGGATGATTTTTTGTATGTGGTTGAACGTGTTTTGATTGCTTATGGACTTGCTTTCTTTAAAAATGACGTGAATCATAACTACCTGTGAATTATGCAATTGCTTTTTGTAACCCCAGAACTAACTCCATGCTTGTGCAAATTTAAATGTAGCATTTGAGACAATGAGAATATAAAAATGCTCACATGATGCAAAGTAGTCATCCTAGGCAAAAGGAAAGAAAAGGCACATCTGATCATGATTGAGTTGACATTAAATTTGAGTGTCCACTAAATAGTTTGTCTTGACTGTCCTCAACCTGCCTGGCATGAGTTTTGCAAGACTCAGAAGTGCTTTCTGCTTTATGAGGCTGTTTTGCTGATTTTGGTTCAATCAATTTGTTGCAGGCACTCCCAAATTTTGGAGCTAAATTCCAGGCAGGTTATTTTTTACCAAAATCGTTTCTTGTTGCAGTTCGTCCACGGCAAGGGTTTGGGCCTACACACAAGCAAGGCATGATAGTTGCCGAAAGTCTGGAGATGAAATTCTTGCTTTCTTTCTCCTTGCTGCCGATAGGAACAAAGAGATCAAAGGAAGCAACAGTCTCAAGATTATCCTCAGATCCAGGTGACATCGATGAGGAAGTCCTTGCTGAGCATATAGTTCAGGGGAGCTTTTCAAGGAATGGTGTTAAGGGAATATATCTTTTCAACACCAAGGATCTTAAGCTTCCCGAACAATTGACTTCTAGAGGCTTCTACGTGTTCCGGTTCTCACTAGTAAGTACTCAAGAAAATATGGTGCTGAAGCCTATTTGAACATTACCCTCCATTATTTAATCCTGATGAGTAATAACCACATTTGCTATACTGATGAAGCTATTTCCAAGCAAAAAATGCAGTTGTTGCCACCCTTAAGTCTACTGCAAACGGTGAATCTGTTCTCATGTCTATTTTGCAGATTGGTGAGAATTATAAGAATGTCAGGGGTGCATGTTGTAGCGTCCAGATTATACCATCTGAGACAACCAGCAGATGGTCAATTTGTTCGCATCTAGGCAACTGCGATTCTCTCCATCCTAAAGAAGTTCTTCGACCTGTATTCAGGCTTGTGCATTGGATAATGATGTCTACTTCTATGATGAGCTTTTATTTTTTCCCTTTTGACACTAAGCATGTGTGCCATGGAATTTGTGGTTGTAATGTCTTGCCTCAAATTTGTGAGCAGTTCATCCGGTGCATCAATTGTAAGATTATGCATGCTTGGTTGCAGGCTTCACTAGTATACCCATTGACTGCTTGCCATGGCTGTAAATTTTTACGACTTTCATTTCCACACACCACTGGAGAGAATGGTTATTATTGGAGCAGCAATATATTGACAGCTTGCAGAAAGTTTTGGCTCTGCTTGCAGTAGTCTACATTGTAGGAAAGCAAGAGACAAGTCACCAAGATCTAGTTATCAATCAATCTCCACAAGAAACAAGAGAGAAGAGGCTGGGCACCCAACTCTAAGAGAGAGAGAGAGAAAACAGCAACAAGAGCAATGCTTAGCCAAACTGTTTAAAATGGAATACACAATGAGCATCTAAGTACTCTATCTGGATGTGACCAAATGCCACCAAACCCTAAGGTTAACCACTTACTAAATGTAGGGCACCCCCAAAAGTCAAGATAGGGCCCCTAAACAAAATTAGACCCCTAAGGACCCACGGGTCAGTACATGACCAAAATTGGGTCCAACTGAACTTATTTAAGACAAACTTAAGATGGCCTAAATAACTAAATACCCATGGTTACACAAATCTCGACCTTTTGGGTCAAAGTAACCTATGCATCAACTTTAGCATAGTCATTTATTTCTAACACCCTCCTTAAATGACAATGCAAAAACTGAAATCTTCACTATGTAACAAAACCAACACGTGGTATCAAATTTAAAGCTTTGCATAAAGCTTCAAATCTGACTCTAGGCAACGCCTTAGTGAAGAGGTCCGCAATATTATCCTCCGTAGGACAATATTCAAGTAAAATGTCGCCATCATGAAGTCTCTCCCGAACAATGGATCTCGATGTGCTTCGTCCTCGCATGAAAAACAGGATTCCGTGCAATGGCAATAGCACTTTGACTATCACTCAAGATAAGAGTGGCTGAGGGCTCACCAAACTTCATGTCAACAAGTAGTCTTCTCAGCCATAAACACTCTATTGTGGCTGAAAATATCGCTCTATATTCTACGTCACTAGAAGAAGTAGCAACAGTGGGCTGCTTTTTACTTGACCACAAAATTGCAGAATTTCCATAGAAAAAGCAATGTCCACTTGTAGAGCGTCTAGTGTCTTGATCTCCACCCCAATCCGAGTCACTAAAACCAACCAAGCATGCATCATCACAAGCAGGAAAAACCAGTCCATGACATCTTGTTCCTTGAAGATATCGAAAGATCCTCTTCAACGCTTTCCAATATGATGTCATCGGGGCATGCATGAATTGACTCATGAGTGAGACACTATAAGAAATGTCCGGTCTTGAATTACATAGGTAAATGAGACAGCCAATAGCTTGACAATATAAACTAGTGTCAAATGATTCACCATCACCTTGACTACTTAATTTCAGGACTGTCTCCATAGGTGTAGCAACCGACTTGCAATCTTCCATCTTGAACCGCTTCAAAATCTGTCCAATGTAACGTTTTTGAGAGATGAAAATTGCAGCCCCTTCTTGTACAAATTCAAGACCAAGATAAAAGTGCAATAGGCCTAAATCTGAGGTTTCAAAAACCATACCAAGATCAAGTATTACGGCATCAATCTACTGCTCCTTACTTCCCGTAATAATAATATCATCAACATAAAGTAAAATAATGATGATATAATTTGAAGTATGCTTGACATAAAGAGTAGATTCGCTAGGACTATTATTAGTAAACCCTCGATCACAAAAGTAGGCATGTATCTTTTGATACCACATCCTTGGAGCTTGCTTCAGTCCATAAAGTGCCTTCTTGAGAAAAGCTTTATCTTCTTGGCCTTCAACCAAAAAAGCAGCAGGTTGTTGAAGGTACACTTCCTCATTGAGATCACCATTGAGGAATGTTGTCTTTATGTCAAGTTGCCGCAAACGCCAACCAAAGTGGGCAGCCAAAGAGGTTACTACCCTCACGGTAGTCATTCGAGCAGTAGGAGAAAAAGTTTCCTCATAATCAATCCCCTTTTGCTGAGCATAGCCTTTTTGTAGAGGCACGTGTCTTTCCATCATAAAATGAACTTACTTTGCTGTCCCGCAAAGTCGACAACAGCCCCCCGAAAGAAGATTCTTCTTGATTCCCGGAACATAAAGCACATTCTTAATGTACTTTTCTTCACCATTATGCAAAATGATGGCTACAATTCCAATTCCATGAATAGAATAAGATGCATTATCCGCACATTGTACCTTACTTCCATTTTGCACTTTTACTAATTTAGTAAATGCTTCTTTGCGAAACAAGTTCATCAAAGGATAGTTGTTGTCCCCTAAGAGAGATACTCAAAGATGAAACAAATGGAAGATAAGATGAAGGTAATGAGTTGAGAGTAATGGAAACAAATTGAGCATACTCAATTATCTCATCAATATTGAGAAGCTCCTCACGAAGATCCTTGATCTTCGTCAAGTGATTGGTCACTTGATCCCCTTCTTGCATTTTCAACAAAGAAAGCTGATTTCTGAGATACACCACTCTTGCTGGATTTTTGACTCTATACATAGTATAAAGTGTATCCCACGCACTTTTAGATGTCTTACAAGACCTAATATGAGGTAAGATAGATCTTTTCACAGCAAGAGCAACCATAGAATGTGCTTGTGCATCCCTTCTATCCCACTTCTTTTGTTCTTCCGAAGATGATGATGATGATGATGATGATGATCCACGAGGTGTACGAGGTGCCAAAGACGGAGGCCTTTCCTCATCACCATTGACCAAATCCCACAGCCCTTTCGCTATGAGAAGATTCTAGATCATGTAACTCCACAAGGAGTAGTTTGTGCCATCCAACCGATCTTCACTAAACAAAGAACCGATAGCTTCCGATTCTTTAGCCATTACCTCCAACAAAATTTCAGCTTGTAGTAGATAGGAAAGAGAGCCTTTCCACAACCAAATCTACTCAAAAATTTGCAGCAAACAAAGAGCTGAAAGTAGGAGCACAAGATGTCTTTCAATCTGCAACCAAAGTGCCCAGAAGATAATGGATAGATGGCTGTCTTTCTGCACAAAAAAACCAGCTTCTTGAAAATTAGGTTAGCTTTGATTGAAGCCTACATCGAAATCCAATTAGGAAGCCAAATAGTGTGATCAACACACACTCCAATAGGGCTGTTGAAAGCACCCTACTACTTGCTGAGAATCTGCAAATTTCCAGCCACAAGTTGACCAAACCCTGAATAGGGTTTGCTAAATTTTGGGCGCTCTCCTACACAAATGCAAACCTGAAAACAAAAACAGCAAGATAAGGAGACACCACAACCAAAAATCAGTTGCAGATTTTTGGGCGCCCTCCTCCAAACAAAACTTGCTGAAAACTGGTTGCATAAAAATCAGAATTGAGATTCTGATTTTTGGGTGCCAAAAATTGCTCCTCCAAGATCTCTGATGGCCGCCCTCCTTCCACCTGAAAAGAGACAAAAAAGCTGATCCAAACTCCACTTGAAAAGATCAGCAAGATGCTGAAATTTCACAACAAAAAGCAGAGAAGCTCCTCTTCTGGTAGGGCGCCAACAAACAAGCTTGTTGCAGATTCGGTAGCTCTGATACCATGTAGGAAAGCAAGAGACAAGTCACCAAGATCTAGTTATCAATCAATCTCCACAAGAAACAAGAGAGAAGAGGCTGGGCGCCCAACTCTAAGGGAGGGAGAGAGAAAATAGCAACAAGAGCAATGGAGAGCCAAACTGTATAAAATGGAATACACAATGAGCATCTAAGTACTCTACCTGGATGTGACCAAATGCCACCAAACCCTAAGGTTAGCCACTTACTGAATGTAGGGCACCCCTAAAAGTCAGGATAGGGCCCCTAAACAAAATTAGACCCCTAAGGACCCACGAGTCAGTACATGACCAAAATTGGGTCCAACTGAACTTAAGACAAACTTAAGATGGCCTAAATAACTAAATACCCATGGTTACACAAATCTCGACCTTTGGGGTCAAAGTAACCTATGGATTAACTTCAGCATAGTCATTTATTTCTAACATACATGAAGCATGCACTGTTTTATTTTCTAGAGCTTCCACTCATAGAACCCAAGTAACCTGACAAAATGACTAATTTTGCAGTAGCTACACCATTGAATCGTTTGTTCACTTAGAAAGTTTGATGGTTGAAATGTTTGCATGTTGAAGTTTAAGCCTTAAGGTATTCTTATTTGAGGGTGGTATTGATGATGAATAAATTTTGCAGACTCAAAGGGCAGTTAGAGGAACCTTTATATTTGTCGAAATATGATGAGTTCAATAATCAACAAACCTTCGAAGGACCACTGGAGTTAAAAGTTGCACTTCTGACAGTCATGGAAAAAAGACTTCATATTGAAGCTGTATTTCGGAGAGAGAGCATTTGTTTAACTGATGATAAGCTGCATGCAAAGCTCAAGGTAGATTGGACCTCTATTTATGTTCCTGAGTATCATGCTCTCATATATCTGCACTGAACTGTCTCTCTGTCATCTCTTTCTTGTGGAAGTTGGAGAAATTGATCCACATATGTTTATATGATATGCCTTGTTGTTTGTGTTTGCCATACTAATTAATGGCTACCTTGGTCTATCTATGTAATGGGGCGCTTTGTGGAGTCATTATATTGGTTAGGTCACCATCAAATTTTCAAATCAAATAGAAAACCTGATCACACATGCTAACTTTCAAGAAACCTGAAGGATCTGAAGCAAATCCTTTGAATATAGATGCCAGATGGGCTTAAACAAGATGAACACTTCTTGAAATCAAATTCGCACGTGTTATTACATTAGTAAAGATTCAGTATGGTATCTAGTATATTTAATGTCTGGACTAAGTTCATTCTGTTAAAGAATCTAGGCTACGACGTAGCACGGAATCATTCTAAATTGGCTACCAGCTTACCAACAGGTCTTGCATAAAATAAAGAGAGATACTGAGTGATGAATCAATGACAAATCAATAGCAGTGTGAGAGTCTCCATAAGAATCATTATAAACATTATTATGAAACTACAGCTAAGCTAGATTATGCTAAACTAAGAACTATTCTGAGAATAATTCCTAACTATGAGGCATTAGGCCTATTTATTGACGAATGGAAGATTCAGTAAGTTAGGCCTAGGAGCCTGATAGGACTGATGTGACTTTATCTTCATGTATACTCCCAATAGGCCCAATTATATCTGTCTATTTCCTGGAGAACAATATCTATGTATATCATATCAGGAAGGTCATGAGGCTTTTAGTGGTGAGGATGGTTCAACCAAGTGACCATTTTGAGACTAGTCATTAGTCGTAGAAAAAAGCTATAATAACAAAACTACAACGTACAAAAAAGCTATAATAACAAAACTACAACAAGTAGTGGTGGTAATGGGAAGTGGACAAGTACAAGTAGTGTAGTGGTGCAAGTAGTGGACAAAGTGGTCCGATAAACGGTCTTCAAATAGACAGACTATAAGAACATGATGTATAAGAGAAAGAAGTGCTTGGAGTGTGCATTGGTGAGTGTGATGAATGCTTGTTTGAGTGTATTGTGAATGTTGCCATGGTTTAGATGTGTTTGCTCCTCAAAAACATGATCTGAGGTTCTGGAATGTACTTGCTCAAAACATCTTCAAAATTTAAAATTTAAAAGGTCCTTCCTCCCCTCTTCAATCATTGTGCCTGTTCGATCCAAAAGATGGCAGATTATTGTGCTAGTATATTAGATGAGCTTTGCTTCTTCCTTTCTTGGATCCATTGAGAGATCCAAAACTTGTTATGGAAGGTTATTCATATTGCCATGCATGCAGCCTTCGCCATTTTCATTCTCATCATTTTGACACAATTTTGTACCATTCTCACTTTCATAATCGAAGGCACTGCCTTTTCTGTAAGATCAGCACACTCCCACAAAGATCAGATTTTTCATGTGTATGACGAAGCATAACCGGAGGATGCCACAAGGGCCCTGCTCCAGCAGGGCCGCAAATAAGATACAAAAATATTCTTGCACACTCCTGGCTTAAATTTCAAATGTGATCCTCCGTAATGTGTGCAAATGATTGTATTGTATGCGCAAATTTGTACTTGTAATTAATTGCTACTCGATCTGCAGTCATATACAAAACTACACAAAATCATGGAACTTACTAAAAAAGAAAGAATTTTTGGCGTTTTGTTCTAGAATGGGCAAGTATGGTTTGCGTGTTTGGATCTTAGTATAGGGGAGTGATAAACTCTGATTCTACAACTTGATTGAAAAAAATAGCGTGTTTTGGTTGAGGCTCAGGACACAGATGTACTCTGCATAGATCCTCATGACACTGGTAGGTTAACAAGGATACAGGGCTTGGCCTAGTAGGCAGCTAGCTTAAGGATGATAATTTACAACTGTATGCAGCAAGTTTCATGTTCTTATGTTCATCTAGGCTCTGAGGCAAGAGCAGAGGAGTCCAGATATATTTTTTCATCTTTGTAAACTGGCCAAGTGGGTTATTTCTACCTGCCATTCTCTTATTATTTATTGGCCTGGTCTAAATGGGTGATAGCAGGTTTGGATATTATTTTATTGGCCTTGGTCTAAATGGGTGCAGTTACTTCTAGATATGTACAATCAGGTTTCGTGACTACCGAGGTGTGAATAGATAGTGGAATACAAGAGACATCAGTGAAGAGAGTGATGTTTAATTTGCATTTTTTGAGCACGTCAAACAAGCATTCTGGTATCTTGTACGTGATTTTTTCATCACTCATATTCTAATTTTGAATGTGCAGAATATTGCTTTAGGAAAAGGGAAGCTCCATTCAATATCCGAATCTTACAATGCAATTCTTCGTTTCTATCTCCCTAACGACAAGACAGTAGACTTGAATGTCAAAGGTAACATAAATGTAGCCTAGGTTTGCCTAATCAATAAACAACTCCGTTTTTTTTTCCTTATAAAGGAAAGTTTCTATTGGAATGCAGTAGATTGTTCTTTCTATCAGTAACTTAAGATTTTCTGATTACAAGGCAACTACTGGTCTATGCCATGGCCTAACTTGGTGAGTCTTTGATGTTAATCTCTAGTGCTACCTGGAAAGTTGTATGAAGTTCTCGTGAAGGAAAGCTATCCACGAGTATCAGGCTCACCTTTATTTTATGATGAATCATTAAGACCCGGTGACATCATTGAGAAACTCGTCTTACAAGTACGTCCCTTTATCCATGGCATTTGCCATGGCCTCTCTACTCTGAACATGAGAGATCGCTCTGATCTCTCTTCATTGTTAAAGGTTCTCCTTCATGTTGTTACATTCTAAATGACAAAATTTACAAGTTAAAAATCGACAAGGGCAACTACATAATGGAAATTGATAGTCTGGCCGCCTTTATATGAGATGATCCTGTTTCAAATAAAAAGTAAGTGTTTATTGTCATTGTCTGACTTCATGTGCTATTGAAATTCAAGGGCTATGATGAGTTTGGTAATGTTGTGGATGATGGACAAATTCTGAAGTTGAAGCTTGACGGATTGGAGCTATTGGATAAGACATTTGCTAGACAGGTATATTTATTTCTCTTAGAATCCTATAAATTTTAGTGGCTAGTTATGGATGACAGGTATATTTATTGGAAAAGGTTTGCTATTGCAGATTTTTTGAAAATCTTTTTGTGTTTGTGTTAATTCTCTTGGTTGCAAGAACTTGATGCAAATTGAATCAATGTCCCCAACATCAAAACTTTGGATAAGCTCCAAAAAGAAGTTTGTGGAGTCTCCCGGTAACTTTTTTGAAGTAATGGAAAGGGCTTGTGCAACTATTTACATCAAGGGCCTTTGAGAAGGCATGGTTCTATAATTTCATGCGGACTTGTGGTTCAATGTTAAGCACGATATCTTTGCTGAGACTGATCTGGTCAGATATAGATAGCTCCTTGACATTGCACCTCCAGCTTTTGTGTGCATACTAGGTTGCTGAAGATGCAGGAAATCTTGGTGCAATTCACCAACAGTTTCTTTTTTATTGGTGAGATGCCTACTGCGTGGTTTTCATCTTACAAAGTGGTCCATGACAATATAAAATGGTCCATGGAGCACATACTCCTGCCCATGGAACCTTCTAGCATTGTACCATCTACCTGGTTCCTAAATAATATAACTAGTATCTGGAGTACGCTTTCCATAGTTGAAATTGAAAGTCCTTAGACTCTTTTTCAGTGTGCTTTTTGGGGAATGCCCTGGCAGTGTTCCTCAGTATGGCTTGCACATCAGTATATTGCTGATTGTACAGTCTTCTTAGTGGGAGATTGCTATAAGATTATCAATTTAGTGTCTTTTTTTATATTTATTGTGCAAAGTTGTTGCTCACAGTTTGGTGTCAGAGCAATTTCTTGGTCTGTTGGGAAAATCTACAATAACTTTTTGGTAGGAGTTTTGCTAAATTAAAGGAGGAAATTTATATAGGTCCATCACTTCCATTGTGAAGAGCTACAATTGATCAATGCCAGTTAGTAGCAAGTAGGTGATCTATCTAGAAAGAGATTGAGACACAAATGTGGGCTTATCAAGATTTTGATACAAATCCTTCATCATAAGGTGGCTTTTGACCCTCTAACTTACCTCTAGAAAACCTTTGCTAGCCTTCAATCTAGCCAACAACTCAATGAAATATATAGACATCATGTAAGAGAAGAAAATGAGCTGACAAGTGGATGCAAAATTGTGAGGCCTAAAACATGAAATTTTGATCTCCTTAACTTCTAAATATTATATTGACAAGTTGTACTTGTGCAAAAGAAGTGCTTACTGTAGGAAGAGCAGAAATTTGAACAGTCTCGAATTTAAAATAAAGACTCAAAAATAGGTGAAAAATATTATGTGCCAGAAACTTGAAAAACTAATATCTCGATGACTCCACTTTTAGTCTTTGGAATCAAGATCCATGTGATGCAATAAAGTCGCCCTATTGTAGGAAACACACTAATATGAAGATATACACAAAGTCCCACAAAAACTGCCAAATGGCAACATGAATAGAAACTAGCAACATATACAATATTGTTAGGACTTCAACCAGATCTGCAAATTGTAAATTGCATCATAACTGCTAATCGTGGGAAACAGAGTGTTGTGGAACTCGCCCACAAAGATCACAAATCTATGAAAGTGACCAAGATTTGAGACTAACAAAAGTGGATTTCTTGCCTATTTAGGAGCAAAGCAAAATTTACTTATTCACGAGCATTTACTAGAGAGGAATCCAAGGATCCAGTCAAACTGAACATTGAAGCACTAAAGAGAGAATTGGAGCAAAAGTCCAAAGATAAGTCTGCCCCCAAAACTTGGAAATGATGCATTAATTATCTCAAGCATAAAACTGAAACGAAGGTCTAAACAACTCAGAGTGTGAATCCTAACTTTCATCGCCAAAAGACTGTTATGATGGTAGATACCAAGAGACAACCAAACAATGTTTTATGACTCCAAACTGAATGACGACCCACTATTCCAATTGGCTGGTTCAAATTGGGCTCTCCTCGAACTGGTTGACTAAACAAAAGGACCCGAGGCTCGGTTTGGCCATTTCATGCTTTGAAAAAGAAATAAAGAAAGCTTTATGAATGTTTTGTTATTGTCAAAAGGCATATAAAACCAAGTAATACATGTTGATTGTGTATAACATTGCAAACCAATGATATCACAGTTAAATAAGGCTGTGGTGTGAGTACTCCCAGGAGGAGAGCCAATGTGGCAGAAAAGTGGTGATGGCCACAAAGTCTTAGTCTCTGGTGTCGGCTGGTATGGGGTCTCCAAATAGTTGTCCTCATGGTAAGTTTGGAGGCTCTAGTAATAGGGAGATGATGTATTGTCGATCTGAGAGAGAGACAGCTTTGAAAGAAAAAAAGAACGCTTTATTACCGTCTTTTAATGCCAAAAGGCATATAAGACCAAATAAGTACATCTCAAGTGTGATAAATACTAAAAGGAGCATATAAATGTCTCCATAAACAAACGACAAATACTAGCTAAAATGAGAGAGAGAGAGAGAGAGAAAGAAAGAAGAAAGAAAGCTTTATTAACGTCTTTTCCATGCCAAAGGCGTATAAGACGAACATCAACTAAGTTGGACACAAGACGGATCAGTGTCGTCAAAGCAGAAAAAACAAACTAACTAACTAGGAAGAGAGTCATATAGCCAAGATTATATGGTACGTAGACCATTTACATGTTCAACTGGACATCTCTTCATTTCTCTATCTCAAATTCTATCTCAGAATTACCAGTCTGATAATACCATCACGATAGATAAGCTGTTTGCCAATTGATAGAGCTTCTTGTCTTGCCTTCTTACGTTCTTGAACTTGGATGAAGGTAAGATCTTCATCCAAGTAGATTTTGGTTTCCCGCAATTTGAATCTCTTCCCAAGAACTTCACGCCGGTGAGATACTGATGTGAAGCGGATGACAAGAGTATCCAGGTCCTTCTTAGGTCGCCAGGCAGTTTCCATTTCTTTGCTATGGTGTTGAAGATTTCCTTCCAAAAACTTCTCAGCTTCTGCAACAACATTTTGAGAGTTCGGAATACCTCTAACACGAACATTGAGAGCTTTATGCCCTCGCAGACGACTATCAGTGAACGTGGCTGAGATAAGCGAAGGTGAAGGCAGAGGTGGAGAGATAATTGGAAACGAACCTTTAAGCACATCTGCCCATGACTGGACAGCCGTATGGTGTTGTTCCACTTGATTTTCGAGTTGCTGGATTTTTGCCGAAGTAGCGATTTGGGAAGAGGCTTCACTTTTTATAACTGTAACTTCGTTCTTGAGTTCTTGAATGGAAGTATCCAACTTCTGAAGATGCGATTGCACCACTAGAAGCAGGGAATCATGAGAAGCCAGTTGCTCTCTGTGATTGTTGAGGTATTCAAATAGACGGAGTTGATCATCCCGAAGAAGTTTGACGAATGCATATGGAGGGAGAGAAACAGGTGCTTCTAGAGTGTTTGGAGTCAAGGGATTAGCTACAGTAGTTTCACTATTGTCAAGAATAGGGTTTGATGGAGAGATAGGAACCGCAATAGGCATAGAAGGAGGAGGGGTAGGTGGATCTAGCTGTAAGGAAGATGTTGAAGCATTGTTGGAGATGGAGGATGGTTCAAAACTGGTGGCAACGGCTCCTTTGCGACGTGGCATTATGAGAGATCCAGCAGATCAACGATGAGGGACAGCAGGTGCGATGGAGGACAGCGATGGAGCCAACAGATCAGCAATGGAGGACAGGTGCAATGCAGAAATGCGATGGAGGCCAGCAGATCCGCCAGTAGATGGAGGACAACCATCGCTAGGCCATGGAGATCCGCTGGCGCCCAGATCCACGAGAGAGAGAGAGAGAGAGAGAGAGAGAGAGAGAGAGAGAGAGAGAGAGAGAGAGAGAGAGAGAGAGAGAGAGCAAGCTTTATTAATGTCTTTTTCATGCCAAAAGGCATATAAGACCAAAAGGAGTACATGTCAAGTATGTGAGAGAGAGAGAGAGAGAGAGAGAGAGAGAGAGAGAGAGAGAGAGAGAGAGAGAGAGAGAGAGAGAGAGAGAGAGAGAGAGAGCTTTATTAACGTCTTTTAATACCAAAAGGCATATAAGACAAAGTAAGTACATCTCAAGTGTGATAGATACTAAACGGAGCATATAAATGTCTCCATAATCAAACAGCAACAACAACTAGATATTAACCTAACAAGACTAAACAACTAAAGTATCTCATCTACTCTCAAGACATGAAAGTCTGAGATATGATACATTGGGAATCATATGACTAAGGCTGTACAGTAGCCATCTGAGCTGTAGCATAGACAGTATCATGTCACGACAAGATCATTGCTGAAAAAAAGCAAGAATAGAGGATGATGATGATGATGACGACGCCCGAGCTGACGAGGAGGGACGGTGAGTGTGAGCTCTAGATAGGCGAAGTCTCTGTGTAGTGAAGCTGCTGAGAAGTGAGAAAAGCTATATAGGGATAATGTAATAGATCCTAACACCACAGTAGGGCAAACACTAACTGATCCACCCAACCTTGCCTACTCCCTGATATAGAGTAAGCCCCTCCTAGCCCAGTGTGAGGACTGGTAGCATGCTACTGCCAAGTGTCGGCCACGTGTCACTAACGTGGCCGACTGCACGTCGGGATCCAACTGGGGGCCCTATCCTGCTGACAGGGTCCCCTACCAGATTGTCTGATCTGGTTAAGGCTTTTCGTAACTGACTTACATGAAAGACTGGAAAAACCTTACTGCTGTGTGGGAGTTCTAGTTCATAGGTGACCTCGCCTAGTCTCCTACTGATGGTAAAGGGACCACAATACCTTGGAGACAACTTAGCACACACTCCTGATTTGAGGGTTTTAGAATCAACTGGGACTCTCAAGTAGACTTTCTCACCAGTGGAGAACTGCACATCCCGTCTGTGTGGATCTGCATAATGCCTGGCTCGATCCTGGGACTGCCTAATGCTACGCTTAGCATGTTCTATCATCTGGTTTAGGTCCTCTAAAAAGTTTCTGGCTGCTTGAACTTCCTCTTGTTTAAACCCTACAGCTGTGGGTGAGCGTGGCTGAAAACCGTACATCAGCATAAATGGGCTGTATCCCGTAGCTGAATGTTTGGTACTGTTATAAGCAAACTCTAATATCGAGAGATACTCCTCCCAATTAGTCTGCTTCTTGTTGACGTATGCACGAAGCATATCCTCCAGCACTTGATTTACCCTTTGTGTTTGACCGTCCGTCTGTGGATGGTCGGTGGTACTCATATTAAGTTTAGTATGGAGATGATGGAATACTGCCCTCCAAAAATTTCCAGTAAACTTACTGTCCCGGTCGCTGACTATGCCGGAAGGTAGACCGTACAATTTAAATAGCCCGTCTACAAACAACCTCGCTAACTCTGGAGCTCTAACGGTTGTTGTGGTCGGAATGAAATGAGCCATCTTGGTCAGATTGTCAACTGTGACCCATATAGCGTCATTACCCTTTTGGGTTTTAGGCAGGCCTACTATAAAATCCATAGAGATACTCTCCCATTTACCAGCTGGTATTTCTAAGGGATGCAACTGGTTACATACTGGTGGACGTCCTTTTTCATAGTGGGCCAGAAAAATTGCCTACGAAGAAGCTCATAGGTCTTCTGTATGCCTGGGTGTCCCGCGCTAGGATTGTCATGACATTCATATAGGACCTGGTGCCTATAATCCTCTGAATTGGGGACACATACTCTATCTCTATAGAGCAAGTACTCATCCTGAATGGAATACTGTTTCCATTTGAATCCTTGAGTCAACTGACCCTCAACCACTGGGGTTTGCTTGGGTAATACAGGCTCAGAATCCTCAACGTCATCTGACGACGTATACTCGGACTCATCATCATCCTCAACGGAAGCTGCCGTATTCTTGGATGAACTGGCACCAGCCCCGAGAACTGGTTCTGGAGTCTGTAACTGTCTGTTCTGGACTGAGTTCCAGATAGTAGAGAAGAATGCATCATGCTGGCATTTCCCTCTCAAGGACTCGAGTAACTCATTACGAATCTGAGTAAAACTCAGCTCGTTTATCATAGGCATTCTGCTAAGGGCATCTGCTACTGTATTGAATTTTCCACGTCTATATCTGATAGACATGTCAAACTCTTGCATCAACTCTGCCCAATGAGCTTTCCGACCTCTAAGCTTTGGTTGATTGCAAAGGTATGTGAGACTCTCATGGTCTGTCAGGACCTCAAAGTTGGCACCACACAAATAATGCCTCCAAGTCTTAAGGGCATGTACTATAGAAAAGAGTTCCTTTTCATAGGCACTGTACCTAGTCTGAGCTGGCTCGAGTTTTTTACTCTCGAACGCAACTGGTCGTCCACCCTGAGTTAGCACAACACCTACTGCAAAGTTGCTAGCATCTGTTTCGACCACAAATGGCTGATTGGGGTCGACGACTTTTAAAACTGGTGCTGTAGCTAAGGTTGTTTTGAGAGCATCAAAGCTCTCCCGCTGTGCGGACTCCCAAATGAACTCCTTTCCCTTCCCCTTAAGAAGATTTGTCATAGGAACTGCTATCTGAGCATATTCCTTGACAAATCGTCTGTAATATCCCGCCAAACCAAGAAAGATCTGAAGTTCCAAAATATTCTGAGGTCTCAGCCAACTGAGTATGGCTTTAACCTTATATGGGTCCATCTTAATCCCATCTGAAGAGATAATGTGACCCAAATATGCTACTTCTTCAACGAAGAATTCACACTTGGATTGTTTAGCATAGAGTTTATGCTTTTTGAGCAGTCGAAACACCTTTCTGAGGTGTTTTAGATGCTCCTTCCTTGTTTTGCTGTAGACGAGGATGTCATCTAAAAATACGACTACAAACTTACCCAAGTATGGTCTGAGGACACTGTTCATCAAGGTCATAAAGGTAGCTGGAGCATTTGTGAGCCCAAATGGCATCACCTTAAACTCATAATGACCGTGACGAGTCCTAAAAGTTGTTTTCGAGACATCTTCCGATTTTATACGGACTTGATGATATCCTGATCTAAGGTCTATTTTGCTGAAAAACTTAGCCCTGTCGAGTTGGTCAAACAACATAGGGTATTTATTCTTAATTGTGACTTTATTGAGGGCTCTATAATCTACGCAAAGATGCATAGACCCCTCTTTCTTTTTCACCAATAGGACTGGTGAGGCCCATGGTGAACTACTAGTCTGAATTTGGCCTTTCCCAAGATAATCTGTTAATTGCCTAGTTATTTCTTCATCCTCTGTTCGGCTGACCCGATACAGAGGTTTAGAAACAGGTGCTGTACCTGGTACTAGGTTTATTACATGATCTACCTCTCTGCTAGGTGGTAAACCATGTGGCAAATCTTTAGGAAAAACATTTTTAAATTTAGACAATAAAGTTTCTAATTTACTGATTTTCTGCTGAATAGAACTGGAAATAGAAACTTCAGGAATAAACTGAAAGTCACATAAGAATACCTGATGGTCTTCGTCTCCAATTAGCTGACAGAGCTCTGAACTGCAGACCATAGGGCTGTTGGGAACATCATGCTCCCCATGCAACTGGATCTCTCGGCCTTTATGCTGAAAGCTGAGGGTGTTCTCCTGATAATTTCTGTGGAGGGAAGGTCCTAAACTGTAGAGCCAATCTCTCCCGAGAACAATATATGTTCGATCCAGGTGCATTATCTGAAAGTTTATTTCATCTTACCAAGATTTAACTTACTTACCATAGTTTTCCATATTTTTTTATCTTCACCCTTAGCTAATGAAACTATGTACCTATGCTGACTAGGTACTTCTGGTAGTTTAAGCTTTTTAACCAGGGTGTAGTTGATGAAATTATGGGTTGCCCCATCATCAACCATAACTCTTACTGACTGGTTACCAACTTTCCCATGCATACGTACTAGGTCATGCGGCCCAAAGCTGAAGGGTCTCGCTAGCATTGCAGAGGTCAGCTAGCAACAGTGTTCATGATCTTCATGATACACTTTGATCTCGGAAGCTGCCGAGTCACTAGGGAAACATACAGTCTGAACAAGATGAACTTGTTTTTTATCTTTCTTATCTTTTTTAGTGAAAGGCCCCTTGGGACACTGTCTGACTGTGTGTCCCTTGCCCATACACACAAAGCACAAACGTTCTTGTTTGGCTTTCTCAAAATCATCTGGTTTTAAGGGCTGTATGAGTGAAGGGCGTTTCTGAGGAGCTTTACTTTTAAATTTATCTTGGTTCTTTCTTTTTAAAAATTTCTTTTTAAATTGAAAGTCTTTCTGAGAAGGCTGCTCAGAAAGTGGCTGTTGTCTCGCCTTCTTCCTACCCACTGAATCATCATAGATTTGAGCATATCTGAGAGCTTGCTCAAGGGTAGTAGGCGAGTTTTTCTGGACCTCTACTTTATATTCATCTTTGAGGCCACGGACAAATCCCCTAATTTTCTGATAGTCATCCATATTTTTAACCTTTAAAATTGCTTCTCGATACTGCGAGATATATTGGATGAGGGACTTGTCCATTACTGTTCTTTCCCAGGCTTCCCAGGCTCTATCAAGTTCATTTTCTGGTAGAAATTCTCTTAGGAAAGCTTCTTCAAAAGCTTTCCATGACCGGGGAGTCTGCCCAGTCTCCTGGAGATTTAACCACCACTTATAGGCCATAGGCCCTAAGGAAAGACTAGCCTCAATAGCTTGCAAATGGTCAGGGGTATGTTTAAGTGCTTGAATGTTCTTCCATTTGTTGAGGAAGGTTTGTAGAATATTTGCATTTCTATCCTTCTCTTCCCCATTAAAAGTAGGAGGTTTTAGATCTTTAAAAACACTGGGGTGAGACCGTAAAGTCTCACCCGAAACTGATGGAAGTGGAGAAGGGGATAACTGAGAAGTGGAGGGAAGGCTTCCTTTCGCAGAACTCAAAATCAAGTTTTTCAGTTCAGCGAACGAGTCGTCCACATTGGACTTGAAATTGGCTAACGCCAACTTAGTTCATCCACTTATGTTACCAATTGGAGAAAGTGCTCCTTGGTAACCAGTTCGTCGAGTTCTTCGGCGAACTGTTCCTGTTCTTCCACTTCCATAGGTTCCTTCCCTTTTCTGTAAGCCAAGGCTTCTGTTTCAAGTTCGTCGAAGCCTCTCTCCTGGGGTTGATCAGGTCCCTGAGGAGTGGTCATCTTCGGAACTGAAAGAGAGCTACCTTAACTTCTAAAGGAAAAAAGTCTGAAAGACTAATTTACAACTGCACAAGGGAAAGGAAAGATGACTTAGCTGTTTCTGAGGACTGTACTTCCAAAGAAAGAATGAAGAGGAACCCTTTCAGCTCTTTTCCCCAAGATTTCAGACCTGCTGTCCCGTCAACTGGCTCGTTTGCTTCTGGTTTGAGACCCAAAAAGTATTTCAATTTCTGATTTTGGTGTCTCTCTACCCTCGCTGGCTGGACAGCGACCTATTTGCTCCAAAAAACTTTGATTTAAAACCAAAAATGGTTCTGGAAATCAGAAAAGATGTGGGTACTGTCAATGCTGGATCAGCACCACTCTTCCTCTTCAAAATGTCGTTCTAATTCCCGAATCTGATGGCAAAAATCAAAGATAAAAGCTGAAAATACAGCGCTGGACCTGCTCTAGAAACTTTTACTAATTTCTATCTGACAGGCAAGTAAATCCACCAAGGTTTCCTCAGTAGGAGACTGTTCCTACAGCGAGTCTCCTCTATTTCTTTCTGAGAACTTGAAGAAGTTCTGTGCAATCTAGCTACTTTCTCCACTGCTGAAAACTGAGTTCCCTAAGATGGAGATGGCTCTGATACCAGTGTAATAGATCCTAACACCACAGTAGGGCAAACACTAACTGATCCACCCAACCTTGCCTACTCCCTGATATAGAGTGAGCCCCTCCTAGCCCAGTGTGAGGACTGGTAGCATGCTACTGCCAAGTGTCGGCCACATGTCACTGACGTGGCCGACTGCACGTCAGGACCCAACTGGGGGCCCTATCCTGCTGACAGGGTCCCTAGGCTGTGTTAGGCCCGCCATAGCTATGGACCGTGCTGGGGCACACTACTCACACTGTCTTGCCCTGTTGGTCATGTACGCTGGTCACGACCCTGACTGTGGTATCTGACCTATCTGTGTTCTCTAGGGTTCGGCACTGGCTACGAGCTCGTAACAGATAATGTGAAGCAGGAAGACTCAACACTCTCTGGATGTATATGATCAACCTGAAAATAGCCTCAACTCGGAGTGGAATAACAACAAACTCAGCAAGTATAATCTGGTGAGGAACAGATGGCTTGGCCCTGATCATACGTGCAAGCATACTGATCTGTAGACGAGAAATGCTAGTCCACTCTAACTCGGGAATCCCACTGCACCAGGCCTCCGCTGCATACATAGCTGTGGGTGTAACAATGGTGTCAAATAGGTCACACTTACTCGGGGCATCCCGAATGTGCTTCCTAAAACAGAAACGCTCGAGGCTAACCAACGAGGCATGACCCTTACATAGTCTAGCTATAGCGGCATGTCTCATACTGAAAGCATGACCAGTGAAGGAAACCCCCAAATAAGTATAAGAGGATACCACATCAAGTGGATGTCCCCCTAGAGTGAACACCTGTCGCTGCATAAAGGACCTGGAGGTATTAAAGATCATGATATGGGTTTTCCTAGTATGCACAGTCAAATCAAATAAGTCTCCAAAGACCTGTAATGTATCCAAATGTCGCTACAGCCTCGCACCAGAAGAAGAAAGCAATGCCACGTCATCAACATAAAGTAGAATGGAAATGAGTATATCACCAAGCCTGCAGCCAATACCACCATCCTGATTGATGGCCCTCTCGAGCTCATCAATGTACAAACCAAAGAGCGTGGGGGAGAGGGAGCAACCTTGCTTCACCCCAATAATACTCCTAACTCTCTCAGAAAGACCCTCCTCCGATCTGAAGCATCCCCAAACCTGCTCATATAGTGCCATGACCGCCAATATGGTATCAGTGGAGAAATCAAGATCCCTCAACCTCTGGATGAGCATATGACGCGGGACCGAGTCAAATGCTTTTCGAAAATCCACAAAACAACAATAGACTCTTATGTCTGGACCTGGCCTCCTCAATGATAGCTTAAAGTGTGAACACATGATCAGTGGTGGAGTGCTGTGTCTTGAAGCCGGCCTGCCCTAAAGCATGTAGTAGACGTGTCTCTGCCTCACAACTGATCGATGTTTGAAGGACAGTGCCATAAAGTTTAGCCACAATGTGCCCAATCATAATGGTACGATAGTTTTTGGGTTTCATGGGATCACCACTCTTATGAATGGGGTGGATGATATTAGTACACCAAGTGAGGGGAAATCCAGAAATGACGGCTTGATTAAGGAGTGAGGCTAAAATAGGTGAGAGTATATCAGAAGCATGGATCAGCAGTTGGGCCTCTAGGTCTTCTATATCATGAGCACGATGGGTCTTCATTTTCTCAATGGCAAGAGAAACCATAGTCGGGGTGAAAAAGGAGGTGGAAGGACGAGGAGATATGACAATCGGGTCAGTAGGAAAAGTATAGAATAAAGTGGCATATTCAGTCCAACAACATAAGTCTTTCAGCAAAGGAGGTGGAGCGCGAGGGATAAACTCACGCCAGAAAGCACCAGATGAGGAGCTATATAGAAGATCTACCAGGTGTTTCCCTTCAGAAGTGTCATAAATACGTTTTTTATAGCGGCAAGTATATCTATATAGGCGTTTGAGCTGGCAAAGATGGGGAGATGGTAACGGAGAGTTAATTTACGAATGGAGTTGCTTGCAAACATCATCATACCAAGGTTGATGAGGATGACGGGATTTCAGGCACTTGGATCTTTTACGATGTTTCGATAGGAAGGCCATAGAGGCAGCAATATGAAGAGCTGTGGTGAGGAACGATGCTTGGGAGTGGAGTGGACTATGGTAAGGAAAATCTCGGAGTAGGAAAGAGAGAGCATCTTGGTAAAGGTGTGTGTAGGCGTTATTAAATGTATACTTAGAGGCGCGATCCATAGGAGAGGGATTAGATGGGGAGTGATCAGGTGCTAAGCCCAGATTAATGGAAAGAAAGGAATGGTCAGATAATGTAGTGGGAGAAACAACAAAGTCAGATAGAAAAGGTATAAGAGATGGAGACCCCATGAAATAATCCACAACACTATGCCCACCACTATGGGGGTGGCAAGTATAATCAGCAGATCTCGGCCAGCAGGATAAGCCATTGAAAATGACAAGCTCATTGGCCTCACCTAGTAAAAGAAAGTGCTCAGCATATGTAGAGACCGGGCCATCATCATCAACAGATATCCTATCAATCCCCATATCCATACTATCCATGGCATGTGTCCTCAAAGGATCATCAGTGATCATATGAAACTCTGTCTGTCTAGAAGAGGTCCTAGCGTTGAAGTCGACTCTGGTGGAAAATAGCAAACTGCCAGATACAAATCCCTATCAAGCCCAAAACTCCGGCCATGAAATCGAAGCCACATATAGCATGCATGCTCATCCTGTCGAGCCAAATCAATGATAGGCTGTATTGAGTCCCTGTATAAGCATGCAACTCCACCGGAACCTTTGCCTCCTACAGATCTAGTCTCTGATCAAAAAGCCGAAAACCATCTGAATCCATGAAACTCTGGTAGCCCTTGAAACTCACTCTCATGAGTCTCAGTGAAAAGAAGGATGTCCCCCTGTGTTATGAAGTCTACTAAATCTCCTGCAGCTGCTGAAGAATGGATGCCATTACAATTCCATAGATCAATACGTAGATGATGTGGGTGATGTGGATGGGGATGGGGTCTCAGGCTGCTCCTACGCCCGAGAGCCCCAACTTCCTAGGCACTAGAGGTAGATGGACTACGATCCAAGTATCGAACCTGACCATCCCGATAAATAGCAAAACGTCCCAATGCTTTAGCCTCCTGAAAGACTTTTTTACGTTCATGAACCTGGATAAAAGTAAGATCCTCATCCAAGAAATGTGTGCCTCTTAATTTAGACTTGAGTCTCAATACTTTGGTTCTTTCTTCTTTTGTTTTGAAACGAATAATGAGAGTTGAATTGTCTTTTTTGGTACGCCAAGCATTATCCAATCCATTTGTATTGAAACTCAAAGTGGTATTTAAGAAGGATGTTGCTTCTTTCACAGCATCATGAGTGTCAAGAACACCTCGAACTCGAACATTGAGAGCTTTAGAATCACGTAATTTTTCTTCAGAGATGGTAGCTGAGATAACAGTAGACATATGAGCGGTATTACCTTCTTCTTTATGGAATAAGGAAGCCCAAGTATTTGTAGCCTCCTTATGTTCACTCAAGTGACGTTCTAGCTCATCGATTTTGCTTGTCATTGGGGATGGCGTTCCTTCCAATATCTGGATTTTCTGTTTGAGAGCCATATTGTCCTGGAGCAACATGGACATAGTCAGCTTAAGCTGTTGTATTTCAGATCGTAGCGCATCCACCTCCGCTTTTAGGTAGGCTTCAAATGCTTTCCTTGGTCTATAGATGTCGTCTCTTGTAAGGAGCATTTTTGGTAGAGCATGATAGGTAGGCAACAGACGACGAAGGAACCGAAGGGATGAATGTCCCCCCAACGATGGAGTCAACTGCAGCAGTAATGGAGGCATCCCTAGCAGCACTGGAGCTATTTTCATCATCGTTGGAGTCGGGTGGAAGCAAAGACATCGCTGGAGGTAGGAGCATTGCCAAGGACAGTGTTAAAACCAACGGTGAGGACATTCGTGTTGGCAGCAGCTGTATTGTCCACGATGTGGGGGCTGGCGACAGATGTGCTAGCGATGGAGATGCCAGAAACAACGTTGGAGGTAGATTACTGAGCGATGGAAGCAGGGTCTGAAGCAGCGATGGAGGCGCTGGAGGCAGGTTCGCTGGAGGCAGGGTTTGAAGCAGCGGTGCCCAACTCAGGTGTGCGGGCGATGGAGACAGGTGAAGTGCCAGAATCGTTGGAGCGAGGTGGGGAGCGTGGAGAGATAGCTCCCCCACTCTTACGTGGAGCTGTATCGAGGGAGAGATGGAGGAACTAGGTGGCCATCACCGCGAGATGGAGGAGTCGCGAGAGAGAGGGAGAGAGAAGAAGAAGAAGAAGAAGCTTTATTAATGTCTTTTCCATGCCAAAAGGCATATAAGACTAAGGAAATACATGTCAAGTATGTGGTAACCATGGAGCGTGTAAACGCCTCCAAAAACTGTAATAAAGAAAAAAAAGGAAACATCTAGTACAAGTTAAGATAACTACATAAATGATAATCTCTGGGCATGGTAGTCAAATGTGTCCATGTCAAGATGCCAGGTCTGTACTGGCGCTGTAGAAGGATGTAATGAGAGCTGTAGCATGAGGAAGTGCAGGAGCCCGCTGACGTCGCCTGTGAACAGGAGCATGTATAGTGTGTCTCTGTGTAAGAGGTCTGGTAGGGCGTGTAACTCTCGTGACCGCCTGAGGCTGGGTGATGCGTCGTCTCTGCATCCTAGGTCTGGGAATGTCGTCGCAATCACTGTCAGTCATGTCTGCATCAGAGCGTGATCTCCGGCGAGAGAAGAAGGATGTAATCTGAGACTGTGAGTCTGGATAGGTGTGTTGAGCTGTCTGACATAGGTCCTTACGCAGGAGGGACATCTCACGTATCATAAGTGCCACACATCTAGGGTCCTCATATGAGATGAGGGATCGTAATGTAACTAGTGTCTGACGAAAAAGGCAATGATATCGTCCTCTAATCTCATAGTAAGCTGGACATGTGAAAAGGAAATGCTCCTCTGTCTCAACCATAGATAATGAGCATAACTGACAAAAACGCTCCTCACGTGGGGTACCCTGGAAGCGTCCAATCTCAATCGCCAACTGGTGTGAGGACACTCGGAACTGGCTCAGAATAAATCGGAGCCCATGAGATAGCCCTGAGGTGAGATAGTGTGGTAAAACTGGAAATCCAACTGTGTCTAGCTCCAGAAAGTGTGTCCTGTAATAGTCGGGTTTGACCCCGAGCTATCCCTGCCATGTCCGGCTCAGGTATGCTCTATAGAGAAAGCGTCAGATATACTCATGGGTGCCCGATGGAAGGTCTGTGATAGAAATCCCAAGTGTATCCAGTATCTGGGAGGCCTGAGAAAACCATGATAGTCGATGCCCCTGATCATAAAGGTCTCGCGAGGAGGCAAGTGCCGTCTGTGTGTATCTCTGCTCATTTGTGGGTAACGTCATAATACGCTGAATATGTAGAATAAGCTGAAAGACGGCGGATAGCTGAATGGGAGGGACCGCGAACTCTGTCAGGATAATCTGATGTGGGACAGATGGCTTAGCCCGTATCATACGAGATAGCATGAGAACCTGCAGTCATGAAATACTGGCCCAATCCGAAGATGTAAGACCTGCACACCATACCTCTGCTGCATATAGGGCTGTGGGAGTAACGAGAGTATCAAAAAGCTGACATTTACTCGAGGCATCCCGAATAAACCGTCTGAAACAGAAGCGCTCTAACTGGACAAGGGAGGCGTGACTCTTACCAAGTCTGGCGGAGGCTGCCTGTCGCATGCCAAAGATAGGACCTGTAAAAAGCACGCCAAGGTAAGTGTAAGAAGATACGACCTCCAAGGGTTGCCTATCAAAGATGAGTTCCTGGCGCTGCATAAAAGCTCTCGATGTGTTGAAAACCATAACTTTGGTTTTCAATATGTTAACCCCCAATCCCCATCTACTGCAGAAGGCATGAAGGCTGTCCAGCTGTCGCTGTAATCCCTCTCTGGAAGAAGATAGGAGGACCATGTCATCTGCATATAAAAGTATAGCAATCAAGATGCTCCCAAGCCTGCAACCTGTGCCACCGCATCCCTCAATAACTCTCTCAAGCTCGTCAATATATAGTCCAAACAGGGTTGGGGATAGAGAACAACCCTGTTTCACGCCAATAGTGCTCCAGATGTGGTTTGAGATGCCGGTATCACTCCGAAAACATCCAAGGACTCTCTCATATAGTGCCATCATTGCTAAGATCATGTCAGTAGAAAAACCAAGATCACGTAGACGCTGAATGAGAAGGGATCGTGGAATAGAGTCGAAGGCTTTCCTGAAGTCAACAAAACAACAGGAGACCCGTTCTCTTCTGTGTCTAGCCTCCTCAATAATGGCCCGAAGGGTGAAGATATGATCTGTGGTGGAGTAGTGTGCTCTGAAACCTGCCTGGCCCAATGCATGTAATCTCCTAGACTCTGCCTCAGAACTGACTGTTGACTGTAGGATGGTGCCATATAACTTAGCAATGATGTGTCCAATCATAATGGTGCGATAGTTTCCAGGGTCCATGGGGTCACCAGTTTCATGAATGGGGTGGATGATGTTGGTGCACCAGGAGGAAGGGAAGCCGGAGACAACTGCTTGATTAAGCAAAGTGGCTAGGATCGGTGAAAGTATATCTGCAGCATGGATTAATAGTTCGGATTCAAGGTCGTCAATGTCACGGGTGCGACAAGTTTTCAGTTTTGTGATGGCGGTCAAGACCATGTCCCGGGTGAAGAAAGTGAAAGTAGTCGGTCGGGGAGAAATGGAGATGGGTGTGTCCGTGGGTACAGTATATAAGGTAGTGGCATATGCAGTCCAGGTATGGAGGTCAGTGAGGGGAGGAGGTGGGGCACGGGGGATGAATTCTCTCCAGAAGGCACCAGATGAGGAACTACAAAGGGAATGGACTAAGTTTTTCCCTTTTTGAGTTTCATACGTCCGTTTCTTCCGTCGGAGGGCATAATGGAAAGATCGACGAGTTGCAGGAAGAAGGTGTGTATTATGCAATCTAGCTTGGGTAACTTGGAGATGGAGGATACGACACTCGGCGTCAAACCAGGGAGGTCGGATAGGGTGTGACGGAGTGGGTGGGCGTCGATGTGGTTTGGAGGGAAAGGAAAATGCTGCAGCGGTATGTAGTGACGTGGTAAGGAAGATAGCTTGTGTCTCCAACGACGTGTGGTGGGGAAAATGACAAAGAGATGAACTGACGGCGTCCTGGTATGTCTTGATGTGAGAGCGATCAAAGGTGTATTTGGGTGCACGAGAGATGGGTGGAATAATGGGTGGTTGGGAAGTCGGGATGGAGCCCATACTGAAAGATAGGAAGGAGTGATCGGAAAGGGTAGTGGGAAGAATGTGGAAATCAGATATAAGTGGGATAAAAGTTGGTGACCCCATGAGATAGTCGACAACACTGTGTCCTTCGCTATGTGGATGGCAAGTGAATTTGCTAGAATGTGGCCAGCAAGCAAAGCCATTGTAAATGGCCAACTCGTGAGCCTCACCCATCTGTAGAAGGTACTCTCCATAACTCGTGATAGTGCCCATCATATCCTAACCCCGATCTGTAAATCTGACAATGTCAGCGGAGAGATCAGTATAAGGAGACATGTCAAGTATGACAGAGAGAGAGAGAGAGAGAGAGAGAGAGAGAGAGAGAGAGAGAGAGAGAGAGAGAGAGAGAGAGAGAGAGGTATGTGAAAACCATGGGAGCGTATATAAACGTCTCCAAGAAAAACTATGCATAAAAGAGAAATGAGTAATATAACTGTAAACTACAAACTGCCAACTGTCCATAAGTGGGAGCAAGAATAGCTGCCAGGAGTAGAGTAGAGTAGTATCAGATAGTGTCAGATAGTGCTGCTGCTGAAAAAAGAAGAGAGAGAGAGAGAGAGAGAGAGAGAGAGAGAGAGAGAGAGAGAGCTTTACTAACGTCTTTTCCATGCCAAAAGGTATATAAGACAGATATGTACATATCAAGTATGTGGACCACATGGGAGCGTACGAAAAACGTTCCGAAAGTGAAAGAAAAGCATATAATATAAATCTAAATACAATTACCAGTGTTAACTAAACCAAAAAGGTATAAAGCAAAAAATAGCTATGTATAATGGAAGCAAGCCGCAGATCATGTCCTGGAGGTGATGATGATACTGCTACCACTGTTGTTGCTACTACTGAAGAAAGATGTAATACAAGCTGCAGTGGGGAATGAAGAGACACGAAGCTGACCAAATATGAATCTGAGACCATGTAATAACCCAGAGTGTAGGTAATGTGGTAGAAGTGGGGACCCTGATACATCAGTCTCCAGAAAGTGAAGATGATAAAAGTCAGGTTTGACACCCAACTGACCATGCCAGGCTCGATCAAGGTAAGCTCTATAGATGAATCGTCTGATGTAATCATGGCTACCAGAAGGAAGTGTAGTGATAGTGATACCGAGTGTGCCAAGAAGTCTGGAGGCTTGGGAGAACCAAGCCAAATGGTAGCCCTGACTGTGAAGGCGCTGAGATGAAATGAGAGCAGCCTGAGTATATCTCTGCTCAAAAGACTGGAACGCACTGACGTGCTGTATATATGTGATGAGATGGAGTAGGGCATCAAGGTACATAGGCGGAACCGCAAACTCAACAATGATGATCTAGTGTGGAACTGAAGGCTTAGCCCGAATCATGCGTGAAAGCATAGTGATCTGTAATCGCGAGATACTGGCCCAGTCAGATGAAGTAAAACCAGTGCACCATGCAACTGAAGCATATAGGGCTGTAGGAGAAACAATGGTGTCAAAAAGCCGACACTTACTCGAGGCTTCTTGAATAGACTTACGGAAGGAAAATCTCTCCATTTGGGCAAGGGAAGCATGGCCTTTCTTAAGCCTACTAGAAGCTGCCTGTCTCATACTACATATAGGACCAGTAAAACGTGTGCCTAAGTAAGTGCATTCACATAGTTCCTCTTGCTTAAGCAAGACCAAACCCTTTGAAACCTTTATCCATAAGCCAACAAGGTAAAATATAGCTGAGAAGTAAAATACAGTACAATAAAGCACCATAAAGCAAGACTTATTTCAAGACATCCAGCTGGTACCTGCCACCATCCCACAACACAAAACCACACGAGTTAGTATGTGAGGAAGACAGGTGTCAATGCTGAATGTCAGTTGTTATCCATGTACAAAATAAGCATTGCTACTTAACAACTTAGTTAGAATAAAAAAATCCTTAGTCCAATCTTCCCATTCACTTTAGCGATAGACTAAGCCGTCATATTACCATATCAGGGCGAAAGCCATGCTGATCAGTGTAACTGGCGTTAGTCCATATCAATTACCAATCTTTAATATATATATATCAAATCAACGATAGGACGCTTGCTAAACATGTGCAAATCGTTTTCCCGAAAAGATTTTTGGGTTGAGCAAGAACACACGTACAACGATATTAGGGCAAATCCATGCCATACTAACCCGTGGACCCATGAATGGGTCGTGTAATGGTGTCAAAACCCTTGAGTATATCCAGCTTCTATAGTCTCAATATATATGTTAGGGCAATTCCATGTCATTCTAACATTAGAGATTGTCACGACCCTTGCGCAAATCCATTCGTTCCAAAAGTATTTTAAGCCAATAACGAGTACAATTACATGTCTTGGGTTAGGTCGATAATAGTTGTTTGAAACCTACCGTGTAAGCAATAAGAAAGCTACGTTAATACCAAAGCAAACTTATAGAGTTGACGAAAACATTGTTTTTATAATGTATTTGATTAGTCGAGGTGGTGATATTCTTTGCTAGTATTGATATAGCTCATACCTGAATAGAGGTGAAAGCGTTATCCTGTAAAGATGCCATGATGTATTTGCTACTATCGATTCTTCATGCATTGCCACAACAATACTTTATTGATGAGTTAAAATCATTAAAACATCTGCAGAATGTCATCAATCAAAGCCAATACTATCTATCATGGTATGATAGGAAACAATGATTTCTTTGTTTGTTCTATAGGAGCATAAGGTAGAGGTGTAGTACCCGTGATTGGTATATGTTTCAATCCTAACGAATGATAAGAGTTAATTCTCGGTAGTGTAGACTGCAAGAACCTATCATAACAGAGTTACATTCCACTTTATGCGTTTATAGCTATCATTCAGCTAAGCGATAGTTTCAAAAAAAAAGATAAAGATGTCAGCAATCGCCGATCTATTAAACGTAGGGTGAGCATAAACCGATTCACATAACCATTAAATTGCAATAGCAGCGATCAGTAGGAGCAAAATTACAGGTAGCTGTCAGCCGCATGCTACTGCAAAAAAATGCCTCATAAACTGGAATGGATTGTTTAAACCAAAGTGTCCGTGGTGCAGACATTAAGCTATCAATATTAAGCAATAAATGTGTATGCTGTTCCCACATTATATTTCTCTGACCATCGCTGGTTTTCCAGCGCACTACAGCATTCATACTTGTGAACTACTCAATCCACAATATGTAAATTTAGCAATCCTTCAAGCGATAATCATAAGCGGGCTACCATCGCTGATTTTCAGTGCTGCCTTCGCTGGTATTCAGCGCACTATATCAAGTCTACTTGTGCATGTGGTATACGTGGAGTTGTAAATCCAACGATCAGTCATCAGCACCCATCGCTGGCCATCAATCACATTAATACAAAGCAGAAACTTGTGCAAACCAAGTTATGTAAGGTTGTATGCAAGAAAATTTTTGTGCTGGTTGTCCGTGCACCCACTCACATAGTTGCTCATAATCTGAAATGTATAACCAAAAGTGAAATGATGAAAACTGTAAATAGATTCATACCTGCAAGAGTGCCTGAGCAATGCGATCGATTTTGTTGTAGATGGGCGCTGTCAAGCATTCATGAGCACTTTGAAAGCATAGGGAGAAAGAAGAAGAGGAGAATAGAGGAGAGGTGGAGAAATCTCAAAGAATGGCAGTGTATAAATAGCTAAAACGTAAGCTCACCATGAAATTTCATAGAATTGCCTTGTGTATGAAGCAAATCATAATAACCGTAGGATGAGACAAGGGTAAACTGTGACCGTTCGGTGAAGAGACTTTTTCAAAAAAATTCTTGCTAGAAAGATTAGACCATTTAGGGGTGTGCCTTTCAAAGGTATATTACCAAACATTTAGACAATTTAAAGCAAGAGGGGGTGATATGAAATTAGATACTATCCATGAGAGAGAGAGAGAGAGAGAGAGAGAGAGAGAGAGAGAGAGAGAGAGAGAGAGAGAGCTTATTAACGTGTTTTCCGTGCCAAAAGGCATATAAGACGAACCAATACATCACATAAGATGGCAACCAGACGGATCAATGTCGTCAAAGCAACAAAATTAAAACCAAATCTAACTAAGAAGAGATTTTATAACCAGGATTGTATGCTACTAGACCAGTTTACAAGTCAACTGGATATTTCTTCATTTCTCTAACTCTGATTCGATCTCAAACTCTTGTTGATGAGGGAAATGAACAATTGTTGATGAGGGATTCAGACTAGACTATGTAGATGATCCTGAAGACAACGTGAAGAAGAATAATTGGTAGTTTGAGAGTGAAGGTAGCATTGTTATATCATCTTTTAACCTCTGGCTTCGAGACTATCAATATAATATCTCAAATAGGTTCTGAATTTCGATATATTGCACAATGCTTTCAGTTGGGCATGTGAATTGCAGCTCATGCACATGGTGGAATTCACTAAGGGTGATGCATTAAAAACCCAGCATCCAGAATATCGATTAAACGGCATCACAGGGTATTGACATAGTATTCTTTAGACTACCATCTCATTGTTGGTGGAAATTGTGCAACATTTAGCCGTTCTTTGGTCAGCCATTGCAAAAACAATTGTTTAGTCATGGTTGGCCAAAAGGAAAGTTGGTGTGCTCAATCACTGGAGGAGACAAACTTGTAGAATTTGTTAACTAGAAGTTGGTTTCTTGGTTCCACAGAAGGTAATTTAGCCGTAGAAACTTCTTACTGCTATTGTATATAAAATACAACTGAACTTATGTACAGAAATCGTTCATTATGCTTTCGATGCTTTCTAGGTTAGAGTAGAGAGTCAAATTTGTTTCTTTGAATTCGATTTCAGGTAGACAATCTCGGTTGTGTTCACCTTGAAGGCATATTAAAGGTGACAAGTCATTTCAACACCGAAGGTATGCCATTCAGTCCTCTAACTGCTCTTTATATGTTCCAATCATGGAATGTGCTTGCCATGAATTAAAAGTTTACTCTGATGTGATATTGTGACTCGGGAAACTCTGAATGATAGGATACATTGTAATATTATCTGAAGATGGCTCAGAACTTCTTCAAATTTCATTCAGAGTTGTGACGCGCATATTGCAATTTGTGAACAAGGTATGTGGTTTTGATGCATAAAATACTCTTTATGAATGATGTTAAATGGTTTTTATCAATCTAACAAGATGATCTTTATTCTCACTTTCTTTTGTCTTTTTTACCTGATAGCCTTGATTACAATCTCAAATGCCAGCGACATGCAAAATTTAACATTTCTCTACGAATTCATAAACATCATCACACGGACTTCCATTTCTACAGTATTGACTTTAGACTGCTAGTTTTGTATAAATTTGTGCAAACTTTACCTATATCCTTGGGTTAAGCTCAAATTGCAACTATCATATCATTCATGCTGCTTCAATATCTAATTAAGATCATGCTGTATCTAGAGGTCATATTCTAATTAAAATCAGTCATCCCTATGAAAATGATTGTTTGATTGTGATAGCACAAACTTCAAGTAATTATTGGAACAAGAAATCATCTTGCCACTTTCCCAAGTGGTAGCATGCAAGGTGGCTATGATACTGTGCATAAGCCTGATATGTATTGATCTTGTAGATTATATTTTGAAGCTTTATGCACTTATGTTTCAAGTCATGAAATCCGTACATTGACAAGTCTCTACTCTGTTTTGGTGGTCTTGTTACCGTGCTATGGTTGTTCACAACTTCTTTGATGCAGGTGCCAAAGAGATTCTATGTTGGCAGGCATTTGGAAGGCTTGGAGATAGAGATTGTTGATCAGAATGGAGTAGTGGATACTTCAGTAGAAGGCCCAATGAATACGCTTGCCCTCAGCTGGACAAACTCAATAACATGTCCTTTAAGGAGTGGAAGATGTTCTCTGCCTACAATTGAGCTGCCAAAAGTTCCTGGACTATGGAAAGGAGAGGTCTCTCATTCTTTCAATCCAGAGCTTAAGCTAGAATTTCAGGTTGGTTAAAATCTAATTAATTTGCATTTATGAAGTTAAAGATTTCTATTCGTGTTCTAATAACTTATTACCATCAAGTTTACAAGTCTATTCAGAATGGTCGAAATCTAAATCAGGTAATTGGTTTTCTTCTTTATGAAATCTTTTTCTGCATCATCGCACATACCTAGGTGGAGGTCGAGCTAGCTGTCGCCAAGAAACTTGCTGCTCTATCTGAAAGTGAAAGAGAACAGAAGGTGTGGGAAGCACACTGTGGAGAACCATTCAAGCTTCCCTTTATTGCCTTAGATGACCTTGATCAGCTTGCAGTCATCCCTAAGGGAATTGTGAAGCAGGTATATCGAGGAGAGCGACAAAAGTCATAGATGTGTTCTTCTATTAATAGTTCCTTGATGGAGTACTTTTTTTTTTCCTTTTGCCTTCATTACAAATTGTTTCATCCTTTTGTTGCACCTTCATTGTTGGACCATGCAGTTGTCCTTGAGGGTTGAACGCCAAGAAGTGGAATGTGAGTTTGGTGATGTCCACCTTGAGCAGTCAAAAGCGCAAAGAGGTGCTGATGGTATGTTCTATGAAGTGCAATTAACAATGTCTGGGCAAGAGGGTTTATACAAGATTCTTGCTGAATGTCCAAATCCCTTTGCTGAAAGTAAACCAGGCCTCGGTCCCATCAGTTGGATGGTGAATCTATATCCAGGTTTTGTTGTCAAACTCGCCCCTGTAATTTCAAAGGGAGAATGGCTCCCTCATGAGTTGAAAGAAGCTACAGGTGATCCAATAAGCTCCATCTTAGTACCCAGGTGTAGCATGTTTCCTGTTTTGGATGTTTATTTATTAGATTCTTCACAGAACATTTGCTCCTATTACGAAGGTTCTCAGCTTGCACTGGAAATACTAAACTGTGTCCAATGGGTGCCTAAATTTACCAATGTGAGCAATGGCCATGGGACTTTTGGTGCATTTCAGCTAGACTTAGCCATTGGGTCTTATGAATTAAAAGTGACAATCCATACCCTTAATGGATCTGAACCACCTCTTTGTCATGAAGCACAAATCAATTTGCAAGTCACACATGGAAATTATCCTTCAGCACTCAAGTTGCTGACAGATGAGACTATAGTTTTTAACCTTGAAGGAAATAGTAGGCAGTTTCTTCCAGTTATGGAACTTCTGGTTGAGTCAGCAGATGGACTACCACTTAAGAAGGATTTTAGGCCAATTCTAAGATTTATGGACAATGCTGAGTACTACGGTGACCTTGTAGAATTCAGCTCGCTGGATACCCCAGGGGATGGCAAGTGCAACAAAATTTGCTGTGCAGAACCTTTCCAAGAAATGAGTGGCCAACATTCATGTGTTAGAAAAGGCTCCGTGTTCAGCTTTTCTCATGTGCATGCTCCATCACGATCTGATACTTATCCTATGGTATTCTCTCTCTCAGATACAGAGATTTCTTCGGTCTCTCTGACATTGACTGTGAAACATGGGCCACCTGCAAAAGTAGATTTTTTTGAGGAACAACATGGGCATGAGATACATATGCTGAAAGTGAAAGTTGTTGATGCTCATGGTAATCAATGCATTGAAGTCAATGGTGCAAAGCTTCGTGCCGAACTTATCCCTACCAATGGATTTATGGTTGAACAGCAAGACATTGGATCATGTGTTCTATTGAGTACTACTGCGGCAACGGTTGAAAATGGTGAAGCATGCTTTGGGGACGTTCATCTTGGAGAGGGAATGGAGGGCATCTATTGCCTAAGGGTCTTTGAGGAGGACAATTTACTGAACCTGACAGCCGGCTCAGCCCAACTGATTGTTATCAGGGGAAAAACTATGCTTGAGCCCATTAATCGTATAAAAGATCGTTCAGAGGTCCACAATTGTTTTCTCAATCTTATGTTAGCTTGCTTCTAAAATTATAGGGCAGATGATGTTTTATGCACACTATGTAACGAATCCTCAAAGAATGTGTGTCATGTGCTTCTAGTGATCCATGTTTCAGGTTTGTTTTATTTCTAGATTTTGCTTTGCTTTAAACTACTGTATTGAAAGTTTTAGGAGTTCTAACTTTTCTCTGGTATAATTTGGCAGAAACTTGTTCAACTAATACAAATTATTAATAAAGTTAGAAAGGAGATCCAATCTGAGCAGGAGAAGAAGGCCTCTTTAGAATCAAGTGTGACTGCATTGCAAGGTTCGTTCTGGTGCTTACTTCTGAAACTAGGTGGGAGTTCTTGACATTGAATTGTCTTGCTCTGTTGTGATTTGGCTGGCTCAGCTTTATAGTGACACCGTTCAGAAGGTTCAATTTGGGTTTCACTTTTGTTGCCTTAGAAAGTTTTGTTATTGGGTTATGATGCAGAAGAACTAAGGAAAAAAGTGAAGAAACATGATGAAGTTGAAAAAGATCAAAAAGCTTTCTTGGATGATGAGATCTTGGATAGAGAAAGGCATCAAGAGAATCGCTCAGAAGAAGATGTAATTGCAGATTTTAGACGGTTAGCTTCTGGTGGTAATGGAGTTTCACTTGCTTTTTGGGAGGCTAGGCTTTCTAGAAACTTTCTTTCCCCTTCGACTGGAAAACCTGAGGCAGATGATATTATAGGACAAGTTGTTATGCTTGCCCGTGTTGAAGGAGATCCCTTAAATAGGTGTGCAAATTTGACCCCACTTCACTCTTCTTATCTGTGCAAGTTCACTATTATCAGAAAAGGCTTGCATCAAAACTCAATTGTCTAACAAATTTTGATCGTTTACCACTTGACCTTTTCTTCCTGATTTATTCTATTTTGAAATTGGACAAGTTCCTCTGTGTTTGCTTTTGGCTTGTCAGTCTCTAGTGAGCTACCACAGCCAACATCTATAAAATCTAACTCTTTTAACGAACTTCTCGCCCCAAAGCAATGTTGGTTGATTTATGGGATAAGTTTGCTTAAGCTGTTGAAGCATGGATAGATGGGAAGTAAATTTGGAATGTGGCTAGGTTGGACTGTCTCGTCATATCTCCCTATCGTGCACATCTTCTGGGGCAAATAGAAATCCAAATTGGCACATGATTGTAGGTGATTGCCAAGAGGCTCATGTTCTTTTCAGCCACATGGTTGAGGAATGGCAACATGTTGTAGCAAACTAGAGACAGAAAATGGACACATTTGGTGCTCCTTTTTCCGAACATAGGAAGGGATCCTTCTGTGTTTCTGTTGATAGGGGAGGTCTCAATTGAATACTGCATAGCACTTTTGACATTCCTATGATCCATGTATTTGGTGCCCCTTTTGCCTAACGTAGGAAGGGATTCTACTGTGTTTGTTTTAATGATTGAATACTGCATAGCACTTTTTCAATTCCTACGATACATGTACGTATACTGAGGGTTGCTCAATATCTCTCAGAAGTTTGATGATTAGCAAAGTGTGCACCAATAAATTTGAGCCATTGCCTTCCGTGGACAGTTACCTTATTGTAGCCATTGCTTCACGTCAGAATACAAGTTCCTGCCAACTCTTCATTTACATGTAATGATAATAGTCTTGCTGGTAAGTTCTTTGAAGCGTAGAGGTACCTTTTTGTAGCCATTGTGTTGCAACAGAATACAAGTTCCTGCCATTTACTAATCTCCATTGGCCTCCTGAGTGACAAGCTCTGAATGTGAGTGGCATTTGCTGTGATTGAGTATCTTTGTATTGCTTTCATGTATGACATGCACTGCAGTTGTAGTGTCTTCAGATGACTTTCATGAATGTTTTTCCCTGTCCATCTTATCACTCCAATATTTCTAGTGAGAGCTTCTTTATAGATTTTATGAGCTTATGGAGAAATATAGCTAATTGATCTTGTCAAACCTGCTGGATGCATGGTCTTGCATCAATTTTCACATTTTGAGCACCTTAAAGGTTAAAGCATCTCATAAAAGTAGCAAAATTTATGGCTGCTGTGCAGAATATTATCCGAATATATTGGACTAAGCACCTTATTACTGATAGTCTGCAAATCACAGCAAGGCATCCAGGCCCTGGAAGCTTACGACAGTAATGGCGATGTAGATGAAACAAAGGGCTTGTATGGGTTTGCCCATAGTCGTGGCTACAAAATTTCGGGACGATACCAGGCAATCTGTTTGTCAGATATCAAGTAAGAACTGAAGCTACAACCTGCATTGCTGCCAGACGTTGTATGTACATTGCTGTAAGTGCTAGAATGCGTTGTTTTCCAGTGTCCTTTTCTTGGAGACCATCTATTTGATGAAGATTCATCTCATGATATGCAATTGCAGACATTGGTGTTTGTTTCAAATACATAAAGTGCTTACAGCTATTTTTCCCTTTTGGGTTCTCGATTTTTATTTCATTCTTTATCAACCTTGCCAACACTTCTTTGCAAATCCTATATCCATTCAGTTCTTTTGAGCAATGCTGCAGCATCCAATATGGACTCAGCAAGAAGTGTGCTGTGAACTGTTCTAGAAGGGATCAAAAGCCTTGTAAAAATATTGGAGGACAATATAAATGTTCATATCTATGATAAGCTCTATCTAGACACTAGATTGTTGAGCTGTTTGCATTGTCCTTGCCTTACATACTTTAGAAAGCTCTGCTATGGCAAGTGAGAATTCTAGGACTTCAAAGTTCAATTGCTTGTAGGACCTTAGATTTGGCATAATGGAAGTAGATCTGGCCTAGTGGAAATCATGGACAAATCTGAACTGCAAATTTTTTGGCTTAATAAATGTTGTTAATTTTCTAAATCTGATCTATGCTCATGGTAACACTAGAGCAAATACCAAGTTCCAACAGACTGCTCTCCTGGTAATTGTCTGCCAAACAAACTGTGGTTTAATTTCCATTGTCATTTATCTTTCCAATGCATTTGCAAGATGCCTAATGTTTTGCTCGTCTGTCATACAGGCCATATAGGCATCCTGATGGGCAAGATCCCGTTGACCTTCAACATTGTCAGAATCTATTGAGAATACCTCCTCCAGTTACTTCAAGTGGAAGGCATCTGACAGGTTTTCTTGGTTATGCCGTTAATTTGTTGCATTTGAAAGAGGAACATCTCAGTATCAGCATCAAAGGTCGTTGTGTAGGCCTACGCGAGACCCTTTTTTTCTCGCTATTCTCAACCTTGCAAGTCTATGATTCTCGGAAAAACATGTACCTTGCCAAAGACAGCTGCAAAAGATTCCATGGCGGTGCAGTATCTCTTGATGGTAGCATTATTCGAAGCAATCTCCGACAAGAACTCGGCAAACACAGGTGTGCTGACTGTATTGTGAATCAGGTAGCTTCTTGAAGGGTTATTATGATGTTATGGAATAACATTGTAAACTTAACTAGAAAGAAGATTCCACCTTCACGAAAATTTTACTTACTAGCACCAGTACTGTTGCTAGTAAGTAAAATAGTTGCCATGAAATTGTCTGTAGAAACCACCTCTGAGAGGACGATGAGCGTCCAATGTGTGTCCTAGTTGCAGTAACTGATGGTGTTGTTGTTTGTAGGAACCATGTTCCAGTACGTTTCCCTTTAGTCCCATTTGAGGAGAGGATCAAATTAAGCCTCTTACCGCCAACATGCCATGCTTTTCAAAGAAGCAAGTTGAAGCGGGAATTGACTGGGAATGTTGACACTCTGCACACGCAAATATCATGTGAGCTGGCTGATATTGAGAAAATAAACAGCAATATAGCTGATCTCAGTAACAATGTCCAGATTCTTGAAGTTCAGATACAAAATATTCAAAATAAAGTTGGAGAACTGAAAGCTGAAGTACTGAATTACAAGAAGGCACATGATTCTGTTTTTTTGGATAAGCACGATGATGATGATCGTCTTCGTGTCTTGATGATGTGAGATAAAATGTAAGTCCATTCATGGTTTCATATATGTTGCATCTTGAATATTGCACCATATATGAAACCATGAATGATTATGAATGATAGTTTCCATGTTGTATAGAGGTTGCCTTGTGGCATTTCCTTTGTGTCTTTGCTATTTGTTTGTAAATTGTGTAATAGAAAAAAATCATCACATGAACAGTATTTTCACATGTTGGTTGCTGATTTCACATAGATGTTGCTCGTTTGAGCAATATTTTCTTCCAGTTAAATGCATACCATGGCTATCTGCAATTGATGCACTGGTGATCTTCCAATGCATGTGAATACACGGGGCTAGTTGGGGCTTTTTCTTGGAATCTTGTTGCAATCGGACACTCCAATATTTGGATAAGTATATGTTGTCAATATTCTCAGAGGAAGTGTCTTCATCCAATCCAAACAGATGGTTTCGACTAAAGGAGCTTGCACATACAAATTGTTTTTCTTTTATAGCCAACATATTATGCACGAATTATGTTTACGTATGTTATTCTGAAACCTCACATAATAACCTGTTTACTTCAACTTTTTACTCTGCTTTTTGCAATGTATTGGTGACTACTGTCAAGTAACATCCGGCTAGATCGGTTTGTCCTGTTTTTCATGTTTTCTAAATGCATGACATTTGCTGAAAAGGGGGAATATGTACTCTGATAATCTTCAGAAGAATGTTTGAAGCAACTATTTACAGCCTAAATGCATGAATAAACTATGAAGTAACCAAGACAGCAAATGTCCACATACTTGAAATATTATCTTCCAAGATGTGAGGTAGATTGATATATGAATTGGCACTGAACTTTATCTATAGAGTGTCAAATTAAAAGTAACTCTTACACATTTTTATGCATTCTATTAAAGTAAGAGGATGAAAAGCCCTCCTAGCAACTATGATATCGCCAACACACAAGATAATTATGAATTTGTGAAGTTATAGGAGACTAAGCAATCTGCTCAATACAAACAGTTCAGAATCCTTTTTGATAAATGTCAAGCTTATTGTGTCATTATAGTCCATGTTCTAAAGGTAGAAAACTCACCATTATAGGAGATCTGATCTTTGACCCAATGAGAAATGATTTTGACAAAGATAAAATTATAGCTGAATAAGAGGTGTAGTGGTGAATTTGATCATTTATAGTTGAATTTTGAGATTTTTTGAAAATTTTAAATTTTTTCATATTTGTAACATTTAATTGTAAAGGTTTGGGTACATTCCTCTTTGAACCAAAATTTTGAATAAGAGGTGTAGTGGTGAATTTGGTCATTTATAATTGAATTTTGAGGTTTTTTGAAAATTTTAAATTTTTTCATATTTGTAACATTTTAATTGTAAAGGTTTGGGTACATTCCTCTTTGAACCAAAATTTTACTTCTAATGTGAAAGATCTAATCAAAGTTTGTAGCCCACATTTTGGTCTATCAACACCAAGGTGTCTTATCAATCATGATGTTCTTTTCAACAAATGAGACAAAACCAAACCAAACCTTTAACAATGCCCCCCTCTTGCAAGAAATCATACAATCCAAATGGGTTTTCCACATGAGAGAAATCCAAAAAATCCTGCATGGGCTTAGAAGTCATATACATAGTGTGACATACATTAATCAAACATCCATATTATTGGCCTACCAAAATGTGTCTACTTGTAGCCAAAGAAACCAATTAAACATGCACCAAACAATTCAGACGGCGATGATTTTGGCAAAATTTGATTTCAACCTTAGTTATCAATATCGTTAATATGCTTATATCATGTGTACATCAATGGTCTATATCATTTGTTTAAAAAAATAGAGATGTAATTATAAAAGAATAAACTTGAACAAACTAAGCGGGTTTTTTTTTTTAAATTTGCTAAATGAAACAAATTAGAAAGTCAATTCTAAAATCAAATGTATTATTAGTTCACTAAATCCAATCATATCTGTGTTGAAGTTTTAGAGTTACAAACTTGGTTATCTTGAAGTCGTCTTTTTTTCTTTTTCTTTTTTTTGAAGTGTGCAAAACCACACTACTAGTAAGGTGGCTAGTAAAGTTCACAAACTTGTGGGTCATAAATCTACAGGGCCATTGAACCGACTATTTTAAGCTCACAAAACAACCATTACAAAAAAAAATTCAGCTTTTATATCCAAATAGTCATCCATATATGTTACTATAATCCATGATAAACTTCACAATAATGTTGCAGCCAAAGTGAAAATAGACGTTAGGTTATCACCATCTAATACATGTTTATGCAAGTTTGTTTTGAGCAATAATCAAATAATGGCATTTGAATAAATTATCATTTATTTGTAAACGTTATCCTAGCTCATTAACTATTTTTTCTTCTTTCAACAAATAGCAATCAAAATAAAAACCAACATTGTGTTGTCAACATCAATTGTATATACATATACGAGGCTGCTCATTAAAAAAAGAAGTTGGTATATTCTAAACAAAATAGGTTTTTGCTACCAAAACGTTATCACAAAGTCAGTAGGGATTTGAGCGTAAGCAATGCATCCAAACACTCGAATATATTTGAATGATGGTTTCGATTTTGTCCATACCTCATGAGGTGTTTTGTCGTTCAGGGCTTTTGTAATGGATCGATTCTGTAGATAAGCAGCATTGGTGATAATTCTTTGGAATGGAGGCCGGCTTGCTCTTGGCACTTTCAATAAGTGTCTGATTCTTCCTTTCAGCTACACCATTGGACTGAGGTGAGTAGCTGGTTGTGAACTGTTGGTGCATTTCAATTGCCATTTCATTCGCCTTACAGAACTCCTTGAATTTGGTGGAGATGAATTCTCCCCCTCCATAAGTGCGTAGAGCCTTGATCTTTCTCTGGGTCTGATTTTCAGTAGATGCCTTGAACTGTTTGAAGAATTTGAATGCTTCATATTTGTTCTTCAAGAAGTAGGTGATAGTTCTTCGAGATAAATCATCAATAAAAGTTAGAAAATAGTAAAAAAAATTGCACTCTGATTAATATAAACAATGAGTACAATGGCTTGAAGTAATAACTTTAGGTTGTTGAGCGTGATAACGTTGGCTATAGAAGAACCCTGATTAATGTTAAAGACAACACTTACATAGCTTGATTCAACTAGTATACATTTACAAGTGTCTTCAAAAAATATCTTTGTATATGTACAAAGTGGGTAACCGCCCTTGGGATATTTAGCGGTCCAGCTGTTTTTAGGGTTGATAATAAGTTGGTGACGTTGGTCTGCAGCACTGTTGAAAATTCGAAAAACCTGAAGGTGCCCCTGAATAAAGAAAGCATGTCATTCCTGAAGGTGCCTGTAGAGCGAAGGCAGAAAAATGCAAAAAATCTCGAAGGTGTCTTTAAAGCGAAGGCAGAGAAATACAAAAAACCCGAAGGTGCCTTTGAAACAGATTTTGGTCACATCGTCGCATTTTTTCCGAAGGTGCAAAAAATGTGAGGAAGGCGAAAAAGGCGAAGGTGTCTTAAAAACGTTTAAGGCACAAAAATCCCGAAGTTGCGAAAAAGACGAAAAAGGTGAAGGTGCCTTAAAACTGGTTAAGGCACAAAAATCTCGAAGGTGCGAAAAAGGCGAAGGTGTCTTAAAAACGGTTAAGGCACAAAAATCTCGAAGGGGCAAAAAGGCGAAAAAGACGAAGGTGCCTTAAAACGAAATATTTGAAGGAAAAACGAAGTTTTTGGAAAAATGCAAAGGTCCAAAATATGTTGTCGGCCTTCGGTTGTTTTTAGAATGCTCATTACTTGAACGATTTGTTAAGGCTGAGCATAAGAAATCTAACACTTCCCCTTAATGTGGATCTTGAAAAACTTTGATCTTCAGATTTAACATTCTTTAAATCTAAGATGTTGCTCTTTTGAAAGAGCCTTTGTGAAGTAATCTGCTACCATGTAGTTTGTCCTGCAGAAAACCAATGCTACCTCCTTGCTATGCACTTTCTCTCTAAGGTAATGATACCTAATTTCAATATGTTTGCTTCGAGAATGAAATCTCGGATTGAGAGAGAGCCCTATTGTGCTTTGATTGTCAGGAATAGATTGTTATAGGAAGTGTTTGTGCAAGATTGATGTCTACAAGCAGTTGTCTTAGCCAGATCGTCTCTTTGGTTGCATTTGTGACAGCTATGTATTCGGATACCATTGATGATAATGCAACTGAGGTCTGCTTCCGGTTGTTCCTTCGCCTTGTAATGTATTGTGCAAAAAAGACGAAGGTGCCTTAAAAACGGTGCAATTGAGGTCTGTTTCCAGTTGTTTCTTCGTCTTTTTCGCACCTTCGCCTTGAAAACGGTAGCAGGTGTTGAGAGTTTTCGTTGCTTGGATGTACTTCATCACCTTTGTTATACTCAGTTTGAGGAGACTGTTCCTTTGATCGCTTCATTTCCTCCTTTTTCTACCTCAGTTTGAGGAGACTGTTCCTTTGATAATTTTAGTTGAGGGTCGAGTGGAAAGCTCATGATTCACATCGCAAATCGCGGCGGGTGTTGTAGTGCAGGTGAAGGTAGATATTTTGAAACACTTCGAAATAACGAACCTGGGAGAAGCAAAGTGCTACCTGGGATTGCAAATTGACAAAGATCTTGAAGGTGGAAGATTGTATCTACACCAGTCGAAATACATTCAAAGAATTATTGATGATTTTGACATGGCAGATTGCAAGGGAGTTAACACTCCAATGGTTCTTGGCACATTACTAACAAGTAAAGACTGTTCCAGAGACGACACAAAGTAAGAAAAAATGCTACATAAGTCCCACAGAAGGCTTATCGGTTCCTTGATGTACTTGGCAGACTTAAACTAGTCAGTGTGCATAGACATATTAAAAAGTAATGTTCAGAACAATTACTTGCACATTAATGGTTCTTTCTATGGAAAAGATAATTCTTTGACTTAGTTATGATTTAGAAGAAGATCTAAATGTGGTGTTACTCTGAAATAAGTTTCAGAATATAATAATTTGGCACCTAGACATTTGAGATTTTTGAGTCATTTACAATCGACTTGAGTGATTGGATTACTCTTGGTTATCAGTTAATTAGTTGAATAAGCAGTGTGAAGAAAATTCACCAAGAATTGTTTATATTGATCTATATTGCTTATAAGATACATGATTTGTGAGTCATCAAGATTCATCAATAAAAGTTGTGTGCATATAATATAGGAAATTCTTGATATAGAATATTTCTTGAATGAGAAATATATCCCAAGTTATTGATTGTATCCCAGTGAGCTCATATTGGATGACAGAGTTTAACTAATATCGAGAATAACCACAATTGGAATTTAGCAAAGCTTTGTTGTCTCTAGATTTCGTTCTAGTTGACTGTATGAAGTTTATGTTGTTAAGACGGGGGTTAAAAGGGTTTTGGTATGCCTTATGTTTTTAATTATCTAATTGATCACAAAGTTTGGATAACTCATAATTTAGTTAAGAATCTAGTGGAAGAACATTCTTGGAATTCAGTAATTTTCCTTGGGAAAAAGATTTCAGAATGATTCTTATATTTCTTGAGTGGTATGTTGTACGTATACTCCAGTATCTTTCAATGATTAAGTATGGTTTTGGAATCCTGTAAATTATGATTAACGAATCATAAGATTCTAAATATTTATGATTGATGGGTCATAAATTGATACTTTATTGTCATTAGAACATTATAAGGAAATGTGATGATTCTTAAGATAATGAGTAATTTTTGATCAATTGGAAGAGTCAAGGATTTAGATCAATTATTTGAATCTAAATTTTTTTACTCCAGTACGTACTTGAGATTGTGTGGATCCCACAAGCATTCTCATGATAAATAATTTGTTTACTTATGATGAATTTGCTTACCTTACTTAGTGGATGTAATTCTACTATAGATTGTAGTCAATGAATGTTTGTGTACTGTTTTCAGCCTAAATCTCCGGTTAATTAGGAGACAGCTAAATCTATCAAGATTGTATGATTGCTATTTTCTTGCATGAGATGCTAGGAATAGAGCACTTAACTCAAGAGAGTATTCAGAGTACTCATGATTGAGTTAAAAGTCATTTTTATCTTGATGGATCTCCTAGAGATTCTGGTAGGATGAATGGTTGTACCTTAGTTTTTCTTAAAGTCTAAGTGTATTTGTACCAAGGAGCATTTATGACAGGTCTACAAGAAATTGTGGATAGTCTTGGACTATAATAATTTGTATTTGTTTCTTTAACTTTTGAACATTGATTTCCAATGTAAGGTGATATTTCACCTAGTGGGTCATGTAAATTGAGGTTACATGAAGGTGACATTATTAGATTGGAGAGAATCATACCCAATAGAAAAATTTATCGCTTAGTGTACTTTTAGAAGCATATATAGTACTTTAGAGTAGAGATAAACAATTTGAAAATTGTTCCATCTCTAAGTACTTATTTGATCTTTGAAGTCAGACGAAGGATAATGATTTTTTGGGTAAATGTGAAAGTTGAAGGAATGGTTTGTTAGTTTTTGAGCTTGATCTTCAGGATTGGCCGACTGCTCAAACCTGGCGAGATCAGATCCCAAGGCTCACATTCACAAAGATAAAGGCAAGAAGGAATTCCAAGTTCACTCAAATGCAAATGAGAAAAGAGATTCTTCAATTGATATCAACTGCCTTTTTATAAGTAAGACCCATGTCTTAAGTAGATATGATTATCTTGAAATCTAATTAGTTCCTATTAAAGTTACTTTAGGCTCTATTTGGCTTGCTATCTTTATTTTAAGCAAGTGGAGGAGTCTAAAGAGGAAACTGCCTTCATTCTTAAGGCTAATACTTTCTTTTGACTGCAACAAAGCTTTTATTTTTACAATACATGACAAACTACTCTAAAAAGAGTGCAATGGTGATGTTATTAGCCTTTTAGCCTTGAATTGATATATTATTGGTAGTAATAACTTGTTGGCTTTTCATAGCTAGGGCATAGTGGGTAGGTGATCAAACAATGCTCATTTTTGGTGATAACTTTTTGGTAGCAAGAACCTACTTTGTTTAGGAAGTACAAATTTTTTTTTTTAAATGAGCAGCCTTGATGTTGACAGCATAATGTTGGTTTTATTTTATTGCTATTTTTTGAAAAAAAAAAACATTTAATGAGCTAGAAATAACATTTACACAAATGATAATTTACTCAAATGCCACTATTTGATGATTGTTCAAAACAAACTTGCATATACATGTATTTGATGGTGATAACCTAATGTCTATTTCGCTTTAGTTTCAACATTCTTGTAAAGTTTATCATGGATTAGAGTAACATTTTTAGATGACTATTTGTATGTGTAAAAGCTGAATTTTTTTTGTATTGGTTGTTTTGTGAGCTTAAAATAGTTGGTTCAATGGTCCTACAGATCTATAGCACACAAGTTTGTCAACTTTCCTAGCCACCTTACTAGTAGTCTGATTTTGCACACTTTTAAAAAATAACAGCTTTGAGGTAACCAGGTTTGTGACTCTAAAACTTTAACGCATATATGGTTGGAATTTAGTGAACTAATACAATTGATTCTAGAATCAACTTCCTAATTTGTTTCATTTAGCAAATTAAAAAAAAAAACAACTTAGTTTGTTCAACTTCATTCTTTTTAATTACATCTCTATTTTTTTAATCCAAAAGATATAAAACATTGATTATGTGCACATGATATAAGTAAATTAACGATATTGATAGCTAAGGTTGAGATTAAATTTTGCCAAAATCGTCTTGTGAATTGTTTGTTGCATGTTTGATTGATTTGTTTGGCTACAGGTACACACACTTTGGTAGGCCTATAATATGGATATTTGATTAACATACGTCATACTGTGCACATGACTTCGAAGCCCATATTTTGGATTTTTCGGTTTCTTTCCTATGGAAAACTCGTTTGAATTGTTTTGGTTGGGATTGTACAATTTCTTGCAAGAGGAGGGCATTATTAGGCTTGGTTTGATTGTCTTATTTGTTGAAAAAAACATCATGATCGATAAGACTCCTTGGTGTTGATAGACCAAAATATGGGATACAAACTTTGAATAGATCTTTCACATTAGTAAGTAAAATCTTGGTTCAAAGAGAAGAATGTACCCATAACTTTACGGTTAAAATGTTATGAATATCGAGAAAAAAATATGTTATAAATATGAAAAGGAGTACAAATATTTTCAGAATATCTCAAAATTCAATTATAAATGACCAAAATTGCCACTACACCTATTATTCACCGTCAAACTTTGGAGAATGACTCATGTTAAGAATGCATTGAAAAATGGTCAATTGTCTTGGAATCTAGAAAAGATAACCAACATATATGCTATGAGTTCTCTATGGGAAATGATAAATTCTTTTTTTGAGACAATTTCACGTTAATCTAAAATAGCTCTTTATTGTACTTAAAAGTGACCCTCAAGTGGCCATTTGCAATCTTTGCTTAATGACTTGTGACCCATTTCCAATGCCCCATCGGTTACATGCTTTGTGATATTTACTTGATGTTTTGTTTTTGTCAAAAACGTTCTCATTGGCTCAATGATCAGATCTCCTATAATGGTGAGTTTTCTAGCTTTAGAACATATAATGACACAATAAGATCAAGTCTTCTAACTATAGAACATGGACTACAATGACACAATAAGCATGACATTTATCAAAAGGGCTTTGAAACGTTCTTCTTCATAAGATTGCTTATTTGCCTATCCTTTTCCTAACTTCACAATAAGCATGACATTTATCAAAAGGGCTTTGAAATGTTCTTCTTCAAAAGATTGCTTATTTGCCTATCCTTTTCCTAACTTCACAAATTTTTACTTATCTTTTGTGTTGACTGACGCCTAGTGCTAGGAAAGCTCCTCGTGCAGTTACTTTCATAGAATGCATAAAAATATGTCACAAGTTACTTCTAGTTTGACATTGTTGGGAACATTCAAAAGTGAGCACTACACTTAAGTATAGTAGCTTCCCTGCACTCTCCTCCAATATAAAGTTCAGTGCCAAATAAGATTCATATATCAATCAACCTCGCATCTTGGAAGATCTTATGCGTTTTTAACATTTGAGGCACTTTGAAAAATGCGACACTGTATTTTTACCTGCAATTTTTGACAATGTCGCTTTGAGAGAAAATTGACTGTAGCAAAAAGGCGACAGTGTCGGGTTTTGTAGTGAGAGAAAATTCCTCACACTGTTGTCAAACTCCGTGTATTTTTGCAAACTGTGTAAAAATACTTGTAATTCTGCAGACTGTGTAAAACATGGGAGAATTCTTGTAAACAATTGTTCCACACATTCTTTTGAAGTTTATTAGAGCACACATTTTTTGCATCTACTGTGTATGTGCGGTAGCTTACTGTATGGAATGAAGGTATTACCTCAGTTGACTTTTACGACTTGTGATATTTGACCTAGAAATGCAAAACCTGATAAAACTGAACTTAGTCATCTTATAGGAAAAACATTGTGAAAAATACCTATCTGCATTACATCTAGGATAGTACCCTACATAACAAAAGGACCAGAGAGTATTCCATTTATCATACAGTAAAAATGTCACGTTGAAAAACAAGAAAATAGGACAAACCAATCTAGCCGGATGTTACTTGACCATAGTCACCACAATACATTGCAAAAAGCAGAGTCAAAAGTTGAAGTAAACAGGTTATTCTGTGAGGTTTCAGAATAACATACATGAACATAATTGGCGCATAACATATCAGCTATAAAAGAAACAATTTGCTTCTTTAGTCAAAACCATCTGTTTCTCTGAGAAGCATTGACAACATATACTGTATCCAAATATTGGTCATTAGAGGATACAAACATCTATTAAAATGCAGCTCTTACGTTAGCATTCAGCAATAGAATCATACATTGAAGCTCTTTCCTGGAGTGTGCGATTGCAACAAGACTCCAAGAAGCCCTGACTAACCCCATGTATTAACATGCATTGGAAGATCACCAGTGCATCAATTGTGGATAGCCATGGTATGAGGTGCTAGTAAGTAAAATTTTCATAAAGGTGGAATTTTATTCTAGTTAAGTTTACAATGTTATTCCATAATCTGATGATAACCCTTCAGGAAGCTACCTGATTCTCAAAACAGCCAGCACACCTGTGTTTGTCGAGTTCTTGTCGGAGATTGCTTCGAATAATGCCACCATCAAGAAAAACTGCACCGCCATGGAATCTTTTGCAGCCATCTTTGGCAAGGTACATGGTTTTCCGAGAATCATAGACTTGCAAGGTTGACAATCATAGACTTGCAAGGTTGAGAATAGCGATAAAATAGTGTCACGCATAGGCCTACACAACGACCTTTGATGCTGATACTGAGATGTTCATCTTTCAAATGCAACAAAGTAACGGCATAACCAAGTAAACCTGTCAGATGCCTTCCACTTGAAGTAACTGGACGAGGAATTCTCAATAGATTTTGACAGTGTTGAAGGTCAACGGGATCTTGCCCATCAGGATGCCCGTATGGCCTGTATGACAAACGAGTAAAACATTAGGCATCTTGCAAATGCATTGGAAAGATAAATGACAATGGAAATTAAACCACGGTTTGTTTGGCAAGCAATTATCAAGAGAGCAGTCTGTTGGAGCTTGACATTTGCTCTAGAGTTACCATGAGAGCATAGATCAGATTTAGAAAATTGCCAACATAGATTAAGCCAAAAAAAGATTACATTCTTTTGCAGTTCAAATTTGTCCATGATTTCCACTACTACTTCCATTATGACAAATCTAAGGTCCTGCAAGCAATTGAACTTTGAAGTCCTAGAATTCTTATTTGCCATAGCAGAGCTTTCTAAAGTCTCTAAGGCAAGGACAATGCAAACCGTTCCACAATACATGGAGCTCATCATAGATATGAACATTTATATGCTCCTCCAGTATTTTTACAAGGCTTTCGATCCCTTCTAGAACAGTTCACAGCTCTTCCATGTCTTGAATATAATCGGCTACACACTTCTTGCTGCGTCTATATTGGATGCTGCAGCATTGCTCAAAAGGACTGAATGGATATAGGATTTGCAAACAAGTGTTGGCAAGGTTGATAAAGAATGAAACAAAGAAATTCAGAACCCAAAAGGGGATAACAGCTGTAAGCACCTTATATATTTGAAACAAACACCCATGTCTAGAATTGCCTATCATGAGATCAATCTACATCAAATAGACGGTCTCCAAGAAAAGGACACTGGAAAACAGCACATTCTAGGACATACAACCACAGCAATGTACAACACATGGTTTGGCAGCAAATGCAGGTTGTAGCTTCAGTTCTTACTTGATATGTGACAAACAGATTGCCTGGTATCGTCCAGAAATTTTGCAGCCACGACTATGGGCAAACCCATACAAGCTCTTTGTTTCATCTATATTGCCAGCACTGTCATAAGCTCCCAGGGCCTTGATGTCTTGCTGTGATTTGCAGACTATCAGTAATAATGTGCTTAGTCCAATATATTCGGACAATATCCTGCACGAAGCCACAGAATTTGCGATTTTTTATTATTCTCAAGTTTTTAATCACCTTGAAACATGTTTGTATTTTTGCAAAACTGCAGCTTTTGTCAAACGAATTTCAAAGATATCCTTGAGCAGAATAAGCATTGATCAGAATGTGAAAATTGATGCAACCATGCATCCAGCAGGTTTGGAAGGATCAATTAGCTATATTTCTCAGGCTCTCACTAGAAATATTGGTGTGATAAGATGGGCGGGGAAAAACATTCATGAAAGTTATGTGAAGACACTACAACTACAGTGCGTGTCATACATGAAAGAATACGAAGATACTCAATCACAGCAAATGCCATCCACACTCAGGAGGCAAATGAAGATTAATGAATGGCAGGAACTTGTATTCTGTTGCAACACGATGGCTACAAAAAGGTAACTCGACACTTCAAAGAACTTACATGTATTTTCAACAGTTGGCAGGAACTTGTATTCTGTTGTGATGCAATGGCTACAATAAGGTAACTCTACACTTCAGAGAACTTACCAACAAGATTATTATCATTACATGTAACTTCAACAGTTATACAGTTTTCACTATCAGCAGTAATACTGAGCTTCCGGAAGGCAGTGGCTCAAATTCATCGGTGCACACTTTGCTAATCATCAACCTTCTGAGAAATATTGAGCAACCCTTGGTATACATACATGTATCATAGGAATGGCAAAAGTGCTAATGCAGTTTTCAATTATTAAAACAAACACAGTAGAATCCCTTCCTACGTTAGTCAAAAGGGGCACCAAACACATGGATCATAGGAATGGCGAATGTGCTATGCAGTATTTAATTGAGACGTCCCCTTATCAACAGAAACACAGAAGGATCCCTTCCTATGTTCGGCAAAAGGAGCCCATTTTCTGTCTCTAGCTTGCTACAACATGTTGCCATTCCTAAACCATGTTGCTACAAAGGTCATGAGCCCCTTGGCAATCACCTACAATAATGTGTCAATTTGGATTCCTATTTGCCCCAAAAAATGTGCACGATCGTGAGCTACTTAAGTAGCTATACTGTTATATGAAAATGATGTGCATTAGAAGCATAGATGCAGCGAATCGCTGGCTTCGCGATTCGCGAATCGTGCTTCAGAATCATGTAAAAAAAAACGACTTACCTGATTTCGGGCTTCCTCCTCGCAAACAGAACCCCGCCAGCAGTGGAGGAGAGAGATAGAGAGAGGGAGAATCAGAGAAAGGGAGATTCCTGCTATGTTCATTGGGAATGCCCCAATGTGTTCTCTTTTTTTTTTTTATATGGGATGCAGCTATAGCTAAAGTTGTAAACCTAGGAGTTAATACACCTAAAAGGGACCCTCCACATGACACATGTTCGCACTGATTCGCCACACTGATTGGATTCGCCATCATTGTGTTCATAATACTGATCTTCAAAATCACAGTTAGATTGATCTTCGTATTTGGAGTCACTGTCATCTATGTACTCAAAATCGGAATCCACATCCATCTTGAGAAATGAAGGACTTGTAAGTTACCATATACTAAGTTGAAGTTTATGTGCAATGGACTCTGATAAATAGCTGAAATGCTCTTTTCTCCACCCACTTAAACTCAGAGTTCTACGATAAGTGAAACTGAGAATGGCAAAAACTTGTAGTTCATATGAAATTGAGCACTTTTGCTTTTTACAACATTCACTTCCGAGCTTAGACGGAGACGATATGAAGATTTGAAAATAAGCAAATAATGTACAAGGAAATTTGACCGAGGGAAAAAGAAGGGGTCTTGAAAAAATTGAAAAGTAATAATTACAAAATGCCGATAACTTAGCAGTGTCAGGCTTGTCGTTCTAATCACTTTCCGTTTTTACTCCACTGGAATCCGAGCTCTAACAAGAAAGTTATGGACGTTTTTAAAAGAATTAAAACAACTTAGAATGAGGGGTTGTTAAAATAAATTTACAAACTAGATCCTATAAAATTTGAAATCCATGAAATATTCTAGTGCTGGCAGAAAAATAGAAAGAACCGTGAAGATTTTAAAATTTACGACAAATTTTTTTCAGCAGTTGCTCTTGTGGTGCATTCATGGAAGGAATATGTTGGAAAATATTCCTGATATTCTTATGGAATCTTCGTTTTGGGGATCGTGTGCTGGCTGGCGCCGCTGGCAGGGAGGAAATAGATGAGATGAGAGGGGGCTAGGGTAATAGGCCAAAGAGTGAGGAGGAGCGCCGCATAGGAGGGGGTATATGTAGGGAGGGGTGTGAGTGTAGATAGGCCGTAAGGAGAGGGGCGCCACGTAGGTAGGCCGTAGGGAAGAGGACGTGAAGTCATGTAAGGGAAGTGAACTCGTGTGTCAGGTGTAAGAGAACGGGTTAACAGAAAAGGCGTCGTCGAATGCAATAGATACCTGTCGACATAGGTACTTGTACTTAGGAATGTAGGGAGGGAAAAACGTCGTTGCCAGACGCGATTAGAGAGAGGCCTTCGGACGGACGCGTCGGATGCGATTTAAAAGAGGCCTTCGGAAGCAGGAATAGTTTGTGGGATAGTTCGTCGGATGTAATGGAGGTTCAAGATACAGGCACGTATCAAGCAACATAGGTGAATGAGGTAGGGCGACGGGTACGAAGGCCGTTGGATGCAATTTATTTTTATTTTTTATTTTTTTACTTTTATTTTTTTATTTCTTATTTTTATTTTGGACTGTCGAATCTGACCGTCAGATTTGGTTGGTTAGATCTGATCGTCGAATCTGATTGGTTTTAATAAAAAAGTCAAAATAAAAGGCTAAAATTTTTTTAACAAAAGAACATAACTTCAAAGTGTTGAAGTGCTTATCTCACACTTTTTAGAAAAATTTCCAGAATTCTGACTAGTCTGACCCATCTCTTCTAATTTGATCATAATTTTCTCAATATTGATCCAAATCACAAAAATTCAATACCTCAGCCCATAGTATCAAATCAATGATTGGAGATGATTTGATAGGTCGAATTAACCACAAAACAAGTCTGAAAATTTTGAAGAAGAAAAACTAGTAAAACTAGAGATGATTTGAGCTTTTATCTCAAGATTTGTCATAACTTTTTGGATACTAATCCAAATGACCTGCCATATGGATCAGATCAAAGCTAAGACAATGCTCTAAAATCCTATGTAAAGAAACTTGAGATAAAATCTCAAATCAAATCTGAAAAATTTAAATCAAGTGAAAGCAACTAATCACCTAATTTGACAGCTTTTGGAAAAATTGCAATAACTTTTGCATCTCTTACCCAAATGGCTTGCAACTTGGTGCAAATGAAAGCTAAAACAAAGCTTTACAAACTCATGGAATCAAATTAGAAATGAAAAACGAAATTGAATTCTAAATATTCGTCTGAACATAACTGAAATATTCAAAGTTAAAAATTAGCAAAAAGAGAGCTACAAATGCAATAAACTTATCAAATCTAATGAGATTCACATAGAATCATCATGAATTTAATCCTAAATTCATGATGATTCTATGTGAGTTAAATTCATGATGATTCTATGTGAATTTCATTATATTTGATAAGTTTTATTGCATTTGTGGCTTTTTTTTGGCTAATTTTTAAGTTTGAAATTTTCAAGCCTCTACAGATCAATTTTCGACATTCAATTTTGCTCTTAATTTCTAATTTGATTTTATAGGTTTGTAGAGCTTTGTCTTAGCTTTCATTTGCACCAATTTGCAAGCAATTTGGATAAGAGATGCAAAAGTTATTGCACTTTTCCCATAAGCTGTCAAAATAGGTGATTAGAAATTTCAATTCACTTGATGTAAATTTTTCAAATCTGATTTGAGTTTTTATTTCAAGTTTCTTTACATAAAATTTTAGAGCGTTGTTTAAGCTTTGATCTGATCCATATGGCAGGTCATTTGGATTAGTATCCAAAGCGTTATGACAATTCTTAATTCCTAGCTCTAGTTTTACTAATTTTTCTTCTTCAAATTTTCAAACCTATTCTAGGGTTAATTGGGCCTATCAAATCACCTCCAATCATTGATCTGATACTATGGGCTGATAGAGCTTGTTGTTAGCTTTTCAGAGGTACTAGATTTTTGTAATCTGGATCAATATTGAAGAACTTATGATCAAATTAGTGGAGATAGAACAGATTAGCCAGAATTCTGGAAAGTGTTTTCACAAGTGACAGAGAAGCACTTCAACACTTCAATTTTTAAGTTGTATTTTTTGGTTAAAAAAATTTTAACCTTTCATTTTGAATTTTTTTTAAAACCAATCAAATCCGACGGTCAAATCTGACCAACCAAATCCGATGGTCAAATCCGACAGTCAAAACTACCTGTCAGATCCGACAATCCCAAAAAATAAAATAAAATAAAATACTTACATCCAACGACTTTGTAACACAAATCACGTCCGACATCGGACGTATTGAGTCCTCTCCCTCATCCCGACGACATCCGATGATATCCGACGGATTTTTTTTTCATCCGACATCGGACGCATATCTCTTTGTGTCCACCCGATGACCCCCGATAACATCCGATAAGACATGGTCCCCCCCCCCCTTGCGCTTACACTCTCTCTCTCTCTCTACGCTTTCCGGCCCCCTTCCTCTCTTTGGACGTACCCCCCCGGCGCCCACCCCATCACCTACCCCCCACGTGGCGCCCTCCTCCCTATCTCTCTCATTCTATCTAGCCCCCCTTCTTCCGACGGGCCCCCCTTCTCTCACATCCGACACATGCCGAACGCCCCCCCCCCTTTTTTCTCACGTCTGACGCCCCCTCACGCCCGAAGCCCCTTTCTCTCTCTAACCCCCTCTCTCTCTAGCCCACCATATCTCTTTCTCTCTCTTCTGCGTGGCCAGAGAGCTTCTGCTCCAGGCCGCCCATCAAAGAGTATTCCTTGGATATTCCTCCAAGGAATATTCTATGGAATATCTCTTCCCTCTCCTCTGCTCTCCTCCGTGCCCATAAAAATTTGTTTTCTTCGATTTTTTCCAACTTTTTTATGGTCTCTCAAAATACATAGCAAGCACCTGAATGCACCACAAGAGCGGCTGGAAAAAAAAATCGTCGTAAATTCTTAATTTTTCTCACGGTTCTTTCTATTCTTCTGCGAGCACTCCAATGTTTCATAAATTCCAAAAGAATTATAGAATTCAATTTTGAATTTTCTTTAAACCTTTTTTTCTAAGTTGCTAAATTCAATTTTACTTTCATTCTTTGACTCTACATAACTGTTAGAAATCCATAAATCATAATATGGATGGACAGACTAGGATTCGAACCCAGGACCTCCCTCATACCAGATGGGATGCTCTACCACTGAGCTATCCGCCCTGTTTGATAGTTCTCTCTAGAGTGTGGATTGATATTCCAACACCCCCCCTCAAGCCACATTTGGTTGGGGTCCTAGCTGTCATCTGCCCCACAACTTGGGCCAAATGAAAGCTAAAACAAAGCTCTACAAATCTGTGGAATCAAATTAGAAATGAAAAACGAAATTGAACTTGGCTCTGATACCATGTTAGAAATCCATAAATCATAATATGGATGGACAGACTGGGATTCGAATCCAGGACCTCCCTCATACCGGATGAGATGCTCTACCACTGAGCTATCCGCCCTGTTTGATAGTTCTCTCTAGAGTGTGGATTGATATTCCAACATGTAGGAAAGCAAGAGTCAACTCACCAAGATCTAGTTATCAATCAATCTCCACATAAAACAAGAGAGAAGAGGCTGGGCGCCCAACTCTAAGAGAGAGAGAGAGAAAACAGCAACAAGAGCAATGGAGAGCAATGCTTAGCCAAACTGTTTAAAATGGAAAACACAATGAGCATCTAAGTACTCTATCTGGATGTGACCAAATGCCACCAAACCCTAAGGTTAACCACTTACTAAATGTAGGGCACCCCCAAAAGTCAAGATAGGGCCCCTAAACAAAATTAGACCCCTAAGGACATGACCAAAATTGGGTCCAACTGAACTTATTTAAGACAAACTTAAGATGGCCTAAATAACTAAATACCCATGGTTACACAAATCTCGACCTTTTGGGTCAAAGTAACCTATGCATTAACTTTAGCATAGTCATTTATTTCTAACACCCTCCTTAAATGACAATGCAAAAACTGAAATCTTCACTATGTAACAAAACCAACACGTGGTATCAAATTTAAAGCTTTGCATAAAGCTTCAAATCTGACTCTAGGCAACGCCTTAGTGAAGAGGTCCGCAATATTATCCTCCGTAGGACAATATTCAAGTAAAATGTCGCCATCATGAAGTCTCTCCCGAACAAAGTGACAATGGATCTCGATGTGCTTCGTCCTTGCATGAAAAACAGGATTTTGTGCAATGGCAATAGCACTTTGACTATTACTCAAGATAAGAGTGGCTGAGGGCTCACCAAACTTCATGTCAACAAGTAGTCTTCTCAGCCATAAACACTCTATTGTGGCTGAAAATATCGCTCTATATTCTACGTCATTAGAAGAAGTAGCAACAGTGGGCTGCTTTTTACTTGACCACAAAATTGCAAAATTTCCATAAAAAAAGCAATGTCCACTTGTAGAGCGTCTAGTGTCTTGATCTCCACCCCAATCCGAGTCACTAAAACCAACCAAACATGCATCATCACAAGCAGGAAAAACCAGTCCATGACTTCTTGTTCCTTGAAGATATCGAAAGATCCTCTTCAACGCTTTCCAATGTGATGTCATCGGGACATGCATGAATTGACTCATGAGTGAGACACTATAAGAAATGTCCGATCTTGAATTACATAGGTAAATGAGACAGCCAATAGCTTGACAATATAAACTAGTGTCAAATGATTCACCATCACCTTGACTACTTAATTTCAGGACTGTCTCCATAGGTGTAGCAACCGGCTTGCAATCTTCCATCTTGAACCGCTTCAAAATCTGCCCAATGTAACGTTTTTGAGAGATGAAAATTGCAGCCCCTTCTTGCACAAATTCAAGACCAAGATAAAAGTGCAATAGGCCTAAATCTGAGGTTTCAAAAACCATACCAAGATCAAGTATTACGGCATCAATCTGCTGCTCATTACTTCCCGTAATAATAATATCATCAACATAAAGTAAAATAATGATGATATAATCTGAAGTATGCTTGACATAAAGAGTAGATTCGCTAGGACTATTATTAGTAAACCCTCGATCACAAAAGTAGGCATGTATCTTTTGATACCACATCCTTGGAGCTTGCTTCAATCCATAAAGTGCCTTCTTGAGAAGACAAGCTTTATCTTCTTGGCCTTCAACCAAAAAAGCAGCAGGTTGTTGAAGGTACACTTCCTCATTGAGATCACCATTGAGGAATGTTGTCTTTATGTCAAGTTGCCGCAAACGCCAACCAAAGTGGGCAGCCAAAGAGGTTACTACCCTCACGGTAGTCATCCGAGTAGTAGGAGAAAAAGTCTCCTCATAATCAATCCCCTTTTGCTGAGCATAGCCTTTGGCAACGAGCCTTGCCTTGTACCTTTCAATGGTACCATCTGCCTTATACTTGATTTTGTATACCCATTTAGAACCAATTGCCTTATTCCCATGAGGAAGATCAACAAGAACCCAAATCTGGTTCTTCATAAGTGAGTCATACTCATCTTGCATCGCATCCTCCCAACATTTTACTCCCTTGGCCTGCTCATAGAAAACAGGTTCTTCTGCAACATCTCCATGAGATGCAAGAGTAAAATTTGAAAAATCAGCATAGTCCACGGATTTTGTATAGGCACGTGTCTTTCCATCATAAAATGAACTTACTTTGTTGTCCCGCAAAGTCGACAACAGCAACCGTGGAACTGTTTTGGGCTGTCCAACAGCCATGTCTCTTCTTACAATTTGTTGTCCAAGATCCTCCGACACCGCACTTGGCTGTCCAAGATCTTCCAAAACTGGTCCTTGTTGTCCAACAGTTCCTGCAGGCTGATTTTGAGCAACAACGGACGGTTCTTAATGAACATTAGGCTCTAAACTTGATGAGGTGTTGGGCAGGTCGAAACTGGTTGATTGCTGTCCCTTATCTCCAGCAATAGAAGGTGGTACCAAATCTGGAAAAACTTCAACATTCACACTATGTGGGCTGTCCCCCTTCAAGATATGAGTTGGGGCCACATCCCATGAATTTTTTTCATCAAAATGCACATCACGACTAGCAATAATCTTGTTAGTGCTCAAATTGAACAGCCTATAGCCTTTGCTTTCACTACTATAGCCAACAAAAATGCATTTAACTCCTTTATCCTCAAGCTCTGTACGAAGTTTATCCGAAACAAAAGCATAAGCTGTACAACCAAAAATGCAAAAGTGAGAGATTGTAGGCTTCTTTCCATACCAAACTTCATAAAGAGTTAATACTTTAAATGCTTTAGTAGGACAACTATTGCTTATGTATGTTGCCGTTATAACCGCTTCAGCCCAAAACTTGTGAGGCAAAGCCCCGTTGCTTTGAGCATGCAACAGGCCATCTCCATAAGTGTGCGATTCTTTCGCTCGGCAACACCATTTTGTTGAGGCGTATAAGGAGTTGTCATTTGATGTAGAAATCCCTTTTCTCAAAGAAATGCACCGAACGTATTCTTAATGTATTCCCCTCCTCGATTGGTGCGTAGGGTTTTCAAAGAATGCCCAAACTGATTTTCCACCATTGCTGAAAATCAATAGATGCACTTTCCAATGGATTCGGTCCTCATTGGACCACAAACATCACTATGAACCCAATCAAATTTATCAAGAACCCCTATAGTTCCATCAATTGGAAAAGGTTTCCTTTGAAACTTTCCAAGTATACACCCCTCGCATACATGCCCTTCCGGCTGCCCAATAGTAGGAATGTCTTCTACCATATTACATGTCTTCAGCTTCTTCAAACTTGCAAAGTTGAGATGCCCAAACCTTGCGTGCCACAATTCAGCCAACTCCAATGATTGTGATGTAGAAGCAACAAGACATGTAGAGGGAATTCGTCGCTCATAGGTATCCATAATGAATAAGCCAGCATGCATTGTTCCCGAAACAATAATCAAGAGTGATCTTTTAGGATCCTTGACAAGACACTTATCTTCTTTAAACTCAACAACTAGTCCTTGCTTCAACATAGTTGAAACCGAAAGAAGATTCTTCTTGATTCCCGGAACATAAAGCACATTCTTAATGTACTTTTCTTCACCATTAGGCAAAATGATGGCTACAATTCCAATTCCATGAATAGAATAAGATGCATCAACCGCACATTGTACCTTACTTCCATTTTGCACTTTCACTAATTTAGTGAATGCTTCTTTGCGAGAAGTCATATAACAAGTAGCACCACTATCAATCACCCATTCAATGGGCTGAAAATCAGCAACTTGCAAAACAAAATCTGAATTCCTCATAGATGTAGTAGTACTAGTAGAAGCAATATTAGACACAAAAGCATAGTCTTGGTTGAAGAGATCACCACTAGCTTCAAGCTCTTGCTCCAAAGTAGCAAGTGAAGCACTAGTATCAATTCCTTTACTCTCCTCTTTCGCAAGCTTCTTCTTATAATCCTTGATGAAGTGCCAATAGCTTTTGCAATAATGGCACTTCCCTTTCTTTTGAGTGTTGACATTTTGACCTCCAACGGGCTGTTGCTCATCCTTGGAAGGAGGCTTCCCCTTTCCTTTTGACTTGCCTTTGCCCTTGACTTTCGTGAAGAAAGCTTGATCTTACTCTACCTGGATGTGACCAAATGCCACCAAACCCTAAAGTTAACCACTTACTAAATGTAGGGCACCCCCAAAAGTCAAGATAGGACCCCTATACAAAATTAGACCCCTAAGGACTCACGAGTCAGTACATGACCAAAATTGGGTCCAAGTGAACTTAAGACAAACTTAAGATGGCCTAAATAACTAAATACTCATGGTTACACAAATCTCGACCTTTTGGGTCAAAGTAACCTATGGATTAACTTTAGCATAGTCATTTATTTCTAACAATAACTTTCTTGTTTGAGCTCAGATTCCAGTGCTGTAAAAACGAAAAGGGATTAGAACGACGAGCCTGACACTGCTAAGTTATTGAGATTTTGTAATTATTACTTTTCAATTTTTTTTCAAGACCCCTTCTTACCCTCAGTCAAAATTCTTTGTAAAATCTTCATATATCAATCTAACTATGATTTTGAAGATCAATATTATGAGCACAGTGATGGCGAATCCAATCAGTGCGAACATGTGTCATGTGGAGACTATATGGAACATAATGAAAAACATTTCGATGATTATGATGATCAACAATTTTACCAGATCAGTCAACATAATCCAAGTGGTGGTGCTTATAGTAGTGATAGTGACATTGAGGAGCTGAATTCATATCAATCAGAACAAGAACTGCAAGTTTCGAACCAACAAGAAAACATACTAAGTAAATTGCAGGACACACAAGCTCTGATAGTTGGAATGTTGTAGGAAATGGAACAAGATCGGCAAGATAATAAGGTGAGATGGGAACAAGATCGGCAAGATGATAAGGTGAAATGGGAAAGATTGTTTGCTAGCCTATCTGGTGGGCAAAACAAAATTGCGGGAGCTGATCAAAGATGTAATGAGCCATCTACATCGTTCCAACTACCATCTCCATCACAAAATGTAACAAAAGATACAGCTCTGAAGATTACCAGGCTTCCTTCACGGAAGATAGTTTCTCACAACTTTACCAGGCTTACTTCAATCTTATCACTGGCTGAAGTAGCCGCATAGTCACCATCGTTGCTACTAGTTGCAAGGATACTATGTGTACTAACCAAACTATCAACACTCTGAACAAGAACATAAAAATCATTTTATCACAAATATGAAGAGGCAATTACAAAGTTCTACAGATGTATTTTGTAATCCAAGACCTCCGTAATTGCATTTGGACTCCTAAAGTATATTGATCATTCTTTGCACAAAGGAATCTCCTTGGTGACGCCCGAAAAATCAGCACTAAACGCTAATAAGGTAAAATAAATAAATCACCATCATTGCAGAGGAAAGGAAGGTTTCTAGAAAATACAATTAGTTTCCAATAAAAAGGGACACGAGGGTTCTTTCCATTCCCACATTCAAATCCATTTTTTTTCATATATTTTTCTAGTACTTTTCAAAAATTTCGGTTTCTAACTACCATCGTAAACAAACTTTGTGATAAAATGAAAAGGGACACTAAAGAAGATTCCTGCTCCTCGTTCATAGAGCAGGGCGGTGTCAACCACCTGGGAAAGAAAAGAAAGTAATTTAACTTAAATTGCCATCAGATCTACTTTTGCAGTTGAACTGGTAAACTGTTACCTGAACTATGACAGTTGAATGCACTTTTTCCAAAACAGCATAAAGATTTTCAATATTGAGTATGGGTGATCCTAACTTGTCTTCTATGAACACATTTGGGCCCCACCACTCAACCTTTCTAACATTGCTGCCGCCATCTTTTTCACTATGCCGATCGGCATGCTTCATTTCTTTAATGAATGACGATGATGTAGTGTGCTTGGAGCCATCCAAGCTCATGCTTAGAGAAGTACCGTTTGGCAAGAGCGCAAGCAATGTGTGAGGCTTCGAAAGAGCTGAATACTTCAACTTCTATTTTGTAGTAGGCTCATCATCTGGCTGAGACATCATCTGAGAACCTATTTCAGAAGGAAAACTATGGCGCCTTTTGCCTCTGCTCGACATGCTTTCCAAAATTCTCAAGCTCAAATCCTTCCAAGCTTCAAATTACAGCGAACGAACCTGTGCAGTATAGCGAGTATCAAGAGCGAGCTGTTCAGCTAAGGAAAAGCAAAAAGGCATGCGACGCTGTTGCATTTGCTTACAGCGAAGAAAATATAACGCACCTGTGCAGTATATGGCGGATTGCAAGCATCATCAGAGAGGTGTGCAGCTAAGTGCAAGCAAAAAGCAATGCGATGCTTGCATTCACTTGAAATAAAGAGAAAATCCTCCATGTTTCAGAAGATTTTGTGATGAATTCTTGCTGCTAGGGTTTACGAACAATGAACGAAAAATGAACGAAAAATGATCGAAAAATGAACGAAAAATGAATGAAAAACGAGGAATTACGAACGAAAAATGAATGAAAAATGATCGAGCGTGAAAGAGAGAGGAGAGGAGAGGAGGAAAAGGATATCCTACGTGCCGCCCACTTAGATGCCATCCACGTGTCGCCACTGCCACGCGGACATGCTTTAATGGCTAATTGATGCAACGTGGCAGAATCATGGATGAGTATGTGAATATCCAATGGTGGCGGGCGTAAAGAGCTGTCGTGCGCTTAAGATGAGCGGCCGTCACATGTGATGTGACATGGATTCCCCCTCTTTATTATTCTATAGCAATTGTGAGGAGTCATATCTGACACATGGCATCATCCAGTTGAATATGAAGAGCCACGTTCTGAGTCATAGCAAAGATTTGAAAACGTATTTAATCTGCACCGTTGGATCACAACTGCTATGTCTGGTATTCGTGATTCGACGGTGGGCTACTGTTGTAGCCACCCTCGCCGCTCCAGCGGCTCGAGGTGCTACAGCCGGCAGCCCACCTCCGCATTACGAATACCTAGTCCATAGAACTAAGCTTGCAAATGACGTGCATTGAAACATTCCCCGTCATGTCACGTCATTCTGAAGTAAAAAATATTGTGTACTTATGGGCCTGCCAAATGCATATAGTGGAGTCAACTGGGATTAAGCCAGTCCCATGTGCCAGATCCGCAAAATTCAGTAGATTCCACTACTTAGAGTTGTCTCTGAGTTGACAATTTTTTAGTTTTGTGAGTTATTTGAAACTCAAACTAATGTTAATGAAGGTTGTATAACTTACTCAATGTAAGTGTTAGGGTGCAATAACAGCTCTATACAGAGTAGACTATAAGCAATCGATTATCGATCCTGTCTCCTGATTCCTAACGATTGATTCCGAATTAACGTATATGCTCAACGTTGAGTGCTCAATGGCCATTTGCAACAATGCAACTCTATGTTATAACTTCAAAAAATTGAATTGGCAAAGCTCTTGGGAAATACTTAGTAGTAGGTCTAAGGTTACATCAAAAAGGACCTCATTGCATCTTATTTGTACGTGGTGACAAGGTGTATATAGCTTATCGGAGAATGTTTTTGCTTGTCGACAATTATGCCAGATAACTAGCCTCCTTTTGCACTGAAAACTATAAAGATTTCTTCGACATTATGAATGTCCAATGAAGCAGGTGATGCTCATCAAATTTCAACACCAAAGATGCAATGCTCTCGAGGGTTGTTACCATAATGATGGCACCACCAATATGTTGCGCAATGGCTTAATAAAGAGGATCTACAGCTTATTCTCTTTACTTTTTTTCACTTTAGAATTATTTTTTTTCACTTTAGAACTTTTTAATGCCATAGATCTCACAAAAATCTTACTTAATCATGACAATTGATCTCAAGTGTAAGATTATCCAAGATTCCAATTCCACAATTCCTTCTTCAACATATCTTAGGTCCAAGAAGGTGGTGTGAAATTTTGGTTTTAAACGATTAATTGATTGATTTTGGGAAGACTTTTGACATATATTCATTGGCTATTGGCTAAATTTCTCGGCTATTATTGATTGTACAATGGTAGTTTTTCATACTTGCCAAATAGAAATATATAACAAATAATTTGAGATGTTTGTTATCGATATTTTAGTACCCACTTGCCTTTTAACAACGAAAAATCTATACTTGGCCAACAACAACTAGCTAACTCTATACTTGTCCAACATTAATGTCAAATTACATATTAAAAACATTTGAGACCTCCTCTTGATACCAAATAATATTTTTTAGGTTACAAGATTGTTTCTCTCTCTTTTGGTAAGTTGGGAAATACCCTTATGGCCCCACTTAAATACTAAAATTCATTGTAAATAAATTTATTATTAATATTTTTAATTCTATTAAATGTCCATTCCCATGAGAATTGGACTATAACTCCAAACTTCAATGTCAATAAAGGACCTATCACTTCCTTTAGTACTCTTTGCTTGTGTACATTTAAATACAATTTGGCTCATTACCTTTTCATATTATTATTGTTTTGAAGTTAGAAAAAACTCAACTTACACAAAAAAATTAAAAAAAAATTCTCTCGAAGGAATCTAGCAACTTGCACAATATTGCATCCTCACCCTTTACAATATGGCAACATAATTCAAGCGTTGCACCTCTTTTCAAAAAAACCTTATATCTAAAATTCATGGAAAGATAGGAGCGGGTGACAAGAGCCGCAAGAGCGGAGCGGAATGGTGTGATGGTTATCGAGTCAGCGTCATCTACTATTCTGCTTTTGATCTACAGCACATCTCGCCCATTTTGGTGAGATTTCAGATCTCAAAGTTGTTGAAGTACAGGTTTTCTTAGAGCAGGGTGGAATGTGGCAGGCGTGGTAGCAGGAAGTTGCCTTGTCCTTCTTCCTTCTGAAGTGGCGGTCTGTGTCGGCAGCGGGTTTTGGTTTTGCTTCCTTTGCCTTTTTTTTCTGCCTCACTGAGCTAACTAGGTCTATTTTATGGTTAGTCCACATGATGGTTTCATGACGCAGTTACTCTTGGTTATGGGAAGTCCCTTCTTCCACCTAACCCCTTTATTCAGACTGTCATTTGTTGCATGAGGAAAGCTATTGAGGTTCACAAAATTATTATTTTTTATGATATAGTTAACCTGATGATAAAATCTTTTGCCTTGTTGACTTAATAACTACCATGGATTGGATCAAGATCTATATGGAATTTATTAAAAAGAAGGATACCCTAAGGATGGTTGAAAAAATCTTTATTGACCTCTCTAACTATGTTGAACGTATTGCTGCTGAAGAAAGATTATGCAATTTACATATTTGGAAGATATTTACATGTTTGGTAAAAGAAAATGGTGTCTTAAACCCACACTGAACCTCCTATCTCACCTCACCCTCTAATCTTTACCAAAGACTTTGATGAAGATAGTGCCTCCCAACTAGAATCCTTCTCTTAGGATATTTGTGAATCTGACAATCAGTCTACCTTTGAATTCTGTCAAGCCAAGAGTTGCCAAGTACCCTTGGTACTTGGTCGTACTATTGAGTTTAAATCTGCCAAAACTGTCTACAAACTTTGGAACCTTCCTTTCATAAATTTTTTTGGCACCCATCTCTATTGAACTTTGGATTGATGTTACCCATCTTACTGATGCAGATGTTCAAGCCTGCAAGCTAGCCTCTTTGCATAAGAATTCCTCTTTTGACACTCAATATAGCCATGGAGCTAAATTAGATTAGAATTAGTGAATTGCATAGTCAATAAGATGACTTGAGCAACGACACTATATTTGTAAATAGCAAGACCGTAGGAATGGTTGTAAGGCCTAGTTTAGCTAAATAAGGCCCCAAACTCATATTAGAGGCACAAAGGACTACTTTAGATAGTTGAGTTCGTGCTAAATTAGAAAGCTATTCTACATTTGTCTAATTTTGAATTCATTGTGTTCTTGAAGCTTCTCTTTGAAAGCTTTCTTGGTGTTTTCTTTGGTTCATGTGCCTACCATCACATGAGAGCTTGATCGTGCTTAAGGCTCGATGACTTAATGATCATTTATTAAGGATGAATTTTACCATTCCTTTGCTAATATTGGCCCATGATAATGAGATATAGATTGTCTAAGTGAAAACATAAAAGTATATGCCACTCTCCAAGAGGTAGAGAGAGGATTCTCTCAAGCTACCATCTATTCGCTAGCCATTCCAACAACTTTATTATAGAGATTTTGAATGTAGCACATATAATAGTTAGCTTACACGTATTTAGAATTAGATATCAACATTTAAACAAGACTGACATTGTACCCATTTACATTTTTGTATTTGTTATTGTAAAGGGCTAGAACTTTGCATTTCTCCAACAATGTGGACATCGAAAATAACAAATGTATTTTTAACGTCCACTGCTAATTATTTGTAATCATCTATCTCAAGTTGATGTCAAAACTCAATAACCTAATCCTCGATTGTTTGCTTTGTAAGCATGTATGTTATTTGATTGTAGATGTTGGAATATTGAATATTTACATTAACTCACACAAAGTTGAGTTCGATAAAGGTTGCTACTGCATTTACTTTTACGTATGCTCAAATCTCTATTGTTGCATATTAGAATTCCCTCAAGAGCATTGTGCTCCAAATCTGGTTTGGTCTATCGTGGATATACACTATACATACTGTGCATCCAATGATGCAGTGAGAAGGCATATCTTGATGTAGTCTTCTTCTTGTTTATGTTACACGACCAATCATTTTTGCCCAGTTTTGAAAACATACACCATTCCATTGAACAAACACTTGTGAGTACCACCCATACTAGGATCAATACCAATAAGTACATGGTTAGGATTATATGTATGTAAGTCTAGACCATGGTTCTTAGCATAGAATATAACCTAAACAGGAGGGTGGTCATCGGGTTGATTCCGACACCACCTAGGGACTGCTGACCTCCTCGTGGTCCCCTAGAAACACCCTTGTGTGTAGCTAATAGTGGTCCTGGAGTTGTTTGGTTGCATTTTGGTTGTTTTTTGAGATACCATGTCGATGGAGGTTTGGATTTCTCTCCCTCTAACTTAGCTAGCCTTTTTATGCCAGATCTCCTCCAAAATGAGGGACTTCGAAAGAGGGTTGGCACGATTGCATTGGCAAGGAATTTGGATTTCTTTCAATAGCTCAAATGTCTGGATTTTTGAAAATATTCCTTGATGATAGGGTCGTACCAAGACTTTGATTTTGAGTAGACTTCTGGTCGTTTTAGTAAAGGGCAGCTCATTCGGATGATTTCATATTTTCTAGATCACTTTTGGTCTCATTTCGTCGATATTTTTGGACTCTTGTTGGATGGTTCAGTTGCGTGTTGGTGTGTGTTACAGTAGACTTCCGGTCATTTTAGTAAAGGGTAGGCTCATTTGGGTGATTTGATGTCTTTTAGGTCACTTTTGGTCTCATTTTGTCGATTTTTTTGGACTCTTGTTGGATGGTTCAGTTGCGTGTTGGTGTGTTTTACGTACCCATAAGGGCATGTAACAGATTACTTGATGTGACGGTCTCATTTACGAGATGAAACATTGGTCTAGAGCTATAGGTCTTTTGGGTGTCATGTGTCAATGTCCTATTGGCGCGAGGAGACCCTTTGTTATGGACCTGCATCAGTGTGCACAACTGACATGTGTCATTGGTCATGCATGACCCCTATGGTCGGAGATGACCCCACCTGGATAATGCATATAGAGGTGGATCTCCATGAGCTTGTCATTCATTTTCTCTTGGAGAATGAAGAGCTCTTCCACTAGTGGTCAAGTCAAGATGTTAATCTAGGCCTCATGATGTAGGTAGGCAAGGGTCCAGGGTAAAGCATGGTGGTATGGGACACCGTGGCTTATCAAGATCCAAGCTTGCTTGATGGTGGTCTATAGCTCTAGTGCATGGGGGACTGTGGTGATACTTGTATGGATGGGCGGTAATGTAGCATTCATCACTCGGTTGTGTCTTAGCAATGACTTGATTCGTCCATGATGGAGATTTTCATGTTGATGTGCTAAGATAGCTTAGTATTCATGGTTTGATCGCTATGTACAACTTACTGATTATCATCCCGTGCATCATACAGAAGCCTTCTTTTTCAATGTCTTGCTCAAAAAACTATGTTTTCGTAATGAGCAAGAATTGATAGCAGAAAATAATACTGATCGTTCATATTTCTTGGAGTGCATACTTCGAAATTTTGTTGAGAAAGAGGAGGATATGGATATATACATTGCAGAATACGCCAATAGACAACTTCTTGAAAGAGAACAACGACAAGAAATGTCAAATATACTTTTACAAAAGAAATTGCTTATCAGCGAAACATTAACAATGTCAAATTCAGCAATCGAAAATGCACAAAGCATATCTTTGCCAAAAGATACAAAAGATGATTTGGGCTTGGAATCTGAATTTGAAAACATGCAGAATTCATCGCTTACTGACGAACAAGAAAAAGTATATAAAACTATTGCAAGCTCAAAATCGGGATTGTTTATCCTATCAGGCACTCCAGGAAGTGGAAATTTTTTTTTGATACGATATCTCACTTACAAATGTATCCGGAAAGGAGAACCAATTTTGTCAGCCGCAACTACTGGTATTTAAAAAGACGCAAGCTTCTGTAATTCTCTTCATGATATGTTTCTCAAATGCCTTTGCTGTATACCTGCCAAATAAGCTCTACGCTTGTTAATTTCAAATTTTTCTTTATTTATATGCTATGTGTTACAACAACTTAGTTATGTCAACGTTTTGGATTTCTGCTACGACTCTTACAATGAATCAATAGCATCATTTTCTCCAACTCAATGCAAGGCTAGAATTGCGTAGCAAGTTGATAGGCTATGTTTCACTTGCAAAATTTCCAATCCCCCTTTTCATTCTCAAATACCACAAGTAGGGGCATTGTACCAAGAAAGGATGATGGCGATCAAAATCAAAATCTTTTTAGATTTCTATTGCAATAAAAAGAGTGCTAGTCATAGACTTTCTTGAATTTTTTGTGAAATCTTCAATAGTGCACCACTTAGAATAGCGGTTGTCTTGTGTTTTGTTGTTTCTTTAGCCAGTACACAACTAGGCACACTACAACTTGTTGAAAACACATTATCTCTCTTCTAATCCTCTTTCACCTTCAACTTCACCTTCATCCCCAATTTAAAAATTTAATGCCCCATGACAGCCCAAAATGGCCACCTTGGCAATGCACATTATGCATTTTGCACAAGTTCTTGCAAAAATTGGCAAGATGCGTATGATCAAATTCTTAAGCTCACCTTAGACCACATAACCTTATTTTCTTCCTTGCTTGCAAAGTGCTATAATGTTGGTTTGGCTCATTCTAGCAAGATTTTCTCAAACCTGACAATTCTTCTATTGGAATTTCATCAGTTGTGATGATCTAAAAAAGCACTTGTACAAAAAAAAATTCCATGATAGTCTGCAAAAGTACTCTAAGTTTCAAACGGTCTATAGGAGATAACATGTAAATTCACACAATCAAGGTCTGACAAAAGCACAAACATTTTGAAATTCCGATCAGTTCGAACAAAATTCAAAAGTGTCGAAGGATGTTGAAACATACTCAAATTTTGGCTCAACGTTCTTGAACATTATAAAATTTTGAGCTTATTCGAACAAAATTCAAAGAAATTTTGAAAGTGACTTCTAAAGAAAAAAATAGTCATGAGACTATAAAGAGCCCTTAAACTTTGCCATTTTGCTGATGAAGGAAGAGATTAATGTGCCTATTGTGCCTCTTTATTTTTCTATCCTGTCATTCCAAAGTTTACGTCATATGTTTATGATACATTATTCTATGGATATTCAATGATCAACACTTGACCAAAATAACTTAGTATGTAGATCAATCGAATATGATTTCATTTGTCATTTGTGACTTAAGTATTCTATTGGAAAAGAGTTTTACAATATGGGAACTTATAATCAAGTAGGGTATTTGTGTGATTGATTGTTGGATCAATCAGTATTGATTTATGTAAGATCATTATATGTGAAAGATTGATGGCTTGGAACTATTATTTTTCCTTTTTGAAATCGAATTTATTATATGTTGAAACGGTGCTACTAGATGCCTACCATAAACATATGTTGATGAGCAGACTTTTATTCTTTTTACTATCACAAATCAGTTAAAATGATATTATAAGTTATTAATCATCTCTTTGGGGCACGATATCTTGTATACTATAGTTAAATCCTTACATATGTGATTCAATGAGCCACGACACTTTTGGTGTCCACTCTAAGTTGACTATGAGATGGTAGATAGGATGTGACAACTCAGCAAAGTCTAGTAAAAGTCATCAATAATCACAATGCCCCGTGAATATTATGATTTCATGTTTTTTAGTTTAGCTCAGGAAATTTCATTATTATCATGATCTTGTCCAAATCAGTAGTGCTACCATGTTGGGTGACATGACCAGGCACTGTGTTGTGGAACATCCAAAAATATCTCTATGAATTTTTGTAAGAAATCCTTAAAGGTGTAACTCATGTGGGATTAAAAAGCATTGTGTGCATTGCATAATCCAAATGGAAACACTTTTGAAAGCATCGTACAAGCTTGTAGCCACTATACTTATTTAGGAAACTATAGATGTCATGATAAAAACATATTTAGTGAGTCAATGCATTAAGTTTTCTGAAATCAACATAGATGCATAACTTAGCATTCTTCTTTGGAACCACCATGACAAGTGATACCCAAAAAGTGTGCTTGATTTCATGCATGAATCATAGACCAATTAATTTTGTCAACTCTTCTTGAATCAAAAGTGTGATGCACTTTAATACTTGGTATTTGAATGAACTTTATGGCTTAAGTTTGATATAACTATGCCACATATTTAAAAACTTTTCTTTAAAAAAAAGTACTCACATCCACAAAAGTATGTCAACATATAGAAAAATGTGTATGTAAAGATTCTAAAGACAAAAAAAATCTCATGACATTGATATTGCAACTGTTTCATATTATAGGACATGGTCGAGTATAGTGGCGTTCTATTATACTTTTCATTTTGATAGTGTAGTTTGTGACACAAGATTGGGTTTTTTCAAGTTTCTTTTGCAAATAGGATTTCAGGCAATTTGGCAAACGTATTTTAATGCTCTTCATTGTGAATGCTTCCTAATTTTTAATCTCTTGTACTGTTTTTTTGGTTATTATTCTCAATGATTTCTACCCTTAGAGTCATGTTTTAAGCACATGAGGTACTCTCTCTCTCTCTCTCTCTCTCTCTCTCTCTCTCTCTCTCTCTCTCTCTCTCTCTCTCTCTCTCTCTCTCTCTCTCTCTCTCTCTCTCTCTCTCTCTCTCTCTCTCTCTCTCTCTCTCTCTCTCTCTCTCTCTCTCTCTCTCACACACACACACACACACATTCTATGGAATGGGACATGTCTAGACTTAGCTGGTTGGAGTAAGGTAGTGTTAATTTTAGAAAACAACTAGAGTAAAGAACTATCATAGTTAGACATCTATCCTTGTGTTCTAACCCTTTTGACAAGCAGAGGGATCCTCACCAACCATTGCTATATCGTACACTTACAAACGAGTCTATGAGAGAGCTCCAAAGTTTTTTGAGTGAATTTTACAAGAAAAACTGGATTTTTTGTCAAATTTGTGAACAATCACAGAGCTAACCTTCGCAAGCTGGTCCATTGAGCTCAAATCACATTTTTCATCTAAGACCAAGTAGGCTAGAGTCAAATTGAAGTTTTGATGAAGTTGTAAGGGAAAATGAACTTTTTTCTATTAAAAACCCTTACAGACATCAATAACAAAATCTTCACCAATCTGAAACAAGCCAGATCCAACGTAGATCCAGCCACAATTAAGAGGACGAGAGTTCTTTCCTAGCCATCTGTAAGAAATCTAGTTTTTTTTATTGCCAAACAGTACAAAGAACCTTCGCCATGAGGACTATATGCAAATCTATCCGTTGTCCAATTTGCGAAAGTTTTTAGTGGAGAATAAATAAAAAAAATTCCAAAAAAGTGCCTGATTTGCATAGGACTTGACACGCCAAAATCACTCGCTCGATCACACACAAGTCATGCCATACAATGATGGGGGCCAGTGCACTCCCCCAGACCCCTATGCTGGGGTATCACTGGAGATGCCCCGGACTCCAACCACCCCAAAACTATAGTTGCCAGTCTTCCCTCCATCCCAGTCACCATCAATGCTACCACAATTTTCATTTTTTGATATCATCTCCATCTGTGTATTCACCTCCATCTCCATCAGCTCAACTTTCATCATTTTGCATATCATTACATTCATCTATCTTTGCATCCATCAATATCCTAAAATAATAGCCATATGTTATAGTTTATTCACACACCTCACTTTTTGTTTTTTAATTGTCCTTGGTCTCTTCATCTCTCAATCTTTGATTTACTCCTTTTTCCCTCTTATTTTCAAAAAAAAAAAAATCAAACAAGTGGAGCACCACAGTTGCACAACCCTTGAAGCAATCTCTTACATCATGACTATACAACATTACAACCATGACTACATAGTCTGTGATATTAGCTTTATCTCATATGTTTCCTAATGAGACAGTTTAGCAATACATCAGACGACTATACAATTTGGTGAAAGATAATGATCTATTGAGTCCAAAGACCATAATGCAGAACTACTATATCATACTACTCGACAAGATCAAATTTGGTATGAAGAAGTTCGCATCCTACACTTCATTGTCACAAATCTATCAAGATGTTGTCATAAAACTTTGTTCAAGCATTGGAATATGCACAATAATCAAATCAATGAAAATTAGTCTCAGATTTTCACTATAATCTCTTTTAGATCACTAGATTGGCAATTGCTCTTAATTCACTATGATCATCAAATAAAATGAAGCTATGATCTCATTGAGAGCACACTAGCCCTTCAATTTTCAAAACTTGCTAAATATAATCAAGACGTAAAATTCTTGGATACAGCTTTGATACCATGTGAAAAATGAATGATATTAAGTGTTTGTGATTATTGAATTCAACAACTTTGTTCAAACATTGGAGTTTGCACAATAATCAAATCAATGAAAATTAGTTTCTGATTTTCACTACAATCTCTTTTAGATTGCTAGATTGGCAATTGCTCTTAATTCGCTATCATCATCAAATGAAATGAAGCTGTGATCTCATTGAGAGCTCTTCAATTTTCAAAACTTGCTAAATATAATCAAAGAAGTAAAATTCTTGGATATAGCTTTGATACTATGTGAAAAATGAGAGGTATTAAGTGTTTGATTATTCAAAAATTGTGTTCAAGCATTGGAGTTTGCACAATAATCAAATCAATGAAAACTAGTCTCATATTCTCACTACAATCTCTTTTAGATTGCTAGATTGGCAATTGCTCTTAATTCACTATGATCATCAAATAAAATGAATTCAATACGAATTGAAGTACATGTGGGACAAAACATCAATTTAATAACATTTCAAGTGATCATTTACATCAGCAAGGTCATGCATAGATTGATGCTTCTACTCGGCCTCGAAAAACAATGTCACTAATTCCGAAAGTTGCATCTCAGAAAGTTTAAGCACAAATTATGTTCATCAAAATGTTAATGTATCATCTTAGATATGAGCGCTATGCTTTACAACATTTAGTATTGACCTAAACCTACCATCTAGGTGTTAGCTGATGTCATGCCCGGAGGTGTTGATGCAAAACCTCTCCACTCAAAAGGGCTTCTAGCAGAGATGAAGTTGAGAACCGAGTCTAAGAGCATGAGATTCATTAGTGCTAGACTAAAAATGTGTATTCTGTGAGCCCCATGGTAGTTCACAAAAGATGGAGAACCATGTGGGAGCTAGTAACTTAGACCCTCTCAACTTAAGTTATGATTTTTAATAAAGAGGCCTCCTACTATCAAGTAAGAGGTGGATCTCAAATCTTTAAAGATTGGGGTTCACTCAGTTGTAAGAGGTGGAATCCAAAGTATTGTAAACTTGGATTCACTAGCTCATGGGTATACATAGAGGCCTCCTCCATGAGTTTTAGAGCACTAGATATTTTACTGAAATGTTGTTGCATTGTTAATTGAAGATCTTCCTATTTGCATTTCCATCTATGCTCCACTTTTATGCATTAAGCTTGAGTACTGATGTATGAATGTGTCTTGTTGTTGATTCTTATCTTTTAAGTTTGGCTTGTGATCAAGATCAGGTAGATGTGCAGGGCCTTGTGGTAGATCAATACCATTCTGATCTGATGCTGCTTGGTACTTGACTCCCTGAGGACTTCTTATTACAATTGTTGAGTGATAATTTTAGTAAGGACTTTGTAGGATTGTGGATTTTAGTTGTTTGGTTTTTGTTGATTCTGATGTTTCCAATAGGTGTAGCTTCAATTCCATTCTCTGTTCTTACTTAGATTAGTGCAGCAATAATCTAGAATCTAAAAGCACTCGAGAAACATCTAAAACAGACTGTAGAACGTAGGAATCCGACATATGATAGATCCAGATTGAAGTTGGGCATCCATTATCAGTAGGATCGAGGTCATCTCATAGATGTACCAACTGATAGGCGGGTACCAAAAATAGTTATCCAATGAAATTGCTTTATCAACAACAAATGTAGATTTCAAAGCATCCCATTTCATTGTCTTGTCATACAAAGTAATAAACACCATGAATCTTAAAGGTAAGAAACAAGTCACCTCATGTCTACTGATACTTTCCAAAAAGTATTCAAAGATAGTAGACTCTCCAATGCTCACCACCCTTGCAAGAAGCACACTTGAATGGACAATTTGCATGCAATTTGATGACTCGGCCATTGTCATTGAGGACTCCCTTGGAACTCTCATGTTTTAAGGCTGATCCTCAAGATCTTCCTCCTTTTGATGCTCCTCCTCAATGCAAGCAAGATCACACTTTGCCAAGATCTCCTCTTGAGTGATCTCCTCCTTTGCCAAGCTCACCCTCTCAAAAGCAACACTAGCTTTCAACTTAAACAATCTTCCATGTTTAAATCCCTTTGCAATGCAAACATCATTCTTCAAGATGAAGCAAACACCATGCTTAAAGTGGACATTCAAACCACTTTCTAAGAGTAGACCAACACTAAGCATATTCTTGGTGATTGATGGTACATAAAGGACATTTTTTAGATCCACACATTTTGAGGATTCTAGACACAAAGAGATGGTGCCAACACCATCTATCCTACACTCTTCATCATTTGCAGTAAAGACAAACTTTTTAGCAGCATTGAAAGAGTGTAAGGTTGAGCAAAAGTCCATTTCACAAGACATGTGGGAGCTAGCCCCATTGTCGATCCACCAATTGTCTCTTGAATTGCTATTGCTTGTTGGTGAGGATGTAGATGCCATCAAGAACACATCTACTTCATCCTCCTCCTCATCCTTTGCAAGGTTTCCTTGTTTGTCCTCCTCCACTTGTGCTCTTAGCCTCTTGTAGCATTTAGATGCATAATGCCCCTTCTTTTCACAAAAGAAGCATTTCTGCTTTGACTTGTCCTTTGAGCTTGATGCATCATCCTCTTCTTTGGCCCCCTTTGGATGCTTCTTCTTTCCATTGGTCTTCTTTTTGCCCTTGAATGAGAAATTGGCTTTCTCATCACCATCCTACAAAGACAATGAACTCATTCTTGCCTTGTGTGGAGTATCCTACACTCTTCAGCCACTAACACACTGTGAAGTTTTTCTATAGTTGGCAAAGTGTCTTGGATGGCAAAACTTTGGACCAAATTTGCAAAGTCATCCCCTAGACCATTAAGAACGATTTGTACAAGCTCTTCATCATGAATCTTCTCTCCAATGAAAGCCAACTCACTATTTAGAGACTTGATTCTGAGTACATAATCATGTGCACTCTCCTCACTTCTCCTCATGCTTTGCAAAATTTGATTTCTAAGCATGAGTACTCTTGAAGTGTTACTAGATTCATAGATTGATTTTAAAGACTTCCAAGCCTCTTTAGCACTAGTACAAGATGATACTTTTCTCAAGAAATCATTGCCCACATTCATCTTCACACAATGAAGTGCAAGCCTATATCTCTTCTTGTATCTACCTAACTCTTGTGCACCTAGAGGTTCATCTTCATCCTCAATCAAGAACTCATAAAGTTCTTGGAGCACCAAGAGTGACATCCTAACCTTCCAAATGGCATAATTTGTAGTATTCAATCTCTTACTAACTTCTAGAAGGTATGCTCCAGCAGATCCCATCTTACTAGTGACTTCTACAAACAAGAAATAGATTTGATTGACTGGGAACTCACAAAGGTCTCACACTTGTAGTGTTTCACTCAAATTTGATTTCTAATCCAACAAATGGACTTATAATCACAGTTCTATCACTCCCTCACAAAGCCGGAATGAAGATAAGATGAAGTGAAAACTACTTTCAAACAAATTTTGCCAAGAAATGGATTTGATTCTCTAGAAACTCACTAAGGTCTCTCTCTTGTAGTGTTTCACTCAAATTAGATTTCTAATTCAACAAATGGATTTGAATCTCAGTTCTAGCACTCCCTCACAAAGTTGGAATGAATATAAGATGATGTGAAATCTACTTACAATCAAATCTTGTCAATTTTGGCTATTTTTGGACAATAACATGACTAGATCTCTCTCACACTTTTTGATGTACTTTCAAGACCTGTAAAACAAGTTTAGAGGACCTGATTTTAGCCTAGATTAATTAGATCTCATGACCCTATGTCAAATCTAATCAATGGCACTCAATCTTGGTAGCTTATCTTAAGATTTCCACCAAAAATCACATCAAAATCTCTGATACCATGTAAAGAATGTGGGCCTCAGGGCCACGCACACACAAGTACCCACGTGAACCGCATACTAGGATCCCAACCCTAGTCGCCTAGCCACCCGCCATCCGTCTAACCCCCAAAAGGACTGGTACCAAGGGATAGAGGATATAGAGAAGCCCCAATCTATATATGGGAGAGTTCTAAGCAAGCATTTACTTATGGGACATTGATAATTCTCAAGGCCTTCACTGGGCGCTCAAGCCCACGACACTTTCCTGTGCGTGGCTTGCAACTAAACATTCCGCAACACCCCCACTCAAGCAAGCATAGAAAAAGGAACCCCCACTGGCTCTGATACCATGTAAAAAAACTGTCCCTTAGGAACATAAATGGATCTACAAAAGATCCACAAGACTGATTGGATGCTTGCTTAGCAATCTATCAAAGAACTAGACACAAAAAAGTTGATCTAGATTGGCAATTTGACAAACAACAAGCATTAACAATCAAAAGCATTGATCAACATTGAAATCTGAGACCACACGTGTGTAGTACAAGTTGTACTACGGCTTTCAACTTGAGAAACAAGTAGAGGATCACAAAAACTCAATGTACATAGTGAACTAGCTTGAGATTGCCAATGAGCTCCAAAAATATTCTATCTTCTCACTATGGGAGCTTGGAATACATAGCAAATTCGACTTCCTTCTTGAAGTCAGGTGGATTTCCATCATGTAATAAGGAAGTTAACTCACCCTTCTTGCCCTACAATGAAACCCTAGTCTATTTCCTAGAGTCATGCTTGGTAGATAGCTAGTTGGTCAAATTTTCCCCTTAAATCTAGGATTTAGGTCCTATAAACTAGGAATCACTACCAAAATGACATGACCAACCCTATGGACTTGACCTAACCTAATTTGGAGTGGGTTGCCACGTGGCATCTTGGCCTCACATGTGTGGAATCCACTTATGTACAAAATTTACATTATACTACATGGTTTTTTATCAAGCTAGATTTGCCAATTTTTGACAATTCTTCACACTCATAGTCGATCCTCTTATTTTGTTCATAGACTTCTACCACTAGGTGTGCCTTATGATGTGCGATCTTGCCATCCGCATGAAACTTCATTCTATACACCCATTTTTTGTCAATGGGTTTCTTTCTAGGTGGAAGGTCAACCAACTCCCATGTACCATGCCTATGGATCGAGTCCATCTCCTCTCTCCATTGCCCTTTGCCACTCTTTGAGATGCTTTGTTTCATCAAAGGCCGATGGCTCTTGACATTCCAAAATGTCGCTCATTAGGGCATTTTTTACATAGTAAAGATTAAGAGCTTTTCTTTTACATGTTGATCTCTCACTTCCTCTTGCTGAAGACCCAACGACAAAATGATTCTATTTGGGTTGTAGTGGATCGGTTAACTAAGTTAGTTGCATTCATACCAGCCAAGTCAACTATAAAGGCTTCTGAATTAGCCCAGATCTTTGTTAGAAGATTATTTTGGTTGTATGGTCTGTCAAGTGACATTGTTAGTGATAGAGATCCTAAGTTCACAGGTCACTTAGTTAGAATTGAAGTAGAATCACTGTGTTATTGTACTGTGGGTCCTATCAGTGGATAAGGATCAGTTGGCCTCGCCACGAGGCAAGTTGATGGGACACGTGTCCCGCCAACGGCAACCTGGGTCATGCATGGGTTTCCTGAGTGAACAACTATATGTACAGTGTAATTTCATTTTGAGAAATACAGTTGCTATGTGAGCTTGCTGTGGAGAGTGTTTTCTGTCTGTGTTACTGTGTAGCATGATCTGTGGTCCTGTGCAAAGCAAATTCTAAGCTGGTATCAGAGCCGTACAAGGAGTGTACATAGTACAGTGTCACCGTTTAAGAGAGCTTCGGGAGAAAAGCAGTCTTCTAAGAGTTCAGAGTTTACGGCGGGCTGGAGACGGAAAGTGAAGCACTAGTGCATGGTTTCTAGCATACAAAGGTTTGCTAGGCATGAAACTATGTGAGGATTCACAAACAAGACTTATCAGTTGAAGTAACGGAATTCTAAAAATTTCGTAATGTAGCTGCTTGGTGTTTGCAATCGGCGTGCATCCGAACGAACACTGTTTGACGAACGGTCTGAAGTATCAGATTTCTAGCTATAGGGTGACCTCAGAGCAAGAGGACTTGCTTGTTGAAGAGCTGTATAGAGGCTATCAAGTGCCAAGAATGGTGCAGAAACCCTGGTTTAGGGTTTACAGATGTAAAAGCCTGGATCTTGAGTTGTAGGAGAGTATTATTAAAGCTGTAAAAACGTGTAGGAGGGCGTCCTGGAGAGACTAATCAGTAGGTAAACGGCCATGGACAGTCGCAGGCAGTGTAGAGCGCTGGATCAGATTCAATGAAGGTGTAAAAATCCTCATTCACCATAGCTTGTGAAAGAAATGAAGAGAGGAGGTCGCGGCTGAGTCTGCGCACCCAAACCAGTCTCCTACATAGTGTTTTGAAGTGAGCCAGCGGTTGGAAGGACTTCCATCAGTGCACAAAAGTGTGCAGAACCATCGGATTTCGTGGCATCTGGATGGACAATGGAGATTATATGAAGTTGGGCCATTAAATCCTAATAAGCCATTGGATTTATTTAAATCCACATGAACTTCGATGGAAGGGACCTGAAGTGTAATTCACATTCCAACTTCATTAAAAATTTTCAGACACCTGAGGAAGCATTCATGAAGAAGAAGCCAAAGGTGAACCACTTGCAAATCTTTGGATGTAAGGCCTTTGTACACATTCCTAAAGAAGAAAGACGTAAACTTGATGTAAAAGCTATCAAGTGCATACTCCTAGGATATGATGATCATGTGAAGGGTTACAGATGTTTTGATCCAGTGAAAAACAAAATCCAATTAAGTCGTGATGTTATCTTTGATGAATCCAAGATGTATGAAGACGAGGATGCTGAGAAGATAGACACATCCAGTGGTAAAGATGGTATAGTGAGGATACCACCTGATGATGATCCATTCATTGACCTTCCGAGTGATGAACATGAGGATACATCTCAAGATACTACTACTCAACCTCAAGAGATAGGTTGGAGAGGTAGGGACAAACCTTTTGGTGCAAGAAGGATTGAAGTTGCAGGTGACAAACGCAAGGAGAAGGATGTACTGTGGGATACATTTTCACCATGAAGCCGATCACCTGACAGGAAGCTCCCTAAGTGGTTTGAGAGATTGTTGGAGAGCCGCGACATGGATGACTTTCCAGGATCATCTAGCCAGGGAGAGCTACGAAGATCAACAAGAGAGAAGACACAACCTGAAAGGTATGAAGCAAATTATGCTCTCTTATCTAGCATTATTCAAAGCAAAAAACCTTCGACTTATAGTGAAGCGAAGGATGATGACATTTGGGTCAAGGCCATGGGAGAGGAGATGGAGTCAATTTCTAAACATAACACATGGGACTTAGTAGAACCACCAGTTGGCAAGAGATCCATTGGTTGCAAATGGGTATACAGGACTAAGTATCATGCAGATGGAAGTATAGCAAAGCACAAGGCAAGATTGGTGATCAAAGGGTATGCACAAAGTAAAGGCATTGACTATGAGGAGACCTTTGCGCCAGTATGTAAGTGGAATACTCTACGTCTACTTGTTGCTTTAGCTTACATTTTGGTTGGCCTTTGCATCAGATGGATGTGAAATCTGCTCTTCTAATGGTGAGTTAGAATAAGAAGTGTTCATGGATCAACCCGAAGGCTTTGTAGCAAAGGGACAGGAAAATAAAGTATGTCGCTTGAAGAAAGCGCTTTATGGTCTTAAACAAGTACCACGTGTGTGGTATAGCAAGATTGATGCCTACTTTTGTTCAAAGGGGATGGTGAGAACACATTCTGATCCAAATTCATATGTCTTATGCTTTGATGGTATGGTTGCTTTGATTGCTCTTTATGTTGATGACTTGATTATTACGGGAAATAATCAAGAAAGACCTCATGGAACAATTTGAGATGACAGATCTCAGCTTGATGCATTATTGCCTTGGAGTAGAAGTGTGACAAAAAGGACATGAAGTGGGTTTAACACATGTGAAGTATGTCAAAGAGTTGTTGCACAAGTTTAGGTTGCAAGATTGCAAACCAATGAGTACTCCTATTGAACTAGGTAAAAAGCTTTCTAAGCTTGATGAGTCACAATCATTTGATGCTACGTTGTATAGACAGTTAGTAGGGAGGTTGATTTACCTTACCACGACTAGACCAGATATATGCTATGTTGTTGGCATTGTAAGTCAGTTTATGGCAGCACCTACGGAAACGCATTGGAAGGCAGCTAAACGCATTTTGCTTTATGTGAAAGGCACTTCAGAGTATGGCTTGATTTACAGGAAGCATGACGGTTTACCTGAGTTGTGTGGCTATGTGGATGCAGATTGGGGAGGTGACTATGATGATCGTAGATCCACCACAGGGTATGTTTTCCAGTTTTGTGGTAGTGGATATTCTTGGTCTAGTAAGAAGCAAAGTACAATTGCTCTTTCCACCACAAAAGCAGAGTATAAGGCAATGTGTAGTGCATCACAAGAAGCTATATGGTTGAGACAAATCTTGGAAGAAGTTGGCATGAGGCAGAAAAATCCCACGACTTTACATAGCGACAATTAGAGTGGCATTCAGCTAGCAAAGAATCCAGTGTTCCATGCGAGAACTAAACACATTGAGATTCAGTATCACTTTATACGTGAGAGGCTGCTGAGTCATGAAATTCATGTTGTTCATTGTAGCACAAAAGAACAACTAGCTGATATTTTCACTAAGCCACTTACTAAAGAAAAGTTTGATAAGTTTAGATCAAAGCTTTTTATACTTAAAGTTTATTGACTTTAAAGCTATGTATATGACTATATAAAAAGTAGACTCTACTTTAAGGGAGAGAGTTAGAATTAAAGTAGAATCACTGTGTTACTGTACTGTGGGTCCTATCAGTGGATAAGGATCAGTTGGCCTGGCCACAAGGCAAGTCAATAGTACATGCGTCCCGCCAACGACAACCTTGGTCATGCATGGGTTGCCTGAGTAAACAACTATATGTACAGTGTAATTTCATTTTGAGAAATACAGTTGCTATGTGAGCTCGCTGTGGAGAGTGTTTTCTGTCTGTGTTACTGTGTAGCATGATCTGTGTTCCTGTGCAAAGCAAATTCTAAGTCACTTTTGGTCAGCAGTATTCCATAAACTTGAAACTTCTTTGAGTTTAAGTTCTTTTGATCATCCTAAATCAGATGGCTAGACAGAAAGGACTAATCAAACTATGGAAGATATTTTGAGGATGTATGTTTCTCACCGGCAATCTCATTGGGAAGATTATCTCCCACTAGTTGAGTTTGCATATAATAGTAGAAAACATTTTGCTACAGGTTACCGTCCTTTTATGCTTTATGTACAATTTTCAACCTAGATCTCCAGTAAATGTTGAGAGGAAGTCTGTTAAGATCCACGAGGTTGTTGATTTTGTTGCATGATATGCAAGAGATGTTGCAAGTGGCTAAGGATAGTATCCGTAGTGCTCAGGATAGAGCTAAACACTATACCGATCTTAAGAGATCTCCAAGAGATTTTAAAGTTAATGACTGGGTATATCTTAGGATTCCAAAAGATTCTAAGACGTTACATACGGGGAAGCATTATAAGCTGTCTACCTGTTATTGTAGACCTTTCAGGATTGTACATAGAATTGGTTCTTTGGCGTATGAACTCGATCTTCAAGGAAAATTGACTACACACCCAGTGTTTCATGTAAGTCGATTGAAACTAAGTTTACACGATGGTGATATAGTTGGATCGGATGAAGATTTATTCCATTTGGAAGATTTGTCGCTTAGTGTACCTTTGGAACTTGAGAAAGTGCTCAAACCCAGAAATAAACAATTGAGAAATCGTTCTATCTCTGAGTGCTTAATTCAGTGAAAGGGTCGTACTGAGGATGATAATTCTTGGGAGAGAGTTGATAGCATAAAGAAGGATTTCTCGAAGTTTAGCTTCTAAGGATAGAAGCAGTTTAAGGAGGGAAGAATTTTTATGTCCATGACCAGTACATAGGATACATTAAATTATTCATTCAAAAATTTGATGCATGTCAAAGGATGGGAAAACTCAGCTTTGCGACACATTGGCCGCTTACTCCAACTATTCCCTTAGCATCTTTTGAGAAGTGGGAGATAGATTTTGTAGGGCCTATCAAATCGATCATGCGTAAAACTTGTAGACGTTACATTCTTGTTGCTATGGATTATGCTACCAAGATGGTAGAGGCCGAAGTCCTTATCCAGAATAGTACATTGTTTTGAATTGAACAAGGCTCTGCAGCCCTAATCTGTGAGCTTGCTGACTGATAGTAAATTCCTTGTTAGTTTGGGTACGTAAAGTACATAATTAAGCAAGGTCAATTCACCATTTGGAAGATGAAGGCGTATAGATCTTTGGTGTCCAATCTGAAGTGTATTTGAGTCATCGAAGTAAACATACTTTGAATCAGCTAGCGTGAGTTCTTTGAATAGGAACTTGCATAAAGTCATGTGCTGAGAAGCACCGGATTCGAGATACCATAAAAGGACATCTCTATTGTCTTGATCTTGTATCATTAGTAGTGTTGGATCTTCATGAGAGTATCTGGCAGAATTAGATCCTCCATCTTGCTGTTGCATCTTTTTGTTAGCTTCATTGTGCTTGAGAACTTGACAATCCTTGATGTCGGGATTGGTTTTCTTGCCATACTTGCAGCAAAGTTTGGTTTTTGGTCTTTGATACTGTCGATTGTGTTGTTGTGATTGTTGGTCTAAATCAGTCTACTCAACTTTAGTCTTCTTGTCCTTTGAAGATCTCTTCTTTTGGAATTGTTGCTTATTTGAATAGAGGAAAATCGCCTTCGTATTTGATGTGGATAAGCTTTTCCTTCTTCCTTCTTCCTTCAATAAACTTGCTATCAACTTTTGCAGAGACAGGTCAAGAGCATTGCTCAATAACAATACTAAGTTGTCGTAAGAGGGAGGAAGACTGGATAGAATAGACATGTTAGCATCTTCATCCGATACTGTTGGCGAACCTATTGCAGCTAGCTGATTGAGCAGCTATTTGAATTCATTCAATTGATCAGTGACAGATTCCTTCACTCATCTTGAGCGACATGAACTTCTTTCTCAAAAAGAGACGAGTCGATACATCTGTTGTTTCATATAGACCAGAAAGAATGTCCCATGTTTCTTTGGAGCTGGAACAATTTGCTACATTAGCTATTTGTGAATATTTGATATTCAGAGATATAATGGCAAGAGCTTTGCCATCCTTAGTTTTTCAAGCGGTCAACATGTCAGGTTCAGTCGGCTTGGCTATTGAACTGTTGATGTATAGGGTAGAGTCTTTTCAATGAGTACCGTCTTCATTTTGTTACACATGTGGAAATCATCTCCTTTGAACTTGTTGATCAAGCGGATCTCTAATAAGAAGTTTAAGTTATCACTTTTAAAAAAGTTTCACAAGGTTTTAAGTTATTAAACTTTAGTTAAAATTCTTTTATTCTTTGCAATTCTCATAGCTTTAAGCTTATAATTTTATTAATTTGACTAAGCTTAGTGCATAAGCTTTATGCTTTTACAAGTTGTACCTCTGAAAGTACACAACAAAAGCAAAGTACAAGGATACATAACATAAAATTGTGAGGGGACATGTACATACACACTTTCGTGCCCCCTCCTTTCATCATCCATAGATTCACAAGTTTACTACTCCTATACAAATAGTTTCATGTCTTGTCAATGTAATTAAAAGGAGTAGTATGTGTAAACATCAATTGGATGGAACATCAACGTGTTATTTCGACTCACATATCTACATCTAAGATTTGGAGGAGAACTGTCAACATAATGAACAGCTTTGTTTCTATCATAGGAATTTGCAAACAAGCAAATGTTATTTCAGGTAGGCTTGTTGGCTTTGTTAAGATTGATGCTGTAATTAGTTTTAACATGTTGTTGTCCATGTGTTCTAATCCTATTCGTTTTGCATCTTCTATTTCCAGATTCAAATGTCCAGATGGTTCAGACTTCATAGCATATTTTAGAATGTAATATGACCAATTTGTGTTGGAAATCCTTTGTCAGTTCATGTGCGCTTTCCAAGAAAAAGTATAGTTGAGTGATATGGTACTACATTCCTATCTTCATATCTAGGTCGATAATATATCCAATTTCTATTTTCAGAACTTACATGTGTTGGTGATGAAGATGGTTGGAATGGAAATCCATATTTGCATGAATTTTTTTTGTTGCCTTTTATTCTGCAGTTTTTTCAACAATAATGGATCTGTTTTTTAACAACCAAATTGTATAGGTCTCTATCAAATTCAGTAATAGGCTCGTCAAATTTGTGCAATTGGTCATTTCATTTTGTTGGAACACACACAACAATTTCATTTGAAATTGTTTTCGCATCTTCTTCTTCAATCCAAAACATGATATGCGCATGAACTCATCATCTGTTTTGGATCTCATATCGAATGAAATGATGTTTGATTCTTCCTAACAAGAAGTGCTTTGAAAGCAAATAGTCTTTCGTGAATCTTTCCAATCGGGCCACAAATAACATCGTGTGCTCAATCGGACAATTTTGCCAATCAAAATCCATGTTTATTTGTTGAGCAATCTTCTCTATTTCAGTGATTTCAAACCATCTCGTCTCTGAATTTTCATCCGCAGTCAACGTTAAAAAAAATTGGGGAGTCCCCAATGTTCAACCATTGTTAAAAGATCTTTTAAATTGCGTCTATGCCAAGATGGTGTGTTTGGAATTTCAATTGGTAGAGTATATTTTAAAACATGAATGAATATTTGTTGTTCAGATGCTTTCTTATTCTTTGAGAGATAGCTAATTATATCTTTTTGTAGTACTATTGATGGAATGCTATTTGATATTAAAATTGCTTGTCTAATTTGGTATAAGACTATTATGTAGGGTGGATATAGTGTAAAAATCGAAAAGAAAGAACTTGCTCGTAGGCTAGCATAATCAAGGAAGCTTATATTTCCATCATAAAATCCATGAGCAAATGGAAATAAAAAAGGAAACAAGCTCGTTTCCAATGTTAAGTTAGGTTCGTCATGATGTTGACTATTATTTACAAGCCCTATATGTTTTGAATAAACTTTGTTATTGTTTCTTAGTTTTATATTTGAATTTTGATAAATATCATGATGTCGTTTGTCATTATGCTTCGATAATGGGGTTGTATCTTCTAGTAGAATATATGATTTTTGGAGGGGATCAACGGTCATAGTTTCATATGCAATATTGCTAGGGAGAAGATGATCGATAGATTGTAGAGAAATGAAGGCTAGACTATTGTCCGAAGCATTTTTTTCATAGATGGTGTAAAACTTTGCAAATAGCGGATCATGTTCCAAATTTTGTTTTAACAATCTGTGGAGGGACTTTTCTTTGTAGACTCATTTTCAATATGTAAATCACATGCAATTGCATTATCAAGCAATGGTTTTCTTGTGATCTAGCCTTCGGAAAAAGATTTATATCGTCTTTTTGTTTCAATTGAAACATCAACGAAAGCTAGATTTTGCACTAGAAAAGGCTCTAATCCCAATATGCTTCGTATATATTCAGGTGATTGAAATACAGTGTAGTGTATTCTATGTTTATTTTTGACACAACAATTACAGACATACCATTTTTTTTCAATTCATTTCCGTATGTATTTTTCCATAAAAATGTATTGGCTATTGCGTATGGAGGTATGTTATCAATTTCTAATATGTTTTTTTTGGAAATGTGGTGCATGGAAAAAGTTGAGCTACCACAAGTGGAATAACATTTCATACATTTTACTAGATTCATACTGGTTTCTGACCATTGTTTATTCATCTTTGAAATTTCTAGTCGCGACCTGTTGAAGAGTATAAAATTGTCCCTTTGTTTTGTCAATGTTCTTTGTCTAGCGAAGGAGCGTTTTGGCTTCAAGAATGATGTCATGAATATAGTCTAAGCAACAAGAAAGATGGCAATTAAAATCCGTATTAAAATGTAAATGCTAAAAAATGAAGATTGCAATATGCGTTTTTGAATTGAAAAGCTACAAAATGAGAAGATAAATTTATTATTTGAAGTTTCGAAAAGAGGAAGTAGTCGTTATATAGAGGCCTGCAAACATATAAACATACCAAAAGATTTAATATCACATATTTTCATAACTCATTTTAAATTTCAAACATATTAGGAAATAAACTCATAAAAATATATATTTGTAATCACGTTCTATGAAAATATCATGACATGTAATATGACTTATATCTGTTTTTTGTTCTTTGTAGATAGTATCTATAAATTTAAAATACATAAAATGCAGGCATTATTTCGGCCATTGGTCGAAGATATTGATCTGGACGCAAGTTAAATCTCTTAAGATTATTATCTAAATCTTGTAAATTTTTTCTTGCATGCTCGTTTGCAATAATATTTTTTTGCGATAATATATTTGATATGCTCTACGTTAGCTTCTGCAAGGCTCTGATTCCAATCAAGATAGTGCAACTTACAAAACTCTTCACAAAATGTAATGAGTTCAGTGATCAGCCATGCCACTGACCATGTGTCTGTAGCTCTCGTGTACACATAGTTGTGATTTAGCAACTCGGGAGCTAACCACGGTCGAAGGGCATGGATTGTCGGATTGGCTACACAAGTTTTCTTTGTTTCGTATTGGATTCTTACTGCCATTCCCCAATCAATAACACCAATTCTGGGATGCATTTGGTTGGTGAAATCTATCATGACATTAGCTGCGTGCAAATCACAATGTAAAAGGAATTCATTATGTGCAAATGCCATAGTTTGCACAAAAGCATGTGAGATGCCTCACACATGGTCACAAATTGATTTTATCTTGACCGTCTCATCTGACAATATAATAGGGTCTACTTGAGAACCCTTCACCTTACCATTTCCTTGCAACTTTGTCATGGCTCTTCTGAACGAGCCAGTCTTGATTGGTAGTTTCATCATCATATCATCCAAACTACCTCCATTGAAGTATGGAAAGATAGAGACCAAAGGAGGTTGTCGTGTATGTCCAATACTCCGCACAATTCCCATGTGTGCAATATCAAAGCTAACCTCTTGCGCGAACGATTTCAATCTATCTTGCCGCTCACCTTTGTATCTATTGAAAAGTAATCATGCAACAAACAACCATGGTAGTTATAGATTCATCAATAGCACCTGACCAACTGAATAGTTGTGCACAAATGTGAATCAATAATTATCAAGTACAAGAATGATTATTATGATTCATCAATAGCACATAGCGAATTGAATAGCCGTGGACCATAAATGAATTCAGACTAACCACAAATTAGAGACTAACCATGCAACAAACAACCATAGTAGTTATACATTCATCCAAAACACGTAGGTAAATGAATAGTTGTGCATGAAGGAGAAATCTGTAATTATTGACAGAAAAGAGTTTATTAGGAATTCATTAATAGCACATAGGAAAATAAATAGCTGCGCACCAAAAATTAATCTAGAATAAGCACAAACATGGAAAAGCAATATTAAAAATTAAAACTAGGAACTTGAATATGAAACTGCCTTGGATTAGAATTTTGGAAACTGGTTTTTCTAAGTGTTTGTCATACTAAAACATTTTCTTGGTTTGGATCGATACTGCAAAATAGATGTGCAGATCTAGAAGGTGAGAAGGAGAGATGAATTACAATCATATAAAGGCAATAGAGCTCCAAACACCATTACAGAGAAAGGCATCCTTGTCTCCTAATCCCAAGCATGCAATTGTTTCGAGCAATAATACCTAGAAAAAATTAGCTCAATTATTTTATCGCATAGACTCAAATGAGGAAACTGTGAACATGGTCTTTGACTGCCCAAATCTAAATAGACTTCATGATTAATATGTTAGATATTATAGTGGTTGAACAACAGACTACACTGTTTTGCCAAGTGATTAGCCCTTTCGGTAAATCAACTATCGTACTACAAACGCATTGGATTATATCTTCATTTATTCGCGCGCGCACATTGGTTACACGTATTAATTTTCAAAAAGTTCCCAGAAAATATTGATTGGTTCCAATAGTAACAGTCCATGCAAAAACAATTACATTTCAGAATTTCAATTGACAAACTACCATGAAATTCCAAACAACTTTCAATTTGCAAAGTGATAGTGCATGCACAAAGAAAACATACTTCTGTTACAGAGAAAGGCATCCTTATCTCCTAATCCCAAGCATGCAATTGCTTCGAGCATTAATACCTAGAAAAAATAAGCTCAATTGTTTAATAGCACAAACTCAAATGAGGAAACTGCCAACACGATCTTTGAGTGCCCAAATCCAAATAGACTTCATGATTAACACCTTAGATATTATAGTGGCTGAATAACATACCACACTATTTGGCCAAGTTATTAGTCCTTTCGATAAATCAACTATCCTACTAGGCATTGCATTATATCTTCCTTTATTCACGCGCGCGCATGTTTGTTTGCGCTTCTATGTGATCTCACTATACATATGTTTGTAATCCTTTTCCATCTTAAGATGTGAAACATATGAACAACAATAATTTATCCATTTTAAAATGATGAAATAATGTCAATTGGATGCGAACAACCTTTTTTAACATTGTTAGTAGTTGTTATAAGTTAGAATTGTTAGTATTCTTTTGTTGGCATGTTGCCATGAAGAGGTGGCAATTGTCCTCTTCAGATTTTTCAAGAAGGAGATTATGCATGTCTCCGTACAATTTCGCAGTATGAAGTTTGAACTTTGAAGTTTGCCAAAGAAAAGATCGTTCGCATCTAATTGACATTATTTTACCGATGTAAAATGAATATAAATAACTTGTACTCATCTTTTGAGAAAAGTCAGTAGAGCTCTTCAAAGTTGAATAATATATGCAAGTAAAGTTTGGTGAACTTACATCATATATTACAGAAGAAAGTAGATCATGCCTATGTGATTCAGATCTCGTTCATTTTGCAAACTCTTGGTTTTTCTAAGTTTTTGTCATACAGAAATATTTTCTTGGTTTGGATCGTGACTGCACAATACATGTGGCAATCTAGAAGATGAGAAGGAGTGATTAATGAAAAGCATATATAAAGGCAATAGAGCTCCAAACACCATTATAGAGAGAGGCATCCTTGTCTCCTAACCGCAACCATGCAATTGCTTCTAGCATTAATACCCAAATTTGCAAAGAACAACATGCATGAAGTTGTTTAGTTGACAAACTGCTTAGCTCTATTGTTATACAATAGGTCAATACGTTTCAATAATAATATAAACTATTATTGTTTGACATACAGAACAACTTCAATTCTGTTATTCTGGAAACGAATCGTAATACTCAAAGAAACGATTTTGAAAACATGTATTAAGCTTTCCAAATAGATTCTACCAAAATACTCTCTTAATATTTGAAAACGATTTTGAAAACATGTATTAAGCTTTTGAAACAGATTTTACTGAAATACTCTCTTAATCTTTGCATAGAATCTCATATTTTAATCCTCGCATGCATATAGGAAGTTGGCGTTTGCTAGCAGGAAGAAGCAGCTACATGCTAGGTATTGGATTGTACCTTCCTTTACCCAATACGTCAATACGTTTCAATAATAATATAAACTATTGTTGTTTGACATACAGAACAACTTCAATTTTGTTATTCTGGAAACGAATTGTAATACTCAAAGAAACGACTTTGAAAACACATATTAAGCTTTTCAAATAGATTCTACCAAAATACTCTCTTAATATTAAAAAACGATTTTAAAAACATGTGTTAAGCTTTTAAAACAGATTCTACTAAAATACTCTCTTAATCTTTGCATAGAATCTCATATTTTTATCCTCGCATGCATATTTGTATAGTCTTGAAAAACATGACTAAAACATACCTCAAGATTTTAACAACTTCTATGTTCTTGTGTTGCAATCGCTGCTGTGACACGAAAGCTTCTATACAGCAAAGCTTGGAAATGATTCTTGATGAGACCAACGAGTTTTGTAGGAAACTGTCCATTTGAGCAAGAAAACACATGCATTTCAGATTTCCAATTCAGAAACTACCATGATAGTTTTGCATGAAAGTGTCCGTCTGATTACAACATAACTCTAAAGTGATCACAGATCAGAAAGATTTCCAAGAAATAAGTTCCAACAAATAAATTTGAGTTCTGACAATAACAGTCCATACAAAAACAATCACATTTCAGATTTTCAATTCAAAAACTACCAAGAGATTCCAGACAACTTTCAATCCGCAAACTCATAGTGCATGCAAAAAGACCTATATTTCAGAGCTCTGTTTTTCAATTTCCACACTAACATCGCATGCAAATGAAGGGACATTTCAAAAAGCTAGATTTTTGGGCCTCCTGAGAGGGAAATTGAAGGAAGACCAAGCTTTTCTAACTTCCAAAAGACAAGCTTAGCCGACTTAGAACATTAGAGGAGTTTTGAGCTCCAAAAAGACCCTTTAAAAATTCGTGCAAGATGTAGTTTATATTATTAAAATATTATAACACTAATACGTTTGACTTGCCATAACTTTTTGATTGTAGCTCAAAAGTATGTCATGCAACATATCATTCGAAAGCCCTTGTTGAGTGCTTTCCAATGCACCAAACTCCACTAAATTCGGACTTACCACCAAAAAGTTATGCAATTTTTAGTGTGGAATCAAAATGTGGACTCAAAAAGTTACGTTACGTAGATTTCAATTTGAGTGTTTTGATTGGTCTATGTGTAAGAAAAAATTGAGAAAAAATATAAAAATAATCTTTACAAAGGGTCTTTTTTGGATTTAGAACTCCTCTAATGAGGGAGGGAAGGGCTGCTGCGTAATATCGAAAGTTGGGACCAACTGCTTTTGCGAAGCGCTTTCAGCGTGGCCAGAGGCTGATCTTTGGGATCTGAGCGTCATGCACCCTCTAACAGATTGATATTTCAGATCTCTGTTTTTCAATTTTCACACAAACATTGCATGCAAATGAAGACACGTTTCAAAAAGCCAGATTTTTGGGCCTCCTGAGAGGGAAATTGAAGGAAGGCCAAGCTTTTCCAACTTCCAGAAGGCAGGCTTATCCGACTTAGAAAGGCAAGGAAGGGCTGTTGCGTAATATTGAAGAGTTGGGACCACCTGCTTTTGCGGGGCACTTTCTGCCTGGACAAAGGCTGATCTTTGGGATCTGAGCACTCATGCAACCTATAACAGATTGCAATTTGCACAAGAAAGAGAAACAATAAACAGAAGAGGCCAAAGGCTGATCTTTTGGAACGTATGTGCAAGCTCTTGATCAGTGATCAGATGCAATTGAAACAATGATGAAAAACAGCTTGAAACGCGTGTTTGAACAGCTCGCATCAACAAATTGACTATGGCCCACACAACAACGAACCGTTTGTATGCTATGTAGTGACAGTTGACAAAAAAAAGAACAAAACAGAGCAACGATCAGGTCCAATGCACGAGCAAAACTTGTCAGATGGGTCGACGGGTCAACAGGACATGTGTCATATGCTCATTGGGACACTTGGTCCAATGCATGAGTGACACTTGTCAGACTATCCACCTACTAGCTTGCCTATGTGTCAGGGTGGCAAGTGTTGAGTGTGCATGGAGTTTCAAGGCGCTAAGACTAAACCCACCAGGATTCACCTTACCAAATGGTGGTACAACCCCAATGAGTCCATGGAGTCAACGTTAGAATGTGTCAAGGTCAAGGGGTGCTTGACAGAATATAGTGTGAGCCTTGTCAGACATTTCTCATTATGGTATTCTTATGCAACTATGGTTGGGAGAACACTTGTAGCAGAGCTCTCATGTTTGCTTTTTGATCTATGTACATTCGCTTGAGATTAATAAAGTGACGGATTTGTTGGGTAATTCTGTGTATTCACTTAGGGTTTGTGAGCTTGTGTGCAACATTTGGTATCAGAGCAGTTGCTTTCAAGACTTGTGTGGAATTTGGCATCTTCAGTTAGGGTTTGGAGCATTCTTGGAGAGCCAGCACCCTACTGCAGGTGATCTGTTGGCAAATTTGGAGCCCATAAGATAGCAAATTGAAGCCCTATGGTGGATTGCTGATCTTCTAATAGCCTTTGAGAATTTTCTACTACGCGGCTTGATGATTCTCTTCGCTTTTGTGAAAATCCAGCCCACATAGTTGTAACTCTTCAATACTCAGTATTTTTCAGATCTGTTAGTTGCAATAAGCTTCTTGTAGCAGATCGCTGGTAGAGTAGGGATTTTTGCCTTCTGATTCAGTGATCATCCATAGTTTTTTGCCAATTGTCAGTTTGAAATCCTAGTTTGCTAATTTTTTGAGAAGAAGAGTCTATGTGTAGTTAGAACTTGGCTGTAGGAGGTCTATTCTATCCAGTTCTTCTAGGAATTCAAGGCAACCTATTTGTGTAGTGATTTGAGGTGCTGAGAGCTTGGTTTTACTTTGTTTCTGCTATCTTTTTTTCTGCTATGGCATCTGCAAGCAACACCAGTCAAGATTCACAGAGATTAGATGTTGTATGTTCCAAGGTGGATGCTATCGAAGCTACTCTTAAGTTGATTTTGGAGCAACTCAAAGGTAAAGGGGCTAGTGTTCTTGAGAGAGTCAGTGGTACAGCTACGGAAGCAGAAAGGACATTGTCAATGGGCCATGAAGCTGAGTTGGGGTTTCGAAAGAGAAAGCTACCTACTATCAAAGATTTAAAACCTTTGAAGTTCACTGGAGCAGTATCTATGAGAACTATTGATGCCGTTGAGAATTGGTTGCAAAAGTGGGAGAAAGCATTCTAGATGTGTGTCATAGACGATGAAACTGAGATGATTGCTAAAGCCACATATCATTTTCAAGAGTCAGCACAAAGGTGGCAGAGAAAGGTGGAAAAGTATGACCTAGTTCCAGCCACATGGGAGGCATTCTGGCAAATGTTGGCGCAAAACTGTGTGCCTATGGATGAAGACAATAGAGCCATGCAACAATGGTCTTATTTGACGTAGGGTAACTTGAGCGTGCAGGATTATGCAGACAAGTACCAAGAGGCTTTGTTACGCATTCCTCAAGAAGTTCCTATGTACACGCAAATATTTCACTTTGTGGAGGGACTTCAAGAGAGTATTCACCCATTCGTGTGGAAGGAGCAATCTCATGATTTACGGGGAGCCATCCAGATGGCTTTTATTATGAAGATGGGAAAAAAGGCCCGGATCCTATTGCGGTAGCTAATACCGGTGGTCAGCAACCTTGGGAACGCAAGGACAAATGGAACAAAAAGAGAAAGTTTGACGGTCAAACCAATCAGTGGCAAGCTCAAGGTGACTAAAAGAAAAGGGTGCAGGGGCCCCAAAAGGCAAAGGGTTGTATGGGTAGTTGCCTCAGGACCAAGACTGTGCAAAGAGGGGGAACCTTTGTTTTGGATGTTTGGGACAACATAGGTGGAAGGAATGTCCACGAAACTTGATGCGGACCACATATAATCTTTAGGTGGACCAGATGAACCAGGGTGATGACCCTATGACAATGGAAGAGATCGAGCAGGAAGCCAATCCAGATGTTCCATGCCTCATGAATGTTTCGGTGGTCAGGAGAGTGGACACGGTTCCACCAGCGCTTTTGTCAAAATCGGCTCGCCAAGGGTATCAATTTCCTAACACTTCTCTTATTGTTATGCGAGGACAACTATGTGGTGGTATAGATGTTCAGGTTCTATTTGACATTGGGTCCTCTCATGACGTGTTGAATTCAACTTTGGTATGGAAGTTAGGTGTGAATACTCAACCATCCCAGTACCAGTACACAGTGGAAATGGCTGATGGAAAGGGTACAAAGATTTGGGATAAGAGGGTTGTGGTCATTCCACTAACTGTACAAAGTTACACAGAAGAGTTGGATTTTGAGATAACATGGCTTGTGCGGTTTGATGTGGTGTTGGGCATTTGTTGGCACACGATGCGGAAGCCACACATAGCTTGGGATACTCATGTGTATGAGTTCCAGTTTGATGGTGTGATGCATTTCCTTCATGGTGAGCGGGATGTGCCTCTTGGACCGCTTGTTTTAGCTACGCAGTTGTGTATGATCCATTGTGAATACATGTGTGTTTTCTTTCTACTTGATATGTCTACTAATACTAGTCAGAGTAGCATGCAATGTGTGCAAACCAGTACTATTGCCAGTTTGGATCAAGAGATTAATAGAGAGTTTTCAGATGTGTTCATAGATGATCTTCCATCTGTTTTACTTCCTAAGAGGTATGTTGAACATAAGATTGAATTAATACCCGAATCATGTCCTGTCAATAGATGTCCTTATAGAATGAGTCTTAAGGAGGAAGAGGAAGTGAGACGGATGGTCGATGATTATTTGGCCAAGGGGCAGATACGACCTAGTTATTTTCCTTTTGCCTCTCCGATCATTCTTGTAAAAAAGAAGGATGGATCATGGCGTATGTGTGTGGATTATCGAGGTTTGAACAAGATAACAGGTAAACATCGATATCATATGCCACATATAGATTATTTGCTTGATGCCTTGTCAGGTGCCACTGTGTTCAATAAAATAGACCTAAAGAGTGGATACTATCAGGTTAGAGTTTTTAAAGAGGATGTACACAAGACTGCCTTCAGAACTCGGTTCGGTCACTATGAGTATCTTGTGATGCCATTTGGATTGACTAATGCCCCAGCTACATTCATGATGATGATGAATGATGTGCTCAAACCGTATATGGGTAAGTTTGTCGTAAACTTTGTTGATGACATTCTGACTTACAGTGTAGGTGAGATCAAGCATACTAGCTCACCTTACGACTATGTTGTCTACTTTGAGGGAGAACACTTTGTTTGCCAATAGTAAAAAAAGTGAATTGTGTAAAAAAGAGATCGAGTATCTTGGTCATGTAGTGTTTGCTGATGGAGTAAGGCCAGATCCTAAGAAGGTTGTTGTGATCGTTGCGTGGCCTGTGCCAGCTGATTTGACAGCACTCCGTTCTTTTCTTGGATTGGCAGTATTCTATAGAAAATATGTAAAGGGATACTCCTATATTGCAGCACCTTTGACTGATTTGACTCAAAAGAATAGATTTGGTGAGTGGACTGAACTGCAACAAGCAAGCTTGATCAGTTGAAGCAAGCTATTGTTGAGTGCGTCACTCTAAGATTGTAGACCTTTAAAAGCCCTATGTTATAGATACGGACGTGAGTGATATTGCTGTGGGAACTATTCTGATGCAAGAGGGTAGGCCTGTGGCCTTTGAGAGCAAGAAGCTCAACCCTGCTCAGAAAAATTGTCCGAAAAATTATCCAACTCATGAAAAGGAGTTGTATACCATAGCTCATGCATTAAAGGCATGGAGGCATTATCTGTATGGATCGGAATTTGAGGTATTCACTGATCATGATACCTTGAGATACTTTTGTAAGCAGCCAGACCTTAGAGGCCGGCAAGCCAGATGGTCTGCGCTCATGCAGGAATTCCCAATGGAGTTTCAGTTTGAGAAAGGTGTCGAGAATCGTGTGGCAGATGCACTATCTCGTGTAGTGTATCAGATGTCATTTGTAGTCATTGAAAATGACTTACTGTCTGAGATAAGAAAGGCTCAACAGGAAGATCCTCACTATAAGAAAGTGGAACATGAGGTGAGTCATGGCCATGCAGAGTCTCAAGAGGAGAGCTCTTCTACCTTGGTTCTCACTTATCTTAAGTATTCCATAGAAGATGGAATATTGATGAGAAATGGCAAGGCTCTTATTCCAACTTGTGAGGTGTGCAAAAGAGGATCTTGCATCTTTGTCATAATAGCCCTAGTGTTGGTCATCCTGGTGTGGGGTATGTGAGTGAAAGGCAAACGCAATGGGAACGTTACCTACCATTGTCGGAGTTTGCCTATAATGATAAAAAGAATGCATCTACAAAGATGAGTCCTTTCGAGCTAAATTATGGTTTTAGACCAGCCAGTCCAGTTACTATAGGTATGCCTCATAAGACACCTAGTGCTATGGAATTTCTAACTCACATGCAACAGATGTTGGAGTTAGCAAAGGAAAATGTAAAAGCGACAATGGATCGGGCAAAGACATATGCTGATCTGGATATGGTATTTCTCAGAATTCCAAAGGACTCGAAAACCCTAAAGACATGGAAGTGTTATAAGTTGTCACCTAGATAATGTGGACCTTGGAAAATTATTAAAAAGATTAATAGCGTTGCTTATGAATTGGATTTGCCTATTAGTTGTAAGGTTCATCTTGTTTTTCATGTTTCACGCTTAAAGAAGGTTTTACATGACGGTGATAACTTGTTGGCTGATGGCCTTGTATTGTTTCAGGAGCATGGGGAGGTGATGCATGGACCAACGAGAGTATTGGACCGGAGGCATAGATGGTTGCGGAATCATTTGCTCCGTGAGTACTTGGTTGCATGGCATGGACGACCTCTCAATGATGCTACCTGGGAGACCGCACATGGGTTGCATGCACAATATCCAGAATTTGCCATCGAGGACGATGTCATCTGAGGAGGGAAGGGATGTCACATGTACTTTGAATCCCTTGCCCAATGTAAATGGTAAATTGTAATTATCAAATTGTAGAAAGGCTAAGTCACCAGCCTGTGGAGACAATTGTAAATTGCGATGTAAATATCTGTTATAGTGACTAAATCCGAGATGGCCAAGGGGGTACTGGGTCTCATGAGAGTCTGCTAGACTGACCTCCTAAAAATTAGAAAGGGTTGACCAGTCAACATGACGTGTCATATGCTCACTGGGACACTTGGTCCAGTGCATGAGTGACCGGTCAATGGACGGGTCAACAGGACATGTGTCATATGCTCATTGGGACACTTGGTCCAATGCATGAGTGACACTTGTCAGACTGTCCACCTACTAGCTTGCCTATGTGTCAGGGTACTGCCAAGTGGCAAGTGTCGACTATGCATGGAGTTTGCCATCTGTTGACATTAGGATGTGTTAGGGTTAAGGGGTGCTTGAGGGAATATAGTGTGAGCCTTGTCAGGCATTCCGCATTATGGTATTCCTATGCAGCTATGATTGAGAGGAGACTTGCAGCAGAGCTCTCATGTTTGCTTGTTGATCTATGTACATTTGCTTGAGATTAATAAAGTGACGGATTTATTGGCTAATTCTGTGTGTTTACTTAGGGTTTGTGAGCTTGTGTGCAATATTCCCATTCTCATTACTTATTTGTAGAAATCTTTATTCTTTGTGACTAATGTTCTGCATGTTTCTCTTTCTTGTTGGGCAGGGAATAGTGCCTTCCCTCCTATGGTTGTCCAATATGTTGGGTGTCTTATCGGTGGCACCATGGATGACATTTTGTTGTCTTCTGGAATGGCTAGAGACATATAAACCGCTTTTATCATATGCTTCCGAAGAATCACAACCTAAACACTCTAAAATATGTCTCTTAGGATCGAAATTAAGAAAAATCAGAGCATTTGGGGCCGAGCTTCCTTCAGTAGTGTTTCTAAGGACGAAATCATCTTTCATTCTTTCTTCAAAAATAGGGAATGGTTGACATGTTACTGCCGCTATCTCATATTCAGGATAGGCCGTAAGAGTAGGAAAAGGTGTTGTCCCAAATATTTCGCATAGGATGTCCTTGGGGCTAGTATGGCACGAATCTGCCCTAGTACCCAGGCAAGAAAATTGTCAACATCCTGAACATAATCGCTAGACTGAGCTGAAAAAAGAGTAGTAACCTGATTTTCAACATCGCTTTCCTGAGTGGGTCTCCGAAATGAAACCTGGTTCGCATCGTTTTTTTGTGTACTGACAGAACTATTAGCAGCGGCTCATAGATATGCTTGGACATGAGCGAAAATTTTTGTTTCATGGTTTCTTGAGCCATTTCGGATGCCTTTACACTGGCCGTATTAGAACTGTCTGAGACTTTTTTGCAAATAGACATTGTGGAAGGTCGTATCACAACCGTCTGAGACTTTTTTGCAAGTAGACATTGTGGAAGAAAAAATCGTTTCACCTTCAAAAATTTGGTTTGCTTCTTGAGGGCCCAGGTCTCTGAGATTGCTATCATGGAAAGAAGCATGCAGTTTTGATTGGTCCTTCTCAGCCCTTTGTAAGGTTATGCTGTCTTGGTCTGCATTGTCACCATTAAGAGGAAGAGTGGCTATAGTGTTTGCAGCCTTAACAGAAGGGACCTGTTGTCCTGCTGATTCACTACAAGGAGGAGTCTCATTCTCTGGATCTGGAATCTTTTGTCCCACATGGCTTGGGCTAAAAGTGAGGATGTTTTTGTCTGTTGCTTCTTTGTAACAAGGTCAGTTGATGAGGTCTCCCGTAATGGAAGAGAATGAGAATGACCCACTCAGGGAACTACAAAGGAGTCTTTTTCTTTGTCTCCTTGAATTGAAGAAAAATCCGCATCATCTGCAATACTAGTTGAGCTCTTAGAACTATGGGTAGACAAGAAAGAAACAAGAGAAGATCATCTCTAGGAACAGATCTGCAATAGTCTCTAATAAAGTTGTCCATATGGGAGCTGGGAGGGGAGCAGTCTTCTTTGGAGGAACTCAATAACCAACTAGTACTGCGAGATCTACCAAGGTTAGGGAGGCCAAAGCCGGAGGAGAAATGAGGAGGAGAAAGGGAGGGCTTGCGAGGGGACTTCTTCTTGTGACAAACAATTTGAAAAACAGAAGAAGGGGTCGAGCTAGAGGAACCTAAACAATAGCAAGAGAGAGACTACGACAAGATTGACAACAGGGAGGAAGGGACTGAAGTGAATAGGCTGGCTCAAGGAAGCCGACACTGTCGAAAATATGGAGAAGAGAAGGGAGAGCATCGGCCAGTTCCATAAGATGCAAGCTTCGACACGAGGAGAGAAGCGAGAACTAAAACCATCATCAATATCTAAAACCTCACCTAGATTGGAAAGAAGACCAAATAGGAGTCATTTAAATTTGGTAGGGAAAAATGGGAGCGAAATGTGAATCAAAAGAGTAATGGAGGAAGCATTAAGCAGGTTAAAAACATTGTTAAATTTAAACGTGAAGACCAAGGAGTTCTTAAATCTAAGAGGAGCAGCCAAAAGAATCTCCGAAGCACCAAACTTGGAGCTGAAATGGAGTAAAAAACAATTGGCAGCCAACGTTTCAAAACTGGTGAAGAATTTGAACTTAGGGACGATGAACTGATTAATGAAGTCTTTGAAATCGGGAGGGTCAGGAGAGAAGGCACCAAAGAAAATGGCCACTGAAGTGTCAAAGAGAAGCTTGAGAAACAGAGAGGGCTTCAAGGTCTGGAAGAAAGAAGAGAGAGGAAGAGTCGTGTGAAAACTTGCTGGGATCTTTGGAGACATTAACTCTTTTAATAGCAGATCATTTATCCATAGTGGGAAGGGGAGCTAGATAAACAGACTGGTCTTTGAGGGCATCCACAAAGCTAAGAGGAGGGATTACAACTGTAGGGAGAGGAAGGAGACCTCTGGAGTTGACAGGCAGGTTATTTGGAGCACTTACAAAATGAAGGATAGGTCCACGACCACCGGGAGGAGGGAAGGAGTGTTTGAACCTATTGGAATGAGAAAAAGGAGTGGGCTTGGAACGAGAGTGAAGAAGAGCACGGAAGGCTCTTTGGAGGCCATAGAAACTAGAAACAAGAGTCCAGGGACACATAGAGTCTAAAAACTCATAATAGAAGACATCAAAAGCACGAGCACGACTGTGAACGGAAAACGAGGTAGAGAACAGGCGCAAGAATCGAGACAGGCAGCAAGAAGTGTCAAAAACACTGCTGTAAGCGAGACAAGAAGAAACACGTTGCTGAGGTAGAAGAAAACACTGCAATGCTGCCAGAAGTGTTAAAAAACACTACAAGGAAGAAGACAACGCTGCTGAAAGAACAAGAAAACGCTACAATGCTACCAAAAGTATTAAAAAACACAACTAAGGAAGCCAAAAACTGCTGCAATGGGCAGAAGAGTGTTGAAAAACACAGGCTGAAGGAGGCAACAAAAGAGAACCCTACAAACAGCTCAAGAGCAAAGCACCAAGTCCGTAGCAGAAGTCGTTGTGTGTGTCAGCGGCAGTCAATGTCTCCACCAGGTCCGCCATCGCCAAAACATAATCAAGATTTTAGGTTTATTTTGTCTTTTTAGATTCATACATCTTACATGATTTTAGGAAGGTCTAGCATCTAACTCATATGTCTTTTGGATTAATCTTATTATTGTTTCAAAAACATATGATGATGGATTTTGCATGGAACTCGTAGTGACTCATTGAGTAGTAGAAGAAACTTTTTGTTTTTATTAATAAAAGATGGGGAAACCTATCGGAGTACAAAGGTATGCATGTAGAAAGTGTAAAGGCCATGAGGCAAATTGAGATATTGTACATCAACTATAAAAAGCAACAATCTCACAAAATAGCTATAAAAAGTCTACTGTTTGATGCAAGTCGCCAGCTAAGATAGTTGGAAGTTTAGGTAGTGCAGGAAGCTGTGAAGCAGCCATTCCTGCAACTACGTCACGTCGAAGTATTGCAAGTGCCTGAGTGCGTTGTAAAGAGGTAGAAACTTGTTGACGATAATAAGACATAATGATAGATGTGGCTCAACTAGGCTACAGGTGTGTTCCAACGAGATGTCCTAGTTCACTCCGAGTTAGGGAAGGCTTCGGTGTGTAGGAGTATATGCACACCTTGTGTACATCATTTTTCATGGTATCCAGATATAACAGCTCACATTCACATGTTGAGGGGCATGAAATTTGAATAAGAGAAAGCCTTTTTCATAAGGCTCATGAAGATTTGATGGCAAAGTCCAATTTTTCTCACTGGTTGCAAACAAATCTTTTCATGTCTTCTAGAGTTGGGACTCTTTCCATAAATAAGCTACAAAAGGCTTAACATTTTTTAGAATATCTATGGTAAAGGTACTCATCAACTTTACACACGAATGTTTTCATCATGATCAGATGGAGCAACTCGTTGGAGATAACCTTTGTTCGAAAGATTAGCCAGATCATTTCTTGTTTAAGCTTTCTCTGGAGTCCGATCTGCCATCAGCATTGCTCTATCCTTTGTACATTCTCTCTTCAGGGACTGACAGCACCTACAGCAACGATCCTGCTGCGGGTCTCCAGTTGATGGAGTCCGATCTGCCATCAGCATTGCTCTATCCTTTGTACATTCTCTCTTCAGGGACAGTGGACTGACAGCACCTACAGCAACAACCCTGCTGCTGGTCCCCAGTTGATGGTAAACATTATTCTCGGGACGAGCAGCCAGCTTGATGCCTCTTGGATGGATTCTCGACTCCGGCTGTAAAGACAAGTGGTCCTAAGTAAAAATGACTCTCCCTTTCTCTTGTTTGAAAAGCTTGTGTTTTAATTTTCCCGAACATTGACCTCATTGAAACTACCAGTCAAGGAGATTCCTTTGTGGAAGAGCAATCAGCTTTTCCTGCTTCAGCAACGTCTGTTTCCTTGTGTTCACCATGGTTGACAGTTGCGGGGCCCACCTTATATCCCTGGCGAGATTGCAGAGCTACTGCAATAGCCGACTCAGTCAGAAACAACGGCACTCATTACAGAGTGCACCCGAGAGGCACTGCACGGCACTCATTACAGAGTGCACCACCCCAGAGGCACCGCACAGGTCCGAGTGCCCACACTCCAAGGGGAGACATATTTTTTTTCTCCGATAGCTCCATCCATCACCACAACATCTTCTGTACTTTCTGGCAGTCTATTTTCCAACATACCTTGATCCTCATTTCGAGAGAGGTGCCCATCAATGACGTTACAGTGGGTCATCTCCTCACACGCGGAACTCAAGCGCGTCACAGCAAAGGTGTGCATTGCTCATGTGGTTGCGGATCTTGCATGCCTCTATCTAGCTCCATGCTACAAGCAACATTTGCAATTTTACATGTGAGATGATCAGCATTATAGATACTGGTATAATCATTATCAAAATCATTACCTTCGCTGCCTCAAAAGTGTTGTCTCTCATGCTATCATTCTCCAGAAGAGAGGATCCTTCCGTATAAAAAAACCAGGTTATCGTCACTTCTCATCTGTTGAAGAAGCTAGCCATGTCAGATATCCCAATGTAAATGACTAGCTATGGCACATTAACCTTCGAAATGTGTATGATGTAAACATTTATAGATATTATTTGTGCTGAAGAAGTTGAATAAGCATGCTACATTAATGACTGCCACCAAAGATTAGTATTGATGAAAACTTTAGCCATTTGAAGGAAAGAAAACATGTGTGAATACTTGATAGTAATTCTCATTTTTGAAAGAGTAGTGTGTGATGAATGCAAGCATACTATTGATGTGATACAAACAAGGAAAGTATGTATCATATATAGTGCTTGTTTATGATATTATTTACTAATTGGATCTTGATTATCAATGTGCTTTTGATTATCGACATAGGCTTTAACATTTCGTAACAATTTCAATTGGAATTTTCTTCTTGTGACGTCTACGTGTTTGACTGGAGTATAACTCCATCCTCAAGGTGAGTACATGAACCGTCAACCAGCACAAGCAACATTTCTTTGACTCAAATAGGTGTTTGTACAACATTTGATAGCATCTAATCTATTTGTTACAATATCATTGAAACTAATACCTGTTAGAAAGAGATCCATATAGAGTACAATAACTCCTTTACTAAATGATTGAAGTATGCTTCATGAATCAAAGTCTATTGCATATAGTGCATTCACCTATTAGAAAAAGTTCTTTGAATACTGTAGACATAGACCATTATATAGCAAACATTGGTGACAAGGGTGTAGGCTGACCTTTCTCTTATTCAATATAATGCATGTAATTGATTGTTTCACATATGAAGCTACCAATCTTGTCGATAATAGCAAATAACATAACTTGACCCTTGCTTGATGCGAGAAAATTGGTGGTTACTTTTTTTATGTATAATGTGTTTGCCAAGCCAGCAATTGATCGTAGAGGTGCATGATTTAGTCATCATAATTTTTTTTTCTCTTTAAGAAAATTGACCATAGATTAGATACTTTTTACAAAAAAAATACGAAGAACAATAAACTTAAAGAAGCATAAGCATATCAGCCTCTTTAAAGATGAGTAGAGGGGAGATGTAAAAATCATCATGCCCAAATTCTCCACTATTCCTATCTAACCAAATGTTCCACAAAGTTGTGACTCTGATACATTGCCAGAAGGAATTGATCTTATCATCATCAAATGTAATATCATTCAGCAATAAATCTAAGTGGCTAAATTTAAGTGGCAATAAAAAGATCAGTAACAATCTTCCAGAGTGAGGCGTAACAATGAAGGAAAAGGTGAATCACATCCTCATCAAATATTTTGCATTTAGAGCAGCTAAAAGACACATCCCCTCTGTAATTGGCTCGGACGGGAAGAGAGAATTGAAGAATCCTCAATGAGAAGAGGGGTGGGGTCAGAAACATTCCACTTAGAGCTGTACCAGGAGAATGTGAAATTCGGTTATTTGGACATAGAGAAAATAGAGGAGTAAGAAATTTGCCAGCCTTGTCAAGGGCCTTAAAGAGCAAGCTATTACTGCAGCCAGAAGAGGAAGAAGTAGATAAGAGGCCAAGGTCACCATGAGTAAATGCAAAGGAGAGAAACTTGGTTTCTCGAGTTGAAAGGCCAAGGTCAGCAGACTTGAGACGAGTGGGAAAAAGAGAGAGAGAAGGAAGAAAGGATTGAGAAAGGACACCCTCGAAAAGGATGGAGGAGGAGGCAGAAGCAAAAAGGGCATTGATAATATTTAAAATGTACTCGGGTAAGCCAAAAGAGTAGCAGGAACGAAGATAATTCCAACAGATGCGGTCGAAGGCTTTGTCAAAGTCTATTTAAGAAGAAGGGCCGAATAGTTGAACCAAAGAGAGGCATCAATGGCTGACCAAACATTCAATATATTGTCAAAAAGGGACCTGCCTTTAACAAAGCCAGCCTAGCTTTTGGAGAGATGGGAGGGAAGAAGAGGCGCAGTCCTTCTAGCTAATGCCTTAGCTACAATCTTGTAAGAGGTGTTAAGCATAGTGAGGGGACGGTAATCAGAAATGCTCTTTTGTCTCTTTTTGCATACAAGCAATTCCTTCTCAATCGTTGAAGAATTGTCCTCAAATGTTCAATGTGGTCATTGAGACTACGACTAAATACTAAGATGGCATCGAGGTATACGATAAAACATTTTTCTAAGCAATCTTGGAAGATGTTGTTCATCAATGTGCAGAAAGTGGCTAGTGCATTTATTAGACCGAACGAAATTATCATGAATTCGTGACTCTCATACCTTGTTGGAAGGTAGTTTTATGCTCATCACCTTTGGCTATCCAAATTTGGTGGTATCCGGATCGGAGATCTATCCTACCGAAATACTTAGCATGTTTCAATTGGTGTCGAATAAGTCATCAATTTTGGGCATGAGATACTTATTCTTGATACTCTTGTTGAGCATGCGGTAATCCACACACATTCGAAGAGTTTTGCTTGACTTCTCTCCGAACATTATTGGAGCTCCAAAGCATGAATAGCTAGGACTAATAAATCTTTTGTCGATTATTTCACCAAGTTGGCATTTCAATTCTACTAACTCTTCATGTGACATCTTGTAAGGCGCTCGTGAAGTCGGTACTTCTGTTCTTGACACCAACTCGATTTTGTGGTCAATTGGTCTTTGAGCAAGTAGTTGAGTTGAGAGTTCCTCCAAAAATACATTGCTAAATTCTTGTAGCAGATCTACCACCTCTGTGTGGGATTTTCTTATTAATTCACTTTCCCTTTTGTAATCTCTCGGCAAACACAAGCCTCCTTGTCACCTTTTCATCACTGATGCAACAAAAACACTACATATTGCTTGTTGTTGGCACCCTTCACATCTCCTCCAAGCACAACTTTTGCCATACAAATTTGTCCCTTTTAATCCAAGGGAACCAAATTTGAGCTCCTACTGCGACACATTGTTCATTTACAACAAAGGAGGCCCAAAATCATATCAAATGCTATCATATCTCAAATCAGAAAGCTAAGTTATAGAAACTTAGCTTTCTATTTTTCAATTTGCATTGGAATGTTTAGTGTCATCCTATCAACATCTAGTACTCCCTTTGTCATTTCTACCTCAAGGCTTGACGTTACATTCATGGTCGGCAAGTTGAATTGTTCCATTACACTCCTTGAGATGTAATTATGTGCTGGAGTCGATCATGAAATTTGACTTTCTCCCTGTAATCTTTTTCGAGAGAAATAATAACTTCGAACCAATCTTGGGGATTGTCGTATGGAAGCTCCTTTCCATATTGCGTGTCATCCAGACACAAAAGCACACTCTTTTTTGACTCAGAACTCATTCAAATCACCTAAATTAAATCAAGTAATCCAGGGTTATTTAGGTCCAAGGAAGCACACAACAAATGAGCACACAAACCAAAGCTCACACAAAAGATCTCTCTCAAGTCACATCTCCTTGAACCTTTGCCTAGCCATGCCCACACAAGTTTATCACAAAATTTGCCCACGGAAAGTTTTTGTCTTGGAATATAGTGTTGTTTAGTAAAGCACACTTTTCTGGACATAGTTTTTATTTTGCTGATTAAGCCTAACAAGCTTGGCAAAATCAATCTTGCTCCCGGATATGGGTCCCAAGAGCTGACTAGGCCATGACTCGAGCTCCAGAACTAGCTCATGAGTTGTGACTACTTGACTGGCTCACCATAGGTTGGAGGCGGCTTAGTCCTTGACTTCCTAACTTTGGGACTTTTGGGAGCATCACCCATCCGAGTCTTATGGGCCATCTTTACAACACTATGCTTCACTGAGATTGCTCCAAAAAACGTCTTCACCTCTATAGCTTTGTGTGTCATTCGTTGATGAATTCCTCTAAGGTGGGAACTAGGGTTTCTTGTGCTCCTATAAGAAAAGAGCTAAAAACAATCAACAGTCAATGTTGGTTATCTTGAATGGAACCTTTCCAATGTATCTGGTTGTTATGTGCAAACTCAAGGACATCTAGGTTGCCTGTCCAATCAAAGTAGTCCCAAGCCACATACTTTTGTAGATACTACTCTATTTGCCTATCGACTCACTCTATTTGCCCATCTGTTTGAAGGTGATAAGCAATGTTGAAATTGAGTCTGGTTTTCACTAGGTCACATGTCCGCAGAAGCCTCTCTTGAGAAGTTCATACATGTTATTCACCCTTGGACGTCCAACGATGAGTATGTCACAATATTCTCTCAAGATTTTCTTAGGTTGATGTCGTTTGGAACGTTAATTATACGTTGTTTATAAACAATCATCTAATCTTTCCAAGTGAATTGTTTGTGCGGTTTGCCTAGCTGAAACTATCTCGTTTGATTTCTCGTAGTAGACTTATCGCATGGAATGCCATAGTCTCCATCATGTCCTATTGTCTACTCAAAGTATCTATAACCACATTATTTTTTCCCACCATATGTATGATATATATGTTAAACTTAGAGAAAAACTTTTGCCATCGCATTTGCTTTGATGTAAGCATGTCTTGAGATGCAACGTACTTTAATGATACACTGTCAGTGAAAGTTTGAAAGGGCTTTTCTACGGCAAATGTCTCCAAAGCTCCACTGCTTGAACCATTGCCCACATTTCTTTCTCATGAGTTGGCCACCCACTTAATTTTTTAGAAAAATATGCAATTGGTTTACCTTCCTGCATCAACACAACTCCAATAGCAAAGTTTGACGCATCCACAAGGACAAGTTCTTGAGTGATTTGTTGTTTGAGTTCTTAGAATGCCTCTTCACATTCCAGTGGAATCAAGCAGTTCCACCTCAGTTGTTGAAGAACTATTTTCAAGTGTTATACATGATCATTGAGACTATGAATGCTAAGATGTCATCGATATATACAATAACAAATTCATCTAAATCTTGCAAGATGTTGTTCATCAATGTGCAAAATGTGGGTGGTGCCTTTGTTAGTCCAAACGACATCACCATAAATTTATGACCTTCATAGCTTGTTCGAAAAGCCGTTTCATGCTCATCACCTTTTGCTATCCAAAATTGGTGGGATCCCGATTGGACATCTATTTGACTGAAATACTTGGTTGGATGAAAAGAGCTTTGTCCGCCTTCTCTACGAACAACATGGGGCTCCAAAGGGTGAAGCGTTAGCTCTAATAAATCCCTTGTCTCCCAAGAAGTCTTTTAAGTTCCAACAACTCTTCTTGTGACATCTGGTAAAAGCTCGTGAAGTTGGTTAAGTTCCCGGCACCAATTCAATCTTGTGATTGACTACTCTTCAAGGAGGTAGTTGAGCTGGGGGCTCTTCTGAAAATACATCACAAAATTACTCTAGCAAACTTTTCACTTCTATTGGCAGATTTTCTTGTTGTTCCTTTTCCCCTTTTGTAACGTCAACACATAAAATATTTTGATTTCTTCCTCGTCTTTCTTTTCATGACTCATACAGCAACTAGATTTTGCTCAATGTTGGCAGTCTTAGCATAACCTCCACATGCAGCTTTTGCTATATAGATATGTCCTTTGTAATCCAAGAGAACCAAGTTTGAGCTCCTGCCCAATACTGTAGTACAATGTTCATTTAACCAAGAAATCACATCAAATGCCTCCATATCTAAAATAAAAAAGCTACGTTTGAACTAGTTGGGAGTCAAAGAATTCAAGAATTATCTAGGTCCAGATAAGTACACATCAAATAAACATACAAATACAAGCTAACACAAAAAATCTCTTTCAAGTCTTTGAGATCGAACGTAGGACCTTTGACAAGACACACCCACATTGATCTATCACAAAATCAGCCCATGGAAAACATCCATCCAACCATTCGTGCTTTCACCGTCAAGCAGCACATTGCCTCAATAATGCCCCACCATTTCAGTAAACAACTCCTATAGTTGAGCGATCTCGACAGCCAACCACCCATGCTTCACACCCGAATTCGAGCAATCTCTCTATATCAATGGTTAAACCATATACTTCGAATGTGTCACACCCCGCATTCTACAAGGCATAGACCATGCTTTCACCTACTTAAGAAACACTTTGCCTCAGTTGTCCTACTACGTGCAGACAACGCCAAGCCCAATTGCAAGAGTCGACCATTCTTCTACCCAATAGGCAGCACCGTGTCGCATTAAGTACCCCGTTTAACCGGCCACCCTAGCCGTAAGTGCAAACAATGGCCATCCTTGTAAGACCCGCATAGCTAATTGGCCAGCCAACTCTAAAACCACATATAGAGTCGACGCCTCAAAGGGGGCACTAAGACTTGAGTAATTTCCCCAAGGCACGCTTAAATCTAACATTCATTCAACACAAATTTACGTAAAAGCCAACTTAGAAAAGGTAATTAGTCTTACCATTCATACTTAGGCAAACGAAAATCTCACCCAAACCGAAAAGCCAACTTAATATCCATCTCCAAAACGTGACAAAGGCAAAGACAAGTCACTCGTAAATATCCCAAAAGGGATAGTGGCTATTAAACCAACCAAATGGCATAGTGATGGGCCAAGCATCGATGGTGTGGACCCTCTGGCTCCAACGATGCAAATAAATTAAAGGGTTCTTCCACTTGGACCAGCCTCAAAGGCAAAACCTAAATGATAATCATCCACAAGGATCAACTTTACTAAAACTAAAAAGGATTACATTCATAGATGGGCTGATTGGTCTTGGAGCAACCAACATGTTGGGGTGCCTGGCTTGTGCTGGTAGATATCTGGTAAAGAATGTTTACTAGAGTTAGTTTGTAATTTTGTTGATTAAGCAGGGCAAGCTGATCTTGAGAGATCTCCCAAAGATTTTAATGTGAACCATTCTGAATTGTACGAAAAATTGGTTTTTTAGCTTACGAACTAGATTTCATTACTCAAGCTCTTGAACATGGATCTCGGGAGCTATATCGATTGGGATAATCAACTTAGCTCCTAGACATGGGCCCTAAGAGTTTCCTAGGCCATGACTTGAGCTCCAGAGTTAGGCTGATGACTTGTGACTACTTGATGCTTACCACACGTAGGAGGTGCAGTCCTTGATTTCATAAGCTTGCTCTAAGACTTTGGGAGTGTCACCAATCTGAGTCTTTCGAGGCATGCTTGTTGCACGCGATTCAGCTTCACAACAAGCTAAAATGTAAGAAGACAATGTTGACTTGTTGATCAGAAAGAGACCTTCTATTGGCTGATTTGAAATAATCAACTCTCAGTGTTTGACCTGAGGATGAACAGAAACACAGATTCTGGCTGATTAAAAAACATTTAATGTTTAACCCAAGTTGGCAGCTGCATGCAAAGAATGAGTTAATCTCATCCCATCTATTGACTACTGGCACGTTGGTGTCTTTGCTACAAGTGTCAAGTCGATGGCAAAAGGTTCATTCACAATATATTTAAATTTTCAGATTGGATTTTAGCTCATCCTTATTGAGGAACAGATCTTTACTGCTGCACCAATTTGTGAGTGTTAAAAATGTCAAAGATTCACCCAAGCATTAAATAAGTTGTTTAGTCTGCAGAATTATTTTACCAACGATTGATGATTTTAAGGAAAATGTGATATCTAACAATATCTGCTGCCAATTCTCCCAGGTTGTAGACATCAATAACGAACAGGCAAGAGGTAAAAGTGTGATCCTGCAACCACTGCCATGTAGTATGGATATTCAATTAAGAATGTAAACTGTACAGTTCAGATTGAAGGAATCGTCAGAACCGTCTACCCAACAGGGCGATACATTAAATCTGATTGTGTCACAGCCTCACACAAGCAAATGAGAATTGAGGACACGCTTGGCAGGAAAAATTTACTCCAGGCTTACATTCGAAGTATGAAGCAAAATCAGCAGCATTGCTCCTCTACAACTTCTATATATTTAAGGCTTGTGCTTCCTTCAAAGCTTGAAATTAAAACAAATCACTAACACCAGTTGTACGAAATTGAGTCACTGTAACCTCTTCAGAAATAAATCGAGTCATTGATACATGGCACATGCAAATAATGCGATATCTGTACAATTACCTTTTGATAAAATTGATCAAATACTCTGACAGCAAGATTGTGGCAGTTGCGAGAGGTGCACTGACCAGAACCGAGAGAAAAAAGGTAGAAACCAAATGAGGTTACTCCATTCACCTTCAACCTGCGAAGTATGCTGAAGAATGCTCAACAATAGCGTCCAGATATTATAAACACATCTTGAATAAGATCACGTATGGTTGAAGATGCCCCAAAGAATTCCAATTATGCTATACAACTCCAGTAAAGCTTATTTGCACAATATGCGTTGAACCTTGTAAAATATCCACGCAGATTTTCTGAAACTTCCTATTTGAACAGAATCCTTCTGCATATCAGAGCTGGTTAAGCCTGCAGTACTTGAAATTGGGGCCCCCTTCTCACGGTCACAGAGCTGCTCCTCTGAAGTTTGCTTCAAAGTGACGATGAATTGTAGATGCAAGTCAAATGGTGGCAATGAATATATCAACTGCTGGCTTCTCGAAAATCAATGGTCGGTTTAATTAGCTCTAGCACCTGAACCACTTCGGCCATACTAGGCCTTCTGGAAGGCACTTGTGAAGTACAAACTAGACCTAACTTAAGAACTTGCATGATCTCAGATTCTGGGCAAGAGCGCAAAGCCGGATCAATGCAACTTGAGCCCCTGCCTTCTTCAAATGAAGATCTTACAAACTCACAAAGCACTATGACATCAGAATCTAAATTCTCTACAGGCCGTCTGCCAGTCACCATTTCCAACAACACAACTCCATAGCTATAGACGTCACACTTTTCAGTCAGACGCGAGCTTTGCAAAGCAAGTTCTGGAGCCACATAGCCCAGATCATTATGAAACTTCCTCCCTGACATATATGTGTCCAGCATTGGTAGAAGCTTTCCAAGTCCAAAATCAGATATACGGGGCTCAAAGTCTTCTTCAAGGAGAATATTTGTGGATTTGATGTCAAAATGAAGTACGCGTGGTTTGCAATCATGATGCAAATATGCAAGACCTCTAGCTGTCCCCAAGGCTATCTTGAAACGCCTTCCCCAACCTAGGGTTGGCTGACGACCATGTAGGTGGTCAAAGAGGCTTCCATTAGGAACGTAATCCGATAAAAGCAGTTGCATGTTTGATGACCAATAGTAGCCCTGCAGGGTAACAATATGCTTGTGCTTTAGATTTCCTAACAGCCCTACCTCCTGTTCGAAATCATCTTGAGTTTTAATTCGTCCCAAGGTCTCTAATTTCTTTACTGCAATGGACAAGCCCCCATCAAAAGTTGCTTTAAAAACTGTACCAAGAGGACCTGCTCCAATCACACACTCTTTATCAAGTAAAGCTTTTGTCCCTGCCTCCCAGTCTTCATACTTAGAGGGAATGCTCTTACTAAAAAGCACAAGCTTTCCTATGATGATCTCAGCCTCGGGAGAAGGAGGAGCACTCTCATATACGAATAGCTCCGTTTTCTGCCCTTTTAGTGCCCTTATACTCATCAGTGTTACAACAACTACGCCAGCAGCAATTATGACTGCAGCTGTGATTGCAACAATTGCTGACACACTTAGCACACGAGTCCTTTTCTGATTCACAGTTGGTGGAGCAGAAAATGGCCCACATTGTAGTGCCAAAGGCAAGCCACACAATCCAGGGTTTCCAATGAAGGAGCTACTGTTGAATATTTGAAGTATTCCACTGCGTGGTATTTGACCTGTGAGCATGTTATAAGACACGTTGAAATGGTTCAGTTGTTTTAGAGCTCCCAATGATGAAGGAATTTCGCCTGTAAGCCCATTGAAAGAAAGATCCAGATTCTCTAAATGGTATAGTTCACCCAACTGACTTGGTATGCTGCCACTTATATTGTTGTGATCCAGTTGAAGTGATCTCAGGTATGTCATGTTGTTCATCTGCTCTGGAATTGTTCCGCTGAGATTGTTGTTAGATAAATTTCTGCATATAATTGTAAACAACGAATGAATCTCATTGAGACAAAGTATCCTAGCATTCTGATACTCGAGGCAACTACCCACTTTCTATAACACATTACTTACTTGCTGTATGAATTTACAGAGGTAAAGCACTATCACTTCACATTGACTTGAATAAAGCCAGACACTAACTTCTCTATACTAAGCAACAGATTTCATCCATCATTCTTATCTTATTTTCTTGGTCGGTTTGCATTTTCCAGCCCTGTCAGTGGACACCTCTAATGAATCAACAATCTTCGATAATCAACCTTTACTGATTGTGTCTAGCATTCCTAGAATGTACGAATTGTTGTTTAGATCTTTCAAATACTCGAACAGAAACAATTAGAACCAAACTACAATGTACTACTGGCCATGTTAATCTCTATCTTGAAGTAGATACTGGACATTGTCCATGTTGTGTTTGGCTAGCACATTTTACCGCGAAATTGAAGGAGGTCAAAAGCAAACTCTCCAAGTAGAAAACGGTGTACATGGGCACCAGGCGGTCCAACAGGATCTTATTAACGGGCAAGATGAAACTAGTAGAGATAAGCACCTTAGCTCCAATAAAATGCTCTATTCTGCTAAACTTGAAATTGAACTTTCGTTACGACCCATCCTGATTTCCCCCATGGCTTGGCTCAGACATGATAGATATTTTTCCTATGAAAAGCTAATACAATCCAATCAACTTGTTTCTTCTTCTGTAGGATACCATGCGGACTGTTACCTAGAATCAATGCAGCACCTTATATTGAAAGTTAATTCTACAATGGAACGTTATGTGAAGTTTGATCTTACACTTCTAAGAGGAATTGACAGTTTTTCAAGGCTGATGGGATGCTTCCTTCCAGTTTCATGCTCTCCATATCCAGAATTTGCAGCAACTCAAGCTTTCCAATTTCTGGAGGAATGCGACCATTGATGGCATTTGCTCCCAATCGCAGCACAGCAAGCTGATTTAAATCTCCAATCTCAGCTGGAAGGTTACCACTCAGTTGATTGTTGCTCAAGTCAAGTGTGTGTAGAGCAGCCAAAAGGCCCAAGTTAGCAGGTAGTGAGGAGGAAAGCTTGTTGTGGGAGATGTTGACAAATTTTAGCATTGAGCATTGACTTAGAGTGGGTGGAAGTGCTCCAGTTATGTTGTTCTCGGAAATATCTAGCACTTGGAGTGAATTACAGCTGCTTGAAAATGGAGCTGGCATTTTCCCTGAGAACAGATTGAAAGAAAAGTTCCCATACTGCAACAGAGGCAGGTATAGCACTTCTGCTGGAATGCCTCCTAGGAAAAAATTTTCCTGCATAGCTAGAATAGAAAGATTGCTCATCCCCTTCAGTTCTATAGGAACCTCTCCAAAAAATAGGTTGCCGCTAAGATCCAGATACTGCAAGGAAGAGCAGCTCCCAAGCTCTCTTGGCAGTTGTCCCGATAAATAATTTCTTTCAAGCGAAAGATATAACAGTGATGGAAGGTTTCCTATGTCCCGAGGAATGGCTCCTTGTAATTTGTTAGCAGAAAAATCAAACCCGACCAGCTTTGGGCAAGTTCCTATGGAGGATGGAATTGATCCAACCAGCTGATTGTTTGCAAGAGACACGTATCTCAATTTGCCACAACTCTGGAAGAGCTCCGAAGGGATAGAACCAGATACGGCATTCTTTGAAAGATCAAGCATGCGCAAGCTGGGCAGGCTTCCCTTTGGTATGATCCCTGAAAACTCATTCCGACTCAAATTAAGCTTCCACAAACTTGTAATGCTCAAAATATCAGAAGGTATGCTTCCTATGAAACTATTCTGAGAAAGGGAGAGGATCTTTAGATGTTGCAATCCTGAAAGCCCTGCTGAAATGTGTCCCGACAACTTTGAGTTTGGAAGCGCAAGTTTCATGACCTGGCCATTGGCATCGCAACTCACGCCCGTCCAATTGCACGGACTTGGATCTGCTACATTCCACCCCGCAAACACTCCCACTGGATCATCGACTCCTTTCACAAACTCCAATAAAGTAAGTCCCTCATCGTTCACTCCCTCGCCATGTTCGAATAGGACAATAAGAAACAAACAGAAAGCCACACAAAGGACGTGTCTAGATCTGCACTTTCTCATGTTTTAAGAAATGTGCCCAAATCTCATACCAAAACAACACTCAAGGTCAGCGAATGTGCAAAACTTCAAGCAGTTCGACCCTACACTGCTACATATTCAAATGATATCCGTGCCAGTATGTGTTCAGAAGCTTAATCATCTGCAGATACTCCCTTGTATCAAAACGGTAAGAGAGAAAATATTATCATAAACATTGTTCTTGCTGGCAGGAAATCTTGCTTGCATCCTCGTCACTTATGATGTGTGAAAAATTTCCAAACAAAGCAAAACTGATTGCATATAAGTTGCTAGAGTATTTAACAAAAGCTTCGTAATATCGAAAACCTCCGCTGCCATGTTGTCTGTAATGGCAGAAGGCAAATGGCTACCGCTGAAACATCACATCTCGAGAGCAACCACAAGTTACAGCAATCAACTGAACCACGTCATCAACCGCACGGAGCAATAAATACAGAAGGAAAAACCAAAGTTACCAAGCCATCACCCTTCTGGTGAATCCGGACCAATAACCACACGGAGCAATAAATACAAAAGCAAAACCAAACCATCACAATAACCAGAAACACGAAAGCGCATATGACAGCAAACGCTTCCAAAAGAAGCTCAACCTCAAACTTCCGAGTCAAAACTTTACAAAAAGGGGAAAATCAATGCAAGGGGCTTGAAAGTGAAAGCAAGGCAAAGCAAGTAAAAGCCGTAACGTCCTAAGCAGAAGCTATAGCATAAAAGAAGCATGATTCTGTTGGCAAGGAACCCTGGACGCCAGCTTCACGAAAGCATCATCAGCAAAAGATACGAAGGAGCATAATAATAAGTCTACCCTATCCATCTACCTTCCCTTCCCTTCCATGATCCGATCCACGTTTTTGAAGCTGCGAAAAAGCTCGAAAACAGGACTGACATCGCCACCGGCTCTCTGTGCTGCGCGCGGGTGGTGTGATTCCTCTCGTTGGCGAGAGAGACGACCCAAACTGGAAACCTGACGCCCGTGTGAAAGCGGTTCTGCTCCAACGAGATATTTGAAATCCTAGTTATTGGACAGAGAGACGAGAGCAAAGCTAAAAAACCATACGCCTGTGTGAAAGCATCCCTGTCCACGTAGATATTTTTAATCCCTCTTTAAGCCATTTTCACGTGTGAAAGAGGTTAATATCTCTACTAGCTGGCGAGAGAGGCTTAAAGAAATCTCGAAACCCGTTGCATGTGTGAAAGCGGTTCCGTTCCAGGGAGATATTTAACCCAGACAAGTGTCAAACGGAGTCTAATGGACCATGACCGCCGAGCTTCCTTTAGTGGACTAGTGACCCACCCTTAGCCCCATGCGTGTGGGGGGCCCGCAGCCTGCAGGCCTGCGTTTTGAAAGGCAAACGCACACTTACTTTCAAACAGCTCCCTTCATTGACTTATTAGACTCTTCAATCTGAAGCTTAGATTTTGCAATGTACATGGCCCTGGTCTTTAGGCCATCTTTGGCATTTTGCAAAGGAATTAATTTTTTTTTAAAATATCATTCCATCGACTAAAACAAGGCTATTGATATATCCCCACAAACTTTGTCATGTGCCTGACATTCAAATCGTTTAAAAACAATTAATAAAAAAAGCTTCGTATAATGCTCAAATCGGCACAAGAGTGACATCTCACCTTTTAGCAAATCATCGAAATAGCTTACCACTACTCCAACAAAGCTAAAAACAAAACAGCCATTAGGATTGCGCGTAATGAATTTCCATGAAATTGGTACTTCGTCAACCCAAAACACTAGGATTTAGATGCAAGTATGGCATAGTTTATTGCTTCCGATGGGGCATTCACACAAGTTCCCCTCACATTTGTTGTTGCATTGCACTAATCATTTCTGGTTATTTGGGCAATCCAAATATTTTAAAATTTAGGCATTTTGTGTTTGGAATTTGAAAAATATCAAATTCACAAGTATATTTCAAATTTTCACTTGTTAAATGGGCATTCCAAATTCAAACATATTTTCATTGAAATTGCCCTATGCATAGGGTACTCGGTGTCTATTAATTTGCAGTAATATCTTCTAATTAATAGTTTTGTCATTATTAATTTCGGTTTGAGGCTTCAATATGCAAACCTTGTTGGGGACCAAGGCTAGATTTTAGGATATTTGTCCCTTTTCTATGTTGGGACCTTCAAACTTAGAAGAATCAATGGTAGCTAGGATTCTTTTTGTGCCGTCAAATAGGAATTTTCTATTACTTTAATATATACAAAATGTATAAAGTCAACACAAAGAGGGCTTAACAACTCCCCTCATTGGATATATAAGACTACTAATAAGATATGCATGAAAACAAAGTAGGTAATGCAACCCACTTCCGCTCTAAATGATGTGATTTTTCACCTTTTTTATTTTGGTCATGTGCCTCTTTGAAAATCACTCAATAGTCTTTTCATTGCATATTATCATGTTGGCTTTAAAAGATAGTCTACCTAATTGAATGCCATGTTAACAACTTTTGGTAGTGTCGTAGTAATATCTTTATGAAACATTTGGCTTGGCAGGAATAGGAGCGAATTCAAAAATGGTGATTTTTGCATCTCCTCACACTTATTTTTTAAGAGTTTGCCAGGTTAGCAGCTCTTGGAGACAATTGTCTCCTTTTATTGTACTTTTGCAAGAAGTTCTCAATCCATGGTTAACCTTTTTGAGAAAAAAAAAACTATGTAGGGTTGAAATAGCAACACCCTAGAATCTTGTCAACTACACAGATTACAGATGCTCCTAGTAAAAAAAAACAGTAACTTCAAACATTCACAGCACAATGAACGTTGTATGGGATTTGTAGAGCCCTAGTAAAACAACATTCTCATTTCTAATAGACGACAACATCTTTATAGGGGTTATTTGATTGAACGAAGCACTCGTTGAACTTAAGTCGTAGGCAATTATTTGCAGATAGAACTTCATTTTGCTAGATTTCTAGATCTTTTACAAAATTGAAAGCATGCATTAATGGCAATAAAAGTAAGTCGGGGACTTCTGATCCACATAGGATGGATCTCTAACAAATGTTGTTGCATTTTAGGAGTAGTGGAAAGTAAGGGGATAGAAAGGTTTCAAGACAATCTTTACACTGGAAAAAAGTGGGTATGTGTATAGGTTTTTTCTTTTTCTTTTTTCTCAAAGAAGTTACTCATATTATTAACTCTTTATGGAAAGGTACAGTGCAATATACAAAAAAGAGAGAGGTAATAGGCGAGTACTAACTTTTATGAAGAGCAATGTAAATTTTACCAATTGTTGAGTAGGAAATAGAAACATCACCATTGCCACATTCTCTGGCATTCTTGCTAATTCAAGTTCTCCAAAGAGGTGTCTCCAAAGAGGTGATACTGATCGCAAGAGTTTATAGAGTATATTATCATGAAAATTTATGTCATTAAGTAAAATGCTATTTATATAAAAAAGTAAACATCTCACATGAAACCTCATCTCTCAAACACTAAATCATCATGAAAGTTAGTCTCCTTCTTCACCTAGCCTCTTACTATGCCTATTGCCCACACCATCTACCGTTGTCATCAAGTAAAATGCTATTTATGAAACTTTTCAATCCGAATCTCTCTTGTAAACTAGAAATGAGATGTTTCGATTTTTAAGCATCTTCAATCATCACAAACCCTTTTTCTTACTAATGACCTTTGACTTCTTAGACATTATCAAGTCATCTCCCATTCCAAATTTGATATTCTCTACAAATAGACTAGTAGCTTCTTCTACATATTCATCTCAGCTTGCTCTACTTTCTTGTGTGCTTATATTCATTATGCCAAGTAGTTTTGAAGGATTAAACTTCTTGAGTTTCGTAGTCTTCATAATTTCAATCGTCCATTTTCGCTCCAATATATCTATCCCTTCGCATATCTATTCTCCATTTCAATACCTTCTTTCCATATCTATTGTCAGCCAAGTTTTCGTCATGCAAAATCGAGTTAGTATTAGATTTTTTGTTCAATATACTATAAGAACAAGCATGTAAAAGATTGGATACGATAATGTTTAATGGCATAAAATGCCCATAAGTAGGAGTCTCATACCTAGAAAGAAGCTAGCATCGGTTTTTTAGGTGGCCTCATAGGAATTTATAAAGTTTTACAATTTTGTTTAGTGTAAATCGGTTATGCCACATTCGCCATGTACTCATTTTTCCTATTCTAATATAAGATAGCCAACATTGTTTTTTAGGGAAGCCAGTCCGCTGAGAAGGAACCTCGATTAATGAGTCTTGGAAGCAGCAAGAGACACAACTTGAACTAATGGATGAAACATTCAACAAGCTTGGTAGAATAGCAAAGAGCATTTGTCAATAAAAATGTCAAATTAAGGAGAGATGGAAAAAGCATTCAATTGGCATGCCATTACAAAAATTAACCCACCCATATGACAAAGGATAAAAATGGATGGCAATCTATAGGGAATTCAAGGAGCCGAGAAATCGACACAAGTATTTAGTAGGTTGTGTAATTATGGTCAATGGGAGAGTGAATTGAAGCGTGAAATGTAACAGGCATGTAGCTTGAAGTGCATTACAACAATAGCAAGACACTCACATGCAAAATCCAATGTAAAGGCCAAAAGACAATGCAAGAGATCGTCATGTACCTAAAAACCACTAGGAGTTGACCTCCATATGGACAAGGTATAGGCAAGGGACAATGTATGAGTGCTCTTTTTGCTAGTGCATGACACTCCTTTAAGTGGGAAGTCCCTAACCTTAAAAATACACATGTCTAAGGGGGAGGTACATGTTACATACCTATGTAACTAGCAGTACTTCAGTAACCCATACGTGCCCATTTAGTGTCTGGGGGGCTAAATGGTGAGTCACTCTTGGATAAGGGGTACCCTTGGATTAAGGATAATTGCCTTTGGATTAAGGTACTTGTGTCCTTGGATAAGGGCATGTAGGTGTCTATGCCTTGGATGGAGGTATGGAATCTAGTGAGGTGTTAGGAGGACCTTACCATGGGTATTGGTCATTTTTCTAAACCTTGGCCCTCAACCTTGAGCCATGATCACATATTTGGCCTTGGGCCAAAGTTAGCCATCACATAAGGGTCATGGAAACCTAGGGAGGGTGCACCTACTAGGGTCCCTTGATGCCCCTAAAGAACCCAAGAAGTTATAACCAAAAACCATAAGCTATGGAAGGTGCCTTTTGACATTCCACTAACTTGTGAGGCTCTTGGCTTTTCCTTTGCCTCCTCTTTTCTCATTGGCTTGTGTGGACATTCCATAGTGCTTTGAAGTGAGTCATTGGCCATGTATAAGAGAGGGAGAGGGCGCCCAAATGAGAGGAGATTTCTTGTGTTGTTGCTTGCTTCTATTCCCTAGTGGAAGGCTAGTGTGTAGAGAGCATAGATTTGGCTTGCCTGTTCTTGAGAGGGTCACCATCTTTGGTATGGGACTTAGATGGGGGTAGGATCTTGAGCATGCTTGTGATTGTGATGGTGATGATTGTGGTTTAGAAAGGGAGTGCTAGATAGTTTTGCTTGTGCATAGATCTAGCTATGCTTGGGTGGTAAATTCTTGAGGCCATTTGATTGTCTACTTTTGGAAGGATCCTAGGAGTATTGGAGGATAGGCACATTAATGGAGGGCTTTGGAGACATTGGTGGGCATCAAGTCAAGAACTTGGTGGGTGTAGGGTGTGTGCTTTTGGTCGGTAAGCAGCCCTTCCGCCTGTCAAAGAGGGTTAGAACACTAGATAGGTACCTAACTATGACATCACAATTAAGTTTCAAAAAATCGATTATTTGATCACACAGACAATCAAATAATCATTAACTTGTCAGTGAAGGATCACATCATATCCACATTTGTGATGCTGCTACACCCAGACAGGCATGGGATGTGCTAAAGGAGTAGTTCCAGACGTCAAATCCGTCAAGAATCATGTTTCTGAAGTCAAAGCTGAATAGTGCCCGAATGGAGCAAGGAGAGCACATTCAGACGTATATGACCAGAATCAAAACAATGAGGGATGAACTGCATTCTATTGGTGAGTGCATACGTGATGTGGAGCTGGTGCACAATGCATTGTGCGGCATTACAGAATCCTATCAGATGTTTGTGAGCGGAATAGAATCAAGAGAAAGATTGCCAACCTTTGACGAGCTCACAAGAATCTTGATGCAGGAAGAGCAACGGCGAGAAATGGTGAAAGCTAGACATTAGAATACTGACGATCAGGCACTTGTGACACGCCAAAAACAAGACAAGGGCAAGGGCGAGAAGAAGTTTAAACAGCAATTTTCCAAGTCTCAGGAGGATGAGGGATCTTCCAGTAAGAGCAAGAAGAAAGACAAGTGCTTCCATTGTGGTAAAACGGGCCATTGGAAGAGTGAATGTTGCAAATTCCTGGCGGAACAAGACAAGGGAAAACCAAAACAAGCAGGTAACCTTGTCGATGAGGGTGAGATTGAAGACTCTAGCATCTTCATATCTGCATTGTTATCTAATCAAGATGATCAAGCATGGTATATTGACTCAAGAGCTGCAAGACACATGATGGGTAACAAGAATTGGTTCAGTAGCTTGAAAGTGTTGGATAATGGAACGTCCGTTTCACAAGCAAATGGCGATGTGTGCAAGATCAAGGGGATAGGCATCGTTTCATGGCAAAAGCAGGATGATCAGGGAGGTACTTTACGTACCAGGTTTGAAGAAAAGTCTACTTTCTGTTGGAGTCATTACTAATCAAAAGTTGAAAGTAGAATTTGCCCATGATCGTTGCTTTGTGAAGGATGTGAACCAAAAGTTCAAAGTTATTGCGGATGGAGTAAGGGAGCCCAATACAAAATTGTACAGGTTGAATGCTACAATCAAGGGGCAACATGGACTCGTATCGTCCATTCCATCGCAAACTGAGTTGTGGCATAAGAGGCTTGGTCACTTGAACTTGGGAAGCCTCAGTTTGATGAGAAAATTGGAGATGGTAACATGATTGCCTACCATAGAAGACCACTTGAAATCGATGTGCGAATCATGTATATATGGGGAGCAGCATTGAGAGAAGTTCAATAAAGGTGGTGTTGCAAGAGCAAAGAACATCCTGGATTTAATTCACACATATTTATGTGGGCCTTTGAGAACCATGTCCTTAGGTAAAGCCTTCTATTTCATGACCTTTATTGATGATATGTCACGTAAGACGTGGATCTACTTCTTGAAGAAGAAATCGGATGCATTTGACAATTTCAAGAGCTTCAAAGCATTGGTCGATAATCAGACAGGTAGGAAGATCAAAGTCCTAAGATCAGATAGTGGAGGTGAGTACAAGTCTAATGACTTCAATGATCTTTGTAATCAATGTGGGATTAAAAGACAATTTACGCAAGCTCATACTCCTGCTCTCAATGGTGTAGCTGGCGCAAGAATCATACAATTGTGGAAAGTGCCAGACCTATGCTAGTTGAGATGAAACTACCAAAAGATTTTTGGTCAGAAGCATGCAATACGGCAGTCTATCTTCAAAATAGAAGTCCTACCATTGCCATACCAAAAATAACACCTGAGGAATCATTCACGAAAAAGAAGCCAAAGGTGAACCACTTGCAAATCTTTGGATGTAAGGCCTTTGTACATATTCCTAAGGAAGAGAGACGTAAACTTGATGTGAAATCAAGTGTATATTCCTAGGATATGATGAACGTGTGAAGGGCTATAGATGTTTTGATCCAGTGGAAAACAAAATCCATGTAAGTCGCGATGTTATCTTTGATGAATCCAAGATGTATGAAGACGAGGATGCTGAGAAGATAGACACATCCAGTGGAAAAGATGGTATAGTGAGGATACCTCCTGATGATGATCCATTCATTGACCTTCCAAGTGATGAACATGAGAATACATCTCAAGATACCACTACTCAACCCCAAGAAACAGGTTGGAGAGGGAGAGACAAAACCTTTAGTGCAAGAAAGATTGAAGTTGCAGGTGACAGATGCAAGGAGAAGGATGTACCATGGGATACATTTTCACCAGGAAGCCGATCACCTGACAGGAAGCTCCCTAAGTGGTTTGAGAGATTGTTGGAGAGCTGCGACATGGATGAATTTCCAGGATCATCTAGCCAGGGAGAGCTACGAAGATCAATAAGAGAGAAGACACAGCCTGAAAGGTATGAAGCAAATTATGCTCTCTTATCTAGCATTATTCAAAGCAAAGAACCTTCGACTTATGGTGAAGTGAAGGATGATGACATTCGGGTCAAGGCCATGGGAGAGGAGATGGAGTCAATTGCTAAGCATAGCACATGGGACTTAGTAGAACCACCAGTTGGCAAGAAACCCATTGGTTGCAAATGGGTATACAGGACTAAGTACTATGCAGATGGAAGTATAGCAAAGTACAAGGCAAGATTGGTGATCAAAGGGTATGCACAAAGTAAAGGCATTGACTATGAGGAGACCTTTGCGCTAGTATGTAAGTGGAATACTCTATGCCTACTTGTTGCTTTAGCTTCACATTTTGGTTGGCCTTTGCATCAGATGGATGTGATGTTTTTGACAAGTATTGCCACATGGGAAAATCTTCAAACGTATGAAGAGTTAGGTGGATTGCTCTTGCAGGAAGAACAACATCAAGAAAACTTGAGTCATCGCAACAGGGGATTTGATCAAGCTCTTGCAGTTAGAGGACGTGGTGGCAAATTTGGTCGTGGAAAACACCAATCAAGAGGTGGAAACTCAAATCGTGGATTGTTCCAACAATTTCAAGAATAAAGTATCCGACCATGATTGTCTACTCTGGATTTTTATCGAGCTTGCTTATTTTGTCTTTTGGTATGTGCTTGTATGATGCACATTCAAATACACGCATGTATGACATATCAGGCTTTCTACCTGTCCACATTTCGTACGGTACCTTGTTTTCTAGGGCTGTCGTCATTGATCTGTTCTGCAGGTGTACTACTGCAGCTATTGCCTCAGCCCAAAATTGACTTGGCAATCGAGCATGTGCCATTATGCATTAAAAGGTGTGTCTCTCTGCAAATGCCACGAACTTCTTGAAAGAGTCAAATACTTCAGATTTTTTCCTTTAGATAGTAGATCGTTGGCATCCGGTTGTAGTCATCAATGAACGTTAGGAAACACCTCGATCCTAAGAGCGAATCGACTTTCATCGGTCCATAGACATCTGAGTGGATGAGCTCAAGTACTTCTTTTGCTCTTCTTCCCTCATGCACGAATGGATTCCGATGTTGTTTCTCTTTCTGACACGCTTCACAGAACTCTGTATCAGGTCTAAATATTTTCAAACCTGTGACTATGTCTTTGTTGCTCATGTCGTAAAAACTCCTCAGATTTTTTTCTTCCAAAATTTACAAAAAAGCTTTTAGTTGGGTCCAAAATTTTGTGATAAAATGAAAAATAAATATGTTGAGATTTCGGACATTATTGTTGAAGTCGCTAAAAAAAATTTGCAACCAAACATCAATCTCGATTGCCTACGAGACATTTTTGTTGTGAGCCCATTTTTCATGGCCGCAGGAAAGGCAAAGGAGGCCAATTTTGAAGCAATTGTATACTTTATCGAATGCAGCCCTGTGGTCAAATTCTATTTGATTCCTTATGAAAATAAGTAAGTCTTTTTACTTGAGAAATATTCGCCTTTTAATTTGATGTTTAAATCTTCTTATATAACGTCTCTAATTTCTTTTAAATATTGTAGCCAACATTGGAGCTTAAACATGCTTGTCAAAGTGAATGAAGGAGGAGTATCAAATTTTCTATATGTAAAAATAAATTTAGCTGACAATACACATAGAGAATTTGATGCTTTACTTCCTTTAGCCATTCGACATATACGAACAACGGCACTTCAATTGGCGTTGTACAAATAAAATCTATCGAGGTAAACATTATTGTTCATTCAGATAATTTTATGGACTTTAGTTTTGCATATGTTTTTGAAGAGAATATTTGTTATAATGTTAATACTTTCCTTTCAATATAGGCCTGTACAACAGAGAGATCATTCAGTTGTGCATGGTTCGTTTTGTACAATACAAGATTATTTTTCGAGGGATATAATCTTCAAGTGGAAGTTGATCTTAATAAAGTAATACATATTTTATTAATTTAGCATTGACACAATTTTTCATTTAATGTTTTCGATTTTAATTCTTATTTCTTTAGTGTCATTTTCAGAAAGTTACTTATCCATCTTGTTGTCAATGACAGTTCACTATCGAACCATACAACCCCGACAAAGTGTACAAATTGTGACAAGAGCTGATTAAAGTTTTTGTTACAAACGACAAATTAAGTTTTGTTCCTAAATTTGATAGCCCCAAAGGTGATACAAAATAAAGCCGCCCCTACTCTGACAACCTTTCAGGTTTCTCATGAAGCAGATATTATAATTTACAATCAACGGGGTATATAGGTCCTTCCCAATGAAGAGGAAGCACAACTATCAGGATAGGAGATTTTGATCTATCAACCTCCTAATATTGAAATAGCACAAGAGCAAGCAATTTTATCTGATGCCTCTCTTGTTATAGAAGAAAATATAGAAAAAACTACTGAATAGAAATTTTACTTTTATTACAATTCAAATGTACATAAACATGTATATATTGTCATCAAAATATAGATACAATATTACTTGTACACAACCCATCTTTGAGATTTTTATTGATATGAATATGGATTGTTACAATCAGGTTGTGTCTATGTGATAGAACTGTATTGCAATTTCTACTTGTTTTCTGTTCCATAATGATGATGGAATTTTATTTTTATAATACTAAATTTCAGTGTTCCTCCAATATTTGAATAGTTTTGCCAATATCTCCGCATTTGATCTCAAGGTCATGTCTTTTACGTACTTACAAAAAAATTGACACAAATTGTGTTGCACTTAAAATACATTTTTAAAAGTAATAATTTAAAAATAGCTATTATATGACTGATTGTTGATATAAGCTATTAAAGAAGAATAAAAATGCTTAAGCTACTTACCAGTTTACCATTGGAAATGAATCTGAAATATGTGGGTATATCATATTGTAGGAGCAATAGTTCCTGCCTAATGTGACTCAGGCTCCAATCTTCCTCCACCTCAATACAAGTTAGAAGTCCATCATTGTAAATTATGTAAATATTCCTCCTCTTAGAGTGTCCACTTTGTTCCAGGTCTTGATCCAATGGTACCCATATACTTTTAATCTTTTTCCATCTTTGGTAATGGAAGCAAAGACTGAGCATTTGTTATTCTATTTGATAACGAAAGCATATGGAGGACATTTTGATTCTGCATTCTATATCTCCATTTGATTTATTATTCCAGCCCTCATCCATAAGCTCAGATAGTATGCTTTCTGATAAATTTTTACATACAAACATAGTTGGAGTTTTGTGTACATTGATACTTGTGCAAAAAATATCCACAAACATATTCAAAGAAACAAACCAACTTAATTGGACTGTTTTATAGCATGTTCTTATATTTGATGAATTTTTTATGTCATTATACAGTTTACATTGAAATGATTTTGAAATTGAGGCATCAAGAGTAACCCATTCATCACTTATAAAACTAGGTAGTGGAATGGTCTGGATTATCTTGAAACTCCTTTTAAAATTGGGAATATACATTAATTCATAGAAAAAGATTCCACAATCAACAAGATCCTTTGCAGTTCTACCTTTATATTGCAATTGCCCAATATCAGCATGTAGTACCAACACACCTACAACAGATCCAGATTGTTCTCATTCATTTATATTGGAAGGATATAAATCTGCAATAACAAAATGATCAGATTAGTGGTTTGGAAATAAATGATCCAAAATGAAACAAATAGAAGTGCAAATTATATATCAATACTCGTAGTTGTTTTTTTTGTGATCATGACAGTTCAGTCCTTGCACATTCAACTCTCAATGCATATACACATGTTGAACTAATATTTTAGATATAGATTTTCCTCCTAATGATGTTCTAAAATCCGTAATTCTGGGCTTCCAATAAGATCAAAATGTTAGTTTTGTCTTCTTGCTTTTTCGAAATTTTCCTTTTGATGACGGATGCAACAAAACCCAAGAGTTTTTTGAATACTTTCTTTGCACCCATAATCCATTTTCATCTTTATCATTGAATAGAAGCACAAAGTTGATTGAGGAGCACGGTTTCCTTGATGGCGCCATTCTTTGTGTAGAAAGCTAGTTTCTTGAGAATCTGTGCTTACAAAATTTTGAACACTGAGCTTTTTGGCGCTATGGGTTAACTCTAATCAACTAGTAAATCATGATTTGACAAGGTATTCTCATTAAAGCTACTCGCTTTACTCATTTTAACTCTACATAGCCTTCTGACATATCCATTTTAAATTTGGTTGGGTCTCTTCGGGTAGTGATGAGTTGGAAGGACAGGCCTCAGCATTCCATAGCATTTTCACATGCTACCCGATGAAACATTTTATTTATTTAATTTTTTTTTTTGTTTATTTTAAATTGAGACATGCTACGTAACGTAGAAGCCTAATATTAGTAGTTCTATTGGCCCACATGGAAATGCAAATGAGAAAAACAAATTAAAAGGCATCTTTTAGAAAGGCCCTTCTCAGGCCCATATTTCCTCGAATGTCGCAATAGGCACATGGGAAATAGGCACTGAAGTGTCAACTTTTCAATGGTTGAAAATCATGGGAATCATGGGTAATCGGTCCACGTTTTTGCAAGTTTCAAAGGTTTTGTGATGAGTACACATGCAACATGTAAAGGCAAAAGTGAAAAGAGAGATCATGATGAGGTGTGAAAAAGGTGACATGAGAGGGGTCCACAAAATCCAAGATACATGACACCCCACAACCAGTAGAGTGGGTACATGGAGTGAAAAACACAATGAGAAGGGTGAAGAAATGTCATACTAAAGAAAAAAATTTCATCTTTACCTATAAAAAGAGTGATGGGCAGCATACTTTTGAGTTGGAGAGGAGAGGGAGAGAGAGAGAGAGAGAGAGAGAGAGAGAGAGAGAGGAGAGGAGAGAGAGTAAATTGAATTCCGAAGGAGCACTCTTGCATCTTTTGAACTACTTTGTAACGAGGGAAAATGCCTTGTGGGGAGCAACATCTTTTTGTGAGAGCATTTTGCCTGAGATTACCATGGAAGAGTAGCTTTGTGATCGATAATCTGAGAGCCTTAAATTGTGTTCGTTGAGAAGCTCCTCTTGTTTGGTTTTAAAAGAAGAATAACATCTTGCATGGGTGTAAATGTTAGAATCCTGTCTCAAAGAGAGGAGGAGGATGAGGTAGGTGAAGAGAGCCATTTCCAGTTGCCATTGAATCATGTTTGAGACCTGATATTAATCAGTGATTCTGGCAGATGCAAATACAATATACCTCTGGCTTTAAAGACTAGATCTTCAGCCTACCAAGCAGCCCATTCCTAGCCATAGTAACGAAAGGTTTCTCGTGACAAAACAAGTTTTGCCAGCTGCCAGAGCATTTCTAATATAAGAAACACAAAAATGGAAGAAAGCCATCACTGTCTGGCTGCCTTCACTCTGGGAAAGAGACTTTCATTCAAACTTCCATTCTGAACTGAAGGATGGCTACACTGCTGCAGAGAAAAGAGCTCAAGAACCACAAGAGCCACAGACGCTATAGATTGTCAGAGAACTTGCTTGGCCAGCAGATGTAATCATCAACCTGCAATACATGCATCAAGCTAGTGGACAGACCAGCGAAGGCTGAGGGGATCGTGGCCAGGCAAAGCGCAGCCCACCGTTGTGCTATCCCTGAATTCAGAAAATTGAGTTGTGAATGAGCTGCCAGACCAGCAAGTGAGAAGAAGGCCGTGAAGGAGAAGGGGATCGGGCCAGAGGAAGGGCCAACCAGTCGCGAACTGTGAGGGAGCAAGCAGGGCCAGAGCGCAGCTGTGAGGAGAGCAGGCCAGCGAGAGAAAGTAAGCCATCGCGGCTAGCAGAAGAGTGGCCAGCAGCGAAGGAGGAGAAGAACGGGCGACGAGCCAGGAGAGAGAAGAATAAATGGAAGAAGAAAAAACAAGGGCCTTGCAACTTGAGAGCACGTAACAATTTCACCACAGCCACGCGTTTCGAGTTTCATAAGGAAAGTTCCATACTTATCCAACTCACTTGGGATGCCTCTGTAAGAATTGTAATCACAAGTGATAACAGAGAGTGTCATTTCCAAAGTTAAGGTTCAGCCTAGAAGTCGTCAAGATTCTGTTACTCTTAAGTTTTAATCTGGATTAACTTAAGATTCACCGGAACTTCTTTATGAAAAGTTTTGCCTTTTGGGTTCTCTTAACTATCCAACTCCACCTGAGTTTTTGGGATATCATTCCATCCTTTTCCAATACGGAAAAGATTAAGGCCAAAAGTTTCTATGTATTATATGTACGTAATGCCAAGTCTTCGATTTTTCTTTGTATTTGTGATGCACCTCCAGAGGTGGAATTTGCTTGCATCTGAAGTAAGCAGTAGTTTTGTCCAGAATTCTGCTTTTTGAATAAACGCATGAACGATTTTGCGGAATCCATGAGAGATGAGAATCTCATACCTGTCATTACGCAGGGGAAAGCCCTCGGGGCAGGGCCTTCCCCCCCACAAAAAACCTTTAAAACCATTCATGTGACATCGTCCAAAGTCAACGGGTAATGAAAATTACCTTCCAAGGAATCACATGAAATCGGGTTAAGTGAGGTTAAGAAGTTCACGAATATATTCTTAGTATCAAGAAATAGCTTGCAAGGTCTCCGGTTTTGTAGATTTGAGATATCCATAAGGGGTCATGACCAAAACCTCAAATTTTCAACAAAACACCCTCTTTGTGACCACTATTAGTTGGCATCATTTTAGATTTACGGCCATACAATGGTCATCCTGATTCAATTAGTTGCAGATCCCCCCTTTGGAATTGACTGCATCCCATACCACAGGTTCTTCCTCCAAAAAAATCGTCCAAAAATCAAAATTTGAAATTATTCGTATGACCTTTGAGAAAATCTTTACTATGCGAAGTTCTCAGGAATTGCCACAAATTCCAACTTCCTAGAACAAATTCCAACTTGCGTTTTTCTTCATCTTGTTCTTAATCTTTCCGGTCACTATAAGGTTTGTAGGACTTGGCCTAAAATTCTTTGAGTGACATATGTAAACATGAAAAAAAGGAATTTTAATCCAATTAAGAACAAATTTGGTTAAGATGTTTCAATTGAAATTACTCTACTTGAGTGTTGAGATTACTTCAATATGCAATGTAAAAATTGCATATATGACCATTATTCAACCTCAGAGTTTTTCCGTTGAATCAATCTTGTCAAATTTTTCGGTTCTTAAATGAATGAAATTGCTTGATTAGTGACTCTAATGTCAAATCTCGAAATCAAATTCCTGAAGCAGTTCGCCCATCGGGCTTACTACCCTTCAGACCAATTTGATTCAGAGTGCCACTTGCCATATCATTGCTTATTGGGTTTTTCCTTTCTTCTATTAGCGAACAACAACTTCCAGTCCAAATAAAAAGCTTTTTCCCTCTTATTCTTTGGCTTACAATTATCGATTTCAGGGCTTTTTTATCTGTGCATGGCCTTTCATGAAGCAATGATAGTGCTTCAAAGAAGCTATGGCACCTTGGCCAAAAAATCGAGAAACCCTTGGACATAAATGTCTAGTTTTCGATTGCTCATGCGACAATTAACTGATTTTAGATTTGATTATTCGGGTTTTTTATCTTATTGTATGCCTCAACAAAGTTCCAAAAAACAGCTTTACTGAATGCATCAAAGCACAAAATATCGATCTCATCTCCCATGTTAGGCGACGCTGGTCGAATCTCGGGAGAAGTGGAAGACACAACTCCAATTACGGAAACTTTGTTCAGTTTGTGATAACTTACAGGAAAATTTTTTTCTCTTAATTAACAAATTTGTGTACCGTAATTCAAAATTAATCAAATCAATCAGCCAAAGTACAATAGATTGTAGATTGGACTTCCCAACCATTTTATAATACATTGCAACAGATTCACTGTTTATGAAATCCGCTAAGATAGTATTCCACTTAAAATGCAGTTGAATCTCAAATACTCACTTTTCAACTAATATTAGCAGTGAAAAGAACTGGAAAAATTGTGCTTTCAAGTTTCGAATTCTTGCATTAGATTCATAACAGTATGAACAAACATAAAACTGTTATTAAACGGTGTTCAGTGCCTTAAGAATGAAATAAAAAATTTGTTTCTATATCCCAAATTTACTTGCATATTGGTATCCATCAAATGAAGTTGATAAATTTGAAGTGCACAAAAAGCACACTATCAAAAAAACCAACATTCAACCTCTACCATAGCAAAAAAAATTGATTGCTTTGCTTAAAAGCACTCAAAAATCAGCTTTCTGAAAGAACAATTTCTCAGCCTTGATTCCAAGGGCAATAACCCCTTATTAAGGCTAAAAACCTCAAAAAGTTCGAAACAAAAGTAAATTGCAAAACTTTTGGTAAAAGTGAACTCAATCGTCTCTCAAGATCATTCTCCAAGAGCGTAATTTTATCAACCGGTTGCAACTTTGGTAGTGCACATACCGTACAATCAAATCCTTTTGAAAAAATCGTGATTTAAAAAGAGAATTGAGAACCACCCACCAAGCTTTTGCTCCAAAAAATACAAGAATTCAGGACCTCATCACTAAGATCCTCTTCCAACTCTTGGCTTGCTCATGAGCACTTTCCGACAGCAAAACCGCTTAGCTTTGGCTCTAATACCACTATAAAGCCCCACACTAAGAATGCTCTAGACAAGCAAGCCACAACAAAGCAACACAAAGGAATCGGATGGTGAACAAACCAATCCAAACTTACGGATCTAGCCCCCAGGCTATGGATCAATCCCTCATAAGAGATAGAGGTGTCCTACCAGCAACATGTAGTTACCAATCACTCAATCAAGCCTACACTAGAGAGCCCAATGGGTATATTTATACCCTCCAAGGCCCATGCACCACTAGTAGTGCATTGTGACACCTCAAACCAACCCAAGCTTACGGATCTAGCCCCCAAGCTATGGATCAATTCCTCATAAGAGATAGAGGTGTCCTACCAGTAGCATGTAGTTACCAATCACTCAATCAAGCCTACACTAGAGAGCCCAATGGGTATATTTATACTCTCCAAGGCCCATGCACCACTAGTAGTGCACTGTGACACCTCACTGGACACCACTGTAGCCTATCTGGGCCACATCATACAGTTCCCCTATGACTCACTGATAGACCCATAACAAGTCACCATCATGAGTCTAGGCCTCAAACCATTAATTATGACCATATGCACATGAGGGCTCCAAACCCCTCTTAATCATAACTAGCTTATGGGTCGACGTAGGCCTATTGACCTCTAGTGAGATAAATTATTCGAGATCAGTCATGGGCATGACATTCACCCCTTCGAATGTCTATGATAAGCATCCGCCACTAGAGATACTAGCCCAAGAGCAGCCAACAATACCAAGTACAACTACGGCCACCAATAGCATGCCAATTCACCGGTACGATTTGGGAACACCACCTGAAGAAGTATATGTGCCAACTACCATTGCTCTCTCACATGCACATGGCCTTTTAAAATATTTCAATTGGCTCTCCAAGATCAGTTCTATCGCCAAGGAAAGACAAGCAAGAGAGCAACAAATCCAGAACTTACAATGAGAAGCTCATTAGGCACGAGCTCGCATGGCCCAAATGCAGCAAGGGATGGATATCCAATCATATCAATCGATGGTCCCTGCCTTGCAAGCATCTCAAAAGCACCTCCAAGTCTAGCTAGAAGCGGAACAGAAGCGGACAGAGTGTCAAGCCAATACAACGTTGGCCAAGCAGATAGTGAACTAGGCCTAGCAGAAGAAGTGCCCAGATCACCAAGAAATCATTGACTTCTATTTTGCAGTGCCTCCAATGCCAGAAACATTGAAAAACTTCAAATGCATAGAAAGCTGCTACAGGATTTTGAAGCCAAGCAAGTCGAGTATATCGACCCCTTCGTTGATGTAATTGACAAACTTGAGCAGTAGAACGACGAGCTGAAAAAGTGATTGCTAGTTAGTATATAACATCCGTCTATTTCACAAAGTCTACCATCGCAACAATCCACCGTTGGTGGGACAATGATTATTAGGCTATAAACATCCGCCCATTATCAACATCTATAATCTATGTTGGAATAGCAAGATACAAGCCAAAAAAAAAAAAAAAAAAAGGGGAGAAAGAGAGGTGAGGCAAAAGTCTTGAATGGTAATTCCAACTATCTTTTATGTTTTAATGAGATGAATCAAATACATTTCACACGTCATCTCAGCAAACAATGTTGTGTTGGTATAATACTAATGTTGAACTTTCAATTGTATCTGTTGTGATGTAAATTCATTGTGTGATGGTGTGTTTTGTAAGTATGTCCAAATTAATTCATAAAATTTGTCTATTTCTGAAGAAAAATTGAATTTGTATTTGATAAATATCTAATCTTGTACTATGGAACACCAAATTGGCAAGGACATAGAGATCACAAATCTAGCATAATGTCCAATTTTATGTAAGGATACTTTCATTCCAAAAGTAGGTAGTCCCACCTAGGTCTAATTCTAACTGAAAAGGGGTATGAGATACCACCTATAGTTTCATCACTATATTTTGAAGTTAGCAACGATACGTCTACATCATATTTTTGGATCTAGGTTTGCTCCACAAGCCCAAGCATTGGGCAAATGCTACTTTTTGTTTGCGCTGTAACACCTACAAGAGAACATACAATGCAATCAATCATGTACTTTTAAAAAATGTTATAAAAGTTGAACTCTAAAAAATATGAAGTATACCTAGGAACCCATAAACAAGCATTGAAAGTTTTGAAAAAGGTTTTTTTTAGCAATAACATATTTTGATACAAAAATTGAACTCTAGTGCCAAAGCATTTTGTCAAAAACATATGTCAAATCAAATGGAACTCACATATGTTTGCATAACAAGGTTGTTTCATGGCTGGATCTTCATCTAAAGGTGGTGGATTTTGCCCATACACCATTTCACAGCTCATATCCTCAAAATCTACATACCACCTTGTGTTATTTCAAGTTAAAATTATGCAGTTAATTACTTAAATCTCCAACAAATAGGTTCGGTATACACCATGCAAACCACTCCCTTACCTAAGAAAGACATTGGCCACATTATGTGGTCATGAAAACCACTTGCATAAGGTGAAAAAATGAGCAAACATGGTCTATAGGAACTCTCTCATTAATGAGAGACAATGCCACAAGTCGAAGAGCTTATGTACTCCATCAATCTCAAGAAGATCAAATATCTCCAAAGATGAGAGCCCGAAACTCTTCATATGCTAGTTTGATGTATTTAAAAACAAGCTCAAATTAAGTTAAGCTACATATGATTCTACTCCTTAAGCCATAACTTCTTCGTATACTAGCTTGATACATCTCGAAACTACTTCAAGTTAAAATAAGCTAGATATGATTATACTCCTTAATCAAAGAGCATGGCATCATCTATGAATCTCTCTCTCTCTCTCTCTCTCTCTCTCTCTCTCTCTCTCTCTCTCTCTCTCTCTCTCTCTCTCTCTCTCTCTCTCTCATAGAGCGACATTGGCTTTTTGTGTTCAATGCAAATACAAAAAACCAACATCTACATGTGAATCGAATACAAAAAACCTACATCTCTATATGAGAGAGAGAGAGAGAGAGAGAGAGAGAGAGAGAGAGAGAGAGAGAGAGAGAGAGAGAGAGAGAGAGAGAGAGAGAGAGAGAGAGAGAGTATAACTATAAATTTTATTAATAATGAACAATTGAGAGAAAATTGTTTGTTACACAATGGAGGGAGAAGACAATGTCAAAGAGTCATATGCTCAAATGCATTGATTAGGGACCCACACTAGTTTCTCACAAGAAGCAAAATTTACATATTAGACATTTTTGCAATAGATGTTTAGATGAATTTTATTCTAGCTCTTTCGTCAAGTACCTAATTATAATATCTAATTAAATTAGGTATAGAGAAATTTCTATCTTATGGCGGCCATGCTTCCATTAAAGCCACAACACATCCTTTGATGCTCCTTTTACTGCAACTCCTCCTACATTATATTCCTTGAATTTGGCATTCAAGTTCCTTCTGCATTTCTCCTATATTGAAGGAACTTGATCAACTATAACTTTGTCATCCACGGTGTTGGATTATTCTCCTACTAATCGACTAATCGACATTTTAATCTTCGTCCAATTTTTATCCAGACTTGCAGATTTCTTCGTGTTTTTACACAATCTACATAACTACTTAGAAAGGCTCACAATGTCGGCATTTTCGAGATTTTTACCTGTCGGCATTTTCTCTAACTTTGGCTTTTTCAAAAAATGCCAGATGCCTCAAATATTAAGGAAATGATGTCGGCGAAGACTGCCTACTCCACGAAGAGCCACTGAATGAGCTGCACCAGTTATGGTCGTCATGAGAGCTCAAAAGCATCAATCACTGATTCACCTTATGCATCAGGGGTCTATCCGAATCGTCATGCTGAGAGAAAAAATACCATAATATGAGGCAATAGATTAAAGATCTACAATAGGAAGAAGCCTTGGAGAATGCTTGAGCTACAGTTGAGATTCTTCCTATACCTATCATACCAAGAGATTTACATGATCCTTTAAATAGATCTCATCAAAGGACTGATGTTAATACTCAATTGCGTCATCATGAAGAGCCATGCAAGATGACAGATCTAGAGATTCCACAAACAAAGCTGATTGTGAACATTCTGTCTAGCAAGATGGATATTATACTAGGAGAATTATTGCGGTTGGTACCTCATGCTAAGGAAATATTAATTGATCGATTGACCAAAGCTGAGACCAAATCCAAAGGAAACCACTATATTGTACATAATTTGAAGGATCAAATGAAGTACTCAGCGTAGGGGCCGCTTGGAAAAGTGAACAACGGAATATCACCTTGCCAATTCAACATAAGCATGTTGATCGAGAGGCAGTGGTGATAGATGGAGGGTCTGGAGTCACATACCTATCAAGATTGCTGGTGTCCAATTTGTCATTACTTTTGTAGTAATAGACTTGCCAAAAGCACCATCAGTCTACCGTGTTTTATTGAGATGTCCTTGGTTACGAGTTGCACACGTAATTCATAATCGGGGTACGAGTAAAATCGCATTTAAGAATTGTGAGCAAGCAATCAAAGTTAAGCTACTCACTTGGACGATCAAGCCAGCTATTCAGACAGGAGATGATGAGTCTTCCACAACGGATCATACTTGTGACTGAGCGAAAAAGGCATTGAGAATTCATTATGATTCTCAAACTGATAATGTCAATTAGAACCAGGCTTTAGCCACAATTGATTGTACAACTGGATATAGGTGTCGACGTGATGACAGATTAGAAGTAAGCGTCATTCCAACGAAAGATTGCACTCTTTATATGGCCATCACATATTTTGTCAATATGATGAACGTAGCTTGGATTTCAGTCGATCCAATTTCGGATCCAATTGAAGATGAACTGATTGCAGTCAGTCATGATTTATCTTACAATGAGAATGCAAAACTTACTGATGAGCAAATTTTACGACAAATAAATCCTACAAAATTTGGTGTTCGAAATCACTGAACCGCTGACAAAATCACCAAAAGCAGTCATTTTGAAAGAAGAAAAACCAACAGGACCGATGACCAAGAAGCAAGCTAAGCAGCACTATAATACAATTATGGACGAACCCAGCAAATGAGGCATTTACAACAGTTGATCCAAAGGTTGTTGTGCCACCTTTATTGGACAAAAGTAAAAGAAAGATTGATCATGATCTTGATTCTTCAAGTCACATCTCTTACAAGTCGGATTCGCCATGGCCAAAAAATCCAAAAGCAAAACAAAGGTTAATCCCTTTGAACAAGAGAAAGCCAATGTCGTACAACAACATGATATGTCGGAGCACTTCAAAGGCTATATTTTGGATGATGTGGTCATAATGCTGCCAAAAGCTCATCGAGCACTTGAGGACGAAGTTTCAAAACCATAAAAAGTCTATGATGGACCAGCTAGGACGCAACCCATGAATCTAACTGAAAGAAGATGAGAATATAGTACAAGTTGGAGCACAACTTTCAATAGATCAATTTAATGCTTTGAGAAAGCTGGTAGTCAAATATCAAGATTGTTTCGCTTGGTCTTACAAAGAATTGAAGGGTATTCCTACCTCAATGATCGAGCATACTATTTTCTTGGTACTTGATGCAGTTCCAAAGGTTACTAGATTTTATCAATGTAATCCAACTTTACAAATCATATCAAGGAGGAGTTACAGAGGTTGCTGGAAGCTGGTTTCATTTACGAGATTGAGCATATCGAATGGATTTCACCAATTGTTATCGTTTCAAAGAAGAATGGCAAGATGCGAATTTGTGTGAACCTGAAGGCCTTGAACAAAGTTACGCGAAAGAATCATTTTCCATAATCTTTCATGGAAAGCATTTTGGATCATCTTGCTGGTGCCAAAGCTTATAGTTTTTTGAATGGATTCAGTGGATATAACCACGTCAAGATTGCATCTACTGGATCAACAGTAAACTACCTTTCCAATAGAATGAGAGAGCTATGCTTATAGAGTTATGTCGTTTGAGCTATGTAATACAACAAGGACGTTCCAATGAGTGATGGAGTTTGCTTTTAAGGATTATTTACAGAAATTCGTTGCAATTTACTTGGATGATCTTGGAGTCCACGGATTGGAGACGAAACATTTGGAACAACTAGAAAAAGTTCTTGCATTACAAAAAATTTGGCCTTGGAAAGGGCCCTATAAGGATTGCCACATAGGATAACAAATTTTTGGCAATGTAAAATACAAAAATAAAATCGTTTTTTGCCTGCAGTCCTGCTCACACAGTCTTTGATGGTTACTTATTATGTGCATAGTATCATTTGTGGCTGAAAAAAAAATCCTAACTAAATGATAGCTCGAATTGAGACGATTGTGGTGCCATTAGAAAGCCCTCGACGAGAGCTTTCCAATGACACCCAACATGACCCAGTTCCGAGCTACGGTGAAGAAGTTACGGCCAGTCAAAGTTCTAGTCGGTCAACCCTTGGTCAACCTGATATCGGACTCAAACACAGTTGACCAGTTTAAACTGGGTCATGTTGGGTGTTGTTGGAAAGCTCTCGTCGAGGGCTTTCTAACGAATTACATGACCAAATGGGACGAATCACAAGTTGTGCAGGTTGCTAATGCAAAATTGACCACCAAGTTTTTGTATGAGAAAAAGATTCTATGCAGTATCATGACCAAGACAGTTGAGGAAAGCCGCTCGGATTGGGAACACAAGTTACATGTTGCAAGGGCTCATAAAATCAGTATGAATCAAACGCCTTTTCATCTAGTTTATGGTCAGGATGATGTGATGCCGATTGAATTTTTGGTTCCATCCTTACACAGCAGCTACTGAACATTTGGATGACGATGTATTCTTGCAACTCCATCACGACGCTTTACATAAATTATGTGAAATCAGATTGATGGCAGTTCATGCACTAGCAATAGAGAAATATCGTTGTAAAGCATGGCATGATCATCGTTTACACAAGAAGAACATGAAGGTTGGAGATCATGCCTTGATGTATAAAACGAAACTGATCAAGAGAAAGTTGAAATTCACGGCTTAAGGACCATACCAAGTAACAGAAATTCTATCTTATGGGATAGTGTTCTTGGAACACCTTGATGGAAGAAGATCTAATACCCTAGTGAATGGCAACTAATTACACAAGTTTTGGCAACTTAATCCTCCTGCCTGATTATCAAATCTGATTTTATTTTTATTTTTTTTTAAATTTGCAATTTTGTTGTTTTTGATTACTTATTTGGTAATTTTTTGAAAACGACAGACAAAAAGCAAAAAAGATTTGAAAAACAGAAAAATGGAAATGATGAGCAAAAGTCCGAATTGTCATCAAATCAGAAAAAGAGAAAGATAAATATTTTCAAGAATGATTTTATAAAAAAAAAGTGACCCAAAAATCACTATCAGGGCTAGAGTTTGGTTGAAACAGTCATATTAACCCTCACCGAGCTCTCAGATGATACATCCTACTCAAATCTACCTATATTGAGTTGGGCGTTTGTAGCAAAAGTACTCATTTTTTAGTCAAGTGAGAGTTCAATCCTACACCACATTGGAAACCTATGTCGAGCATCAAGGAGTCATTATGAATCTTTGTCGACCTGACAGATAGATTCAGAACAACAAAATTAGGTTGATCTTATAATCAATGCAAACGAGACTTTTGCTACAAAAAGTTTTTGGTTTGCTCCATTTAAATGTAATGGACATACAAAATCATAGGTAGTATAGCAACTTGTTTTCACTAAATGTCAAAAGTGCATGGGTGTGTATTTCTTTCAGTCCACAGTGTTTGAAAACTTTCTTACAAGCTAGAATTTTGTCTTTAAGATGTTCTTTGAAAAAAAAGATCAATTGTGCTTCTTTCGAGCACTACAATAATAGATCCTAATCCTTAGTGGTAATTTTTCTCTTAAACTATCCTTAATGCCTCCATGGTAAGCTTGTCCACAACAACGATCTCCCATTCATGATAGAAACAGATAGAAATATAAAGCCATCAGTGCCAAAAAGTGTTGGAAAAAAAATAGTCAGTTTATATTGTAACCAAAAACAAAACAAAAATTAATCAATCCAAGCCCAAGCATAAATTGTATAATTCACGTTGCATAGAATTACAAAGAGAAGTTTGACCCTGTGCTAGCATTTCAAAACATTGAGAAATCAATAGAAAGAAAATTGAAGCAAATTTTTAGACATATAAACACATGCCATTATTTTAAAAAAAGAAAAGAAAGACAGGCCATATGGGAAGGAAAAACTTGATAGTTCTTAGCATTGATAAATATGTTGCAAAGAGTCAAAAGGACTAGAAAGATCAAAATATCACATTCAACACACCATATGCTCGAAATGCTTTAACTTATAAAGCAAGAGATACTAATCCATTATCAAAGTCTAACAATATCACAATCTCAATGCAAGTACAAATCATTTTCGAAAAAAAGGCGAGACAAGGTACTTACTTGGAGTCATAGTTAAAGGCAATCCAAACTCGTTGGTGAAAAAGTCTTGGGTTGGTATTTTGCACATGTTCACACACATTCCCACACAGCCACTATTTTCTAGGTACCTAAGGGAATCCAACTACATCAAACATGGATATAACTTGAAGGTAATTTAGGCTATGTGAAGATAAACTATACACAATTCATTAAAAATAGCAACAAGCTCGTGAGCTTCAATTTTACAAGCTTAAGTCGTTACCACTTACGAAGTTAAAATGCATGATTAGGTTGACACAACGAAGTTGATAACCAAGTTTTCCTTCGTAATTATAAAGGATCATTAAGCTTGAATAATGGTAATGAAGGATATAAGTTTCACATCATAAATGACAAGCCTTAGGCTTCCAATGCAATTGTTTTTATGTATTCTCACATTTTTATTCAGTGTCAAGGCAAGAAATTGGCCTTTTGCATAACACAGCTCAACAAGAAAAACCATACATGTTGATATTTTCGGTTCCAATGTTAGGGTTAATGGATGTTAGAGTTAGATGTGGATCTTCCATTCGTGTGAAACCTGAAACATGCTATTGTTCTCATGGGAACGAATCTACGCGTGACATTTAACTCCATCTCCTTGATGCTAGATTGATTAGATCTTGGGTTGAGGATAGGCAAGGAAAGAAACCCACTACAATTTTGGCGTCGTTGCCGAGGAGCTACGCCAATTTTTCAGTTTGCAACATGTTTGTTGGATGGTTAGCTTGCATTAGGCATCTTATTGTGGCATGAATAGTGTTAAATCTGCATTTAGGATTAGTTTGGGAGTGACTCAGAATGCAATTCAATCAAGGGTGCAATTTGTTTCCGAAAGGCATAGCAGCTTGCAAGATTCCAAGCCGAAAGACTTGCAACCTTCAGGTAAAAGGCCTCGTCCACATAAGAAACAAGGAAAAAAACAAAGGGGGAGATAGAGGAAAAAAAACAATGTTGTCTAACTTAACCTGCTGATGTTTTGGTTTCTAGATGCGAAATCGGTCGTCCTATCTTTGGCACAACTATGTAAACTGTAGGCAAAATCAAGCTCAGGACCAAAAGATTTTTGGGAGAAGTGAATGCTCACCAGAAGAGTGACAAGCTCTCAAGACCACAAGTTTCTAGGAGAAATGAATGCTCAATAGAATACGCACAATAAGGATCTATGTGATGATGTGCTCCAACCGATATGAAACATGTGAATATTGTATCAACTTCAATTGTAAAAATATAGAAAACCGACATTCTAAGGCTTGACACAGAATCTTCGAGTTCATACACACACACACACACACTCATTTATCTCTCTCACTCACCATATATATATATATATATATATCTTCCTCTCTCTCTCTCTCTCTCTCTCTCTCTCTCTCTCTCTCTCTCTCTCTCTCTCTCTCTCTCTCTCTCTCTCTCTCTCTCTCTCTCTCTCTCTCTCTCTCTCTGGCGCAGGCGTGGGGTAGCGCGATCTGTTGCCTCGCGGAGAAAAATTCAAGAATTGCCAAAAAAACATTGTAAATACATTCAATATGGGTATCAGTAGAAAGAGAAACATAGAGGATGAAGAGTAAATGTGTCTACGATTTATCTGTGTATTATAATATATCGAATTGGACCTATAGTATACTGAAATATATTGGAATTGAACCTACAATATGCGCTTCTTGTAGTTTTAGCAAATTTCAGTATATTATTGGCCCAATTCCAATACATTTCAAGTTCCAAAATAATTTGGATGAAGCCAAAAAAATAAAATCGCGATTTGCTGCAGTGAATCGCAATTCACCAATTCGCGATTCACAAAACCTAACGAATCGCAATTCATTGTAAACATGATATATACGTATCATTGTTGTAGCGAATCACGATTCGCTGGGTTTTGCAATCCACGACTCACAATTCACTAGGTTTCGTGATACACGGCTCGCGATTTTGCGAATCACGAATTCGTGCAACAAATCCCGAACAAAAAAAAAATGTGCGAAAAAAACACAGCGATTCTAGATCACAAGTGCAACTATGATACATGTGTGTGTGTGTGTGTGTGTGTGTGTGTGTGTGTGTGATAGTTGCACTTGTGATTTTAGAATCGCGGGTTTTGAATTCGTTGCAAGAATTCACCAAGTTCAAGCTGATCTAGAGCCAGGCTTATCCAAATGATCCAAATGATCGGTGTCATATATATTTGATTCTTGGCCTTCTGTTATACAGGAGGAAAGTGCTAGATTAGTGTTTAGGGTGCAATTACACTTATGTATAGTGTAGACTATAATCAATAATCAAATCCCCTCTCTTGAGCCCCATTGTTGACTCCTAAATAACATATGCTAGTGCTTGATGGCCATCGGCATCAATATAGCTCAAAATGATATATATATATATATATATATATATATATATATATATATATATATCACACACACACACACACACATACACATATAGAATTCCATTCTTTCTAAAAGAACTACTACCTATTGCTTCTTTCATTGTTGTTGCTGATTATCTTGTGAACTAATGACACAGAGAGAATGGAATTGCATCGAGTGGAGAAAAGGTTCTCATCAAGCATTAGTCAAGATTAGCGATGCAGTTTACGAACCAAGTGTACCTTCTTGGAAGGTCTAGGAGATACCAGCTCAGCAGTTCTCCATTTCATCACCCTCGTAAAAATGGCTAGATAAATTTTAGTTCAAAATCTTGCATTGACAAAGGGAACATCTCGCACTATAATGAACATATGCACAGGGTATGAACTCTTTTTCAGGAATGGGCCATAGATGGATTAGTTATAAGCGTGATAAAAAAACACAATGAATATCACTTAAAAGATTGATAGAAGATCCAAGAAGTACACTAACAAACTGTCGCTAAGTGATGATTGGAAGAGAGACACTACTACTACATATAGATTAGAACAGTATAAAAGCTTATTGAAGAATCATGAAAAAGAAACTAAGACAGATTTAACAATGAGAAGACATTTTGTCAGATTTTTCTAGAGAGGAGATTCTAGAACAATTGTTATTGTTTCTCTTGTGATGCACTTGGTTGCATTACAAGATGTTGAGTACGCCTATAGACATGTATGGGCAGAAACCTGAACCACAATAAACTTAAGAAACGTTTGAAGCTCTGCCAAGAGCCTAAGACAAAGGCCTGTGACCAACAAACATCTGTTATCAGAAACCAGTGCCCCCAAGGAGTAGTATCCTCCTCAATTTTCTTGTCATAGCAAGTCCTGGGTCATAACATGAGTGACAAAAACACTTATACAATGAGTACCCAGGAATAAGACCAAAACATTCTTCATTTAACAATGATGATTCTATGCAAAACACACGAAGTAAAGGACGTCACACTTTTACAAATTAGATAATAGTCGTAGACTTGTAAACACAATTGTAAAGGAAGAACAAGGCTGAAAGCTGCTAAATTCATCTCAAGATATATTAGAGCCTCAAGATCAAGTGCTGATGAGAAGAGAAGGTAAGAGCTAAAACCATTCAGCAGATCTGAGGAACAGAGTTACTCTTTGGGAGAAAATATTACAATCACTTATGAAAACAAATATAGGACGTCAATATGCAAATGATCATTCAATGAAAGGCTAACTACTTTCATCAGGTAAGATGCATCTGCTACTCTTATGTTATTTTTTGTTGGCCTCCTAACGATAGAAAAGTGCTGAAGCACCAAGTCACGAACCAGTAAAATTTCCTCCAACTTAGCATATCAACTATCAAAATATTCAACAATACAATAAAAATGAAGAAGTATTGCAAACCTGCATTTTGAAATGTGCACGCCACTCTTTTGCTTTAGCCCATTCACTTCCACCTCCACTTGCTGCTCATTTAATTTTCAGCAAACAAGCATATTTCAAGATCTGACATTTTTTAATTTCTTTTAAATAGGTTCATAACAAAGCAATCACTGTGATAAAAGTTGAATGTGGCAGGTAGTGTGATGTGATCGTTGTCAATAGCAGTCAGCCAATTCACCTGGTACAATAAATTCAGAATCATTTAATACATGATAAACAAATTAGTGAATTGCAGGTAATGTTGGCATTCTCTGCCATACTAACATAAGTCCAGTTCTCCAGTGTTTTTTGTAGCTTACCATGTCCTCTTTCTGAAGATCAAATAAATGCAAAAGTCCTAAGATATGATTCAATTGACACAAATTTACTTTGCGGTTCAAGCCGGTAGTTTCGGTGACATAAGAATGGTTAATGCCAATGAAGAATCGCGTGCGCTGTCCAAGTGGTCATCTGAAGTGGAAAATCACAAGGTCCACGTTGTTACATGTAGTAAGCAAGATAATGAAGAAACCTGCTGCACATATGCCTATGTAGTGGCTGTTCACATGTCTAAACAAGATGCACACACGCAACAATACTTGGAAGAATTTTTTGTTTTGGTAAACTGGTCCAGAAAATATTGAATTAGAGAATGTCACATTACTAACAATACTTGGCTTTGCACTCATGAGCTCCAATAATCTTACATTCCTAACCTTTCATTTGTCAACAGCTTTAATTGACATCCACGTCTCAACCATTCTGACTGAAACATTTAATAGGGTTGCCCGTCTTTACAAACTATTGGTGGGTATGCAACAAAGATGCCAAACATGCAAATGACAGATTATGCTTCTACTTGTTATCTTCATTAAAACAGAACTCTTTCAAGCAATGGCTGTGGAATTCGTGTATAGAGCTGTCCTCCAATTGCTAATTAAGGCAATTAAGTATCGTATGCCATATCTTGTTCTTGTTCTTTTCATTGAAACGTGACAAGAGCAGCTTGTTTATTACTGTCTGCAATGATTGGTTTTCCACATTCTGAGAGCTGGACTCCAATGGACTCCAATGCAATGTCATGACAGAGACTTATCATAGTGAAGACATGAAACTACAAAAATCTGCATCAACGTAGCCTGTAGTCTATGCCTAATCCATATAAGGTTGTCGTACGTTCCAAAGAGAATTTTCCTCTTGTTTTAGACTCCCATTTTTCATCTATCTAGAGTTCTTGGCACAACCTCCTTCTTGGAATTAGTTGCTTCCTTGATAGCCATGCACAAAATATGCACCACTCTAAATAACTACATTACCAGTTAAGAACAGATCCATACAATATCATGCATAAACCAACATAACTGACAGAAAATTGCAGGGCAAAAATATAAATCTTCAACTAAGCAAAACAATCAATAAAATAAAGAATAACAGGTCCTCCAAAGACAATGCCCAAAGAGACTTTTTAAAAAGAATTCTCAAATCTCAATTCTCTAAGCAAAGGGCTACGAAATGAGAAGAGAACGAGTCTAATTACTAATTAGAGTTCCCTCTTGGGGTTAGGGCAAGACAATCCATCCATACATGTGCCCCATCAAATGTTCCCGGCCATGTTGGCCTGTCGGAGTACAGACCAAATTATGTCGACTCTATTGCAACCGTACTTGGAATACACCAGAAGGCTTAACATACTGAGTTGTTTGCACATGAAGATGTCTCAGGAGGGAAATAACATGCTGCTATATAGGCATCCCGTTCTAGTCCAATACTCCATCCAACAATCTGGATCCACAATAACTCTAGCTATTCATCCTATTTGGCCACTGATAGTACAGGTCATAGGGAATCCTTGAAGAGGCAAGCAATACCACTAGGTCCTCTCTCACTCTGTGATATCATCTCCTCTCAATAGACGGATATCTACAAGAAACGTGAAAAAGTAGGTAGGCATGTGATTGGACTCTCATGAGTCTCCATGAAGAACATGATATTATTGTTGTCCACACAACCTCTTAGGTATCCCGCCATGCATGAGGAATGGATGGCATTGCAGTTCCAAAGTTCTATTCTCAATGTGGAAGGCTAGGATCCCATGACGTTGCTATGCCTTGAGGCCCCAGATCCCTATGCATCACCGGGTGGAGGTCTCCTCTCCATGAAAATGGGTCTCCCATCTCTGAAAGTTACCCACCCCATGTCTCTTGCCTCTTGGAAGCCTTTTCCCTTTCCTCTACCTACGGGAAGGTGTGATCATCATCCATGAATATTCATGTGCCATTAAGCTTAGCCTTTGTCAAGGCACTTTCTTTTTGTTATCTAGTGTATCAAACCTAATTACCAAGGTTGTATTACCCTTTTTTGTTCACCAAGCACTATCCATTCCTTTCGATGTTTACCCAAGAGCTACCACAAGAAACTATTTAGCTTCTCAGGCCTCCTCTTAAGTGTTTGGCACTCCTCTTACTCTAATATTAAGGGATTTTGTCTGCCAACGTAGCTTTAATAATCTCAGCCACAGGTTTAACATTCTCAATGTTGTTGCGCCTCACGACCAACTTTTGGTTTTCATTTTGTGTTCTTCCATTTTTTTTTCGAGGTCTTGGAGCCTGTCAAGAGTGTCTATTGATGGTAAGTTCTCCTCATGCTTTAGGTTGGCAATTTCCTCCCGTAGTGTAACAATTTACTCTTCGTTTCCTTATTGTTTAAAGTGCGCTCCATCATTTCAAGATTGCATCTTGTGTTTTTCATTGGCCATCATGCACAAAGTGTTCCATTCTCTTGATCTTGCATTGAAATTGCTTGATGTTGTTATTTGCACAGATAGAGAAAGAGGACCAATAAACGAGCATCAATGAAGAACGGGATAAAAATGAAATAAATGAGCAGCAATGAGTCGCAAAGAGAGAAGATGGGAAAGAAGAGGTGCTACACATGGGATCAGGTCATTTTCACATTATTATTTGTCTATGCTTTAATGTCAACAATCAATGAAGTTTTTGTTTCTATTGGGTAGGAAGGAAGAATTTTCTCTATGTTATCAAATGTAGGCATGAATTGTCACTGACCTTCCATGAAAAACTGTATTGTACACGAATGTTGACGAACTAGCTCATCTATTGGGTTTGTATATTGTCTTTACTATGTCACTTGACGCAATCAAAGCATTGATTACAATGATGGACGAATGTATTGTTCATCTTACTAGCAACTTGTAACAGAGAGGGGTTAGGCCCAGGCAGCAGACCCTTGATCGATGCGGCTGGCAGAGAGAGCAGCAGGCCCGTTGGTCAAAGACTCATCATCTTGGGTACACAAATATATTGTCCACCTAGTAGGATAGTCAATCTATAGAAGGGACTACTACTTTGTGCTGTAAAACGAGTGTACTCATCTACTTTCAAGGCATTGTATCATCATATGTACTGATGATTAAGTGTAAGTAGGGTTTGGGACACCCAGGACAATAGCTAGAGCTTTTGCAGTTAGGGTTTGCACCATAAAGCATGACAAGAAATGTCATTTGATCAATTCTATTGGATCAAAAGTGAGTTGTAGATCATTGAAAAGAGGATCTCAAGAACTTTTTCATGATGTCTTCACATTCTAGAGCTTTTCAAGAAGGGAAAAGTCTCACCTCCACTCTCTTGGAGATTTGGCATACAGTTAGAGAGGAGGGTTACAAGTGATTGCCAAATTTGAATGTTATTGTTCTCCTACCTCTTGGGTGTTTCTTCTCTAATCTTTTAGATATCCATTGTTCTTGTATGTTGCAAGTTTGCAAGATTGTAGCATTGAGGATTCCCATTCTTTCCCAACTTGAGAATCTTGCATGTGGATGAATGAAGATATAGATGTAGATTTATCGGAATTTGACCTACCTTATGCTGACTTGCTCATATTGTTGTCTTTCTTTAATTTTTTGTCACAATGCATGTTGATCTTGTGATGTAAGTGCATGTTGATATTCAATTCCATAAGCATATACATGTTACTCTATCGGACGCAGGTCGAGACTCATACTAACAAAATCTTAGTATGTATACATGCATTTGAAATTGAGCAAGAGATGGGTCTAGGATACTTCCAAAAATGATGCATATTCACGAAACTCACCATGTTAGGAATGGACTCACTAAGCAACCAAGCTCTCTTCATCATTGGCCATAGGGTTAGGGAGAAGGTGCATGTGTGGTAGAGAACTTTGTGATGATGATATGTGTGAGAGAGAAGATCCCTACCTATGAAGAAGTCTATGGTCTCTTGTTACAGGAGGAGATGAGGAGAGTTAATCTCTCCAAGAGGGAAGATTTCCAGGAGCATGCCTTTGCTTCTAAGAAGAAGCAAAATCCAGCCAAGGATAAGAAGAAAGGTAAAGGCAAGAACAAAGGAGCACCACAAACACTTGAGCAAGCAATGGAGAACTTGCAGATGCCAGAAGCACAATCCTCCTCGAATACTTCTTCCACACCTCGAAGGAAGGGGATTGCAATTACTGTGGTAAATATGGACACTTTGCTTTTGAGTGCAGGAAGAACCTTGCAGACCAAAAGAAGGGCACAAAGAAGCAAGGAGGAAATGTTGTTGAGAGTGTTGCAAGAGAGGAGCAGAGTGACATAAGGCAAGCTGAGTTATTCTCTGTTGCATGGGCCTTACAAGCTACAACAGGTGGTTGGTACATTGACTCAGGTGCTTCAAAGCACATGACCCCTCATAGGGATTGGTTTGATACCTTTGTGGGGATTTGTGATGGACAAGAGGTGTGCCTAGGTGACAACTCAACACACAAGGTCAAGGGAAAGGGCGCAGTACCTGTAAAGCTTCCATCAGGAAAAGTCAAAGTCATTAAGAATGTCTTATATGTACCAGGACTTGCTAAAAATCTTCTTTCAGTAGGATCTATCACTCAACAAAATATGAAAGTAGAATTTGATGCTACTTCTTGTCTTGTGTTGGACTTGAGTGATAATATGAAGGTTGTGGCCAAAGGATTACAGGAAGATAATCTATACAGGTTGTACACTTCTATCCCTAGTCAGCATGCTTATACAGCAAAAGGAAGTGATGTGGATAGATTGTGGCATGAGAGGTATGGACATCTTGGCTACCAAAGCATGCAGGTGTTGAACCAACATCATATGAAAGCTTTGGTAGAAGAACATTCAGGAAAGAAGATAAAGATGCTTAGGGTCAGACGGTGGTGGAGAGTTCATTAAGGCAAAATTTGTGGAATTTTGCAAGGCCAATGGGATCAAAGGGTAGCTTACAGCTCCTCATACCCCTCAGCAAAACGGCGTAGCAGAGAGAAAGAACCGAACTATTGTGGAGTGTGCAAGGTGCATGCTCAAGGAAAAGGGGTTGCCCAACTCTTTTTGGGGCGAGGCAATGCACACAGCAGTGTTTCTGTTGAATAGAAGTCCAACAAAAGCTGTGGAAGGCAAGACTCCAGAATAGGCATTTAGCGGCATCAAGCCCAAGGTGGGCGCTTTGCGAGTGTTTGGTTGTACGGCCTATGCCCATATTCCCAAGGATAACAGGAAGAAGCTGGATGCAAAATCAGCAAAGTGTATTTTCTTGGGATATAGTGAAGAAAGCAAAGCTTACCGACTTTCCGATCTTACTAGCAAGAAGAGCATCATAAGTCAGGATGTGATCTTTGAAGAAGATCAAACGCCTCCTATAGAGGAACTTGAGATGGAGGATGGTACAAGTGAATTTGTGCCAATACTTGATGATCCAGATCCATATATTGGGGAGCCTCAGGATGATCATATGAGTGATCAAGAGGAAGAATCCGAGGAGGCTAGGAAGCGGAAGGAAAGGGGCAAATCTGTTGAGTCCTATTCACTGTCTTCATCACCAACTGCAAGGAAGAAGTTTCCCAAGTGGTATTGGCAAACTGTGCAGGATGGTTTGATATTGGATGAGGGAGAGAGCAGCAATCCAGGGGCTAGGAGGTCTCAAAGGCAAGCCCAGCAGCATGAACACCAGGAGACAAACTATGCACTTATGACTACTATTTTGGATTCACAAGATCCGCATACATTCGTTGAGGCAACAGATGAGAATGTATGGCAACATGCTATGCAAGAGGAGTACGACTCCATTCTCAAGAATGATACATGGGATTTAATGAAGCTACCAAAAGGGAAGCGTCCTATTGGCTGTAAGTGGGTCAACAGGACCAAATACAAATCGGATGGGAGCATCGAAAAGCATAAGGCAAGGCTGGTTGCTAAAGGCTATGCACAGAAGGAGGGCTTGGACTATGACGTTTGCACCGGTAGCTAAGAGAACGTCTATCAGGTTGGTTTTAGCATTGGATGCATTTTTTGGTTGGGAGGTCCATCAAATGGACGTGAAGAGTGCTTTTCTCAATGGACAGTTGGCTGAAGAAGTCTACATGGAAGCAGACACCCAGGGCCTGGTATAGTCGTATTGACGACTAAAGAGTCAGTCAGATTGCAACATGTTCGTGAAGGAGGAAGATGGGAACATTGTTTTGATAGTTCTCTATGTGGATGACTTGGTCATCACGGGTAACAATGGGCAGCTTATTGAAAAGGTGAAGGCTCATTTATCAAATGAGTTCTAGTTGAAGGATTTCGGTTTAATCCACTATTGTCATGGCTTGGAGGTTTGGAAAAAGGAACACTGTGTGTTTATTTCCCAAGCTAACTATGCATGTGAAGTCTTGAACAGGTTCAACATGCAGGATTGCAAACCCGTTTCCACGCCCATTGATACCAGCAGTAAGCCATCTAGAGCTGATGGCACTCCTTTTGTGGACGAGACTCTTTATAGGCAACTTGTGGGTAGCCTGATTTATCTCACCACTACGAGACCAGACATTTCCTATGCGGTTGGTGTAGCAAGCCAGTTCATGAGTTCTCCAACTGAAGCACATTGGAAAGCAGCCAAAAGGATTTTGAGGTATGTCAAAGGGACAACCTGGTATGGGATTGAGTACACAGATGACGGAAAGCTTCAGCTTGGAGGCTTTACCGAATCGGATTGGACAAGTGATAGGGATGATCGAAAGTCGACCACAGGTTACACTTTCAACCTTGGTTCAGGGGCCATTTCTTGGTGCAGCAAGAAACAACCCACAGTTACCTTATCATCGACAGAGGCTGAGTACAGGGCAACGGCAAAAGCTACCTGCGAGGCAATATGGCTCAGGAGACTTCTTGGGGAGGTGCATATTCCACAGGATGGTCCTACTATTCTTCAATGTGACAGCCAGAGTTGCATCCAGCTTGCCAAAAATCCTGTGTACCATGCTTGTACGAAGCATATTGAGGTGGATCAGCACTTCTTACGAGAGAAGATACAAAGCGGATAAATTCAGCTCGAGTACTGTGATACCAACGAACAAGCAGCAGATATCTTTACTAAGGCACTTAGTAGAGAAAAATTTGAAAAGTTTCGTAGCATGCTAGGTGTTGGTATGAACAAAATAGCCATTGAGGGGGGGTGTTGAAATAAATGCCTATTTTGCCCCTTAAGGCTTGTATACTTGTAACTTGTAAGTTGTGCATAAGACATGGGGGTAAAACATTTATGTACATAGTACACCCCACTTGTGCTAATTAGGCAAGTAATATCAAGTAGGTTGAGGACCCATGTGGGTTCTAGAGCTAGAATTAGCAAGACACCACCTCTATACAATACATGCTAAATGTAGCCCAAAGTTTGGAGGGGTTTCCACGCCCTACTACACTTTGAATAATCATTCAAGTTGTGTGAGCTTTGAAGTCCTCTCTCTCTTGCTTTTGTGTTCTACTCCATAGCTGGTTTTTTCAAGCTTTCATAGTGTGCTTACTATGCTATTATGATACTCCCTAGCTAGGCCTTGGAATTTGTCAGTTGCATGGAAAGTGGAATTACATCTAACTTCTCTACTGAATTTTTTATTAGTATTTCCTGAAAATGATTCTACAATGCATGATGAAGCTCAAGAGGTGATGCATGTGGCCAATAATTGGGTCTTGGCCTTACATTGCTTAAATTAGTATGCCTTGTAATTGTTAGGGTTCTAGCATACATATATGGTGAGGTAGCTCAAAAAATTTAAATCATTTTTATTGGCCTTATGATGTTCATTTATGCAAAAAAGAATTATGGTATTATAATGATACACGATGAATTTCATAATAAGTGAGAAACAAATGGAAGAGGTTGGAAACCACATTACAAAAACAAAAACATTGATTTAGCATTAAGTTAAGCACGACCAGAAATAAAAGATGAAGCAAATGGCATTTTTCAATCAATCATACCAAAAGAACACCAGATAAAGCTGATAGTGGATCCCCTACAAATAAGGGCAATGAGGCTATTACAAAGAACTCGAGAATAATCCAAATCATAAGCTGCTAACTAACGAAAGTACTTGTGTTCACACTATGAGTGAAAGGGGAGGAGAAATTATTCTCTACTAAATCAACAAAACTCCTGCCTAGTAGTGGCTTGTCGAGCAAGTTAGGAGTCCAATTTGCACCCCTTCTAGAAGAGGCTAAGACCTTCTACACATAAATAAAGAAAAGATCCATAAAACAACTATATGTTGCAAAGTAATTGAGCAAGTAATTTGCTGATACTACGCCCTAATGTAATGTATGTCCATGATGAAAGTATACATCAAAATTTTTAAAGACTCCAAGGGCAAAGACCTCTTGAAGATGCACTATTACTATGAACTATAAAGAAACTCCTTGTAGGAGGCATTTCTAACTAGTGCTGATTGCATGAGTTTTCAAGATAAAGTGTTAAATCTTTTTGTTCATCTACATTGAACAAGTTATCTACTACTATAGAGCACAAGTACATTGATTCCTAGATATCTCAATCTACTTTTCTGGCAAAGCCTCCTGGGCATAACAAAAGTAATCTACTACACGACATACTTTAGTTGCTCTCATTTATATTGGATAATTGGCTCATGTGGAAACACAACTTGCTTCTAATCCACCAATATAGTTCATTGAAGATGGTTGATATTTGAGCAATGGACTTATATTTCAGAGTGAAAGTCTTAATCATTACGCTCATACTATATTCAACTTTCTACAATAAAGCTCTATATGATTGTTGTGATTGGAACTGATGGCCTCTTCTTCTTTTACAACTAGTTGTATCTTTTGGTTGTGATTGAACTGATGGCCTCTTCTTCTTTTACGCCTATTTGTATTTTTTGGTTGACATTCACTTTGGTTTCATCTAAACTATATGTTCCATGATGAATACATTCCAACTTGTTCTAGTGAAAATGCTAGCAAAACATGTTTACTTTACCCTAAATCTTAAATCTATTGCAAAAAAATAATGTTTAACCTTTCAAGAATCACGTTAAAAAGCATATGTTCCATGATGCTATATGCATTTCAAACGCACATTTTAATATAGTGTAACAAAGTTATGAATGAAAGGTCAATCAAAAAACTCAACAAATACTCTTGGACCAAGTTACCAACAATAATTAGTCCTAAAAATCAAATAGAAGGATTTATTGGTTTTTAAAAGTTCTTTGAATGATTTAAGTTCGAGAGTAGAGCTAAAAGTTGACCAACCTCACACGGACCCACAAGCCACTGAAAGAATGGAACTGTGATAGCAGCATTGATTTCTGCAGATGATCTCGTCGGTGGGAATAACTTTTGAAACTACAAAAAGTAAGCATATCATTATAGCCAAATCAGAAATTATACAAACATAACATGTAGGCCATCAATCACAATGTGTTAAGAACCACAAGTCTACAATCTGAGTCCATGAAATTGCACATCCTTGTAAACAAGCCATGTCCATGTTGTTGAGAAAATAACAATGGTCACACTCTATGGAATTATTGGATCCTACTAGCATTCACTAAAGATAGAGCAATAGTTAAACACAATAAGGAAAACAAGTCTTTAATAGAATTGGTGGTATTTATCTACATACGCACCATATACATAATGAAGTCAGGGTCTCTTACATGTGAAAAATTAGAGCCCTCATGTTCTATTTCTAGAAAACATGCTCTAAATCTACTTTAGCATGTACTAAACTTAACTCGCAATTAAAGTAGACTTAACTCGCACTGGAATAGTATGCTTCTCCGATTAAGTCTCTAGATTTCTCAAATTTATCTATGCTAAAGATGTCTGCCACTTGGTCATTTATTTTGCAATAGATAAGTTTAATATCTCCTTCTTGAGGTCTTTTTCATATGTAGTGTTGCTAAGCTTCAATGTGTTTGGTCTTGCTATGAAAAATTAGGATTATTAGCCAATTGGATACAACCTTGGTTATCACAATAAAGTGTTGTAGGACCCTCTTGCTCCATATGAAGATCCTTCAAATCTGTCTAAGCCAAATTGCTTCACATGTGGCACTCGTAGTCACACGACACTCTGCCTCTATAGAAGACAATGTGATAGTAGGCTACTTCAATGCCTTTTCAAAGTACATGGATCCTTTGTCTCAAGTATATTTTCCATGAAAGCATAATGTCCTTCACCCATTTCCTGTGAGTTACATATCCTGGATGATCTCCTGGTTCCCTGCTCACTTGACTCACCCTCACCAATAATTTTTATCTCAAAATACCATCTAGGTAAGCTATGTGATGTAGGTGCAAACGTATTCTTTGTAGGTGGTGGTGGTGGTGTGCATGTATCCCAAACCTTAGGCATCTCTTGATACTTTTTGTTCTCCTCTTGAAATTGCTCATGGCCATCATGCCCTTGTTGTGATTCCAAATTTTTTAATCAATTCTCCCTAGAACAAGACTAGTGGACTTAGGGTCACCGATAGAAGTCAGGTATGAAGCTTGGCTTATGCTAGTGAAGAGAGTTGAGACCTGTCGTTGGAAATCCTAGAGCTCGTTGAGTTGCCAAATTTCTAACTATGAGACTCCCCCTATACTTTTGCTAGCACTTCACGCCTCTCCTCAATCCTAAAACATAGTGTTGTTCTGAAACTACATGCTTTTTTAGATTAAACTATTTAGGGCTTTAAGGCCCAGAAGTTTGCAACAAGTCTAGGGCATGACAACCAAGAGCTTTCTAGGCCCAAACTTAAGCTCCAAAGCTAGCCCAACTCCTATGACTTAGCCAGATTGTTTTGGACTTGCTCTAGGATGGGGAGAGTCACCCATCAAAGTCTTTTGGGAGCATTTGGGTGCTCCAAAGCCAACACATATGGGCTCCTTGGACACGATTGGAGTCCTTAGACTGTATTGCTTTTCTTACACATCTTTCAATTTGGTCTATGTCCTAGTTATTTTTTTGTCGTTCTTACTATTTTGGTGATTGAATGTAGGTTGCCCATTGATAGTACCTACTTGATGACTTAGAAAGGGAGCTTCCTAAGGTGATTCTAGAGCGTTCTACATATTCATCAAAGTTCAATATTTCAAATCTTTTCTCAAGGAAGGAAAAAATTAGAGAGTAGACGATTTAATGAGGGATTGTTTCTTCTCAAATAGTTGACTAATCTCCTTTTTAGTCCTAAAAATTAGCCTATTACAAAATGATTGTGCTAGGGTTAGGAATTCTCTTCAAAACTACAACCTTTTGCTTGTCTTGTAGGATAGCCTACTACATTTGAAGAGAAATAAACCATTCCAACCACTTATTTATTAACTTATACTATCTACATGTGAAATATTCAAGAACAAACAGGAGTGGAAAAGCACGTTTTATTGCTTAAATCAATCTTATTTGTTTACATAAACAAAAATCATCTAGAAAGTAAAATTCTCCCAAATGCCATCAAAGTGAGGTTCTTCAAATTTCAAGCATTAATTTTCACATTATTTTAACACTTTCAAACTCTCATAAAATTCATGCCTCCTATGTGATTGATTTTAAATATCAAACACGAGAAATAAATTGATTTGAAGCTCACTGTTTTTGGAGCACCAGGTGGCAACATGGAAAGAAGTACTTGTCGTACAATAGCTTGTTGTTCTACAGGAGTTCGACCTTGCATTACGCTCCTTGAAACATCAACAAAACCCTCATAACCCTCCTTCGTACTCGATTTCCCTACGTACAAACATTATGTAGGATTATTTTGATTGACTATAATCGTCATCCAAAAGGCCATTTTAACTCAATAAAATGCATTAGAAAAACTAACATATTTGTTTTTTAAATCTTCAAAGCTCAGCTGAATGACAAGGTTTGCAATAACTACTTCTTTTACATGAATTAGACCTTGTGTTACACTCCATGAAATGTCAAAACCCTCATAACCTCCCTCCTGCTTTATTTCCCAACGTACAAAAACATTGCAAAAACATTATAATTGATTGTAATGATCATGCAAAAAAGAAATTAAACTCAATCAAATGCACTAGGAAAACTAATTTTTCAAGATAAACCAAACATAAAGTTTTACAAATAATCTTTCAATTTCAAAGAATCAATGGACTTCCTTTCAGCAAAATTTATTTCTTGGATAGCTGATTTTATCAAGTACCCATATCACAGAGTTTTTCAGTCGTATCAATTGAGACTGCACAAATCTATAGCTCATGTGATCAGGCATATCCTTGCTTTTTTCCGCATGGGCCCTTTTGTGCCATGATGTACAGCTATGTTTGTTATATTGTACTCCATTGTATCATTTCTCATATTCACTTATTATAAGAGTAGAGAAGTGATCTATCTACTAGTTTTGATATCCTCTGATCTAATAGATGTTCACTTGGCATCATCATCTCCGACCTCCTAGCAGGCGCCTCTAGGAGGAGAGCTCGGACAGACTCAGAGATTGATGATGAGGATACTCCTATTCATATGAGAGATCAATCTCAACTAAGGAATTTTGATACAATTAAAAATTAATCTCCACAAATTACAAGGTTCTATAAGGATGTGGAAGATATGAGCTGCCTTCCATCTACCAAAGGCTTCAAGTTGTTCTCACAAGTGATCATAATTCCCTTCTTGTATGACCCCTTACTCATTCTAAAGGTGTATAAAGGATTTCAGTTTATGTACATTGGTTGTAGTGCTTCCTTAAAGGTTGGTTCGTATAGAGTCGACTGAACTGTAATTTCTAACAGAATCATAAAGAGTCAAATTTTTCACAAAAAAATTTGATTCTTCATGTATTTAGCCTTTATTACATAAAGTCCTAGACAGTAGCTTTTGAGTACTATGGGCATGTAATATGTATTTGAAATTTGGTGACAACATTAAGTTGTAGCCAGTAATATGGAGTCTGCACCTGTCATCGAGTATTGTGTGCACTCCATATTGCTCACACATGAGCATAACGATTAGTCCATGTTGTGTATGTCATACTAAGAAGCTGTGTAAAATGCAAAAAGAGTTGCTACCTCCTGATTCTCTACCTTCTTTATTGGCCGATTTTTTTCCAAAGGGTATCCTATGCAATCATTGATCAGGAGTCAGTACTTGCAACTATAGTGACTAGTTTGCATCATGTAAGTGATACTGACAAGTGTAAAATGGACAAAAACATTACTACTTCCTAATTCTCTAAGATTATATTTCAAACAATTTCGTATTTTGTGCACTCACTGCTCACGAGTCACTGTATCAGCTGAATTCATTGGCATAGAATCTATTTCGGAGGGTCTCCATAACATCAAATAAATCTTGCAGTCAAAAATATCAAGGTGAAGCATGAACTCTAGTCAGGCACCATAATAATTCACCGTTTCATCAAATCCAGTTTAATGAAAAGAGTCTGCTCTACATCGACTATACAGAAAATAACTTAGTTCTTTCGGGTGCTTAATAAAATGGACACAGCGCTCTCTCTCTCTCTCTCACTCACTTGATAAACAAAGAAAGTGAGAACAATGCACATCTGCAATGAACTGCAATATCCAAATTGCCAAATTAGCTAACGAAATTGTTAGCTAGGCATAAAATGACTTAAAGGTTCCTTTGAGTGACTAAAAATGGAAACAGCTCTCTCAACGAACCATGAAAGTGAAGAAAATTGACATGAGAATAAAGCACATATGAACTGCCGCAATACCACATCCAAATTGCCTAACTAACCCGTGATTGCTTCCATCTTGCGCGCGAATAAGAACATGAAGGCTTTATCAAACAAGGAGTCGTTGTAGCGTGTTTTTTGCCCCATTGGAGCGGGCTTTCCCGATGGCTCTGCCAAACCACAACGCACGGCTCTCATGCCACCTTTCGGTGCTGCTCCTGCTGCCGCTGCTGGATTATAATTATAGCAAGAAGAGTGAGAAAGAGCAGGAGCAGCTGGTGCTGCAGGACGAGGACGCCATGGCGCCACAATAGACTCCAACATTTCCAAGCTTCTCGTTTCCAAACTTCTCGTTGCTGCACAGATCGATCCGATCGATCGCGAGCGAGCCGCGAGAGAGAGAGAGAGAGAGAGAGAGAACGAATGAGCATTAATATTATTTTATTATTTATACGTCTCGATACAAGAATGATAATTCCCTGTCCAATTTTTTGCCATGTGGCACGATTTTCACCACCACATGTCTCTTGGAATACATCTCCGAATAAGTATCAAGAGAACCCAATGAACGCAAATCTAAAGATAATGTCCATTGATAAAGAACAAACTTCCTGTGTTTATTAATAAAAGATGGGAAACCCCATTGGAGTACAAAGGAATGCATGTTGAAAGCATAAAGGCCATAAGGCGAATTGAGATGTTGTACAACTATAACAAAGCAACAATCTCACAGAGTATCTACATAAAGTCTACTGCTAAAAGCCTACTGCTACGTCACGAATGGAATCATGAGTCGCAGTGCGCTCTCCGCCAGAAGGGCAACACATGAGATGAGTGCCAATAGAATCAAGAGGGTGACCACAGAAATATTTTGTCAAACCTGCCAACACTGGATGAGGGAGACCCAACCTAACCCAAAGAGCGGTGACAAACAACTCTGAAGAAAGGCGCAAGTGTGGAACAACATGGCGCGCAACAAGCCAGGCACCAGCACCTGGGCTTACACAAGACATAAGGTGAGCCCATGTCTCCTCGGAAGGTGAATCACTGAGAAGCTGAATGAAAGCATATGAGTGGAAGCGCTCCAAAAGATACTTTTGAAAATGAGCACGCTGATGGCTAAGCAAAGTCTCAAAGGGAAACAAAGAAGCTCGCACAGGTGGAGGGATGAGATCCTTGGTCGCACGAAGATGTTGTTGGAAAGGAAGAATGTCAGTTTCCACATGAGCTACTGAAGCAAGAAGAATGGGCTTGTTGTCCTGCTCAAACCGAGAGATAAGTGCAGAGGCAACAAGGGCCCAACTTCCCATAAAAGCAGCTGGAGCAATAGAAGCTGTGCAAGTAAGACCAACACCTCTGGAAGAAGCGGGAAGAGAGATTTGTCGCTTAACGAACTGACCATTAGGAATATAAAAGGATTCTGAACCCATCAAGCGACCCAGAATATTTGATAAAGTATTATCGAAATCCTGTAGCAAAGCCAAAACATCAGGAGAGGGAGGAACACACCGTAAAATATAACTTGGCCGTTGAGCGAAGCATTGAGTGAGAATCCCTAGAGCAACTTGAGCGTTGCCAAGCTTTGGTAGCAAATCAGCATGACGAAGATGCGCACCCAAAGTGTCCCGCAAAGAGGAAGTCACAAAGTTTGAGAAACCTATAGGAATACCAAGTGCTCGAATCCCATCAACCGAAGTATTGAAACATGTAGGTAAAGGGAGCTTAGGAAGGAGGCCCTGAGGACACCAAGCAATGCACTTAGAGGGATTCACAATGAGGCTAACAATTTCAGAATGAGTAAAGAAGTGGATGCAGCAGAAATGATCATTCCACATAACAAAGGAGACTTGCAATCGTCCACGCACAAAGTCTTAAACTATATAATTCCATTGTTGATGCAAACATGCAAATTCCTGATGAAGATGTGCTTTCGAAAGTGATGAGAAACATCAAGAAGAGGCTCTAGTGACTATATACAAGATGAGAAACCGAAGTTCAAGATAATTTGTTTCATGAGGACACTGTAGATACTCCTCATAAATAATGTCCTTATAGGGTTTTATGCCTGCATTAGGGCTCTTTTTGGACTAAAAAAGGACCTCTTCATTAATTATAATTAGTGGTAATGATGACACATATATCAATAAAATATTGACAACTGAAAGGAATGGTTCATATGACATGGAATATGCAATGGTGCAGATTAAATCAGTGTGCACACACATTGTACACCTCTAACATTAACCCTACATAAAACAATAACTACTCCTACAAGTTAACATCAACTAGACTCACAATACCTAGCTTGCAAGAATAAATACACCTATGACCTAGACTACACCATCAACTAGCTTGTCTATCTACTGGCAACCATATGCTAAGTGAGCCTAGTCATCATTTCAAATTTTGAAGGTCCACAAGTCTCTCTCTCTCTCTCTCTCTCTCTCTCTCTCTCTCTCTCTCTCTCTCTCTCTCTCTCTCTCTCTCTCTCTCTCTCACACACACACACACACACACACACACAACAAGCATTCTATTTTTTCATTACTGTTCACCTTCCTTATTTAAAGCTCTCACACACTATTTTGCTTATCCAACATTATCATTACATAATCTATCATGGCCTCTAGTCAATCAAGGAAGCCCAGGAATCAACTAGCTTCCATTGTTACACTCATCAAACATCCCAATGAGCATTAAGTGCCTCAAATATTCTCAACTTTTGATTGGGTTTACATGCAATCCTTGAGGAAAGGAACTCACGAGGTTGAAAAGAGAAAACGAAACAACCAAGACTACCATTGGAAATGAAGGATTCACGATTTCAAGATTGACCAAAATGGTGAATACCTTGCCAAAGTGTAACATGTATACATGCATCGAGATATTTTACTGGATGTGACAATTGCTGATAGAAGCATGCTGTCACATTGTAAGTCTCACCTCTTTTATTCTCAAATTATGTTTCAATTATTATTATGTCTTTGTAGTGAAAAATAATATTGCATTAATGACTCAAGCACATGTTTTTCCTTCTGTTGGGTACTTAGTGGGTCCCGCCACTAAAGTACTGTTGGCTAAGCTTACCAAGTCGGCCCCGCCATAGTACACTACTATACATGTAAAGTAATAAGTGCGAGGGCACTGGCTTTCTGCGTGTATAAGCCCAACAATGAGCATGCAAATTAGTTTTGTAGAATTTGTAGAACTAGGAATATGTGACTAGGGGCTTAAAACTCTAAAATGACACTAGAGGCCCTAACTCAAGTTGTTGATAAAAAATTTAAAAGAGCTTAATTTTGAACTCACATGAAACATGTGAGTGCCCTTTGTGCTTTCTTAGCACCATTAGATTTGTTTCATGTTAGTTTAAACGGCTTGGATTAGGATCCTTGCCATTGTAATTAGCCAATAGGAGAAAGGGACAAGGGCCCCATTTATAAAAAGACACCCTTTGTACTTTATTTCCATGTTCAGTAGGGGGAGGAAATTTTGTTGAGATTTATAACGAACATCTTTGCTTCTCTCTCTCTCTCTCTCTCTCTCTCTCTCTCTCTCTCTCTCTCTCTCTCTCTCTCTCATTTTTTTATGTTTGCTATTGCTTTCCATTTGCTACTTCTTGCTTTTGCATGATTATTGATGATTTCTGAGAGATCAGAGAGAATAAGATGTAAGCACCTCCATCCATGTATTTTATCTTACTCTTGCTTGTGGTTAAGGTAGGGTGGTTAATTAGGTGTGGTTAGAGTAGGAGGAGGGTAGTTTGCAAGCTAACTTCACAAGTGAAGCACTATTCCCTTGAGAACGAATCTACACATGACAGGTGACTTAGGCCGGTACAATTTTTTGGCGTTGTTGCTAGGGAATAGCATTTCTTTGCTAGTTAGTTTGCTTGCATTCTTCGCTTTTTTGCTTGTGGAATGGATGTGTGGGAGATAGTATAGTGTGGATTAGAGATTAGATTTGTTGTTTTTTCATGATTTTTTGCTTGTATAATCTATGGATAGAGATTGAGAGGTGAAAAACATCAGATCCCAGCACGCTATCTCTTCCGTAGATCCTTAAAAATAAAATAAAAAAACCATGTAGTTTTGACAAACTTTTCAAAAAAAGAGCCAAAAATCACCTATCAGACCTGATATATCTTTGCTTTGATCAAACCAACCTTCGTCCACCTGGCAGTAGATTCTGCCACATTAGCAGTACCTACAGTTAGTCAGACCAGTTTGCCAAAATTGCCAAAAAAACAACCAAAAAAATGAAAAATTCCTTGTAAAAACTGTCCAGAATCTCGCAGTAGCCCAATGGATCAAGAAATTCCTATGCTAGCAGTACCTCTACAAGCAATTAGAAGATCTCCTAGATTTGAGTCCACCACAACAACATTCTTCATAGTAACAATCAGACCTATGACAATCAATAATTCAGGAGTTAACCCTATGATCTATGAAGTTGAGCATTACAAAAGTAGTGGTAGAAGCAACATAACATACATTGTCGACGTGTATAATTCAATAATGTGTTGGATCAATAATGCATCACTATCCATGGCTACACAATGTCGTCGCATATTTTTACAAGCTTGCATTGTAGACCCACATCCAACCATGGGATCTAGAACCACCCCACCAAGACGACAACAAAATGTGTCAACTATGTAGTGCATAAGCAGTGGACTTTTTTGCACATCACCTCTTGCTTGCATAGTCCTATTGGCATTGTACATTCTCTCGGATGCCGGCAAGTAATAAATCTATGTATCTAACGATGACCTAAACATGGATGGACCCAAAGCATCTGCACTCTCATTGGGCAATGGTACTATATTTCCAGCACAACTCAATACATATAGGTCCATGGAAAAAAATTGAGACAAATGGGAGGTGCTTGTCATAAATAAACCAAAACATGTTTCAAAATGTCAATCCAATCAATGAACGTACATGAACCATACCTCCACACCATCACGAGTCTTCCCGAAATGATCAATTCCTCTCAAAACCATAATTCGTTGTAATGTTATTCCTACATGTTTCAATTGACAATAGAAAACAACTCTCACATCAATACTTACAAAACACACAATCCAACTTGTCAAGTTAGCCAATCATAGTGCTCCCTCCAATAGATCATCTATGCATTCATTGTGGAAAAAGTGCAAAAAGGACCAAGAGTGGATATTAATCTGATCCTCAAGAGGGATTGGTTGTCAGATTACTTGATCTATCAATCTACTTCAGATTAAGATCAATCTAGATCAATTCTAGACACAAAATCCTAACAAGAACAATCATTAATTGAAGGTAAGTGTACTTTCTGGTTTCACACGTGTGAAACACTGTCTGAGTATGGACTCCAACCTGAAAATCAAGTACACATTGATAGAACCTCAAAACAATCAAAACAAATGTAGACAAATGGAGAGAATCACTCAAAATTGCTTCCAAAACCAAGATTGGTGTCTCACATTGATTATGGCCAAATGTGGCTCTATATATACAATAAGTGGGAGCTCGTGGTACTGATCATCCCTTTGATCCCACATGTGTGAAGGTGCTTTGTCATATGATGATTCATCATGCAAAACTGACACTTGGACAAAACCTTCTATTTTGAGCACTTTTGGTCCATTTTTCTTCTATATGGAGATCTACTTGGAAATCTTCTAGAAGTCAAAATTCGCCTACTTGTGAGCTGTCCTCTACACATGTGATATGACACCTAACCATAGGATGTGACTCATGCAATCAATAGATTGATGCCATGTGTCATATGTCTAGAAAACTAGTTCTTGGCCTTTTTAGCCACTAGAACTTGAATTAAATCATATGTACAACCTAGACAAGTACACTATTTTTACACGTGGGAACACTTAGAATTTTCTTTGCATAGGAACACAGATCATGCTACACAGTAACACAGACAGAAAACACTCTCCTCAGCAAGCTCACATAGCAACTGTATTTTCTCAAAATGAAATTACACTGTACATATAGTTGTTCACTCAGGCAACCCAGCATGACCCAGGTTGCCGTTGGCGGGACGCGTGTCCCGTCGACTTGCCTAGTGGTGAGGCCAACTGATCCTTATCCACTGATAGAGCCCACAGTACAGTAACACAGTGATTCTAACTTTAATTCTAACTCTCTCCCTTAAAGTAGAGTCACTTTTTATACAGTCATATACATAGCTTTAAAGTCAACAAACTTTAAATACAGAAAGTTTTGATCTAAACTTATCAAACTTTTCTCCAGTAAGTGGCTTAGTGAAAATATCAGCTAGTTGTTCTTGTGTGCTACAATGAACAACATGAATTTCACGACTCAGCAGCCTCTCACGTATGAAGTGATGTTGAATCTCAATGTGTTTAGTTCTCGCATGGAACACAGGATTCTTTGCTAGCTGAATGCCACTCTGACTGTCGCTATGTAAAGTCGTGGGATTTTTCTGCTTCATGCCAATTTCTTCCAAGATTTGTCTCAACCATATAGCTTCTTGTGCAACACTACACATTGCCTTATACTCTGCTTCTGTGGTGGAAAGAGCAATTGTACTTTGCTTCTTACTAGACCAGGAAAAGCAATTACCACAAAACTGGAATATATATCCTGTGGTGGATCTACGATCATCATAGTCACCTCCTCAGTCCGCATCCACATAGCCACACAACTCAGGTAAACTATCATGCTTCCTGTAAATCAAGCCATACTCTGAAGTGCCTTTCACATAACACAAAATGCGTTTAGCTGCTTTCCAATGCGTTTCCGTAGGTGCTTCCATAAACTGACTTACAATGCCAACAACATATCATATATCTGGTCTAGTTGTGGTAAGGTAAATCAAGCTCCCTACTAACTGTCTATATAGCGTAGCATCAAATAATTGTGATTCATCAAGAAAGCTTTTTACCTGGTTCAATAGGAGTGTTTACTGGTTTGCAATCCTGCAACCGAAACCTGTGCATCAACTCTTTGACATACTTCACCTGTGTTAAACCCACTTCATGTCCTTTTTGCCACACTTCTACAACAAGGCAGTAATGCATCAGGTTGAGATCCGTCATCTCAAATTGTTCCATGAGGTCTTTCTTGATCATGTCTATCATCTCTTGATTATTTCCCGTAATAATCAAGTCATCAACATAAAGAGCAATCAAAGCAACCATACCATCAAAGCATAAGACATATAGATTTGGATCAGAATGTGTTCTCACCATCCCCTTTGAATGAAAGTAGGCATCAGTCCTGCTATACCACGCACGTGGTGCTTGTTTAAGACCATAAAGCGCTTTCTTCAAGCGACATACTTTATTTTTCTGTCCTTTCGTTACAAAGCCTTCAGGTTGATCCATGAATACTTCTTCTTCTAGCTCACCATTTAGAAAAGCAGATTTCACATCCATCTGATGCAAAGGCCAACCAAAATGTGAAGCTAAAGCAATAAGTAGGCGTAGAGTATTCCACTTACACATCGGCGCAAAGGTCTCCTCATAGTCAATGTCTTTATTTTGTGCGTACCCTTTGATTACCAATCTTGATTTGTGCTTTGCTATGCTTCCATCTGCATGGTACTTAGTTCTATATACCCATTTGCAACCAATGGGTTTCTTGCCAACTGGTGGTTCTACTAAGTCCCATGTGCTATGCTTAGCAATTGACTCCATCTCCTCTCCCATGGCCTTGATCCAAATATCATCATCCTTCGCTTCACTATAAGTCGAAGGTTCTTTGCTTTGAATAATGCTAGATAAGAGAGCATAATTTGCTTCATACCTTTCAGGTAGTATCTTCTCTCTTGTTGATCTTCGTAGCTCTCCCTGGTTAGATGATCCTGGAAAGTCATCTATATCGCGGCTCTCCATCAATCTCTCAAACCACTTAGGGAGCTTTATGTCAGGTGATCGGCTTCCTGGTGAAAATGTATCCCACAGTACATCCTTCTCCTTGCGTTTGTCACCTGCAACTTCAATCCTTCTTGCACCAAAAGGTTTGTCCCTACCTCTCCAACCTATCTCTTGAGGTTGAGTAGTAGTATCTTGAGATGTATCCTCATGTTCATCACTCGGAAGGTCAATGAATGGATCATCATCAGGTGGTATCCTCACTATACCATCTTTCCCACTGGATGTGTCTATCTTCTCAGCATCCTCGTCTTCATACATCTTGGATTCATCAAAGATAACATCTCGGCTTATATGGATTTTGTTTTCGACTGGATCAAAACATCTATAGCCCTTCACGCGATCATCATATCCTAGGAATATGCACTTGATAGCTTTTACATCAAGTTTACGTCTCTCTTCCTTAGGAATATGTACAAAGGCCTTACATCCAAAGATTCGCAAGTGGTTCACTTTTGGCTTCTTCTTTGTGAATGCTTTCTCAGGGGTTATTTTTGGTATGGCAGTGGTAGGACTTCTATTTTGAAGATAGACTGCCGTGCTACAAGCTTCTGACCAAAAATCTTTTGGTAATTTCATCTCAACTAGCATAGATCTGGCACTTTCCACAATCGTAAGATTTTTGCGCTCAGCTACACCATTGAGAGCAGGAGTATGAGCTTGCGTAAATTGTCTTTTAATCCCACACTGATCACAAAGATCATTGAAGTCATTAGACTTATACTCACCTCCACTATCTGATCTTAGGACTTTGATCTTTTTACCTGTCTGATTTTCGACCAAGTTTTTGAAATTCTCAAAGGCATCTGATTTTTTCTTCAAGAAGTAGATCCACGTCTTACGTGACATATCATCAATAAAGGTCATGAAATAGAAGGCTTTTCCTAAAGACATGGTCCTCATAGGCCCGCATAGATCTGTGTGGATTAAATCCAGGATGTTCTTTGCTCTTGCAACACCCCCTTTATTGAACTTCTCTCGATGTTGCTTCCCATATATACAAGATTCGCACATCGATTTCAAGTGATTTTCTATGGTAGGAAGTCCTGTTACCATCTCCAATTTTCTCATCAAACTGAGGCTTCCCAAGTTCAAGTGACCAAGCCTCTTGTGCCACAACTCAGTTTGCGAAGGAACGAATGATATAAGTCCATGTTGCCCCTTGATTGTAGCATTCAACCTGTACGATTTTGTATTGGGCTCTCTTATTCCATTCGCAATAACTTTGAACTTTTGGTTTGCATCCTTCACAAAGCAACGATCATGGGCGAATTCTACTTTCAACTTTTGATCAGTAATGACTCCAACAGAAAGTAGATTTTTCTTCAAACCTGGTACGTAAAGTACCTCCATGATCATCCTGCTTTTGCCATCAGGCAGTTGGATTGAAATTGTGCCTATCCCCTTGATCATGCACACCTCACCAAAAATAGGGACTTTTCTAGCTTTTGAATTGTTTCTTCACTTTGAAGAAACTTCACCCTTCACTTGTGAAGGGACCCAACTCAACTTTCAGTATGAAAATTTTTAATGAAGTTGAAGGCCAGAATGCACTTCAATTCTTCAGGGCCCTGTTCAAAGCTCATCCAATGGCTAAACCAGATCTTGTGGTTCAAATTTCTCTCCCATCACAGATTCTGGACCGTTGATTCATTTGACACCTCATCTAAAGGTTCAAAGTACATCTGGGCATCAAACCAAACTCCTGCAGACGCTATGATCTTCGGTACACTGAGTTGTTCATCGCGTTGGGCACGCGAACAGTCCGCGACTTCCCTGCCTACGGTCACGTCTCCCTTCTCTGATACTATCAGATCAAGCTCTCCTGTGGATCGTTTTGAGCACGATCTGAGGCCTAAAGCAGGGCCGCCCTACTGAATCCATGACTGTAGAGTGTTCAGTCAAGAAATTCCGTGGAGAAACGGTGATTTTAGCTCAACTTGACAAAGTGGCTTTTTCACCTTTTTACCGCGAATCTGATAGGTTAACTGTCTGGAGACAAATCTCTGACATAAATCTCAGAATCTCTCCATGGCTGATTGACAGTGTGATTAGCTTCCTTCCTGTCCTTACAGCATCCAAAACGGTGCACAAACAACGAAGAAATCGCCAGTTATGTATAAAAATCGTAACCCCAAGTCCGGTTTCAATTTCAGCTGGCTTCGAAATTGTCAATTTTTTACCAAATTTTTCCCTGTCTGATGCTATGCACAGGCTAATAATCCCTCTGGTGAGCTTACAAGCCTCTATAAATTAGAAACCGTGCACCAGTGCTTCTCTTTCCGTCTTCAACCCGCCGTAAAACCCCTAACTCTCAGAAGACAGTTCTCCCGAAGCTCTCTTCAACGGCGACACTGTACTGTGTACACTCCCTGTACGGCTCTGATACCAACTTAGAATTTGCTTTGCACAGGAACACAGATCATGCTACACAGTAACACAGACAGAAAACACTCTCCTCAGCAAGCTCACATAGCAACTGTATTTTCTCAAAATAAAATTACACTGTACATATAGTTGTTCACTCAGGCAACCCATGCATGACCCAGGTTGATGGCGGGACGAGTGTCCCATCGACTTGCCTCGTGGCGAGGCCAACTGATCCTTATCCATTGATAGAGCCCACAGTACAGTAACACGGTAATTCTAACTGGAACAGGCTCCACACATGTGTGTTTATCTATATACAAGATTTTTGGCCTCTACCAAGGTTATTTTTGCATTTTTCACACTCCTCAAAAATCTAGCTTGGTAGATCTAGCTTAATGGAAAACATGATGATCTTGAACTTGACTCCATGGGCTGAATTGGTCTTTGCTGGTTCAAAAGGTGTGAAGATCAGCCAATGAGCTTGATGTTGATCTGAATCACCATATCCATGATAGTGCTTCTTTGATGTTGACATCTTTGATGAGCTTGAGAGCTTTGCACCATCCTAGCACCTCCAAAATTGATCCTTTCCAAATTTCATGTAGATGCCTGACTTTGAGGCTTGCTCCTTCTTCATGTGCATGCTGCTCCATGAGAAAATAAAGATTTCTTCTTGACTATGCATGCTATAATAACAAAGTGTTTGCATCATATCTTCATGCTTGTTTACCATGCTAATCTCAGATCTAATGAGGCTAAATACTTCATTATGGAGATAAGTGTCTTTAGAAGATGATTCACTTACTCTCATAAAGAGTTTACAATTTGCCTCAATACAAATTTTCAAACTATGAGTGAACAAATCACTTTTGCTCTTACATGACTCAAGAGCATACATTTGATGAAATAACCATTTGCTTTCTAATCGATTTAAAATGCAAATTGATTTATCAAATGACATAGGAGAAGTAAGTATGAGATGTATACCACATGAGGTATGCTCCTCTTTCCCTTGAAATGTGAGCCACATGGACTCAGCCATGTTTCTTGAGATTCTTTTTGGAATCACAACTTGAGAAGGTCTCTCCTCCTCAATCCTTGACATACTTGAACCTTGAGAAGGACTCTCCTCCTCAATCCTTGGCACACTTGAACCTCGAGATGACTCCTCAAGATCAACTTCTTGGTGCTCCTCCTTGATGGAAATCCAAGACCTCCATATCTCAAAATGATCACAATAAACATGATCATATAACGTGCACTTCATATGATCATCAACATTACTTATGCTAGAAACATAAGTCCAAAAATCACAACAACTTGGCATGATTTTTCTAATATTGAAATCAAGAAGTATTTCCATCTCAATAAGGCTAACTACTTGCTTATGGATATAAGTGTCCACTTTGGATGCTTACTTATTCTCATAAGAAGTTTACAAATTGCCTTTAAGATTGAAAACTTACAATTTTCATCTTTATGAATGAACACATCATTCATGATCTTATTGAAACCAAAAGATCCTACATTATGAAGATATTTCCATTTCCTTGACTTTATAACTAATGTAAGCTTACAAGGAAAACATATTTTGCTATCTTTTAAGGCATCACACTCAACTAGTATTGTCTTAATCCACCTTTGAGATACAAAAATCTCTTCAAAGCAAAAAGCTTCTTCATAAGTTGACATGAGAGCATAACTCAAACTATTTTCATTTTGTGATTGCTCCTTATTCTTGATTGATTTCTCTTGGATCAAATAAGTTTGAACTTATCTAAAGTTCTAAGCAAAATACTTTCCAAGGACATAAAATAAATCCAAGTTACTTTCATGAAAGTGACATCTATCTTTGCATCTTGAACCAAACAATGCACTTCCAAATGAAAAATTTCAAAAGATTTGACATGTGTTGTGATGGACTCTTGAAGACAAATCTTGCAAGTCCTTGTGAGACTCCAAGCCTCATTCACCTTTCCACAAAGGAAACACCTTCCCTTGGACTTGTCCTTCTTGTATTTGCATTTCAAACTTGAAGCTCCATCCTTCACCTTGGCCCCCTTGCTTTGGTTCTCCTTGGATGGATTGGTCTTCTTTTTGTAGCATCTTGAGAAAATATATCTTCTCTTGCCACAAAGGTTGCACTTAGGATCCTTTCCTTCCTTCAATAGGATGCCACCTATTGATGCCATGTGAATAAAAACCTATGATATGATTCTACAAATGTGATTTATGACTTTCAAGAGACTAGATTTGAACATCTTCAATAATCTAGAATGATCTACAAAAGATCTAGCTCACAAACATAAGAATCAATCTTCACACTAATGACTAGTCACTTGGAAACTTTGCTTTGATCACTAAGACAAAAGCACACAATATTTGAATCAAATCACAAAGGAAATCAGATCCAATCTCCTATTGGACTCACCAACTCTTTCTTTTGAAAGTTGAAATGGATATGAAAAGATTTGACACCTAGATTTTCCTTTTCACTTGACTAGTTCTCACAACACTTGAGATTCTTGAACAAAAGATGGGTTTTGTTTCAAACACATGAAAATCAAACTTAATCACTTCTTTTGGACTCACTCTTGACCCAAATAGTCTCACTCTTGAGATTTAGAATGAATTTGATTTGATTTGACAATAAACTATACCATCAGTATTTCACAAAGCTTAAAAAATTTAGACAACTAGAGATTCACAAAGATCTCAACCATGCATGAATACTCAAATATGGACTCCTCATTCTAGACATCCAATGGGATCACAAATTGACCCTCACACTCTCACAAAGAAAGTTGAATAGACTTAATTTGGGTTTCATACATTCTATGTCAGTTTTTGCTCAACAAATTGAAGTCTATCACTCCTATTGGATTCCACCAATTACTCTACCTTTTAAGACTTGGAATGACATTCAAAATCAAAAGTTGTGATTTTTCTCACTAAGATATTGTGCTTCAAAGAGCTAATGCCACTTAGAAATATTTGATCACTTAGGAGAAGACAAACTCTCCACCAATAACAACACAAAATGAGCTTCTAGATCTTGCCCTCTACAAAGGAAGGAACTCTTAGAAAATTGGATCTCTCTCTACACATTTGTCATAGACACCTTAATGACTCTTTTCAAACCTTACAATCACTCAAACAAATTGAGTCGGGTTGAACAATGTGACTTGGATCTCAATCTCTTTTCTAGAACTCTCAATTTAAGCCAATCTATGTCAAATTCTACAAAAGATTTGCCTAGATGTTCTATATGCACTAAAAACTCTCAAAGGTTTCACTTGGAGGACAGATCCAAAGATGTTTTCTAGCAAATTGATGCTTCTAAACTTGACCCTATCACTCTTGAACAAATCTAGAGTGATGGTACAATGGATTTCAACCTCTCACCTTGCATATCACTCCTTAATCTATGATTTTTAGCAAAATCTCTCTTAACTTCAACATACACTCAAAAAATCAGAGAAGATCAATTAATGCACCTACTTCAAGCTTCAATTTTAATTTTTTGGCTAATCTAATCAAAGAACTAATCAGAGGATTAGATTTACTATAGAAAATGCTTGATTTTGCACTAAAAATCACTCAAATTGGGTGTGTGAGTCAAATTCTACAAATTTCTAAAATTTCTCAGCCAAAACCGGATCTGTATGGCCTCACACGTATGAAAAGAGTTACTACAACCCACAACAAGATCTGGACCAAAAATTTTGAGGATAGCTATCAAATCCAACTCGCTACACAAAATTTGACTAGTTTCCAAAAAAACTGCTAATTTTGGCATTGGTTTGGATTAACCCTATCAATTTCAACAAAACCTCTTGTACTAGGCTCTGATACCATGTGAAAAAAGTGCAAAAAGGACCAAGAGTGGATCCTAATCTGATCCTCAAGAGGTATTGGTTGTCAGATTACTTGATCTATCAATCTACTTCAGATTAAGATCAATCTAGATAAATTCTAGACACAAAATCCTAACAAGAACAATCATTAATTGCAGGTAAGTGTACTTTCTGGTTTCACACGTGTGAAACACTATCTGGATACGGACTCCAACTTGAAAATCAAGTACACATTGATAGAACCTCAAAACAATCAAAACAAATGTAGACAAATGGAGAGAATCACTCAAAATTGCTTCCAAAACCAAGATTGGTGTCTCACATTGATTATGGCCAAATGTGGCTCTATATATACAATAAGTGGGAGCTCCTGGTACTGATCATCCCTCTGATCCCACATGTGTGAAGGTGCTTTGTCATATGATGATTCATCATGCAAAATTGACACTTGGACGAAACCTTCTATTTTGAGCACTTTTGGTCCATTTTTCTTCTATATGGAGATCTACTTGGAAATCTTCTAGAAGTCAAAATTCGCCTACTTCAGCTTATTCCACACATGTGAGCTGTCCTCTACACATGTGATATGACACCTAACCATAGGATGTGGCTCATGCAATCAATAGATTGATGCCATGTGTCATATGTCTAGAAAACTAAATTTTGGCCTTTTTAGTCACTAGAACTTGAATTAAATCATATGTACAACCTATATGATTATGGTATTTTCACACATGGGAACAGGCTCCACACATGTGTGTTTATCTATATACAAGATTTTTGGCCTCTACCAAGCTTATTTTTACATTTTTCACATTCATTCCATGATGGAACATAGTCACATATGCCATCAGGCACAAGATTTGTCGGAAAATCAAGAACATTCAAATTTGCACTATATGCCTCTTGTTTTCCCTTTCTTGTACAACCATGAAGACCATAATATTTCAACTTCCTATTAGTGGATTCAATTCCAATGTGATGGATCTTTTTGCGCAACCCCAAGCGATATTCAATATACATCCATCTATTAAGTGCACCTGACCACAAGACAATAAATTCATATGCGAGAACAAAACTACATTATTTTGTTTCAACAATGTGTCATTATATTCAGGTATGTAGATTAATTTATGACATTTAATTAAAAAAACCTTTGATCTTGACTTATATGATGCAATAGGCAAAGGTCGATAATCATATTCTTCATGCCTCCGTTTATGAGGCACTTTGCCAGAAGTTGTGAATCATTCTGATTCTCAATTTGTTTATTCAAGTGTGCTTTTCTAACATGCTTCCTTTTGGCATATCTCGATGCTTCTAGTGTGGTGCATTCTCTGAAATTATGTATAATTCAAAGGAATATTTAGACTATAGAAAAAGAAATTGAATGCTAACATTGACACATATCATAATCTAAACATACTGTAGCTTAGAATCCAAGGCATTAGCAACATCCACAACATCCACGGGGATAGAAATCATTGGCGCATTCATAGTCAACTGGCCTTTCAAATGTAACTCATAAAGGCCTTTCTCCTCCAATGGGCAATCACACTATGGAAAATCTAACCACCACGGATTATTGGCTACCTCTCACTCACTAATCCCTTGGTCTTGCTTTAGGATGTACTTTTAGGAGTACATGGACTTGCTAGCGGAGTCAACGAAGCACCAAGAACTCAAAATATCCGGCATTCTACTAATTTCATTCTTGTCAACTGATTGCTTTACAAACCTTTTTGCAAACAATAAAACAAAATCAAAATCAAAGTCCTTGGTTAAAAAAAGATGGATTTGAATTGCTAATGCACTGAAATAAAATTATTACCTCCAAACAAGTCTTTCCGCACTATTCGTAACATCAGGTTGATCTTTTCTCTCTCGAGAAAGATCTACTTTCCAAAGATGCAGCTATCACAGATAGGGAGATCAACCTTACCAGAAGGATAGTCGAGATCAAGGACCATGGATTGTCTGGAGATGTTCATAATAGATGCATGATTCAAATGTCCTAAGCGATGATGCCATAATAATGCTTTATTGACTGGAACAGAGGTTTTCAAGACTTGATTAGACTTAGAATAGCAATGTGCCAATCTATATAAGTAGCTCTGCCTCTTGCCGAGTGCAAGGATCTTATTACTCCTATCAACTATTTTGCATTGATCAGATTCAAATTCTACTCAGTCAAATGGTCTTGCTGAGAGAAAGAACAAAATCTTAGTTGAATCGGCAAAGAAGTGCATGTTATCACATGCGACACTTCCGAAGTGCTTTTGGGCTGAAGTTGTTTCAACAGCAACCTATATTCAGAACAGATGTTCTACTAAAGGCCTCTCAAACAAAACACCATTCGAAGTTTGGATAGGTACCAAACCTTCTTTATCAAACTTATGAGTTTTTGGATGTAGTGCTTTTGCGTAGATTCCTCGTAATCTCAGCACATGGTGACTGCAGTCCAAATGAAAAATCCTCGTATATTGCTTCCATCCACCTGCTCATCAAGTCATTACTCATATTTTCCCATATTGGATCCCATAAAGTTTTCTTGTGATCCCTTACCAACATGCGTTTGTTTGAAGATGTTGTCAAGGACAATATGAAGTAACCTTTTTCCATTATGTAACCTTCAGTTTTGTATGTGCTTTTCAAATGTAGTCTTTCACTACCAACAGTTCTAATTGTTGTATTTTGGTAAACACGACATAGGGGGATCAAAGGAGGGGGGTAGGTCGATGCAAACGAAGCTCATTCAAAGTGACAGATAACATATCTAAATGAAATGACAATGATACCACCCCTATCTCATCGTCAATACTTTTGGCCCCTCATTTGTTGTTGGTAGATGACCGCTCTCGTGTTTGGATGACTATTTCCTTATCAAGGCTAGGAGGGGATGCCAATATGTCCTCCTCCACCAAAGGTATGCTTTCATTAACGACAACCAATGCAATAGCCATATCCTTTTCATGGCTAATCGGTTCACACACTATGGCATCTTCAGTGACATCATCACCTACTTCTAGTATAACATCATTGTGTTTAACCTAAAATTTCACATTTCCAAACCTATCAATAAAAAATCTTGTTGTTTAAATGCAATAACAAATTAGTCCATTATGGAATTGTTGATGAGTTAGTTTACCTCCAGCAAATTAGTAAAGACAACAGCCGTGCTAGCAATGTCAGTCACCTCAACATTGTCCATTGTTCATTGCAAACGTGCTTGATACTTGGTCAAAACCATGTTGTGTTTACCAGATTAAAAACAAGTTATTGATTTTATTTGTTAAAGTTGGTCATTGATAGAGTTGCACCTGCTGTTCCATAATAGTGAGCTATGCAATATACAAAAAGTGCCTTTGATAAAATAAAAATTCCAGTTTCTACAATGTTAAGGATTGTATACATTACTTATGTTTAGATGCATATAATAACCATTCATTATTGTGTGGAACCTGTTTTTATCATTGTTTCTGGTTTTGTGACATTGGTTCTACAGTTCTGGCAGACTAGAACCGGAATTTTAACATGGAATTTCTAGATTGACACCAGGTGTTTCTCCTATCATAGTGGCTTGATTGTTGCCCACTTGCAAATTTTTCCATCTATTCTACGCTCGATCTAGAAGCTACAGAGGCTGTCATGGCTCGATAGAAGTAGCTATCAAGCGAGGAGTGAAGGAAGTTGTCAAAGCGGTGCGAAAGGGCCAAAATGGGTGAGTAGTACAAATTTGAGTTTTATGTATTTATCTTGATTTTCATTTATTTGGACTCATGCCAGCTTCCCACTTCTCTTAGGAAAGCTACTGCTTTAACACCATAGTTGCAAACGCACACGTATGAATGGGTGGCTATCTGTCTGTACCGCACTGCAATATGTATGCGTACAGAAAATGGGTACATGATCCACACGTGCTTGTAAATTTTTTTGCTAACCTTATAAAAAACCTAAAGACACAAATTGAGTAGATGAAGCATAATCAAACCGCCTATAAATTTGAAATTTAGTGCTAGAACTATTTGTATGAAGTTATGTTGATTGATTGTATGTTAATCGAACCATATGTTTTGCAGTGTATGAGAGCAGAAAACTTTGGCATACTTCAAATACTAATGTGGGCATATATGTTGCAACATTGGATCACATGTTAAACGTTATCCATGGACTTGTAGCAATGGCATTCTGCTCTGATGTTTGGAACTACTTCTTAGATAAGTTCATTACATGTTTGATTACCTATAGATTTGTAAATATAGGATTCGTTTACTTGTTTCAGCCTTCCTAAGTTTTAGCAATATGCCTAGAACATGATCTAGATTTCAGTAAAGTTAAAAGAGTATCAGTCCACAAGTCATAAAACATTTAGCAATTGAATTTGATAGTGGCATGGCTGAAGGTCAGCCAAGACATAAGTGGTCACTATTTTATTTATGTGGCAATGATTCATATTTCATTCAATCTATTGCTATTTTTGAAGCCCGAGATTATCAAGATTTTCTTTTAAGAGGCTTTCTTTTGCCTCGGTTCTATGCCGATTCATTCACAGCACTTGCAGCCACATTTTTTTGGTGTTCTAGACTTGATTTCATAATAGCAAACATATTATCAGTACATTTTCATTTATTAGAAACATTTCGGGATATGCAAAGACAATTAAATTCAAGTTTAGTCCACTTTAAGTTTAGCATAACAAGAATTAACTACCGAGTAAACTTTGTATTGCCCTGTTATTCAGCCTCCATGAGGCATGTAGCAAAAGATCACAATTTGAATGAATGGATGGAGTTGAAAAGTTCAGCAGACACTCTGATTCATGAAGACTGGTTTTCTTATACTAATGTGAATTGGCAACAATCTCACCTTCTAAGGTATGTTTGTTTCCTTGTATTGTTTGCAGATTATGTGTTATTGCAGGTGACATTTCGCCAATAGATGTAATCACTCACCTTCCAATTCTGTTTGAGGAAGCAGATGTTCCCTACATCTACATAGCCTCCAAAGAAGTGCGTGCCTTTTAGAAGTTAATGGAAGTGTCTGATATTGTTGATATAGTATTTTCTTTCTTTTAAATTCAGTTTAAGTTACATCTATATCTGTCTATTTTCTAATGCCTCTGCATCAATCTCTCAGGATCTTGGAGGTGCTGCAGTTCAGAAAAGGCCTGCTTGCTGTATGCTTGTGTTGCCTGAGCCTTTGAAGTGTGAAGTATGTCAAGAAGAAAAAACAAAGTTCAAAGAAGATTATGATGATGTTGTCAAGGAAGTTAGGGTCCTAGCATCCTCATTTTATGTATGTGCCAAGAAAGTTTCTTTCTGAAGCATTAGATGATATGCTCCAAATTTGGTAGAATATTGTGAAAGAAGCCTTTGCAATCTACTCCATTTTGTAATTGTTGTGTCCTCTATAGTTGTGGTATAGATGTTCACGCAACAAAGCTTATTGACAGCAACTTAAATTGCGATACATTTTTCTTATAAACATGCAATCTCAAGATCATTATTGTTATTGGGAAGTTAGCTTTTAGACCACTTGAGTGCAGGGTAATTTTTTTTGTGGTCTTAAGTATTACATAAACTGCAATGTGTGGCAGCTTTTTGGAAATGAAGCTTTAAAAACCTGAACCTCAATTGCATACATGAAGATTGCAAATAAGTCAATTTGATACCTTTTCACATAATTAGGTTTTTCCAATATCATACTTTGGCATGCTGCTGCTCTCAGCAAGGCTGAGTCAAGTTATCTTTAGTGGTGCTGATTGCCATGCTTTGTACTAAGGTTTTGAGCAAGCTGAAATGATGAAATGTAAACTTTCCTTATTTATTCCATGAGGAAGAAGGGACTTTATTTGAATGCCTAGCCTTCATCATCTCTGAGTCTGCCCTTCACCTTCAGATAAGCAATAGAAACTCAATATTTTGGTCGTTGTACAAATTTATCATCAAATCTGGATATATGTTTGTGCATATGACTTGCAGTCTTGCACCTACTCTAGGATGTTGATAATGTGAGTAGGGATGGGTTAGCATTTGATCCATGCTTTGGTTGAGGAAGCCGATAGTCTAAGACTTTGTGGTTGGACTCAATAGGGTTGAAAATTATACATCTTTTCTTATGTTGGTTATTATTGTCGACATAACATTGATTGGAACAATAATTTATTAATGCATTCCAAATGCATTAGTCATAAATTTGTACCAAAATTTATTTAGGATAAATTAGTGCATTTTACTTCAATAGAAAGGAATATTTAGGCTACATTCATATCATACGTCATTGTAGAACTCTACAATAAATTATGCGCATTATTCAATACAAAGCAAGCCACTTGAGGTTGCATTTGCCATAATTTCCTAGAAAAAATCAATATAAAGATCAAAATTTGTACATACGCACCAACATTTAGTTATAAAAGTCATATTATTTCAACCTCTATATTCAAATGTGCCATTGTGTGTGTGTGAGTGTGTGTTTGTGTGTGTGTGTGTGTGTGTGTGTGTGTGTGTGTGTGAGAGAGAGAGAGAGAGAGAGAGAGAGAGAGAGAGAGATATTTCACATAGTCCCTCTTAACAACTCAAAAACAAACCCTTGAAAATCTTTTGTTTTATAGCAACATAAAAAGTAATGTAAAGTGAAGCTAGTTTGAGGATATTAGTTGTTACCTGTCACCATCTCACAACACAAAATTGCTCGGGTTTTTTAAGTGAGGAGAACACGTGTCATAGTTGAGCATCAATTGTTATCCATGTTCGAAACTAAATTTATTACACATTAACTTAAAAATAAAATTCAACATTAATTGTCCAGTATTTCCTACCATTAACTTTTACTAGCGATTTGTTATGTTGTGAAAGAACCATATGAATGTAGAAGCCAAAATGATCAGCATTAGGACAAGAAAATGTATCTTCACATAACATAGCTTAGTTTATGAGAATACGTCGTAATCATTCACTTAATGTATGGTTTGGAAATATCTATGGGTATCAAAGCATTTTCGTGTCGTATTGATTTCCTTAGGTGTCGAGAATGAATCATGATAGCCCCAAGAGTATTGTACATAGTTTGGGCAAATCCATGCCATGTGAGCATATAATGTACAACATCACAAGGGTCTTTAACATGATGTTTCAGCTATATTTGTCAAATAATGTATGGGAATGTAAAGTTGCATCAAAACCCTAATTCTACGATTGGTTTATTTGTGTGGTACAAAATAACAGTCTAGTTTCCTAGGTTTCAAAACCCTAAAACGACTCTATAAACGGTATTTAGATTTCATAACGACAATAAAAGTATATTACTATTTAGCATAATACTTGAATGTGGTGTGAGGATACGTCTTGAGAACTAGCCATATTTCACCTAGTAAGGAGTACACATGCAATTCAAAAACACAATGGTAGAAAGGATAACCATTCGTGCACATACGCATTCAAGACGACAAATCAGTAATGCCCGATCATTTTAAACGTTATACATTGGATGATGTGGTTATCATGTTACCTAAAACACATCGTGAACTCGAAGAACACGTGCCAGACTCGAAAGATATTTACGATGGCCCAGCTAGGACATAGCTAATGAATTTTGTCGAACCAGGAGAACCACAAAAGATTGTACATGTCGGATCACAACTTAATCCTGAACAATATCAAGCACTCCGCATGTTACTTATTAAGTATCAAGAAACTTATCAAGATCTAAAAGGGGTATTCCAAAGTCAGTTATTGAACATACCATATCTTTAGTACGTAATGCAATTCCAAAGGTTACAAAGTTCTACTCATATCATATTTAGACAATGTTTGTAAAGTTTTAATCGTATATATTTCAAACTGGCTAAAAGATCTGGTGTAGTCACGTGTGCTGGTGTTAGGGCAAATCCATGCCACTCTAACCCATGTGAATCTTGTGAAGAATAATCAGATCAGTAATATCCAATCAATCTCTAATATCTTTGATTACTTAAGATGGCACATCTAGCACCATTGACAATATAGAAATCTTGCTCTAACCATGCATAGAAGCCATAAACTCTAATAGATCTTGACAAAATCAGATATGAATAATAAAGTACTGTTGTTGTCCGCACAAAACCACGTGTGAATCCAACAACCATCAAACAATTGCATTCTACACACAAAAATTCAAGATATCAATACTATAGTAATACCTCAAAGAGATCTCATGTATAGGCATGAATGAGAGAAGAGAGAGAGAATGTATCTCTTCCCACATGTGCCCAATATGACACCTACACGGGCAAAGTAATTTATTATATGGCTGAATAGTGCGAATAATTAGATAATAGGGCACGTCCATGTCATACTAATCTTTACACCGGTTTGCTTATGCAACATTGGTTACGTATCGCTATACTCCGTCTTGAGCATATTCATGCTTTCCAGGAACATTCAAGTCGGTCCATGGTATGTAGGACTACGTTAGGAATAGATTTAGTTAACTACTTATTAGGGCCTTCAAAGATTTTTACCAAGGTATTAAGGGAGATCCATGTCATTCTAATCCTTTTGTAAAAAGTTATGTATCTTACGCATGTCCATGCTATCTAAGAACGTTTTGTTGAAAACCTTAAATTTGGATCTGGATACAAATGCTTAAGAATGGTGTAGGATAGTACTTTTACGGTTTGTAATAAGCAAGCAATCCTAATTGACATTTTATGAGCTTTAAATCAAAACAAAATGTATATAATGGACAAAGTGGAATGCACCTGTCTAGCTAGCAAATCTCATTGACCTGCATTGGTGAAACAATAATATACATGTGGACCAATCAAGACATCAAAACCACATTTTGTCTATCATTGTTCACTCTCTCTTTCTCTCTCTTTCGCTCTCTCTCTCTCTCTCTCTCTCTCTCTCTCTCTCTCTCTCTCTCTCTCTCTCTAACAACTAGAGTAGTGTAATGTAATTTTGAGTTTCTTTGCTTATGCACAACTTGCAAAAGAACCTTGCAACACCAACGTCGCTACTTGCTTTTTTTTAGTGTTGGAGACGTAGCCTTAAATCACCATCCTTTTACTACACTGAAATGCTCCTTGGACATCATTGTAGCTCACTTTTAATTTCTTCAATATTAAAGGTACTAATATTTTGATCAAGAGATCAAATGTTGCTTATAAATTACCCTATAGTAAGTTCCAACCCACTGCTGATTGTATTCAACTCAATCAATATTAAGCTTATTGAAGCCCAATACATGAAATCAGCCTTGTGGGGCACGACAACAAAGAGAGATAATACTAATAGTCAAATGAAGGGTGGTCTTCACGAATGATTCTAGCAATGAGCTTAGAAGGGCCATTTGCACACACACATCATTCGAATGATTCTAGCAATGAGCTTAGAAGGGCCATTTGCACACACACATCATTCACAGCTGCATGTCTCAATGGGTAACCTTCAATAGAGTTTTTATAGTAAACGACTTCGAACAATCCCCAAAATCCCACCTTCAAACCTCCAAACAATAGCAACAACATCCTCACATGCATGTGAGGATTTTAACATGGGTGGGCAATGCATGACATTTTGCAAGTGTATAATAAACCTGACATTGAGCCCTAAACATGTTTGGAATAAAATAATTCTAAAATATAATTCTTTGGGTATAACATGCAACACATTAGGTATAATAACATTACAAGAATTCCTTATGTTGTGATTTTAGGACATTATTTGTTTTGAGCTAACATGAATCTTTATTATTTTAATGCAAACTATTTTGTAGCTTAGTACCTGCGCAGTGAGAAGGTAATGGTTGTTGAATAACCTGTTTCTCTGGACAAATTGCTTGGACAACATGTTTCAAGACTTTCAATAAGAGAATAAAATACACATATTCCAGATTGTTGCACATGCTTTGGGAACCAACTCTTGAAATCATATCAAAAAAAATGTGCCCATGGTCAATGGGACATTTTAAATCGGCCAAATGTATGTGGATAGATAAGTTGATATCAGCAACCATGAAGCAGTTTCCTTGATTTAGAAACATGCATCCAACCTTAGAAACCCGTTCCGATCCTTTTGGGCCGTTCCATACAGTACGTTCCGGAACGTTTTTTCCATAATAAAAAAGACACGTATTGAAGTGCCACCTGCTGGCCACAATCTTACATTGAGCGACGCTTGATAATACATTGCAGGATGCTAGATATAAGAAAAGGTAGAAAAACATACAGTTCAAGCAGAAACAAAATTGATGCTCCTCTTCAGTACAAAGCTTGTCCTTTCTTAACTGAATTGGGGCTTCCCAGCAATTGACATTGCCTAGCTCGATAAAATTGAGGCCAGCCCAATGTTGTTACTGTTAATGGTTGCACCGGAGCTGGAATGCATGCCAGCATTACTGCCAAAAATGCCAAACCAAACATCAATGAGTGATCAGCAATTCATACATATCAACCGAATAACTTAGATATATGATGCTATATAGAGTGGATAAAACTTTTCATCAACATCACTATTAGCGAGAAAAAGTACCTAGTGCTGCAGAGTTTTTGACTCAGATGCAGGCAGAGGTACAGTTGGCACGATTATTGCTAAGTGTCCGAATATGAAATGAATTTGAGCACTTGGTTTTTTGTGTACATCAAGAGATGCAACAAGTTATGTTTGACAAACATGGGCAGGTGGTAAATTTTGAAACCAAAGTTCTAGATGCATGAGGAAGACCATAAACAGCCAAGGTCAGTCCTGATGTATTCCAGATCTTCCAGCTCATCCATGGCCACACAGCACATGGTTGGTGCAAAGACTAATGTTATGCTGCAGCGAGACAGAGTAGAAATTGTTACTGGGCATGGGCATTTATACTTGAAATAAAACGCACATGCCCTTTGTTGCTGAGGATTAGAGGAGCAAGTGCCAGTTGATGGAAACATAGAGGCGAGCCACTCTTGTGGGTGGCAAGGACACAGAGCGACTTTGCACAACTAAGGGAGAGCAACATGACATTTTCTATTCTCCTTAGGACTTCTTACCCCATACATGGAACTCTAAACCGGTCTGGGTGGGATGTAAGCAAGGCTTCTGTAGCGGATTCAGAACTAGTGCTTAAAGCTGCCATTGCGTTGTTGGCATTGTGTTTTCAGTTACAACAGAATCCAAATAAAAGGATGCTTGTTTGCATTATAATTCGACTCCTTAATTAGATATTCCATTTCTAGTTGATCGTATCTTTGAACATTCTGTACTTTGAAACTCTTTGTAGTTGTAAATACATTATGCAATCTGAAACCTATCTTATTCTACTTCCAACATGTTTTGTTCTTTATTTGTGACAGATCTAAGTTTCTTCAGTTTCTAGCAGCAATGCATTACTGACTGCTGATTGTGGGACAAGCTCAAATCAAAAGGTCAAAAGCTTATAATAATGGACCTCAATTTTAATAGAGGATTTTTGTGCATTATATCTGATGAAGGTTCTATTGAAAATGGATCCAAATTTTGAAACAAATATATAATTGCAAGAAATTGGTAATGTTGATTCCATATTATTCGAATTGGCAAATAGGTAAACATAGACAGAATGCTTAACCAAGAAGGTCTGAATCCAAACTAGATTTGGTAGCCACAAGAAAAAGGCATGTACCTTATTAATAACATGCAATGGAATGCAATGTCATCATTGTGATAAAGAGTCACATTCTTGACTATTAGGGCCACCCATGAAGAAGATGACCAGGCTATGGAGTTGGTGGACTGGAAACAAACTACTGAAAGAATGTATCAATACTATTTACCTCTCATCACATCCTTACTCTCCATTCAACAAATTCAGCCTCCATGATGCTACTTCTCCAAAGTACTTTTCTTGCTGAAGAAATGCGGACTAGATTGAAGCATGTGTAGTCGTTATGGAAAGGAAGCAATTGCTTACACTTCAGGCTGGTAAGCGAGAGTGCCAAACCCCTGACCTGCTTGGGGTTAGAGTTACATAGTTACGTACACCTTCTTGCGCCGCTTCACCACCCTGCAATACTCGCATAGCTTCTTCACCGCTGCCCTCACGTTCATCTCTCGCTCGCTCTCTCTCTCTCAACTCGCATTACTCACATCATTATATCATTATCACTATTTAACCCAACGGGGTTGGCTCAGTTGGTTGGCTTGGCATCCAAAGTTTCTTTGGTCCCAGGTTCGAGCCTCCCCTTGGAAACCAAGAAGCATTATCACTATTTAGACCAACGGGGTTGGCTTAGTTGGTTACCTTGACATCCAAAGTTTCTTTGGTCTTAGGTTCAAGCTTCCCCTTGGAAACCAAGAAGCATTATCACTATTTATCATTCCAAAACTTTAAAACCCCTAAAAAAAACCCTAATTTTTTTTTGAAAAACTTTTAATTTGAAAAACTCGCATTTTCTCTCTGACGCATTTGTGTTTTCTCTTAAATCAGTGTGAGATTCTCAAACCTAGTTCAACTGCTTTTCAGTTGCCTTTCAAACGCACTTTAGGACAAACGTGGACCAATGAGAAGCTCCAAAATGCGTTTTCTTTTAACACATCAAACATTCTCTCTCTCTCTCTCTCTCTCTCTCTCTCTCTCTCTCTCTCTCTCTCTCTCCTTTTCCTTGTTTTTATGGCCCGTCCCGAGTGGACCCAAAATAATTGAGACTTTGAGATCCAAAATACCAAACATTGGCAAACAAGGATGGCATGTCCCCCATTGCACTGACACTCAAGTCAATTCGTTGTTTGCTAATTTTTCAGGTTGTAGGAAGGCGCCATTAATTATATTCTTCGGGGCTGCTTTTAGGTTGCCCACATCCGTATAGGTTTATCCTACTTCCGTTGGTCCGCTGCTGCCCTATTTTTCAGATTTGCTCCTGGCGCCCATCTACAAGCAATTTTATCTTCTGATTTGGCTGAAAAATTAGCGCGTATCCAGTGTGACAACTAATTAGGCCGTAGATCGCAGTAGCCAGTGGCCGTAATGCGCTGGCATCGGAGCACAAAACATTAATGGATGAAACAACGTACTCTAAGCTATCTCTGAGTAATTGAAAACTTTGTTTGATGCACTTTCGTTGATAAGCAATAAGGGCGAATAGCAATACTCTAATAGAACTCTGAAAGAAACTTTATAAAGAGAAAGAGAGTTAGAGTTGGAGAAGTCTTTGATGATCGGCTATTTATACTAAAGCAATTAACACATATCTAGTGGGACAACTAATTAGGCCGCCAATCGCAGTAGCCAGTTGGTTATGTCTCGTGTTCGACAATATTCCAAGCTTATCTCTTTATTGAAAATTTTACTTCTAACATAGTGATACTTGACTTCAATGTGCTTACTCCTGGAATGAAAGTTGGGATTGGCTGATAAAGCAATAGCACTTTGATTATCACAATAGACAATTGTCGGAGCATATTGCTTCAAACAAATGTTTGATAGTAATTTTCGCAACAGTAGTGCTTCCTTTGTAACTTGAGAGGTATATATATATATTCTTATTTTGTAGATGATAGAGCTATTGAGGTTTTTTGGTGACTATTCCATGAAATTGGACCATTGAAGAAGAACACAAATCTAGATGTGGATCTATGAGTGTCTGCATCTTCTGCCCAACTTGATGTTGGATTATTCTACTATTGGGAGTGATTCAACCACATAATCAATCTTTAATCTTCATCCACTTTTATCCAGTTTTGTACTTCTATTCGTGTTTCTACACAATCTATAGAAATAATCAAGAATCGCAATAGGTGGCTTCGACATATTGGACATCATCTGACATATCGATGACGTCGAAGACGTCACCTATGTCGATGACAACAAATATTTTCATGAAGGCACTGAGCGGGGGTACACATATAAGATTTGTGCAAAACTAAGTTTTAATGTCAAAACATTCATGGATTCATATTAAGGGACAATGTTGGATTTATCCGAATAATCGATTTTCAATGTACATCCATTCGTCCATCCATTTTGTTGTTGAAGCAATTCATTATATTAACTTAGGTGGTAGTTCCAACTTATTCATAAATGGGGCTCTAAAAAATATTCCACGGAGCCGGTGGACAGATTGTCATCACTGAGTAGGGAGAAACACATTTTGGGGAGTTTTATCACCATTTTAGTGTTTGGAGTGTGAGCGACCTAGTGATGGGCTACATTCGTCGTTTAAGTGTCGTGGAGCCAAATTGGAGGCAAATTTATGGCTAGTGTTTTTTGCAATAGGTTGTACGTTAAAGTGTTAACTCATTGAAATCATGTTTGCTTACTTTTTGACAAAGCACAAGGTGTCATGAAGTAGTACTAGCATAATGAAGGCCAACGAGGACAAAATAGTAGTGGAGAAAAATAGCTTTGGCAACAAAATTGCAGTTTGGCATTGTGACAACTCATATTGACGACAATTTTGAGAGGGCAAGCAATCACTTATGAGAGAGAGGCATCGTATGTCAGTTGTGAGTGAAAAATTCTTGCAATTAGGTTTGACTTTTGGAGTTCGAACCAACTCATCTCGGGTGACATTTGGAGGGAGGCTCTCACTGGGAAGATCGGCAGTAACAGTGTCGAGAATCCAGTGATAGCAACATGGCAGATGCATTTGCAACTTGAGGATTTCTTGTTTCAAAGAGATATCAACATTTGGTAGTCACTGGTGATAAAAGTGTGTGGTGGTGCTAGTTGGAAGCCATTGAGCAGGATGGCAAACTTGCATTGGATGAACTGTGTGTGGGACATGCGGGAGACGAAGAATAGGTTGGTACTCACATTTTGGAGACTCTTAACGAGTGGTAAGTGTGATGATTTTTAGGATTTTCAATTGGTGAGTCAATTTAAATCAAGTCATTGTAGCTATGAATCAGTGTATCAAGTTTGTCATCTGTGAAATACACTTCATCTATTAGTTTGGATAAATCAAGTCAAATTGCCATATCAATATTGCATCAAGATGCAGATTTCAGTGATGGAGAGGCACGTGCAGGTCGCTTGGTTCGAGCCATGGAAGATCTCATAGATTCACTAGGAAGTTTATTGGCATGCATAGTACATGAGGGGCTAGGCTATTATATATAGGCTAAAAGCATAAGAGGAATTCATCTCTCTCATTCTTTCTCATTCATTTTTATGGAAGATATTTCTTCGGATTCTACATCCATTTTTTGCATATTTGTGAGGATATAGTGAATTCTTGTGTATAGAATGCTATTTTTCTTTTATTTAGAGATCCACACATGTGAATACTGATATAGTATGGTTGTTGTATGGAAGGGGACATTGGAATATCATATCTAAGTGTTTATGACAAGTTCTTATTGAGTTTTCACCTTCTATGTGTAGTTGATGCATCATTTCTACATTTGTAGTGAAGCTAGATGTTATAAAGTCCTCTACCAAGGATCCTTGGTAGAGGACTTCATATTGGTATCAGAGCCGGTTCTAAGCACGTTTTGCCATTGATTTGTGCTCAAGGCAAAATCTTGAATTGTGTGGGGTTTTACCATTGTGTAATATGGAATCTCGACAATTTTTGGAGGAATTGATGGAGTAAGCAACAAGTGGTGTGAATTCGAATTCCTCTTCCCGAGAATCACTTTTTTTGAGGTATAATTAGTTGTGTGGTATGTGCACTACCATGTTTACAATCGATTCAGTTATTAATGCACTTCAAATTAGTATTTTCGAAGTAAATTTTGGATTTCCTGAGTCACTTATGTTGCCGATTACTTCATTAAAAGCACTTTTTTGATGGCAACAGTTTCAATAAGAGGTAATGCTGGTTTTTGCGGCTTCTTGTTCTTCGCATAACCGTGGTTTATGTGTTTAGTATTGGTTGTCTTTTTCTTTTGTGATGGAGCCGGTTTGGGCTTAATCCAAGAAAAGTAGGAAAAGATGTTCAATAAGACTAATTTCTTGTGTAAAGTGTTGGTGGCTTTTTACAGGATTTGCGTGACATTTTCTTTATGATTCATAGGTTCATGCTAGATTTTTCAGCAAACTAACAATGTTTTGTAGGCTTGTGTGAATCAGTAAAGCCATCTTATGACGGTAAGAGTGAATTGTAGGAAAGCCTATCCTGTGATTGGAGGATGAGGCAACTTGCAAATCCAGGATTTTGCAAAAAATTGGGCAGCATGTACCTTGTTTTTCAGCCTTTGAGAAACCTACTTGATGTAAATTTGTAACAATAATTTACTTATGCATGTAAGGATGTAAAACAATTGAAGAAATGCCTCAATAGCATCTGTAATATGCAAAAACAGCATAGGTTCTATTCTAAAGCTTTAAGCATAAAGAAAAAGCTAGGTAAGCTTTGGTTTCCACAAAAAACAGCAGAATTGAGCCTCAAAATCTGCGTCTGATTGTGCCTAACAGTGCACCCTCCATCCTTAGATCTATCTGCAAGAAACTCGGTTGGATGGTGGGTGGAATCACGTGCCTACCCTCTCTCTCTCTCTCTCTCTCTCTCTCTCTCTCTCTCTCTCTCTCTCTCTCTCTCTCTCTCTCTCTCTCTCTCATGAACTCTACTATATTGGTACTACACGTCATTTGTTTTTCAAAACGTTATAAAAAAGACTTTTTTTCCTTATGATACTATACCAGCAAAAATGTGTTGTTATGCTTAACTTAGAAACATGGCCTCAATAAAAGTTTTTTAAACTTCTAAGTCTTTTGGTGGAAAATTTGGTTCTCATCGAAAGCTATGATCAGTGCACATGATAGAGATTCAATCTAACGGTGAGCATCTTCTAATACCTGGTGCACCAAAGGGTATTGGAATTTCTATAAAAGGGAAGATCACTACAACCCTAAGTTTTGCTCTTCTTGCTCTCTCCCTCTCTCTCTTGCTTTTGCTCTCTTGGCTGGCTTTTGTACTATTGCCATCTTTGCTTGGTTGAGAGGAGACCTGTAAAAGCTTTGTGGAAGAGTATTCGGGTGAAGGATACTGCAAACTAAGGTAAGAAAGTTGTGATTTGTTTGATTGAATGATCGTATGCATCGAAGGAGTATCATTAGCTTGTTATGCTGGAAAGGAAACGAGCTCACATGATACCTTGATTATCATAGATCGATACTACATTCTTGCTTCCGTTATACACTTCTGGAAGTGAATACGTGTGGGTGATATCTCAAAAACAAAGTGAACAATACCACATGTATGATATTCACCTATTGACTTTTTGTTTTGCTTCTGACAACAAACAGTCACCGGATTATTGTGTTGCTAAGTTCATACATAATTTATACCATTTTGTAAGAAATGATAGGCTGATGGCCAGCACATTTTGATGGACTTAAATTAGCGCCTTCTACTATGGCTTCGTGAGGAGTGGAGCATAGTAATAATGCGCTGATGGATTCATTCAAACATGTGATGGACCTACTCCATATACTATGTATTTTAAAGTGAATTGCATTTGTTTACCTTCTCAAGTGCGATGGACCTGCTCCATGCATTTTTTTGTGGGTATACTACCATAAAGGATAGCCATATGAAGTGCGTTGGACCTCCATCGATGTCTAATGGTTTTTAAAATGATAAAAGCATATGTGGCTATTGATAATGCACATGTTTGTCTCTACGGAAACCTTTCGTAGTAGGCCACCCATTATGATTGTGGCTCATTCCATTACATGCTTGTGATTATAATAAAAGAACGTAAGATGTATATGCTCAAGTAGATGACTGATGCACATGGTTAGCTTGGAATGTAAGCACGAAATGTGCTGGTTTTTGATAACTACAACAATCTAAATGTATGAGTAATGTTAATACCTTACTGCTTTCTACATTTGAAAACAGTCGGGCTAGGAACTGATGACTCCATCACCTCTTGACACACGAATATTGGCTAATAATGAGGATGTGCTTATGTTTGAGTTTAACACTCTTGCAAGATAACGATGCTATATGATAAAGGTTGCACTACCATTAACCCATCACTTTCAGTTTTGAATCGGTAGTACATAAGCAGGGTTTTGCTTGAAGCAGTGGAAGATGGGTATCTCACAAGAAATCAACTCACCTCGCATTCAAGTATGAAGCTTTATGAAGCTATATGGAAGGTAGTGTCACCCAACACTATAGTACAATTCTTTAAGACATTGGTAACGTTACATATTACGTAAATTATTTTTTGAATTTATCAGCCGGAAAAGTACTTACATTCCATGCTACAAATCTTATTAAGTTTGGTCTATTTTATCCTTTGCAAGGTTCAAATTTTTTTAAAAAAAATGAAAGTGCAACTTGTATGAGTAAGCTAGGGATGTTTGTAGAGTTGGATTTTGACGTGCTTGAATGGCATGGATTTGCCCAAGCCATAAGGTGCTCGGACTGCCAAATATTTCGCATAGGATGTCCTTGGGGCTAGTATGGCACGGATCTGCCCTAGTACCCAGCACTATGGTCAAAGTCATATCTCTTTTTCACTTGTGTATTGCTAGATAGCTTCTTACGTGTAGATACTTGTACGTGAACTGAATACATTTTTTTTTGCTCTTGTATTGGTCAGTATGGCATCTGCCCTGATACGATTTCATTAATGGGTACAATGTATTGCTATTTATGAAATGCATGATTGGGAAAATTGGACGTAATATTTGCAATTGCAATCAAGCTGATAAGGTAGTGAATCTTGTTTCGGACATGGATGACAACTGATGCTCATTTGTAAGATTTGGCATAAAAAAAACATAAAATATTTTTTTAATATGATGGAACATAAAAAATCAAATCGCGAATAATTATGGTAGTACTTAATTGTTAAAACTAGTTTTTGTGAAGAATAAAAGCTGTCCAGCTTGTCTATAGGGGTTGATGAGGAAAATCATCTTGCTTGTGCATTTACAAGTTGTAAATTTTATTTTCTAGCATGTACAAACTCGAGCTACATGACATGCACAATGTCTAGATGGTCATATTTCACTTTGTTCCATTGTATATATCAAAGGTATGTGAATTGAGCACATGACCTTGTAGATTTGGGCGAGTTTGAGTTAGGTAGATCTAGATTTGATGACATGCATAAAACTAGATGACATGCAAAATCAGTTAGTGTGCATGCATGCAACATGCAATCACTGCATGCAACATGCAAGTCAGTATACATGTTCTACACATGTCCAAGTCATCTAGGGAAGTCACATGCAAGACATGCAAATACTATTGGACACATGCATGTAGTTTTGTATATATCTAGTTGAGAATTTGACATTTGGCAAAGTAGGAATGAGTTAGGTGCAACTTCAGCATGCAAGCTGTTAGGTGTCAATGTGGTAGTAGTTTACACTTGATTAGGTGTAGGGAATGCATTGAATGCAAGGAGTACCACGAATTTTGGCTCTCCTATATATGTACATATCATTCTCATTCATATCTGATGATGAATCAAGCTTTGGTAATGTCATAAAATAATGTCAAAATTGGATCTCATGCTATTTTGCTTGTTTTGATATTGTCTCTCTAACTCGAGTAGAAGGCATTCTTCATACATGATTTTGGTTATGTATTCTCTCTATTTGTGAGAATTAGTTTTGCTTTGATCTGTAGCATTCTAGATTTTGCTCTAGCCTCAGATCTTGTGGTAGATTGCAGGATTGCTCTGCAGGTGATCTGTGTGCCACCACAAAGCATGGTCAAGATCATTCACACATTTGTTGTGGTTCCCCACACGTGTGAAGTTGCTGGTTTTTTCACATGGTATCATACCATGCTTTGAATGCTACTAACATCAGGTGTATGAAGATTTTTCTATCAATTCAAGCTAGGAAGCTGTTTAGCAGTGTTTTGCTATCTTTTCTTGAACAATTTTTTGGTGAATGAGGTTAGAACTGATATTTTCAGTCCAAAATAGAGGATGTATGGAATTCTAACTTTTTACACGTGTGAAAACCAGAATATGTCATTTGACTCTATCTCCTCTATGTTAGATCCAAAGATACTGACATTATAGCTTGTTGAAAGCTAGAAGAGTCCTCTTTCCATTGCAATTGGTTTCATTTCATTCTGATGATGCTAGTAGGAGTTGTAAGCTCTTAAAGAGGGTAGGGAGAGACCCAAAACCTGAGTGGACACTTTTTTATTTGAATATGTTGCATGCATGATTCATCATTCATAGTATTGGTACTCAATCTAAGATAGAATTGTCATAGACACATCATTTCACTCAAAGTGTTGTGTTTTGAGTTGAATGTGTGTTTCTCGAGTGTTTTTCATTCATTTGAAACTCGTGAGAAACTTTGACATCAGATTTGTAAGTGCTTCATCTGTAGATAGAGGCTAGATCCAAATTCAATTTGATTGATTTTTTGTTGTGAGATAGTCTCACATAGCTATTACAAGATTTTGCGTAGGATTTGGTAGTATACCCAATTATTTTGGTTCCTATAGTGAAAGAGAAGCAACACATTCAATTCCATTTTGTTGTCCAATTTACAAAAGTCTTCACATTCATAGCATCTATATGAGATTTATTCTTTGAAGCTAGTGAGAGACTAGATACCTTCAACTATTTAGTTTGGAAGGATAGGGTAGAATCTTTGTTGGTTCTCTATGGAGTAATGGACATTGTATCAGGAATTGAAGTTGAACTTGAAGCTTATGATGAGGCTCAGAGATTCAAAAAGAGAGCAAGAATTGCTCTACATATCATCAAGATCAATATCTCTGATGAGATGTTGAGAGAAATAAGTTCATGTACCTCAGCCAAGGAGGCTTGGAATATCCTTAAGTCCATTCATGATGCAAAGAATAAGATTCTGTTTGGTTAAGGATTATCTAATTAGAAGTGAAACTATCTAAGAAACTGTCTAGACATTGTCTAAGACTCTGACTGTCAATAGCATTATCTATGGAACTATCCAAGTGGCTACAATAGTGTCTAAAATAGTCTATCTAAGGAACTTGCTGACCGCTTGGAAGACAATATTCAAAGTTGAACTACTATGATAGCTTATTGTGAAGACAATTTTTTAACTTCTTTGTCGAAGCCAAACTCTAAACGTATATTATAAGATTGTAACTGACCTTGTCACAAATAATAGATTGAAATTAAGAGTTACTCTGAATCTAGACATCGAGACACTTAACATTTGTCAGTATGAACCTCATTTTGATTGCTCGTTGTGAGATACCATAGGCCAATTCAAAGAGATTTGTCACTAACTAACTCGATCCGAGTATTGATTAATCAAATGAGTGATTGAGTGGGCAATCAATCAATTGATTATATGACTGATTGTTATCATTCCATTTTGATAGAAAAACTAAGTGAGATCATCACTCATCTTGGACAAGAGTTCAAACTAAAAGCTTCGAAGATTGACATCTATGTGGTCTTTAAATTAGTTGAGATAGGCATGCGCACGCACTATCTACATGTATGACAAGATTGTCAAGAAGTTTGGCTTACAATACTAGCATATTCGAATTGCAATTTATGATACTTAATGGCAATTTAGGACATGATGAATATTATACTAAATTAGCTCAAATTGTAATCATGTATTCTTGGTCGAGTGATTTTGGTGAAGGTTTGAAAGAAGAAGACAAATATTATGCTAAATTTCAAATTGAGATAGCTATTTTGATTACTACAAGAGGCCATATGGACCATATCATCTTTAAGGCATCTTTATGTGTTGCGCCACCCAAGCAATTTTCTTGATAGCAATGTTACTAGAATATTAGGTTTTCATTAAGCATAACTAGAATATACATGGATCAGATGTTGGCATGTCTTTAACAAATTTTATTATATTTGTTCAGTACATTCGGTCTCATAATGATTACTTATGATGTGGTATAGAGTAGCTGGCTATAGTGTGTATATGTCATCGACGATGTCATCATCATCAGATAACAATTCATCTCATGATCGCAACAACAGGTATATATTGTTATTGATATTGACATCAGTTGCACTTTATTTGGTATCTGAATATGATTGTATAATTTCTCTTGCAAATTTATTCTTACAATGACATTTGATTGGAATTATGAATTCTAGGGAAATTATCGTACCTCCACGTATTTAGGGATCCTGATCTAAGGTCAATCTTGGAGAATCACTTAGCTTCATTTAGACAATCCATTAGATGAAAAAACTACTTTTCAAAATAGAGAAAATAATAATTCCTAAGAAGTATCTAGGAAATATTAACTTATCTAGCCAGGAACTATTATTTCCATTTCTTCTAAAATTTCAATCTAGGAAGCATTTCAAATTTTTTTTCTATTGACACATGCACACATAAAGCCATGTACCACCTTAATTACTGATTTTCTGACCATTTTTGCTACTTAGGCCAAGTTCCTCATCATTTTTCATTTACCTCATTAGTGTACGCAATCAAGCTTTCAAGTTTTATGCTTGCTTTCTTGCTCACCGTGCACTACTATTGTAGCCTATCATTTGTTGCGATCATTTGCTTGCTACCATTCCGCGATCACCAAGCTAAAACCTTTACAATCTAGTACAATGGCTTCTACTCAGTGCATGATACCAACTAACATCAATCGGAAAGTGTGCAACAAGCTTAACCTTAAAGAATTTCAAATGTTAGCTGATCGATGCGGCCTTGACTACACTTTAATAGTCGATCCATCCACAATCCTGATTGAAGCTAGCAATGAGCTCATTTAGGAGATGATTGAGGTCACGGAGGTTGTAGTTTTATCACAGGCCCGTGGAGTTAAGATGGACATCTCGGAGGCGACATTTGCTGCCATGCTCCACTTACCAAGTAAAGGATCAGTACCTCCAGCATTATACAGGGAGGATATTGATGAAGCTAATCTCTTTCACGAAAAATTTTATATGATGAGAAAATGATATAGAATTTCTATAATCAGAGACTTGGCTTTGAAATTTTTTTGCAAATACTGCAACCAAGTCCTCTTTGCAACGGACGCGGACGCAACAATTGCAGTCACAAACATTGGAAAACTGCTCTTGGCCATCAAGGAAGAGCAGATAAATTTTGCTGCCATAGGCTTTAAGGACTTCCACATGTTGATGAAACATGGCAAGTTTGCAACATATGCAACTCACATTTTTCACTTGTGTTGCCTGCATTATAGCATTTTGATGTTAAGGGAATTGACACTGCTAGAAAAGAGGAAGACCACACTTGCAGCTCCACAACAAGTAGATCTTACTACTATTGAGATTGTTGACATCATAGGTGATGCAGGGACAAGTCAAGTCGTGCAGGACTTGTTGTCTGCAGCTTCTGATGTTGCTGCAGACACTAACATGGCAGATGCAAAGAACGTGGAGGATGACAATCAGGACGCTGCTAATTTCAGAGTTGAGCAGGTCCATGATGAAGCCATCCAAGTCTCTAATGCCGAGAAGGATACCACCACCACCACTGATATTGCTGATACTAAAGGCACACCTGATCAAGCAGAAGTAGAGCAAAAGGACCTGACTCTGGAACCAGATACACCTTACTGGTTGGCGGATATGAACCCTGACGTTACATTGTACATATAGTTGTTCACTCAGACAACCCATGCATGACCTAGGTTGTCGTTGACGGGACGCGTGTCTCGTCGACTTGCCTTGTGGCGAGGTCAACTGATCCTTATTAACTGATAGGACCCATAGTACAGTAACACAATGATTCTACTTTAATTCTAACTCTCTCCTTTTAAAGTAGAGTCTACTTTTTATAAAGTCATATACATAGCTTTAAAATTAACAAACTTTAAGTACAGAAAGCTTTGATCTAAACTTATCAAACTTTTCTCCAACAAGTGGCTTAGTGAAAATATCAACTAGTTGTTCTTCCGTACTACAATGAACAACATGAATTTCACGACTCAACAGCCTCTCACGTATAAAGTGATACTGAATCTCAATGTGTTTGGTTCTCGCATGAAACATTGGATTCTTTGCTAAATGAATGCCACTCTGACTATCGCTATGTAAAGTTGTGGGATTTTTCTGCTTCATGCCAACTTTTTCCAAGATTTGTCTCAACCATATAGCTTCTTGTGCTGCATTACACATTGCCTTATACTCTGCTTCTGTGGTGGATAGAGCAATTGTACTCTGATTCTTACTAGACCAGGAAAAGCAACTACCACAAAACTGGAATACATACCCTGTGGTGGATCTATGATCATCATAGTCACCTCCCCAATCCGCATCCACATAGCCACACAACTCAGGTAAACCCTCATGCTTTCTGTAAATCAAGCCATAATCTGAAGTGCCTTTCACATAACGCAAAATGCATTGAGCTGTCTTCCAATGCATTTCCGTAGGTGCTGCCATAAACTGACTTACAATGCCAACAACATAGCATATATCTGGTCTAGTCGTGGTAAGGTAGATCAAGCTCCCTACTAACTACCTATACAGTGTAGCATCAAATAACTGTGATTCATCAAGCTTAGAAAGCTTTTTACTTGGTTCAATAGGAGTATTCACTGGTTTTCAATCCTGCAACCTAAACCTGTGCAGCAACTCTTTGACATTCGAGAGTACTCTAAACTATGTACCTAGTGGTTCCTTCAACTTCCAATGAGAGTTTATAAAATTTATCTTTCCACTCATTAATGATTTGGTACTCTCTATGACAAACAATAGATTCTTCAATTGATGAGAAAAAGTTTTTTCAAGTGTTGTGTCCAATCCCTGAACATCTCAATTTTTAGATGCTCGATAGTGAGAGACTAGGAACCGTATATTCCAACGAGGTATCCTAGCCAGTGGTCCTAAGTGAATATGCCAGTAGGTTGAGTTTTCAGCTCTAAATGGTATATTCCAACCATGTCGAGTATATACCTATCTCCTGTATTCCAAGGAGATAGGGTGAGATTATCAATTCAATATACAGATTCACATATATGACTTCTGACTATGCCTGCAGAATGCACAAAAGCATCTATGGACTGAAACAATCCACCAGGCAGTGGTACAAGAAGAAGGATCACGCATTAAGATCCTTAGGCTTCCAGCCTTTAATGGCTAACTGCAACATTTATGTGAAGGTCATAAGCGGGGAGATCACCATAGTCAGTGTCTACATAGATGACACGCTAATTTCGTCACAGAGCGACAATCTAATTGCGCAGGTGAAGGCAAATATTTCGAGGCACTTCAAAATATCGGACCTAGGAGAAGCCAAATGCTACCTGGATTTGCAAATCGACAGAGATCTTCAAGCTAGGAGATTGTATCTACACCAATCAAGATACATTCAGAAGATCATTGATGATTTCGACATGGCAGATTGCAAGAGAGTAAATACTCCAATGGTTCCTGGCACAGTACTGACCAATGAAGATTGCCAGTACTGACCAATGAAAACTGTCTTAGAGATGAAGCAGAATGGCAAGCAATGGAGCACAAACCTTATAGAAGGCTTATCGGTTCTTTGATGTACTTGGCAAACAATACATGACCAGACATTGCTTATGCAGTGTTCAGGCTGAGCCAATTCAATATCAATCCAGGCCCAATGCACTGGAAAATCGCCAAGAGGATCCTACAATATCTGCAGAACACAAAGATACGGCCTATGCTATTGTCGAGATGCAGGATTCAAGATTGAATCCTACAATGATACAAGCTGGGCGTCCCTGAAAGATGATAGTAAAAGCATCTCAGGAGGATGCCCCAGCCGATGCAGCTGTTATCTGGATCAGCAGAAAGCGGACAATAATTGCCCAATCATCCTATGAGGTAGAATATGTTGATGCAACCAAAATGGCCAACGAGCTGACATGGCTCAGACAATTCCTAGGTGGACTAGGATTGAACACCGATGAACCGTTGATCCTGCATATGGACAACACCTCCACTATTCATTAGACAAAAGACTCAGTGTTTGACTCCAAAATGAAGCACATCGCCATCAATTATCACTTGATCAAGGATTTGGTTGAGAAGGACGACGAGCTGAAGACCGTCTTCATATCGACAAAGCATATGGTAGCTGGTATCTTTACGAAGACATTGAATAAGGCAATGTTTGAAATGTAGAGAGCCGGCTTAGGAATCAGGAAAATACACGGTTCAAGAGGGAGCTGAAGAAACATTGAGTTTCTATTTCAAAGCCTAATGTTCATAAACTCATTGTCAGATTAGCGGTAGCCATCTGTAGCTCGGAGGATGATTGATCACGACTTGAGACAATCATAATGACTTGTGTACACTAAACCTATAAAATACAAGCTCAAAGATCACTCTTATGCTTTCATAAGCATAGTGAGAGAATTCCACCCTATGGCACCATTATCAAGGATTTAATCGATTAAATGGGTCTCTTGCTCTAAGTATGTTTTACCTCTAGTAAAAAGGCCGATCCAAATTTGATTTGATTCACCCAATGACTTTTTTTCCTTGATGACTAGGATCTAAGACTCACTAGTTGTGTGGCCATGTTCATCACAATCTAGATTATCTACTACCAGAGGGATGAGCCTAAATTTTTTGGACTTGTCTAAGGTCTTTTCTCTCTCTAGGAACTGATTTGAGATTCGCTAGCCTGCCTGAACACTCCACTCATTGTAGACTATTTTTTCTAAGGAGGACAAGTCAAATTGAGAATTTTGATCTTTTTGGCCATGTCATCATTAAACCTTATTCATTGTGAATAATTTGGAATTGTCTTCCATTGTTGATCTATCCATTTTCAAATTTGATACAAGTACTTTATTGTTTTGATCACAAATTCATTTCAATTTCCTATTGTACAACATTTTTTTATCTCATTTTCTATTGTACCATGATATAAATATCATTTTGATCTAAGTGTCATGTCATCAAACTGTATCTTGTTCAAATCTAATTCATGCCCTAATCCAGTTGTATCAAGTATGATGTGATTGCCAAAACTCATACTCAAGATCAAGACAATACTTTTATCACTTGATCTTGAATTCAACTATCTAAATTTGACATTTTGCTTTTCATCCTCTTGTACATGTGCTTGATATTCAAGTCTGATGTGTCAGTGCACTTGTAACACTTTGTCATAAGCCCCTTTGAAGATTGTATTGAATAATGCTTGATGTACTTCTTGTACCCTCCTAATTCATTAATTAATTTGTGACTTAAGCCTCTTAGAAAGTTGTACTATCCTGACCACACATCATCCATACTTCTCACTTTCATTCAACAAGCCTTGCTTACTAGAAATACAATGCACCCTTGAGACCATCATCCATCAAGTCTTGCATTGTTTGTATATGTACCATCTTTCAGTAAACTTACCTGAAGTTGTGAGAACCCTTGTAAGTAGTACACTCAGCATACGTGAACTTGTGACACTCCATCCAAGACCTTAATCATTCATCTGGCTTTTCAGATAGATAAATATAATACTTATATAGTGCACATATCATTCTCAGTAAGTTGCCTAGGTCTAGTTGGCAATTGTATCTACATATCCACATCATCATAATTGTCTTCTTACAACATCGATCCACCTCAACCATGTTGGATCTAAGTATCACATCTGATCTATCAAGCAAGGATGATTTATGGACATCACCACATCTACAAGGAAAAGAATTGGTAGTACTACGATGCATTACAACTAGGATATGAAATTGATCCAAGTTGATGATTAGCCACCTTTATGTTTTAAACTCCCATTTTTGTGAATTTGCCTCATAATGGTGATGGATAGCAGCTGAATAATGCTCAGAGAATGTTATAAGAGGGGCAAATCTCAGAGCTTTAAAGTTTAAACCAGGAAAAGGTTGTGGCATGATCAGCAAAGAGGGTATGAGATTTTTTAATGGTGGAGATAGTCAAGATGGTTACAGAATTCTCAGATTAAAAAACATAGGTTATATATGACCACAATTTTTGGGCCAAGTAGATATAGCATCATTCAGTTGTGGAGGTTTGGACAAAACTTGAGGTTGGAAGATTGTTTTCAATGTAGGCTATTGCTAGTAGTCCCTAGGTCTCGACTGTCCAACATGATAGAAAGAAGTCATGTATCATCCAATTTTCAAAAAGTATGTATACATGAGACTTAGTGAAAGATGATCTCAACAGAGTATTACGAGACCATCCATAAAATGCTTAAAACTGGAGATGTTTTTCTCGTGATGAGTGCAGAATTATCAGTGATTTTTGAAAGTTTCCTACCTTCCATGTATCTATGTCATGATTAGAAAATTCCTGAGGAAATGTAGTGACGACTGGCCTAGTAGCTACTTGAGAGAGATATTTAAACTCTTTAATGCAAGTGACTTCCTGTTGAATGATTTGATTGCTAAACTATGGGCATAATTTATTCTGCCCGAACTTTTGGTCCTCTGTCCAAACATGATAAAGTCTGCTCTGGGTGTACCTTGTGGACAATATAGTCCTTTACAACGTATGTGAGTATCATGAGCATCAACAAAGCTGAATTGTAAGACAGCTTATGCATAAAGATTAATTTTTTGTGAATACATAACATTAGGCTCACAATTTCGGCACTCCTCAGGAAGGGCAAATAAAGGGAAATGTTACAGACCCTTGGCAGCTGCAGTAAAGGAACTTGAAGATAAGAGTCGACTAAAGAATAGTCTTCGGAGTTTGGATGATGACACTACTGAAGTAGCTCAGGTTTTTCTCACATTCCTTTCTCTGCATGTGGCCATTCTATCCAAGTTTGGAATCATGCCTATTCATGTCACATGTGGCTTTTGCATGTAGTTGCAACTAGTTAGTTGTGGAATGCAGTTTGAGCCGTTTTGTTGGATACTTTGTTTTAAAGCTCTATGTCTGAACTCTAAAGTAAGCTAGATGACATATTGGTTTAGTTTTAGACAACTTCTGCTAGTTGTTCCTGCTAATAATTTTTATTTTAGAGATTGATACCATTGTATGTGAACTTCTAGGCCTATGGTGGTGGAGGACATCGAGGTGTGAGCTCATTCATGATAGATAAACTAGAGTTTGAAAAGCGGCATTCATAGTGGGATGCTATCATATGATTCATTGTTTCCCAGAAAAAAGTGCTTTTGTTCTTGGTGACGATTGAAAGAGGAGTGTTATTTTTGGATGTCATGGTGCAAAAGAAAGGAGATTCATGCGAGATTTGGGGGTTAGAAAAGTATCAAGAACAAAGCCATGAACCAAATTTCAGTTGAATACAACATAGCTTATAAAAATCTCAATTTTGTACTCCAGCATAAAGGATCTCTCTCTGCTCCCCACCCTTAGTGAAGACCTGCTGGGATCCTCATTCACCAACTTTCTTACTGGTTGATTGATATCTGCACATAATGGACCTTATGATGCTGTACTATACGGCACATGGCTCACCATTAGCTGCAATTATCCTCCCTAGCAAATCGTGGGGATATGATTCTAGTTCCCAGTTTTGACGACATTATTAGCTTATCTTGCTGTGCTAAATGACTAAATGGAGAGTTTTTACTTTAAGTACCAAGTACCGACTGATCCTGAAGTTTTTGCCAGATATTGGTGTATTGTCATATCATACGTTGTCTTATAAAAATGTCTCAAGACCAAACGAAATTTTTATAACGATCATCGCTTCTAAGCATAGGTCTGCATGGACCAATCAAAGCTGCTTTCAGACATGAGAACTTCATCCGTGTTTGTTTAGCTTCACATCCCATGAGGATTCAAGTTGTGGTTCAATTAAGACAGAGATATTTACATGCATACTTTTAACTTGCTCCTAAACAAGTGAATTGCGGGCAGACGTGTATGAAGATTTTTTTCATGTCAACACTGGTAAGAAAACTAAAAGGTCATATTAAACGTTTGCCAAGCCAGAGAACCAGGCCCAGTGGATTGGCCACAAGGCCGCATGGAGAAACAGAAAAAAGAGAAAAGGCCGGAAAAATAGTTTTTCTTTGGATGTGAATATTTCTACTAGAAATTATATATTCCTACTAACAAATCTTTGCAGTTTTGTTGACTTGAATGCAAAGTTTCTGATGTGGACTGCTGTTTACATTTTAATGCAGTTGTTTGTACACATGGTTCACAATTAGAACTTCCCACATCCAGATTATCAGATTTACTAGGTTTTGGTTTATTTTTTGATTGAGATGACCATCTCTAGCATATCTTGTAGGTTTTTGAGTTTAAAAAAGATGTAGAATTTTATAGCTGATAGATGAGGACAAACAACAAATATCAGTTGCTATATGTGCCTATATATGGCAGTGCTTCAAAGGGAGTTTTACCATATGGTATCAAGTTTGTGTATTTTGGACCATCATTCATGGGAGTGTGAAAATCATTATTAAAAGATTGTGACCCTAACATAGTACCCTAGTTTGGTTGAGGGCTTGCGACATACGATAGATTTGGTGGCTGATCATTGAGAGACCGGTTCTTGGAGAAACAACTCAAACGACCAGAAAAAGTGGTTCTGAATCTTATTAGGAATGATCCCTCTTTCTATTTGTCATCACTACGAACCAATCACATAATCAATCATTCCACCATAATGATGCTTGTTTGCAAACTCTCCTTCCAGTCATAAGCTGCGTGCAAGAGCTCTCTACCTCACAACCTTATTCCATGCAGTAAACATATACATTCCATACCCACAAATACTCACCTGCAAAGATACACATAATCATCTCCAAGCTTGTCTTGTTGTATGCGACCTTTGGGTAGTCCCTCTCCAAGAATGACTCCTCTCTCAAGGCTTAGCTTCCTTTCATAGGCTTGAGCCATTACACTAGGACACTTACCCTTAAAGGGTAGATTAAGGCGTAGAGGATTATCCCAAATCGATGCCAATCCAGTCAGGTCCAATCTAAGACATAATATTGCATGGACTTAATTTCAACTTAATTTGGGTGTTTGTTTGAGACAGAACGGATGTCATAGCACTTTTTGAGTAGGATGTTTTATGCTATCACTTCCAAGCCTCAAATTTTCATCTAGATTGGTACTTGAATGGATTAGGATATAGTTGCCCGTTCTGGAACGGAATGCTCCAGAACATGTTCCGTTCCGAAACTTGGCCAATTTTTTCTTTTTTAAATACGTGACTTTTTAACAAAGGAATTGAGACTCAGGACAGAATCAAGATATATAGCATGGCTCAGATAACGATTCTAGCTCAGATATATATAACGTGGCTCAAATAGTTTTTTCTTATAATCTTCACATGGTTTCACATAAACTTGGCATTTCTGATATAACAATCAGGTGTAGAAGAGGCAGACAAGATTAATAGGAAGCTCACCGACTAAGGAAGATCTTGCAACTTGCTAGCTCCTAGCAAATAATTGCTTGCCTGTTGGATTCATGCCTTCATGTTTCCAAAACATATCTATTTTATCTGTGAAAAATAATAAGCTCTACAATCCACTTTTACAATAGTAATTTGCAAGTAGAGATGTAATCTTTGTTGAAGATCAGTTCTATGGCCTTAAGGATAAGGCTCCAGCCGAAATTCCCACTTCAGATCTCAAGGTCAAAAATCCTAAAATCGATTCTGACTCAGACAATGAGTCACCAACTCCTCAACAAGTTGAATCGCATTAGAGGGTTAAAAACCAGCCAAGAAGGAGACAGCCTCCATCCCGATTTATGGATAATCCATCTTGCTACTTTGTACAAGAGCCTAACACCGTTTCAAAGGCCATGTCAAATGAAGATGTTGATCAACGAAAAGCTGCAATGTACATAGAATACAATTCTCTAATAGAGAATAACACATCGACTGTCATGGAGCTGCCTAAGCATTGGAATCCGATTCCATGCAAATGGATCTTCAAGGTGAAGTATGATGCTGAAGGTAAAATCGATTTTCACAAATTCTAGAACTAGACTACTCTGAAACCTTCAGCCTAGTTGTTAAGCATGCTTCTATTCGATTACTACTATCTTATGCAGCTGCAGCCGATCTTGAAGTACACCGAGGCATTTCTAAATGGGACCATTGAAGAGGACATTTTTATGTCACAGCCAGAAGGATACGAGCTCAAAGGTAAAAAGCACCTTGCAAGATCCACAAAGCTCTCTATGGACTGAAACAGTCCCCAAAGGCTTGGTTCCAGAAAATCAAGTGGTTCCTTATTGAGAATGCAGATTCGAATTGTTACTTCAAATCTGTTTCTACTTCCTTCATAATCATCACCTTATATGTTGATGATATTTTGTTCTCCAATAATGATCTGAAACTTCTGAAGGATGTCAAAGGCATGCTAGCAAAAGATTACGAGATGACCGATTTGGGCCCAGCCCACTATTGTCCCGGAATAGGAATCCGCAGAGATCGACCCATCAGACTGATTTTAATCAGTCAACAACGATACTTGACAAATGTGTTGAGTAAATATGGCATGACCGATTGCAAACCAAGTTTCTTTCCACTCGACCCAAGATTGAAATTATCAAAGGAGCAATGCCCACAAACAGAGGTAGAAAAGGAGGCCATGAAGCAATATCTTTTCACCCCATTATAGGCTCATTAATGTATGCTATGCTATGCTATGCACCTGACCCGATCTAGCATACTCCATAAGTTCATTGAGCCAATTCCTTTCTAATCGAGGGATGACACATTGGAAAGCTCTCTTGAAGATTTTGAAATATATTCAAGGCACCAAAGAGATATGCATCTGCTATGGAGGCAACCAATCTACCAATCTTCTTGAAGGATACAAGCAATAAGTTTGCACTGTGGCATGCCGCATGTGCAATGTCACATGGCACAATGTATGAAAAGTTAAACCTTAATGTACAAATTTACAATGTACATACTTATTACTACATAATACATAATACATATCAATGATCTCAGATCGATCATCATAAAGTCTTTAAAGTTTAGAGTGCATAAAGTTAAAAGCAAGTAGTACGTACGTACTGGGCCCATGCCTTCCTGAGAGGCTCTAGCTTCTGGTCAACAGAAGCCCGCTCATCAAGAAGCCCCTTCGTCCTCAGGTGCTCGCAAGATAGCCCCTGCCACACCTGCCCAATCGCACTCACTGCACTCATCGCCCTCCTCCATGCCGGGGTCCTAGCCAAATGAAATGGCAGATCGCAGGTGTAGAACAACTGTCGAACGACAACCTCTGCCTCTGCCATGGCTCTGGGATCGAAGCTGGACACATAGTACTCCCTACCCCTCATCTGTGTAGTGCGGCCCCGTCTACCTCTCCCTCTCTCAGGTGGATGATGTGGTGCCGGTATGGTCATGGCTGGAGGTGGTGTCGAAGATCCTGCACCAGAAGGCGGGTCAGGCCGGGTAATAGGCCCTGCCTCATCTGCAGCTCTGTCCTCTGGGCCATGGGAAGCGAGGGGTGAGCGGATGGCAACTGGGGGGCGTGATGTGGTGGCCTCTAGGTGTGTCGTCATGACAACATCTCGATCTGCCAAAAAAGACAAATTTGAAATTACAATACAATTCAGAAATTAGATGATCAATATTGAAAGTCCAAAGTTGATGTATCATGTGAGTTAAAACTTAAAACTTGATCAATGTTTGAAGTGTAAGAGTCTTAGAGTTAAATGTTTACCTCTCGGTTTGGGTCCCATCCTCGAAGGGGCAACCTCCTCCGATGCGACAGGAGTTGAGTAGCATGTCAAGAGCATGCATGCTGGGGGCAATCTCGTACCCCCTCATATGTAACAAATGCGCTCTGATGCGTGTGGGCCCTCCAGTGTAAGAATGGTGACAGTATCTGCAAGTCCATCTCTTCGTGCCCGATGTGCCATAAGCCGCAGCGATGGTGACGTGATCCCACAAAGGATTCCTATCCCTCGGCATGGTGGCCCCCTCTCTCTCTCTCTCTCTCTCTCTCTCTCTCTCTAGACTCTCTATCTCTCTCCAAGATCTCTCTAAGTTCTAAGTTCTAACTAGACTCTAATAACTACTAACTCAGACTAACTCCTAAGTTCTAACGTCTAACTTCTAACTAAGTAGCTACCCAGGTCCCACACCCCTCTCACAATGCCCACTGCCCAAGCCCCACATTGAACCCCATCAAGATTCAACACACAGTGCACACAATGTCACACACACACAAAATATCACACACAGTGCTAAGTGCACACACACTAACACACACACGCAATGCACACACGGACTATAGTGCACACACACACAATCTACGCTCAAGCCTCACACAAACTCACAGTGCACACAAGTCACACACATAGAAGTTATAAAAAGTGGAATCTAAGGGAACAGTATAGTTGCAACTTATGCCTAGACGTTTCTTTAATACATACTAACTTTTGCGTGTTCTTTTAGGGCATTTTTCAGGTGTCTTTTGAAAAAACATAAAAAACGTTCTGGACCAATACGTTTTGACCCTTTTTGGTCGGAACGGGCATAAACTTTAAACAAGATTTTTTAGTATATCTATATTATGTCTAGTATAATACTCGACATAACAAAGGAGAAATGTAATCTTCAACCTATGGAGTCCAAGTACAAAGTCTTAGACCATTAACTTCATCATGCACAGCTTGGACCAAATGTTATGACATTCCTACTCACATCCAAACGGTTTAGCTTTCAAACGAGAAACATTTGAAACTAATTTCAAATGTTTGAAAACTTTGCCCAAACTTTTAAATTGATTTTCTGCTTTTAAAGTTTCCAAAAAAATACATGTTTTTGCATATGTGTGAAAAAGCATCAAATTAGAGACCATAGGACAATGCACATCCTTTCAATATCATTACAAGCAACGTATGTCAAAGATGTCATGATGCTTGACATTACATAAATGTAAAGATTTAACTTAACATCATATATCACATCAATACAAGAGAATGGAGATCGTTACAATGTGTAAAAAAGCCAGCATTCACATGAACAAACAGTTCCAACTTCCGAGCATCAAGTTTCACTTGAATTGTCATTTGATATATAATGCAAGTGCTTAATATTAGTTCTACGTTCTAACTAGTAGCAAGAAATTTATAATAGAACTAAGTAAACTAAAGACTAACGTGAAACTTCAAACATGCAAGCACCATAGCAGCATATGTTATGTCATCTATACACATACTCGTGAGAGATTTTTCCTCACCCACCATTTGATCCATGAGTTCATATAGAAATTTCATGGTGGCTCCCTCTCTAACCACAACATTTAACAATCTCAAAGCAAGTCTCAAGAGATTAACAATCTTTTTAACATCTTTCTCAAGTCCTTCAAAATGTCCTTGTTGAAAATGCCCATCTTGGGATAAGTGTTTCTATTGAGTGTTGGGGGGGTCTCTATTGAAATATAATACCTTTTTTGCCCCTTTTGGCTTGTATATTTGTAACTTGTAAGCTGTGCATAAGACATGGGTGTAAAATATTTATGTACATAGTACACCCCACTTATCCTAATGAATATTTAAGTAATGACAAGTAGGTTAAAGACCCATGTGGGTCTAGAGCTACAATAGGAAAGACACCACCTCCATGTTCCTTGCTATCTGTGGGCCCTCTAGATCTCATAGGCTTGAGGGGTTTCCATGCCCACCTCCCTTTTGGTTATTCATTATGTTGGATGGACTTTTGAGCTCTCTCTCTTGCTTTTGTCTAGTACTCCATAGCTAGTTTTTTTAAGCTTTCATAGTGAAGCGAGCAGGAAAGCAAGCAATGGTATAATGCTCTGGATATCGTGCCCAAGCTCTTACCAGCAAGATGGCAATTGATGACAATTTTCAAAAAATTGAAGGATGTGTTGAACGTGTTGCAGGAATTACATTCATGCACCTTTCACAATAAGCCAAAATTTGATAATTTATCATGAAAATGAAAGTCACTCAAGAGTGAATGGATGGCTTGATTGAATCAAAGGCCCAATTTCCACTCCTGAGTGATCTCACAAAATGCAGTGAAAAAGCACATGACTGATTTTTGGCACCTCTAAAACCTGTCAGAACACCAACAAGGCGCAGGGAGAAGCGAAAATAGAAATCACGGAGGAGAGCAATTGTGCAAGGTTTGACCGGGTCAAAGCCCCAAATTTTGTGCTCCTACATGATTTTCAATGCAATGCACTATTGCATGCACGATTTGCACCTTCTGAGATATTTCCGCCTTTGAACACAAATACCTGATTTTTAGGGTTTGTTCCAATCACACAAACATTTTGACTACGTTAAGTTGTGTCTAAGTAGAAAAGATTGTTGTTGCTAAGAACATTGTCGTGTGGATCTTAGTTTTTTGGCTTAGCAGATTGTGGTACCACAGGTTGTAAGCAAGTCATTGCTTTGTTAATCTAAAATACAAGTTGTTGGTAGTTGGATTTTCTCCCGAAAGGGTTTTCTAGGATAGATCATTGTGCTACTGTGAATGTCTCTATTTCGTGTCTGATGTGTCTTTCTACATAGATTCAATCTAGTACCGTTTCTCTATATTTGTTTGTTTTGTTTTATCTACATTTGGTTTCTTGATTCTGAGGTTGATCATTTCTTGAGTGGAAACACTACACGCACTTGCCAGCCTATCATGATAGAACAATTTTATTGTAGTTAAGCAACTTACAACCTCTCAGGATATCATTCAGCTCCATTGTTTCACCATGTCCAAGTGACAAGTATTCACTTGATCGTACAACAAGAAGTTTTGACGAAATAAACAAATAATATTATGAAACCCTTCAAGAACAAACAAATACAAATTTGCTACTTTGCACTTGCCAGCCTATCATGATAGAACAATTTCACTGTAGTTAAGCAACTTACAACCTCCCAGGATATCATTCAGCTCCATTGTTCACCATGTCCAAGTGACAAGTATTCACTTGATCATAATCGACAACTAGAAAGTATGAAAAACTGAATAAACTTTCCTGCTTTATGTGTTCCATTTGATGAGTCATTATTCAGGCGTGCTTGAAAAGCTTCATGCTCAACCAGTGGCAATAAACAGCAACAATAATGACAGGGACTGTGAGGGGTACAAGAAGACAATAATACCTGCATCCATGAGATAAGTTAAAAACTTCAGTTGGCTGTAAACCTGATTTTCAAGTACCTAAAGAACTCTCTCTCTCTCTCTCTCTCTCTCTCTCTCTCTCTCTCTCCAGAGCCATAGCCCCTCCTCGCACCATCTCTGCTCGCAGGCCATCCCACTCCCCTACCCTCGCTGCTGCCACCTCACCCCCCCCTTCACTGATGGTAAACCCCCCCCTCGCTGATGGTACACCCCCCCTCACTGATGGATCACCCCCACCCCTCGCTGCAGCCCTACCTCCCTCGCCTGCTGATGTGGCACCCTCCCCTGTCACGCAGGCAGAGCAGTCTGCCTGCATGGCAGCAGGCCCTGCCCACTCATGTCCGCCGATTTCCACTCATTATGCTCCCATTCCTTCTCCCGATTCTGCTCCCCTTACGTTTTTCGATTCCATTCTTCCCACTCCGATCATTGCTAGCTCTTCTTCCCTCACGGCATCACAGCCTACAGCAAGTATCCCATACACGCCCTCCAAATCAACCGAACTTTTTTCCTCTCGGTAGATCGATCAAATCAAGGCAGATTTCCAGATTTGCAGCAAGAAATCTCACAGTTGAAAGGAACGGCTACCTCGTTGATCAATGAGAAGAACATGCTGCAGTCCAAAGTTGCATCACTCGAACAATCCATCGAGATCAAGTCGGCTGCGGTTTTGGCTTCCACCACCAATATGATATAGCACTGATGACCAGGGGAGGGGAACCAAACTCCGTTAATATGATATCATGTGGCACCGAGGGCGTAGTCCTAATCATCCTGCTAAGCATGAGAATCTGGATACGAGTACGATCTCTCCAAGTATCACGTGATAAATCCGGACACCAAGTCTCAGCAGAGTATAAAACAACTGGGGAGACAGTGGTAGAAAATAGTAAGCATCTGGTGGCAGGGTCTTGTACATAATATGTGGAACAGAATCTCTCCATATGAACAAGAGAGGTATGCCCCTTACGGAGTCTGGTGAGGGCTACCGGTCGGAATGTGAGTAACGGACTAGAAAAAAGTACTCCCAAATAAGTGTAAGAGGTCACAATCTCAATCGGCAGCCCGTCATAATAGAAGGTCACATCTCTCATATGCTGTCTATTGGTGTTGAGCACCATAATTTGAGAGAGAGAGAGAGAGAGAGAAATAAAGAAAGCTTTATTAATGTGTTTTCCATGCCAAAAGGCATATAAGACTAATGAAGTACATGTCAAGTATGTGGTAACCATGGGAGTGTATAAAACATCTCCAAAACTATAATAAAATCTAGTACAAACTAAAATAGAAATGTCTGCGAGAGTGTGTGTGCGCATAATAATCACATGTATCCATGTCAAGATGTCAAGACTATGCTGTTGTGCTGATGCTGTAAAAAGATGTAATGTGCGCCACAACATGAGAAGGCACTGGAGCCTACCGGCATCGTCTCTATGAGTGTGAGCATGTGTAGTAGTACGTCTCTGCATAGGATGTCTAGTGATCCTGGTAGTAATTACTTACCTCAAGAGTGAATTGGAATCAGATGAAGAGGAAGAAGAAGAAGGCGGCTATGCAAATTCAGAAGACATGGCAAAGCAGCTTCAACAGCGAGTTCACTCCTTGGCGTGGCCGAGAGAGGATTTACTGTTGGTTATTGTCATCATTGGGAGATTTATCACATCTGAGATTTGTATTGCTGTCAGCACCTGATAATCACCCTATCAACCAGGGCCGGCTAGCCAGCCTTCCCAGCCATCCTCCTGCTCCTATCCTATGTAATCCTCCCAGTCACAATCTACATACACCTTCTAAAGCCTTTAAATGTTTTAAAAGGACTACACGAATGTACAAATGCATTGTTCATTTCATTGAAAGCGCTAGGAGATTGAACTTACCCCCTTGGCTAAACAAAGGCATTGTCTACCGAATAACATAGTCGAAAAAATAAAGGTACTAATCGTTCAGGCAAACAAGTGTACTGTTCTACTTTCAAGGAACAACATCATCAAAGGCAATGATGTTTATGTGTGGTTAGGTTTGGGACACTCAATAACCATAGCTGGCAATTTTGGTGTGTTGGTCTAAGCAATCAAATGTGAATTACAAAGTTGTTTAGGAAAAAAAGCACGCCTAGAAACGTATAAAATCAAAGTAAGCTATCGCTTGTTGAAAAGAAGAACTTGAGAGCAATAGTCTTTGCATGTCAAAAACAGTTACCAAATGTGAAAATATGCCGATGGAGCTATTGTGAGGTAGTTCCCCGAGCGAACAACTTCGTGCATGTTCTTGACAATTTGGGCACTTTTGTAGGGATTAGGAGACAAGGAAGAACTATTTCGGGTGAATTCTTGTGTGTTCTATCCCATATTACCTCTCCTAGTCCGTTCCTCCTCTTGACCTACATATATAGGAGGGCATGGAAAAAGGACACTTATACCTTCGTGGTTATAGGCAATAAGGGTGCGCTGGATGAAAGGAGGGGTCTCTTTTTCTGCTTTGTTGAATAGAGAGAGTCCCAATTTCCAATTGGCATCATTTGACATCAAAAAGGCTAAGTTTCAATGCCTACTGGTAGGAGGGTGTATGTCGTAACCGTCTTTATCTGTCTTGCTTTTTCTTTTTCTTTGTGAAATTGTAGGAACTATAAAAAAAGGAATCCTTTCCTCTCCTTGTAGGAGACTCCCACATGCAGACAATGAAGATGATGGTCAATGGATCTATTCTTTACGATGCCGAGTGTATTGTGCAATTGAGGCATTCTTATAACTTTCCACCCAGCAATAGATTCATAGAAGCTATCAACATTGCATGTATGTATAGTACATGGATGCATGTGTTACCCTCAAGCTGTACATCATGTTAATAACACTCATTGAGGTAGTAGACAAATAAGATGAGGATCCAATGTGCAACGAAGAAGATGGTAGCCTAAGATGGTACTTGGCATTTAATTCACTTTACAATGCAGTAAGTTCATGAACTAGAAAGCTTTGTGGTACATTTTATCAAAAATCTTTTACATATTTGAGACTCTATACTAGGAGGAGAATCTTTCTATCCTATCTCATAAAATCATCGCAAACCATAGACCTAGCATTAGCCTAACCAGAAGTAATGGAATAAGGATTCTATCATCAAATGCAAGCTAGAATGCTACCTAGAAAACAAGCAAGAACAATCTGACATCCAAGTGATTTATGATCAAATGGGCTTCACACGTGTGAAATTAAGCCTCCTGTACGGACAGAGACTTGAGCACAAAGTACTACCATTGATTGAAGCACTGGATCACAAAAATTGCATGTAAATAGAGAGACACAAGCTTGATGAAAATGTCACTCATCCTCTTGATTATTCACATCCAAATGAGCTCCAAATTGGAGTACATACAAACGGGAGGGAGCCCAAGCTGAGTTGACCAGTTTCACACGTGTGGGAGAGTAACTACACTTGGACTTTTGCCACTCATAAAGTCTCACCCTCATCCAAGGCCAACCAATGAAATTGCACCTCTTAAAAAAAGCCAAAAATGGTAAATTGGCCTTTTGGCTACAAAACTTGACTCTTTACCTACATGGCTCTTAATATTATGTACAAGCCACTTTAGACCTATGCCTCACACGTGGGAACAGGCTCAACATGTGTGGAATGACATTATGTACATGAAATTTGGCCTAATCAAGCTATTTTTTCCATTATTTCTCACAGCCTCTATCTACAACACAAGATTCACACGCATTGCATGGGTCGGAATGTCTTTAATGTCTTTTTGCTTTAACTTCATGTGGTGGATGTTGATGCCAACAATGTCTCTACTTTTGTTATGCTCACATGGAAAATTTTCCTTGGGCAGGACGGTAAGCTCTACTACTATCTGCTTGAAGGTCAAGATTGCAAATTAACCATTATTGCTTTCTTAATGGATGCATTTTTACAAGCAGTCAAAACTTTGTTATTAATTCATTTAAAGCCATATGTAACCCATTGATCTTTGCAAGTTGACGTCACTTTAGATCATGATCTTTGTAGTACTAAACTCTTGCATGATGTCCCATATTTTATTGGAAAACTTTTATCAGAGACGGATTTCTATGTTTTCCACATGGCTATTATTATGTTACTCTGAGCATTGACAGTTTTTAACATCACTGGCAAGGAGACTTCAAATGTCACAAATTCGGGCAGAAAAACCTATAAGAACATTCCTTATGAGGAGTATCTACATTGTCCTCATGAAACAAATTATCTTGAACTTTGGTTTCTCATACCTTGTATATAGTCACTAGAGCCTCTTCTTGATGTCTCTCATCACTTTTGGAAGCACATCTTCATCAAGAGTCTTCATGTTTGCATCAACAATGGAGTTAGATAGTCTAAGACTTTGTGCGTGGACGATTGCATGTCTCCTTTGTTATGTGGAGTATTCATTTCTGTTGCATCCACTTATTTCCTCATTCTGATCTCTCTATGCCTTGGTGGTGTAGGTTTCCTGCTTGTTTTGGCATTATCTGCTGTTTTTTCTTTGTTAAAGAATTACGAATTTTATTTAATTTTTCCTCGCCATGCTCCGAAATGGAACGCTCGGAATGGGCAACTATGGGCCAGATCATAGGATCCACTTACAAATAACAGTAAATATTGTACCAGGGCCCATGGCCCAATGGACTCTCCATAGGTAGCCTATTCCTGTATATTTGTTAGGTTGGACCTTTGGTCCCTATCTTTAGTAAGTGCGTAAGATAAAGGAATGGCAGGGCACAAAAGCCTTTTGGGACTCGTGTCATAATGATGTATGCCGCAACTCCATTTGCTGCCTTATTGGGAAGGATCCCTCCAATACTTCTTCCAAAATTCGTTTGTAATGGCAATGATAAGTTGCACGGCATGAGCAAGCATTGAACCAGTGAAAAGGTTACAAACTCTGAAATAAACAGCTTCAACAAAACGGTGGGGAGCAACAATGTCGACATACACTTAAATGTAGTTAAAGGATGAGAGCATACCAATCATCACGAATGGCGTCCAGAACAGCATATCCACTATAAGGCAACAGCTTCGAAATAATTGCTGCATACACAAAAAAGGAGAAGAGCAGTGTTCCACTAGCAACAAGGAGAAGGCCAAATTCTCGGGGGGAGTACCGTGGAGTATGCCGCAAAGCGAAGAAAACTTTTTCATGCATCTGCTCCATGGCTAACTTGTCTCCTGTTACTCCCCAAAATCTAATTTGAACCTGCAAGAAGATTGTGAAACTCCAATTAGTTTCATGTCAATCGTTTCCAACATACTTCCACCCACATCTCCATAAGTATTTGGAGCATGCAAAAGTTTTCCATACCTCTAAGCTAAGAAACATAAGGTTCAGTAAAAAACAAAGTCTGTACGGATATTGGGATTGCTAATTTGTGACCACTGAGTGCATTACTGCACAGAAAAAGTGCTTCATCCTAAGAGCGTAGCGTACACTTGAAACTCAACTTCTGGCCTGGAAGAACAAGTTAGATTCAAGAATAGAAAACAAGTTATTAGAAAGCCAACGCTTTCAACTTGGCTAGCTTGCCATTGAAGTATCGCAGTCACAGCTCAATAGGCTAGTTAGCTGCTGCAGCTTTTTTTCTATGATGGCAATCGACACAATTCAGACTTGCTGCAAGCAGAGGTGTTGTTGCCATTGTGGGTCAATCATCTCCTAGCTTGTTGGGGTTTGTTGGGGTTTCTTTCCTCATGCAAGTTGGCTAAAAATTAGGCTTGATGTGGTTAAGGCACCATTTGGTGATTAAGGACACCGCTTTCAGTTCTAGGTCACTGCCCTTGTGGATCAAATCTTGAGTCATCTGAAGGCCTCAGTCTCACAATAGATCGGTTTTAAGAACTACCCCTATATCCTTTGAGGCACTACCTTTAATCCTAGGGAGACCAGGCATTACAAGTTAAAGGTTATGCCTTTAAAGCTTAGGGCACACTCTCACACACACACACTCTCTCTCTCTCTCTCTCTCTCTCTCTCTCTCTCTCTCTCTCTCTCTCTCTCTCTCTCACACACACACACACACACACACACAAGCACATCACTCTCAAATCATTCCACACCAAGAGCTCACTTTTCCATTTTTCCTCACCAAATGCCAAAGAGGACCTTTCCTATTTATAATAATTTCAAAGGTTTCCCCTTCAAATGCAAGCTTGTCAATTATCATGCCCTTCATGCCCATGTCCACTTATCCTTGAAGAGGTACTCAATCATTGAAGCATGAGGTGCTTTGAGGTGATAGTATGGTAAGGATTGGGAGTACTCCACTTTTGTTAAACCTTCAAGTGGTGGTAGTCTCAGACTCTTGGTGAAACCCTACCACGTTTAGGTAGTATGTCTTTTGTAAGCCCATAGGCCCATTGTTTATGTTGTCGAGTTGGCTTGTTGGGATATACTTGCTTGGCCCACACTATTTATTGACTGCCCGACACTTGCTCATATTTTGTCATCCCACATTTTTCAATTTCTCGACCTTGCCCCACAATTTTTTCGGCCTATGTTTCGAGCTATTTTTTTTTTCTCTGTCGGTTCTTTTCGTGCATTGTCTTTTGCGAGTACTCATGATTTGGGGGTTTCTTTGGCAAACCGGTTTCTTGAAAACATTGTAGGTAACTTTCTATATTAGTCAAACATAGATCAGTACATTGGAAAATTTGTGCGGCAGTGCCAGCTATTACAATTCGCTTTGCCGTAAAATATTTTATGGGCCATTTCTAAGGCCTCAAAATTTCTAGCCACATTTTGGATAGGCTGGGACCTCTATCTATGGCAATTTTTAGCCAATTATTATAACAAAGTATCTCTTGAATAATACTTTCCATTCGAATCCTCTAGCGTTTAATATTTTTTTGTCTCTCATTTGATGCTTTTTGTACTCTATAGTGCATTGCTTAGGCAATGGCTCAATATTACATGAACTTGTGGCCATGTGTCTACTTCTACTATGTCGTCGGCGCTTTCTAGCCAAGGTCCTCTCTTTTTTCTCTTCTTCATATAGGTCGACAATTCTAAAACATGATGTGAAAAAAATTTCTCGCTGGAATGGTGTCAGCCTATGGACCTTTCCCATCCCTTGAGGTTTTTCACCTGTCACCTCTTCGACCTCCTCCTCATGTCACAATTGTGGAGCAGATGGATGTAGTTGGTGCAAAATTTCAGTAACATAAAAGAGAGATTTATGTACTGACCATCCCTCTGACATGCTACCTTTAGGCCTTGCCTTTTGACGCACAAAATCTTTTAAAATTTTCATGTACCTTTCCATAAAGAACATCCACCTAAAAAACCACAAATGGTTAAAAATAAGAGTTTTATTTAATGAGTTTAGATGTCAAATGATTCAATTTACAATACACATGCAAAAAAAACTATGCACTTCTACCTAGTGTGCGTCCTCAGTACCTTAGAATCCTTAGGAATTTTAAGATACACCCAGTTCATGACCTCAAATTCTCATGGTGATGAACGACCATGGTTAGTGTAAAAACTGAGCTCTATCATGAGTGGTATTAATGTCTTCTTTGGACAATAGCAATATTTCTTGCATATCTTGTAGGAAATTTACTACAGCTTGCACTTTGAGACGTTGAGTCTGACAGAAACTGGCGAACATGGCTAAAAGCCATACATCAGCATGAAAGGACTAAATCCGGTATCCGGTGGCAGAATGCTTTGCACTGTTGTGTGCAAACTCAATCATTGGGAGATACTTTTTTCAATTAGATTTCGGTGAGAAACATATGCTCTAAGCATCTCTTCCAACGTCTGGTTGATCTATATCATGTCTGCCCATAAGATTCTGGGTGATCTAAAAAATTAAGAATAAGAGTTATTTCAAGTTTATCAAAAGCTGACTGCGACTGCCAGAACTTGCTAGTGAATTTGGAGTCACGGTCACTAACAATATCATTCGGGAAGTCATACAATCTAAACAACTTTTCAACAAAAAACTGGGCTAGTTCAGATGCCTTGACAGTTGATTTACTTGGTATAAATTGTGCCATCTTGGTTAGCTTGTCAACCACCACCCAAATGGCATTGTGACCATTCCCGATTTTAGGGAGTCCAGTCACAAAACCCATTGAATACTTTTCTATTTTTTGTTGGTAATCTACAAAAGATGTAAAAGACCCGCTACTTTGAGTCTTTCTGTTTTATTTCATTGGCATTGTTCACAACCTTGAATATATCCCTCGACATGCCCTTTCATCTTTGGTCAGAAGAAGTTTTGCAACAATGTCAAGTGTTCTCTGTATTCATGGGTGACCATCACAAGGGTTTTCATTCTCTGAGACTCATGATGTAACCACTAGATTACATCTTAGAAGGAAGTTCTTTCCTCTTAGCATGTCTAATTCTACTGCCATCACTTCTCACATCAATAGCTTCAAATCTTTATTGGATCAGTTATCAACTGTAGAATGTGCTATTTAGGATGATGATGTCCTTATGACCTTGCTTTCTTCTCTTCCAAAGTTGTATGAACACTTTGTGGTGACGATCTCCATGCAACCTGACCTCACTCTTCAAAAGGTGATTGGTCACTTACTTCAAGAACAAATGCGAAGAAAGACCCATGGCATGTCCATCAAAGACAAATCGAAAGTCCTCCCTATTCAGCACACAAACATTTTCCTTATAAAAAAACAGGCCATTCCTTATGGAATAATCTTCAAGTATCTTATCATTTCAGGATTGCTTCAGATCCTAGTTTCCCAAGGTCATCACTAGATCTAGAATTTCTTGTCTAGACATCTAGCCAAAAAACTCATCGGTTCAAAGAAACTCTATTAGGGAGGTAGGCCATCAGGTATTTTTTTAGGAAAAATATCGTTATATTCTTGCCTAAGTTTGGTAAAATTTCCTACCTTTAGGTACATTAACACTTAAGGGATAATTTATAGACACATTTAAAGGCACATGCGATAAATCAATATGTAGACATTGAACAACATGATCACTAGCATAAACTTCATCTTTAAAAAAGCAAAGATAAACTTTATTTTTAGAGTCTTTTAAATATTCAACAACTTCTAAAGCAGGTACAACAAGATTAAAAGACCTATTCACATTGCCCTTAACTTCAACATATGAGCCATTACATAAAAAGGTTATAATATGGGTTACGTAGGTGATGAATCAAGCTATCTTGGTATCATAATGTCAAAATTGGATCTCACACTATTTTGCTTATAAAAAATTTTCATACATATTTTTGCTTGTATGGACATCTTCACCAAGGCCCTAGACAAAGGTTTGTTCAATAGGTAGAGGAATAGTCTGGGAGTTATAAAGCTACCACGCTTTGAGAGGGAGCTAAAGAGACAAATTGTTTCTGGCCACAAAGCTATGATAGCTTTAGAGCTCAAGGCAAAAGAAAAACAAGGGAGCTGCATGGTCGCGAACAGAAAATCTTCGAAGACCGAAGACACGAAGACGATGATCAAACGTTCGTTGACTGAAGGTCACACGAACACGAAGATAAAAGGTTCGTGGATCCAAGGCGACCTAATGACAAAGCCAAATGCACAAGAAGACACAAAGACCCAAGCGACGACGGATCTCCATGCGTGAAAGGATAGATGAGATCGCAGAAGTACCAAGAGGACGTCATCCTCCTCTCTACATACATGTAGATCCTAATTATTAATTATGCAGTTGTAGTAGATTGGCAATATACCAATGTAAGTTGAGCACTGTGTAGCCAACAAGCTAAGGTTCAAGAAGTCCGCTAGTAAGCGCGACAAGTCTTGATTCGTGAAACACAGAGTTTCTTTCGCGTCGACGTTTATCTATTTATGTTCTTGTTTTTTATCATTCCGACCGGGCTTACCCATTGGTGAGATCACACTCAAAGATCGGGTTAAGCAGTTTGGCACTTATCTTGACCCCAACACCATATTTTGTCCATCACAACAACACCGCTACGGGCAGCAACCTTGTTGGTCACCACATGCTTGACTGTCATCTCAACTTGAGTCGACAAGATCTCCAAAATTTTCTTCTACTACCTTTTGTCCTATCCCATCTCGTTTACAAAGAGCTTTGTCTAGCTCTTAACAAATTTAATAAAGTCACTACTGGTGGCTTACTCATCGATATCATCCTGCCAACTCCCTGCCCACCAATCCCAATCTGCGAACTTTGATGCCACCCGCCAGGCCCTGACTCTGCCACCCTTAACCAATTCACCACCTAAGACATCTCCTCTTCCACATGGCCACCCATCAACATCTTCATTATCTCCTCTCCACCACGTGACACTGTGGCCACAATGGCCACTATTTTCACTTCATTCTCCTTTCCTACCATCAACTTTCTCTCCAATTGATTCCCCCACTGACTCCTCCTCGGTCAACCCCTCCACGAGCCCTGCCTCAACCACCACCACTTTTCCCTTTACCACCCAATTACTTCATATGTTTTCTTTTACACTCTCTTGTGAAAATTTGCCTACTTGGCAAATCTAGCCATGTAGAATATTGTACATTTTGTCAATATTGTTTGTTAGTCACATGAATGGCCAAAGTGCCACTTGTAAATCCACACCTAAAGTAGGTTACGACGAGTCAAGAGGAGTGGTTGTGTCCATTTGGTAGTGATTCCCACTTTGTAGGAACTAGACCATGATTTATGATGAGATTTGTACCTACCATGCATCTACCAAGCATGACTCTTGGATCTAGGCTAGGGTTTTCACATTAGGGCAAGAAATTTGAGTCTACTTCCTTATTACATGCTGGATTTTCACCTAACTTTGAAAAGAAAGTGTCTTTTACTATGTATTCTCATTCTCCATAGTGAGGAGATAGAAACGTTTTGGAGCCTTAAGGAGAAACTCAAGTTCTCTATCATTGTATGGTGATTGCTTTTGATTCCAATGAAACCCAGCTTTGGCACACTCTAAACATTGTATGCAGGCTGTACTACAGCCTCATTTTCACACGTGTGAAGTCGGATTAGTCTTATTGATCAATGCTTTGATTGTCTCTACTTGTTTTCTATCAAGCTGCTAAACTAGATCTTGTTTTTTCTGATGACTAGTATCTGATAGATTGTTTAACAAGCACATAATCAACCTTGTGGATCATTCAAAGATCCATTTATGGTCCTTAGTACTGTACTTTTCACATGGTATTAGAGCAAGTACAAGGCTATTGATCAGTGTTTGAAACTAATCTAGTTTTAGCAGGTTTTGGTGCAAAAAGCTAGTATTGGAAGGAAGCTGGTATCCAGGTTTTGGTGAGGGGATTTGATCCCAAACTTTTTCAAGATCAAAATCCGTATTGTTCACACGTGTGGGCATCTTTGAACCAGCATTTAAAATCCCATATTCATTGGATCACTGTGATTTCTTCTGGTGTCAGTTTGATGTAATTTTTGGTGCAAATCCTAGAATAAGCTACCAAGATCACTTGCCATTAATTAGTTTTGAATTTGTTTCATGAAAACTGATTAATCTAGGCTGATTTCAGACCTTATTAAAGTGGAAACCAGGTCTATAAAGTACATCAAAGTGAAAGAGAGAGAGAGAGAGAGAGAGAGAGAGAGAGAGAGAGAGAGAGAGAGAGAGAGAGAGAGAGAGAGAGAGAGAGAGAGAGAGAGAGAGAGAGAGAGAGAGAGAGTCAGTTTTTGTCCAAAAATAGCCAAGATTGGCAAGATTTGCTTGAGAGTAGTTTTCACTTCATCTTATCTTCATTCCAGCTTTGTGAGGGAGTGATAGAACTGTGATTACAAGTCCATTTGTTGGATTAGAAGTCAGCATTTGAGTGAAACACTGCAAGTTAGGAACCTTTGTGAGTTTCAAGTTCAACCAAATCTATATCTTGTGTGCAGAATCTTACTAGTAAGATGGGATCTGCTGGAGCATACCTTCTAGAAGCTAGTGAGAGGTTAAATTCTACCAATTATGCTATTTGGAAAGTGAGGATGGAGTCACTCATGGTGCTCCAGGATCTCTATGAGTTTCTGATTGATGATGAAGATGAACCTCTAGGTGCACAGAAGTTAGCTAAATACAAAAGAAGATCTAGGCTTGCACTTCACTGTGTGAAGATCAATGTAAGCAATGATTTATTGAGAGAAGTATAAGCTTGTACTAGTGCTAAAGACGCTTGGGAATCTCTAAGATCAATCTATGAGTCTAATAACACTTCAAGGGTTCTCATGCTTAGGAATAGGATTCTGCAAAACATGAAGAGAAGTGATGAGAGTGCACATGTTTATGTGCTAAGAATCAAGTCTCTCAATAGGGAGTTAGCTTCCATTGGAGAGAAGATTCAAGATAGCGAGCTTGTTTAGATTATCCTCAATGGTCTAGGGAGTGAATGTATAGCCAAAGACTTTAAGCAAGGTAGATTGTTTAAGCTTGATGCTAACGTTGCAGTGGAAAGTGTTAACTTGGCAAAGGTGGAGTTATCAAAGGTGGATCTGTGGCACAAAAGGTTGGGCCACCCCAACTTCAAAGCCATGGAATCTATGGTTGCAAAGGAGCTTGCAGTTGGACTCCCCAAGCATTTGTCAAAGTGTGGGAAGAGATGTGAAGCATGCAGCCTCTCAAAGACTCACAAACTACCCTTCTCAAGATCTACATCAAGATCAAGCTCTCCTCTTGAACTCATTCATTCAGATGTTCATAGCTTTTCACATGAGTCTAATGGTGGTGCCAAGTATTATGTAATCTTCATTGATGACTATTCTAGATATTGTTGGATGTACCTCTTGTCTAGCAAATCTATGGTGTTTGATTCTTTTGTAAAGTTCAAGACTTTGGTAGAAAATCAACTTAGTACCAAGATTAAGGTATTAAGGAGTAATAGTGGAGGTGAATATATCTCCAATAAGTTGATTGCTTTTGTAGTTCTAATGGCATAAAGAGGGAATTGTCATGTCCATACACCCCTCAACAAAATGGAGTGAGTGAGAGAAGAAATAGATCTCTTTGTGAGTGTGCTAAGGCCTTAAGGCTAGATGCTTCTCTATCCAAACCATTTTGGGGTGAAGCAATAACTTGTGCTAATTATTTGTGCAATAGATTGCCAAACCAAGACATTGGAGGAATCACACCATTTGAAGCTCTATTTGGAGAGAAGCCCAATCTCAAGGATCTCAAAGCGTTTGGATCCACTTGCTATGTACACCAATCCTTGGATAAGAGAAGGAAGGATGATGCAACATCCATCAAAGGCATCTTTGCATGATATGGTGAGAATAGCAAAGGTTATAGAGTCTTCAATCCCATCACTAGCAAAGTGATAGTGAATAGGGATGTTATTTTTTATGAAGGACGTGCTTGTGATTTGGATGATAATGCTACTAATCATCTTGATGCCAAGGATCATGCTAGGATGGAGGAGGAGCTTCCAAGTGAAGAAGAACTTGAAGATCCACCTCAAGATGCAAGGACTCCAAGAACTCCAAGAAGATCTACAAGGGCAAGGTCTGAGCCATTGAGGCTCGCCTATGATGGTCAAGGTGATCAAAGGGAAGGCTCATCATCTTTCACATCCTACACCTTTCTTAATTCAATGTTAGATGAGCCAACATGCTATGAAGATGCTTGTAAGTCTAAAAGTTGGATGGATGCTATGCAAGTAGAGTATGATGCTCTTATTGAGAATCATACTTGGGATCTTGTGGATCTTCCTCAAGGGAAGAAACCTCTTGATTGCAAGTGGGTATTTAGATTGAAGTATAATAAAGATGGATCAATAAGCAAGCATAAAGCTAGGCTTGTAGCCAAAGGTTTTTTACAAACCAAAGGCATTGATTATAATGAGACTTTTGCTCCTGAGGCTAAGCTTGTTACTATCAAGCAAGAGTTCACCTTTTCAGACACTCTCTCTTGAAACGTTGCAATCTTTGTGTTTGTTCAGTCCCATTACGTTTCTTTGTTTTGTGAATAATGGTTTGTCGAGCGGCTTTGTGAGCAAATTTGCAACCATGTTTTCGGATTTTATGTATTGGATTTGCAGCTCTCCTTTTGAGATTAGGTCTCGAATGTGATGGTACTTCAAAGGTATGTGTTTTTGTCTTTGAATGAAAAACTAGATCCTGGGATAGATATGTGGCACTCTGAGAATCCATCATCATGTGCATGATTCTCTTTGTTGTATGCCAGTTGCCTCCAACATCATTTGTAACCATACTGCCTTGTTTGCCATCTTCGAAGTTGTGACATATTCAGCTTTGCATGAGGATTGTGTCATGGAAGCGGAAAAAAACACTGTTCACTGTCAAGAAAGCAAACATGTTTCTTTTTTGTTTTCGTCTTCGTATTCGCAAACAATTTTGTGTCTTCAAATTTTCTTTTGCGCGGAAGCTTCACAGAATCCTAGAAACATGACTGCACATCACAAAATACATTTTATTCTAGCAATTAAGACACACAGCACAAGACAAGGAGATGCATGAAAATGGAGCGACTATATTATCAATTTGATTTTAAAGCGAGATGGTCAGTGTCTTGCTCGTTGGTGGAATGACACTTTGCTCTTTCGTTGTGTTCTGCTCGTTGGCAGACTTTCATGCACAAATTTATTGTTTCTGGTAATTTTCTTTTTTGCTCTACTCGCTACGTCTCTCTCTCTCTGTCTCATACAGTACTCTATCTATTCATATATCTTTTTAATCCAGAGAGGATAGTTTATACCTCCCACAGTGTGGAATTTATAAGATGGCTAAACGCAGAAATCACAAGACTAGTTAACGCTAATAAACTAATTAGTTAGTCTCCATCGTTGCCTCTCATTTCACCTGGGCATGAAGTCTACGACTCCAAGCCCGTTGAGCTGCCAGCGCGAAAGGTTCTCCTTTTGTTTGTTTCGTAACTTTTCGTTTTGCGTCCCTTTGCGGTTTGTGGTCATGGAGGTATGCTTACGATTCGCAAATGATTCACGAATCATTTGTGCTTTGAGTCAAGGGACATTGACTTTCACAAATTGTTCTCTTTGACCTTCGCTTCGTGTTCGTGTTGCGGCAAAGGAGTTCACCATTTTTGACAATCCCTCTTGAACCTTGTAGCTTTGTACGTTCAATCCAATTGCCTTTCTTTGCTTGGCAACGAGTGGCTTGTCGAGCGATTTCGTGAACAGATCTGCAATCAGGTTTTTTGATTTTATATATTGGACCTAGAGCTCTCCTTTCGAGATCAAATCTCAAATGTAATGGTACTTCAGAGGTATGTGTTTTTTCTTTGAACGGAAGATAGGATCCTGGGACAGATAGATGGCACTCTGAGAGTCCATTATCATCGTGCTTGGCCCTTGCCTCTAGCATCATCTGCAGCCACACTACCTCATTCGCCACCTTTGAAGCTGCGATGTATTCAGCTTCGCAAGAGGATTTAGCCACCAAGATTTTTTTTTTGCATATCCAGCTGATTGAAGCTCCGCACGCTAAGGTACATCCTCCAGTAATGGACTTGTTGTCATCTTTGTAGCTCGCCTAGTTTGCATCACTATAGTGGTGTAGTTCGAATACTTTTTCTTTGTTTTCAGCTTTGTAGATTAATCCAATATTTTGGGTACCTTTTAGATACTATAGGATTTGTTTGGCCATTTGCCAATGTATTATGCCAGGATTTGAAGAGAATTGGCTCAATGCGTAAACAAAGAAAGCCAGATCAGGTCTGGTACAAATTGTCAGGTACATCAGACTACAGATTAAGTTTTGATAGGGTATACCTGCCATCTTCTGTTCTTCCTCTTCCATTTTTGGGCAATCCTGCTTCGTGAGCTTGGCTCTAGCTATCATTGGTGTAGCCTTCTCTTTGTAGTCCATCATGTGTGGTAACTGCTTTAGCACTTTTCTGGAATATTCTGACTGACTCAAGTGCATTTTGTCCTTTGTTCGATCTCTTCTGATCTCCAGCCCGAGGCATTTTGTTGCTTCTCCAAAATCTGTGATTTCGTAGCTTTCAAAAATCTGACTCTTCGTGTCTTTTATCAACATCAAGTAATTTCCTATCATTAGTGAATCATTTACGAAAATGATCAGTATCACAAAATATTTTCCTATTTTTTTAATGTAGACATTGCAGTCTGGTTGAGTAGGATTGAAGTCTAAAAACTTCAGAAGACCATCGAGCTTCTTGTACCAAGATTGTGATGCCTGTTTTAATCCATAGATGCATCTCTGCAACTGACTATTGTCGATTGTCGGGGTCTTCAAAACCTTCAGGCTACTTCATGAAGATTTCCTCCTCTAAATCTTCATGGAGAAAGGTTGTTTTCACGTCAATCTAGTGAATTTCCAGATTGTGCTGTGTGGCGTATGCAAGGAGTAGCCTTATGCTTGTCATCTTGACCATGGGCGAATATGTGTTAAAATAATCAACATCATATCTCTGCATGTAGCCCTTCACGACAGCCTCGCTTTGTAGCGGCCAATGGTGCCATCTGATTTCATCTTTTTCTTGTATATCCACTTGCAGTCGACTATTTTTCTGTTTTTTGGCAGTGGCTCTAATGTCCATGCCTCGTTTCACCTCATCGACTCAATCTCCTCTGACATTGTCTGCTTCCAGAATTCTCCTTCTGGACTCTGGATAGCTTCTTGGTATGTTGCTGGCTCTTTAGTGAAGCTGCAGTACTCAAACTGCATGTCTTCGCTCCATTGAAGATTGTCAAAGTACCGGTCTGGAGGTCTTCTTTGTCTTGTTGACCTTCTAGGCTCGTTTCGTCGCTGCTCGAACGTTTCTTCATGGGGTTGATCCTCAGCCTCCTGCTGCTCTGGAGTCTGGTAGTCTGCATTTTGATTTGATGTCTGTCCTCGATCTCCCTCTTGAATAGGCAACAGTGTGAAGATCTCATGGCCTCTTTCGTCTTTTAGTCCAGGGAATGTGGACTCATCGAACTTCACATCTTTGCTCAAAATAACCTTCTTCGTGGTTGGATCGTAGAGCCTGTGCACTTCTGTTTTGTTCAAGTAGCTGACCATGATTGTTTGTTCTGATTTGTCACCGAGCTTGCTTCTTTTTCTTTTGAAATGTGCTTATATGCTGCACATCCAAACACACGTACGTATGACAGATCAGGCTTTCTACCTGTCCACATTTTGTACGACGTTTTGCTTTCCGGCGCTTTCATTGTTGATATGTTCTGCAGGTGTACAGCTGCAACTATTGCCTCAGTCCAAAATTGACTGGGCAACTGAGCTTGTGCCATCATGTATCTGGCTCCTGCGACTAGCATTCTGTTTCTTCTTTCTGCTACACCATTGTATTCTGGTGTGTATGCAGGAGTGAACTGGTGTTCTATCCCCTGTTCTTCGCAAAATTTTGAGAATTCTTTGCTTTTGTATTCACCTCTGTTGTTAGATCCGAGGATCTGTATCTTTTTTGAGGTGTGTCGCTCTGCAAATGCCACGAACTTCTTGAAGGAATCAATCGGATTTCTTCTTTAAGTAGTAGATCGTGGTCATCCGGCTGTAATCATCTATGAACGTCAAAAAGTATCTCAAACTTGAGAGCGAATCCATCTTCATCGGTCCACAGACATCAGAGTGGATGAGCTCAAGAACTTCCTTGGCTCTTCTTCCCTCATGCATGAATGGATTTCGATGTTGCTTGCCTTTTTGATAGGCTTTGCAGAACTCAGTTTTGGGCTTTGAAATCTTGAGACCCGTGACAATATCTTTTCTACTCATGTCATACAAGCTCCACATGTTCAGATGATACAATCTCTTATGCCAGAGCTGATCTTCATTTTCTGAAGCATTTGACTATCTTGGCCTGGTAGAGGTTTCCTTCTCTGCATCCGACCGTCAGCAACTTGTTTGTCATCTTCTAGATCATGCAGCATGTGTTGCCATCGAAAAAAACTCGAATGCCAAGATCTGCCATCTTGGAGACAGATAGTAGATTTTTTTTGAGTGAGGGCACATAGAGTGCTCCTGGCAGCTCTGATCTCTGTTGTTATCGAGCTCTCTAAAGTCGATCAAGATCTTCTTGTTGCAGGTTATGTGAGATGTTGCTCCTGAATCAATGACTACATCGTAGTCGTGTTCAGTGTAGCTCGTTGAAGCTTCATCGAGTATCGTGAAAGCTTTGTCACCTCTGTCAGCATCCTTTGATGACTCTACAACATTATCTTTTTCAGCTTTGTTCTTTCTTTTTGGGTTGAATTTGCAATCGTATGCAGAATGCCCTTTTTTTTTTTGCAGTGGTTGCAGCCTAGTTTGAGCCACCAATGTCTGTTTCTTGCATGTCCAGCTCTACATGCTATCGAACACCCTCCTGTCATGGACTTCTTGTCATCTTTGCAGCTTGCCCAACTTGCATCATTACAGTGTTGCAGCTCGAATCCTTTTTTCTTCTTTTTTTTGCTTTATAGGTCAATCCCATATTTTGGGTGCCTTTCAGATATTGTAGAATTTTTTTCGTCATTTGCCAATGTGCCATGCCAGGATTTGAGGAGAATTGGCTCAATGCATAGACAGGGAAGACCAAGTCGGGTCTGGTACAAATTGTTAAGTACATCAGACTACCGATCCAGTTCTAGTATGATATACCTTCCATCTTCTGTCTCTCCTCATCTGTGTTCAAGCAGTCTCGCTTTGTCAATCTAGCTCCAACTCTCATTGGTGTGGCCTTTTCTTTGTAGTCCAACATTCGGTACTACTTCAACACCTTTTTAGCATATTCTGATTGACTCAAATGCATCACTCTTACTTGATCTCTTTTGATCTGCAGCCCAAGGCATTTTGTTGCTTCTCCCAGATCTGTGATTTCATAACTTGTAGAAATCTGACTCTTTGTTTCTTTGATTAGCATCAGAGAGTTTTCTATCATGAGGAAGTCATCTACAAAAATAGTTAGAATCACAAAGCTTCTTCTTACTCTCGTTATATAGACATTATAGTTAGTTTGTGTAGGAACAAAGTCTAGAAACTTCAGAAGGTTGTCGAGCTTCTTGTACCAAGCTCCTGATGTCTACTTCAAACCATAAATGCATCGATGCAATCGACAAACATACTGTCGATTGTCGGGGTCAGACCCTTCAGGTTTCTTTATGAAGATTTCTTCCTCTAGATCTCTGTGTAGAAAGGCTATTTTGACATTAATTTGGTGTATTTTCAGATTGTATTGTGTTGCGTATGCAAGGCGTAGTCGAATGCTTGTCATCTTTACCATAGGCGAGTAGGTATCAAAGTAGTCGACACTATACCTTTGCGTGTAGCCCTTGGCAACAAGTCTCGCTTTGTAGCGTCCGATAGTGCCATCTGATTTGATTTTCTTTTATAAACCCATTTGTAGTGGACAATTTTTTTATCTTAGGATAATGGCTCTGTGTCCATGCCTCATTCTGCCTCATTGATTCGATCTCTTCTAACATTGCATGTTTCCAGAATTCTCCCTTTGGACTTTGGATAGATTCTTGATATGTTGTTGGTTCTTCAGTGAAACTACAATATTCAACATCTGCATCTTCGCTCCATTGAAGATTGTCAGTGTATTGATTTGGAGGTCTTCTTTGTCTTGTTGACCATCTTGGTTCTGTTCATCGTTGTTGGTTCGTTTCTTCTTCATCAGGTTGATCTTCGACTTCTTGCTCTGGAGTCTGGGGCTCAACATTTTGTGTTGATGTCAGACATAGGTAAAGTTTTCATGAAGTACATCAGCTGTTGTGGTGTTGGGACCTGGTGCTCCAAGTTGAGCGAGTTTTGATGCAGCAAGTTGAGCGAAGATCGTTCTGATCTTCTCGACGTGCTGATTCAGCTGATTTCCATCCCATCGCATACTCTGCAACTGATTGTGTAGGTGCATCACCCAAGCAACAGTCCTCGCTTCATACTTCTATTTGAGTCTTTTCTACGCTTCATGGCTGCTCGCACAGTCTTCAATCTGCATGAGTATTTCTTTGTTTATGGATGAAACGATGATTGTCATTGTGCGCTCATTCTTTCTGATCCATTAAGCTCTCCTCGGGTCTCCCTCTAGAGGTGTCCTTCTGTGAGTTTGCCAGATGCCTTCACCCTTCAAAAGCATTTTGATTTTGAACTTCTATATCCGGTAGTTCATGCCATCAAGATTGATTGCTATTCTTGTTGGATCGTTGTAGCCATATTGTGTTGTCTTAGAGAATCCACTCTGATACCATGTAGATTTTATCGATTGTTTTTGTTTTGGGACAATTCTTTTTTTTTGCACCTATGTGTGTGCTGCCTATTTGGCTAGCTTGTGGAGTTATTGTAGGATCCTAAGCAAACGACTACAGATCACAGACTATGAAGCATTCAATCAATGAAATGACACGAATAGTGAAAGATGGAATAGAAGAGAGCAATTGTATTTGTATTTTGTATTGGCTTTTCAGCATCCCAACTAGCTATGGCTCCAACTAATCCAAGCTATGGCTGCCTCCCAACTAGCATGAACTAAGGCTCAATCCAACTAGCATGGTTCAGGAAGCTAGAATGGCAAAGGTAGACAGGGTGGTGAGTATTGTGAGGGCAAGATCCACTCTTTCTTGCATAAACTCATCTTGTTGCTAACATAAATGAGAAAATAATATTAAGAAACCCTAGATTAATCACTATGGCTGCCCCCCAACTAGTGGCTAAGATTAAATCTAAAGATGAAACCCTAATCTTCCTTGAATCCCAACCCTTAATTTGAGGCATTCCCTTCCAAACTAAGGTGGCTATCTTATACTCTCTCTTGAGGCTTACCCAACCAAGAGGAGGCAACTAACTCAATAATACATTCCATACAATAGTTTACAACCAAAGGGAAGATCCACAATGGGGAGACACAAGAGAGATGGGAAGATCCAAAATGTAGAATTTCTCTACAAGTGTTCACCTACAAATGAGCTCTCCACATTGACTTATACTTGGAGGCCCTTGTTTTACAAAGAACCGTCAAAAACTCGAAAGTTGATAATTTAGTTAAGTTACAAGCCATAGTAATTCAAGTATAGAACTAAGTCACTTACAAAAGGTTCCATGGGACAAACCCCCAATGGACCTTGTGACTTATGTATATAAGTTAGGTTCCATGAAACAGACCCCCAATGGACCTAAACTAGAGCTGCTTTAATTAAATGACTTGAACTAACTTGAATTACCATATGGCTAGAATATTCACAAGGAATATCAGCCTACATTTTGTTTTGAGTGAGTTGATTAGTGTCACGCTTGTTGGCGGCATGTCATTCCTCTCACAAATTCGCTATGTTGGCAAACTTTCATGCATAACTGATAATGCTAATAGTATGCTAGCACTTCACTCTCTCTTGTTCTCTATTTGTTTATGTATGTAGATCTGCAATCGATCCTTTACTTATCCCATTTGGGAAAATATTAAGATTACTGAAAAACAGTTTACAAGACAGGCTTAATGCTAAACTGTAGGTTAGTTATCCTCTAATGACGTTGCCTTTGGCGGCTGAGCATAATAGTACAAGACTCCACGCTCGTCGAGCTGCCAACCGTCAGCTCGAATTGTTTGTCTTTAGTTTGTCTTTTCTTTCCAGGGTGTCTTCGTCATTTGGTTACAGGGATGAACGTCAAACACTTTACTTTCGGCCTTTGCTTCATCTTCGGCCTTTGGGGTGTGTTCAACTTATGGTTTGTGTTCGATGTTCGGTTCGGCCTTCAAGATCTTATTGCCTGTTGGGATTTCTTCGTCAAGGTTGCAAGAGTTTATCTTTTTAGACAAAAATAAGGATAACACTTTTGTAATGTTTTACTCTTGCAGAATACTACACTAGTGTCAATGTCTTTCACGATTGACAATCTTATCAACAAGATAAGAGACATCAATTTTGGATCATCTTTGGCATTAGACGAAGATCTTGTTGATGATCATATTATTAATGTCACAAGTCACTACACACCTCATGATGTGGAAGTTATGCATATTTCCATTCTGCACGTAGGTCTCACTCACTCCACCACACCTCACACAAATCTTTCCATGGATTCTATTCATCGCACAATGTCACCACACGTAGATTCTATTCATCTCATGACCTCACATGGATTCTATTCATCCCACAACACCTCACACAAATTCTTCTATGGATTCTACTCATTCAACGATGTTTGTAAAGTGTAAAATATTGTAACTTAGAATAAAATAGACTTGGGCCTTGTAAATAAAATAATAGGAAAATGCACTATTAGATCTTTTGTGTTTTCCTTTAAGGGCTTGGATTTCAATCCTTGCAAGTTTCAAGTAGCCAATAATAGCAAAGGGGCAAGGGCCTCCCACAGAATAAAAAGGTATCTCTTGTATACATTTTTCATGCCTAATAGAGAGGAGGAAACTCTACCACTTTGGAGAATCAAAACATCGTCTTGTGCTTGTGCTTGCTTTCTAATACTATTTTGAATGGTGTTCAATTTTAAGTTTTGCTTTCTACTTATGGTTTGTAAGTTGTTATTAGTTTCTCCATTAGATTAGAAGCATAGCATGAGGGCTAACCTCCCTGTACTCTTCTTCTTCTTCTTCTTCTTCTTCTTCTTCTCTTCTCTTCTCTCTTCTCTCTCTCTCTCTCTCTCTCTCTCTCTCTCTCTCTCTCTCTCTCTCTCTCTCTCTCTCTCTCTCTCTCTCTCTCTCTCTCTCTCTCTCTCTCTCTCTCTCCCCTTACCTACATTGATGGTTAACTAGGTGGTTAGACTTAGGAGTGAGGTAGTGAAAACGCTGTAGAGTAACCAAACAAACAACTAACCAAAGCTAGAGCTTTATCCTAGTGTTTTAACCCTTTTTTATAGGCAGAGGAGTAGTCACCACGATGGACTACACCCAACAGTGGCGCCATTGTCGGGGATAGAGACTACTAGCCTTTTTAGTTGATGTTTAGTTGCTTTTAGAGCTATTTTTTTTATTTTTAGTGAGTTAGAGATGGATTTGTGGGTAGTTTAGTGTGGTTTTTTGTTTTCTTTGTCATTGGTCTATTGCAAACTAGCGGAGGTGTTTGGAGATAGAGGAGGCCTAAAACAACATCTAAGGTCTTGACAATTAGCACACCATTACAAAAATCCATAAAAATCAAAAAATATATAATTTTGGAGGGAAAAAGTAAAACCATGAGATTTTAATTAAAAAAAAACCACTAGAAACCAATCTTTGCCTAACTGACAATAGCTTGGAACACTATTCCAGACCTGCATAGAAGCCGACGAGAGTTACTTCCCACCCAGTTTGCAGAAAGGCTGAAATGACAAAAAAAAAATTCAAAAAACTCTTGTAAGACTAAAAAAAATAAAATCTGAACTGCTTAGAAACCATCGCCACTCGTATCTGAAACTAGTTCTCACTGAGCCAAGCTAACAAATGAGTTTGCGAGAGTTTTCCAGCAATACAGAAACCCTGCGAAGGTTTTTTTTAGCTCCAGAAGTGCCCATTCTTGTCCAAAATCCTTGCAGACCTCAATTTTTCAATTTTTTGTTACAACTAACTTTCGCCACTCCTACTGAAGCTTCCTCACATTGACTATAGCTTACAGATGAGTCTGCGAGAGTTCTTAATGCTACAATAAGTTGTGCGAAAGTTTCAAAGTGTTCTGAGTAATTTTACAAGGAAAACTGATTTTTTTGTCAAATCAATGAATCCTTAGAAGTAATCGTCGCAATCTTGTCCATTTTTTTTTTTGAGTGACTCCCTCAACAAGAACTTTATGCGCAAGGTAAGAACTTTTTGTAATATATTCTGCATTTCAATAATGGTTTTGCTTAGAAATGTCATAAAGTAGCTTGTTGTCAGTGAGTCCCACTCACAACTCAAAAAAAAAATAAAGATACCAAGTAGACTACATGCAATCACAAACCCTAAGCAAATGACAAAAGTAAGGTATGATACATGTGGCTTTTTCATACACACTTTTTCATTTTTTTTTAATTCATGTGATACATTCAAATCAAAACAAAGTCTTGAGTATATTATTGTAAGAAGAGACAATTGGATGAAGTTACTTCCATACACACTTGATGATTCACAATATGCCATTTAAAATTGCTAACTTGCAATTACCAATAAAAGTTGGCTCTATCTAGTTTTGCACATTGGATACCTTTTCAAAGTACGTGATCGTCACCATCTCATAACTACTAGAACTATATTTCTAAAAAACTCTCAATCAAATAACAAGGTTGACTCCTTTTAGTGGCCACCAATGATCCTTGACATTAAATTGGATATCGTTTATTTAATTAGAGCAACTACGATACTGCACTTGCACAATCTGTATCAATTGAGCAGAGGAGGGTGTAAATAACAACGAATCGGGCAAAACATATTATTACAAGGTGGTTGACTCCTTTTAGTGGCCAATGATCCTTGACATTAAATCGGTTATCGTTTATTTAATTAGAGCTACTGCGATACTGCACTTGCACAATCTGTATCAATTGAGCAGAGGAGGGTGTTAATAACAATGAATCAGGCAAAACATATTATTACAAGGTAAGCATGTGCAAAAATGTGGACACATATCAAACTGATTTGTAGCCCAAGTTTGTTGATGAATGAGAGAACCACGTGGACGTATGCCTGCTTCAGAACGAGATAGATGAAATTAGCCCAACCAAATTGCATGTGAATTATTATTACCACATGGAACACCACACAAGACAAAGCATGAAACTACTACAATTTAAAATGAATAACCTTTGACCAACCAAAAAACAAGACCATAATGAGTAGGCCATTTGTTGAAAGAAGAAAGAAGAAACTAGCAACTACCATGATTAGTGCTCTCCATAGCCTCATTAATTGAAATTGCCAACATGAGGTACAAGAATAGAATGAGGAACAACTTTGATGGTGTTGTTTGACACAAACTTCACCTTGGCATAGCCATGGTCTTCATGAATGATCTAAATCAATTGCTCTATTCATGGAGCAATGGATCAATGATGTGTATGTTTGTTGAAGGGAGGAAGGGAGAGCTAAATAAGGCCCAATTGGGGGGTGGGGTGTGTCTCAGTGCAAGTTCTTCAACAACATGACAAAATTGTTCTCAAGGTAGGGTGATTTACAATATCAAGAAATGGGGTCCAAATAGAAAACAAACTTGAGCACTTGCCATTAAGGAAAAATGCGGAATTTGCTTTGGCACAATGACATCTAGTATCTTCTCCGTCTCAAGATTCATGACAACATAATAGCTCAATGGGAGGTTAGCCACACCATGAGAGAGTGCTTAAGGAGAAGATTTCCAAAATAGTATGTAGTCCATATTGTGATTCCCAGTGCAAGGTCTTCAACAACATGACAAAAGTATTTTCAAGGTAGGGTCATTTAGAATATCAATAATTGAGCACTTGACATGAAGGAAAACTATGGACTTTGATTTAGCACAATGAAACCGAGTGTGTTCTCCATCTCAAGATTCACGACAACATGAGGCTCGAGGCCCACGGGCCTTCCATGACATAATGCAAGGTGAGAAGGTGGAGAGAGAATGCACATTCTTGAGCAAAGAACTTTAAAAAATGAGGTAACATTCAACGATGCTTAGGAAATCATCCAACGTTCTCACCAAAGCTTCTCTTCTCTTTGGCCTTGAAGCTAAGAGGGAATCTTGAACTAATTACTCATACCACAAGTAAAACTTATTTAAGAAAGCTAAATTCTCATCCAACGTCTTCAGCAAAGCTTCTCTTCTCGTCAGTCTTGAAGCTAAGATGGTCACTTGAAGAACTAATTACTCATACCACAAGAAACCTATTCAAGAAAGCTAAATTCACATCCAACATCCTCACCAAAGCTTCTCTTCTCGTCGGCCTTGAAACTAAGAAGGTAACTTGAATTAATTACTCATAACACAAGTGAAACCTATTCAAGAAAGCTAAATTCCCATTCTGCATTTTGGACCAATAGACCAAAACATGGAATAAAGGCTGGCAAAAAATAGGATCTTCTGTGACATATAAGGATGGACTTTTATGGTCCATCCTTTATGCCAAAAAAGCACCACTTCTTCAATACCCTCTATTCCATAGCGTGAAGGGTGGCCAAAAAAACCACTTTTGTGCCACATAAAGACGTCAAATAAAATCATCCTAAATGCGGATGAAAGGGCGATATAAATTGGACAACATAAACAACAATAGAAAACTTCAATTAATGCAAAGGAAATGGCAACAAAAAAAAGTTGCCCATTATGCGAACAAAAGGAGAACCTAGAAGACCACCTTTGACTTAGAATTTGCTTTGCACAGGATCACAGATCATGCTACACAGTAACATAGACAGAAATCACTCTCCCCAGCAAGCTCACATAGCAACTGTATTTCTCAAAATGAAATTACACTGTACATATAGTTGTTCACTCAGGCAACCCATGCATCCAGGTTGTCGTTGGCGGGACGCGTGTCCCGTTGACTTGCCTTGTGGCGAGGCCAACTGATCCTTAACAAGTGATAGGACCCACAGTACAATAGCACAGTGATTCTACTTTAATTCTAACTCTCTCCCTTAAAGTAGAGTCTACTTTTTATATAGTCATATACATAGCTTTTTAAGTCAACAAACTTTAAGTACAGAATGCTTTGATCTAACTTATCAAACTTTTCTCCAACAAGTGGCTTGGTGAAAATATCAGCTAGTTATTCTTTTGTGCTACAATGAACAACATGAATTTCACGACTCAGCAGTCTCTCACGTATAAAGTGATACTGAATCTCAATGTGTTTAGTTCTTGCATGGAATACTAGATTCTTTGCTAGCTGAAAGCCACTCTGACTGTCGCTATGTAATGTCTTGGGATTTTTCTGCTTCATGCCAATTTCTTCCAAGATTTGTCTCAACCATATAGCTTCTTGTGTTGCACTACATATTGCCTTATATTCTGCTTCTGTGGTAGATAGAGCAATTGTAATTTTCTTCTTACTAGACCAAGAAAAACAACTACCACAAAACTGGAATACATACCCTGTGGTGGATCTACGATCATCATAGATCACCTGTGACTTAGAATTTGCTTTGCATAGGAACACAGATCATGCTACACAGTAACACAAACAGAAAACACTCTCCACAACAAGCTCACATAGAAACTGTATTTCTCAAAATTAAATTACACTGTACATATAGTTGTTCACTCAGCAACCCATACATGACCCAGGTTGTCGTTGGCGGGACGCATGTCCCGTTGACTTGCCTTGTGGTGAGGCCAACTGATCCTTATCCACTGATAGGACCCATAGTACAGTAACACAATGATTCTACTTTAATTCTAACTCTCTCCCTTAAAGTAGAGTCTACTTTTTATACAATCATATTCGTGGGATTTTTCTACTTCATGCCAACTTCTTCCAAGATTTGTCTCAACCATATAGCTTCTTGTGATGCACTACACATTGCCTTATACTCTGCTTTTGTGGTGGAAAGAGCAATTGTACTTTGCTTCTTACTAGACCAAGAAAAGCAACTACCACAAAACTGGAATACATACCCTGTGGTGGATCTATGATCATCATAGTCACCTCCCCAATCCGCATTCACATAGCCACAAAACTCAGGTAAACCATCATGCTTCCTGTAAATCAAGCCATAATTTGAAGTGCCTTTCACATAACACAAAATGCATTTAGCTACCTTCCAATGCGTTTCCGTAGGTGCTGTCATAAACTGACTTACAATGCCAACAACATAGCATATATCTGGTCTAGTCGTGGTAAGGTAAATCAAGCTCCCTACGTATCTATCTTCTCAGCATCCTCGTCTTCAAACATCTTGGATTCATTAAAGATAACATCACGGCTTATATGAGTTTTGTTTTCCACTGGATCAAAACATCTATAGCCTTTCACACGATCATCATATCCCAGGAATATACACTTGATAGCTTTTACATCAAGTTTACGTCTCTCTTCCTTTGGAATGTGTACAAAGGCCTTACATCCAAAGATTCGCAAATGGTTCACCTTTGGCTTCTTCTTCGTGAATGCTTCCTCATGTGTTATCTTTGGTATGGCAATGGTAGGACTTCTATTTTGAAGATAGACTGCCGTACTGCATGCTTCCGACCAAAAATCTTTTGGTAGTTTCATCTCAGCTAGCATAGATCTGGCACTTTCCACAATCGTATGATTCTTGCACTCAGCTACACCATTGAGAACAGGAGTATGAGCTTGCATAAATTGTCTTTTAATCCCACATTGATCACAAAGATCATTGAAGTCATTAGACTTGTACTCACTTCCACTATCTGATCTTAGACTTTGATCTTCCTACCTGTCTGATTTTCGACCAATGCTTTGAAGCTTTTGAAGTTGTCAAATACATCTGATTTCTTCTTCAAGAAGTAGATCCACGTCTTACATGACATATCATCAATGAAGGTCATAAAATAGCAGGCTTTACCTAAGGACATGGTCCTCATAGGCCCGCATAAATCTGTGTGAATTAAATCCAGGATGTTCTTTGCTCTTGCAACACCTCCTTTATTGAACTTCTCTCAATGCTGCTTTCCATATACACATGATTCGCACATCGATTTCAAGTGGTCTTCTATGATACGCAATTCTATTACCATCTCCAATTTTCTCATCAAACTGAGGCTTCCCAAGTTCAAGTGACCAAGCCTCTTATGCCACAACTCAGTTTGCGAGGGAATGGACGATACGAGTCCATGTTGTCCCTTGATTGTTTCATTCAATCTATACAACTTTGTATTGGGCTCCCTTACTCCATCTGCAATAACTTTGAACTTTTGGTTTACATCCTTCACAAAGCAACGATCATGGGCGAATTCTACTTTCAACTTTTGATCAGTAATGACTCCAACAGAAAGTAGATTTTTTTTCAAACCTGGTACGTAAAGTACCTCTTGGATCATCCTAATTTTGCCATCAGGTAGTTGGATTGAAACGATGCCTATCCCCTTGATCTTGCACACCTCACCATTTGCTTGTGAAATGGACGTTCCATTATCCAACACTTTCAAGCTACTGAACCAATTCTTGCTACTTGTCATGTGTCTTGTGGCTCCCGAGTCAATACACCATGCTTGATCATCTTGGTTAGATGACAATGTAGATATGAAGATGCTAGAGTCTTCAATATCACCCTCATCGACAAGGTTACCTACTTGTTTTGGTTTTCCCTTGTCTTGTTCCGCCAGAAATTTGCGACATTCACTCTTCTAGCCATGTACCTTCAATTTTCTTGTATCTTTGGTAGCTAAATGTGAGACTGAGCATTTGCTTTTCGATATGATAACAAAAGATCATTGAAGACTTTTTAATCCTACATTCTATGTCATTATTTGTTTTACTATCCTAGCCTTGATCCATGAGATATGACAAAGTCTCATTTGATAAATCCTTGCAAACAAATAAAGTTGGTGTCCTACGAACACTAGCACTCAAGAAAAAATCAACAAATATATGTAATGAGATAAACCAACTTAGGTGAACAATTTTCAAGCCTATGCTTATCTTCATAGCATTTCTAATATCAATGAGTATCTTGCATCTCAAGGATTCATAAACAATACTCTCAGGAGTAGGCCACTCATTACTTTGAATACTAGACAATGGAATTGCTTCGAGCTTGCCAAAACCTCCATCTGTTTGTGGCGTATATAAAGATTCATAAAAACAAATACCGCAATCTGCAAGTTCCTTTGGACTTCTTCCTCTGTATTTCAGCTTTCCAACATCAGAGTGAATAACGTCTAATATTCCTGCAAGTGATTGTGCGGGCTCCCATTCACTTATGCATGATGGATATAAATCTAAAAGAAAAAAACAATGTTGAAGCATTTAAATCATAATCTGAAGAGCATCAATAAAGAAAATCACCTATGATTGTTATAGAGTGCATATGTTTTGATATACTTACAATTACATTTTTGATGATCATGAGGATTGATATCATGTACTTTGATTTCTAAATGCATATTCATGTTGTATTAAAACTTCTGATATCGATTGACCTCCCGAGGTAATCTTAAACTCCAAAATTTTTGCTTTCCAATAAGATTTGTAAGTCATTTTTGCTCTTTTCTTTTGTTGAAAATTGCCCTTTGATGATGGATGCAGCAATACCCATCAATTCTTTGTATATTTTGCTGGCCTCCAGTTATCAGCTTCATCTTTCTCATTGTAAAGAATCACAGACTCGATTGTAGATCTGGGTCTCCTTGCCATTGCTATTTTCAAAGCTTGGGCGCCAAAAATCTCTCTCACATATGAAACTTAATCTCAATTTTTCATATCACATTTAATCTAATGTGAATGCCAACATAGTCACAGTTATTGCGCATACCATAATTTATGTAACTATACATACTGTATTTCTATAACTATAACTAGTATAGTTAGTCTTCTTCAAGAAGAAATGCAGAGAAAGACTAGCAGTCTGTCTATCAAAGACAAATCCATGGCTCTATACACCAAGAAGAAAGACTTCTCCAAGGGAAATAATCAAGTGCAGCAACAACAGTAGAAGTCTCATACTCAAGGTGAGAATAGTGGATCACGAAAGAACTTTTTCTACAGATATTGCAAGAGAGCCAATCATGACATCAAGAAGTGTCATATCCAGATCTACAACGAGGCAAAGAAGCAACAACAACAGCAGCTAGACTCCTCCAACATGGCAGAATTCAAGGAGGAAATGGTTTACCGAGTATGCAGCTTACAGTAGAGATCAATTCATCTACCTCAGAGATTTAAGCACCATACACGTGGAAGGCAAAGAGACATTCAAGATCACTTTCAACAACGATCTTTCTATTTATGTCACCAATGTTCTTCACGTATCTCAGTTGTCAAAGAACCTGTTGTCAGTTTCTAAGATAATCGATAAGGGCTACACTGTTACTTTCTCATCTGAGTAGTGTACAATATTCGAGGAAGATACTACTCTGACTACATACACTAGAGTCGGAAATCTTTACATACTCTCTAATTTAGTTGCATTAGCTAGCATCTCTCATGAAAATCTAAACGATAATGCTATTTTGTGGCATAGTCGATTTGGGCATGTGAGTACAAGATCACTTTCCTATATGCATTGTAATAACTTAGTCGATGGATTGTATTTCCCTTCTTCAATAGATAAGAAATCTTTCTTTTGTGAATCATGCGTCTATGGCAAACACTCTAGAAGCAAATTTTCCAAATCACATTCCATCAAAACAAAGCATGTATTGGATCTTGTACATAGCGATCTTTGTGGTCCAATGCCAACTTTGTCCTTGAAGACGCAATCTATTTTATTAATTCATAGATAATTATTCTAGATGGTCTACAGTCATGTTCATTAAGCACAAATCTGAAGCCTTTGAATGCTTCAAGAGATTCAAGACCATGGCTGAGACACAAACGTCTACAAAAGTGAAGGCACTCCAACCTGATGGTGGCGGCGAATACCTCTCTAACGAGATGTCCGAGTACATCATTAGAAGATAGTTCACCACTTCCTATTCACCTCAACAAAATAGGTTTGCAGAAAGGAAGAATCGAACTCTTCTCAACTCAGCCAGATCCATGCTACATCAAACACACCTACCTGCAAAGTTCTGGGCAGAAGCTACTGCCACAGCCTGTTACGTGCTAAACAGATCCAACACCAAAGCCGTCAACAACAAAACTCCTCATGAAGTTTGGCATGGGCACAAGCCTAGTGTCAGCCATTTAAAAATCTTTGGTTGTATATGTTTTGTTCACATTCCTAAATAGCTTAGGAAGAAACTGGATCATAGGACAAATAAATGTATTTTCATTGGCTATCCTAATGACCATAAAGCTTATAAAGTTTATGATCCATCCACCAATGTAGTATTTGTCTCTAGGGTTGTGATATTTCAAGAACATACATATTATGATTTCAAACAACCATCAATAAACGATGCTATGTCATTTCATCCTATTTTATGTAGCATGAAATTTTCCAGCGATAATGTTTCTTCTACAAAACTTGCAGCTACAACTACAGAAGCCGAGCAACCAACAATATTTGTCATCAGACCAGACCAAGCCAACTCAAACAAATCTAAAGAAATTCAAGAAAAAAACATCATCGCATCCGGGTCAACCAAACATCTGTAGATCCTCACGGAGTCGGATAGTTCTTGAGAGGTATACACCTCAATCATTTTGGACTTCATTAGAAGAACCAGAGAGCCTAGTAGAAGGAATTGACTCCAAGGATGCTGTGAAGTGGCAAGAAGCTATGGAAAGCGAGTACAACTCACTTTTGACGAACCAAGCCTGGACACTGGTCGACTTTCCCACTCACAAGAGAGTTATAGACAACAAGTGGATTTTCAAGAAGAAGATCAACTCTGATGGTTCCATTGCTAAATGGAAAGCACGGTCGGTGGCTAAAGGATTCACTCAAGTCCAAGGAGTGGATTATCAAGAAATTTTCAGTCATGTCGTCAAGATGCAGTCAATCAGGACTCTGATTGCGTTAGCAGCTGCAGAAGACCTCAAAATGCACCAAATGGATGTCAAGACAACATTTCTCAATGGCAACATCGAAGAGGAGATGTATACCTTCCAACTAGAAGTATTTGAAGTCAAAGGCCAAGAGCACAAAGTGTGCAAGCTGCACAAAGCAATCTACAGTCTGAAACAGGCCGCAAGAGCATGGCTTGATAGAATAAACTCTTACCTCATTTAATTGGGATTTGCAAACAATTCAGTTGACTGTAATGTTTATTCAAAGCATATAAGCACTAGTTCAGTTCACATAGCTCTTTACGTAGATGATGCATTTATTTTGTCTAATGACACTTCTCTTCTGCACACTACTAAGAGTGATTTGTCAAAGAAATTTGACATGACTGATTTAGGAGCTGTCCATTCTTTGTTAGGAATTCACATTACTAGAAATAGGCTTCAGAAAAAAAATCTATCTTAGCCATCAGGCATAAATAAAAGGCATTTTAGAAAAATTTCATATGTCTGATTGCAAACCAATTGATACTCCAATGGATCCAAATATAGTATTGACTAAACCTACTTGTGCTGATTCTGATAGTGAAGTACTTGACATAGCGGAGTACCCTTATCATTCACTAAAAGGATCTTTGATGTATGTTTGTATGATCAAAAGGAAGGATTGGAAAAGGTAAAAGACAAGGGACATTGTTCAAACTAGATACTTGTGTTATTGCTAACCAAGATGGATGTGTTGTAAGAGAGCAAATACCTATTCAAGAGGTTTGGGATAAAAGGATGGGACACCTCAACAAGTCATTGGAGGTAATGGCTAGAAATAAGGTTGTGATAGGTCTTCCAAGTTCCTTAAGTGGCATCAATCATGTTTGTGAGTCTTGTGCTTTGTCTAAGTCACATAGACTACCTTATACTAGATCTACATCTAGTTCTACAAAGACTTTTCAAATTGAACATTTAGATATTCATGGAGTTACTATAATTAACAATAGTGGAGCTAAGATGTATGTAGCTTTCATTGATGATTTTAATAGATCTTGTTGGATCTATCTACTAAAGAGCAAGGATGAAGTGTATGATATCTTTGTCAAGTTCAAGTATACAAGGGAGAACCAATTTTCCACAAGGATCAAGTGCTTAAGGAGTGACAATGGTGGTGAGTACTATGTACCAAGTTCAAGGCCTTTTGTGATGAGCATGGGACCAAGAGGGAGTGTATAACACCAAGGACCCCACAACAAAATGGAGTGGCTGAAAGGAAGAATAGGACTTTATGTGAAAGTGCCAAAGCCATGAGGTTAAGTGCTATCTTGATAAACCATTTTGGGATCAAGCTTTGTTGTGTGCCAATTTCTTCTGCAATAGGTGGACGAGTGCTATTTTGGATGGAAGGACACCTTTTGAGATGCTATTCAAGAGGAGGCCGAGTGTCAAATTTCTAAGAACTTTGGATGCACATGCTATGTCAACATTACTCTTGATGATAGGACCAAGGAAGATCCATCTTCAAAGAAAGGTATTTTTGTTTTATATAGTGATGTGAGTAAATCCTAAAAGGTTTACATTCCTTCTACTAACAAAGTGATTGTCGGTAGAGATGTTATTTTTGATAATTGGAACATTCCAAAAGTGTCTTCAAGCATTAGTGATAGTGATGTGGAGGATCTATATTGATGTTGATGTAAAGGGTCCTACTTTAGATGGTGATGATGATGGACCTTCATCAAGTCAAAAGCCAAGGAGAACATCAAGGGAAAGACAAATGTCTTCAAGGCTCACATATGATGAGAAGGGTAGGCAAGTGGAAATGACTCATCTTGTTTTCCTCACATCTTTTGGTGAATCTTCTTGTGTAGATGATGCTATGCAAGTGGATGGATGTTATCATGCTGTAAAATCGAGTAATGGATCTAGAAAACAAAATTTGTTCAATGACTTTGATTGTGGAGTTGAAGATCAAGAGGTTGGGCTCAAAGGACATCAGCAACATGAAAGAGAGATGGCAATTTGGAGCTAGTCAAGAGCATCAAAGGAGAGTCAATTGGAAAAAATGTTATGGATCTATTTTTGCAGGTTATTAAAGACTCAATTAAGGTCAAAGGAGCAGCAAGGAAGTGTTTTTCAAGTTTACTTTACTTGTTCTATCTCATGTTTGAGCATTTTCATGTGGATGTGTGCAAATTGTCAAGATATGATAAAACTAGCTACATTGGTGAGCATCATTTTGATGTTGGATTTGTACTAGCATTCTTGGATGGTTTTATTGACGGAAATAAATCTTATGGAGGCTCATTATATCACGTGTTCATGATCAAGTCATCAAGTGATGATGGCATCTTGTGACAAGATGGAGAAGGGGGCTCATTCATGGAGTGTCATGGTGGATACATGGCAACACATGACAAAGAAGGAGGAGACATGCAAGCAAATGTTGATCACTTACATTTACTGTTTGTTTGCTTTCAACTCATTCAGAGAGTTCAGAGTTGAAAGCATGGTCGAATCATTCCATTTACATTCTATTTGATTCTTCATGTACTAGTTACTTCTTGACATGTAAAATTGATATAAGAAATGGTGAAGCATCCCAAGTGGCCACTATTCTCTATATCAATTGTGAAAGTTTTTTTAGTACATTGAATCTAGTCCCAAAAATAGTAGGGTTTACATTTTGGAGGGAAATTCAAGTGGCCAAATAGGGTTTGGGGCTGTTATAAAAGGATGTAACTCATGGGAAGATCTCTCTCTCTCTCTCTCTCTCTCTCTCTCTCTCTCTCTCATGCTTATACATGGTTCTTTTGGGTTTCACTATCCATTGGTGCACTATACTTGTGATATCTTGCAATTCTATGTATAGAATGATCAATATTTGTTATTTTCAGGTTCACACAAAGTCCTATCCTTCCTTTTAGCCACTCCATTTTGTTGTGAGGTCCGTTGGTGTTGTTCCCTCTTGATCCCATGCTCATCACAAAAGCCTTGAACTTGGTAGATATGTACTCTCCACCATTGTCACTCCTCAAGCACTTGATCCTTGTGAAAAATTGGTTCTCTCTTGCATTCTTGAACTTGACAAAAATGTAAAACACTTCAAATTTGCTCTTTAGTAGATAGATCCAACAAAATCTACTAAAATCATCAATGAAAGTTACATACATCTTAGCTCCACTATTGCTAATTGTAGTAATTTCAAGAATATCCTAATGCACAACCTGAAAAGGCTTTGTAGATCTAGATGCAAATATAGTAGAAGGTAATCTATGTGACTTTGACAAAGCACAAGACTCACAAACATGATTGATGCTACTTAAGAAACTTGGAAGACCAACCACAACCTTCTTTCGCGCCATTACCTCCAATGACCTGGAATTGAGGTGTCCCATCCTCTTATGCCAAACCTCTAGAATAAATATTTGCTCTCTTGCAACACATCCAACTTGGTTAGTTGAACAACTTCCCTTGCCTTTTACCTTTTGCAACTAGGATATCCTTCCTTTTGATCATACAAGCATCTCCATCAAACTCCACTTTGAGGCCTGCAATTGACTCACACTAAGCAAATTCTTGGTATTAGATGGAATAAATTTCTGGTGCCTTTACGAAAGCAACCCACTGTGTGTATCTTGCATTCTCCAACACCCCCACTCAAGTGAGCATGGGGCGAAGGACACCCCCACTTGCTCATTCAGGACCAAGACTTTGGCTCTGACACCACCTCAGAGTTTGTCGACAGCGGAGAGCGGTCCAGTAGACGATGTGGAGTGCGCACCTGCGAGCCGCGCATGGGATCCCATCCCCACCGCCTGGCATTCCCCTTTGACCCCAAATGGCCTGGTACCAGGGGACAAGGGTATTGTGTCTACAATGAGCCTATATGTGGGTGATGTTTTAGTCTCCATTTACTTATGGGACAAATGCACTCTTTTTGGTGCCTTTACAGAAGCAGCCCACTATGTGTAGCTTGCATCCTCCAACAAAATCCAACACAAATAATAACATAGGAGAAGCAATAGGCTCTTTGTTTGGTCGCAAATATTATTGAAAGACCCCAATATAGAACAATATTAATATATTTGCACATTGAAGATCATTTCTTAATAGATCTTGGTTTCTTGAAACTAAGTTTTTTTTAAATAGAAGATCATTTGTATTTTTTTTAAGTCCGTGTTTGCCATTGGAACTTAAAAAAATTCACGATTATGACAAGCTTAAGATACATTGTTTCAATTTGTAAAAATTACGTATGTGCTCAAAATATTAGGGGCTTTTTAGTTGGATGTTGTAGTGATGGGTTTTTTAGAAAATTCATGCATCAAACATGCATCTTAAGAGAGAAAAGCCTACAATGAAATATGTACTATTCTTCAACAAGTATTTTAATTAGTAATATTCTTTGACAAGTATTTTAATGAGTTGTTGTGTATGCCAATAACATATATGTATTATATGCAAGCTTATTTTTTTTTCCTTGAAACCAAAGCGTCATATTTTTTCATTTTGGACACAAACATGAATTTTTTTTTGAAGTGTAAAGGATTTGGTTGTGACTCGACATAACATATGGTTAACGTGTGATGCACAAATGTTGTAGTGGTCACATTTGGTATACTTTTTATGTTATGATTGTCAGTATGTTGTAAATTAATTTATTGATTGATGTCAAAAAACATAGTAATGCAAAATGAATGGCAAATTTTGGGATGCCATTTTTTTTGCCACATTAAAAGCGATATTTGGACCACCATTTCTTCCAAATATAAGGTGTTTTTTTTGTGGTTTGTCTTTTTCATATATAGCAATTTATGGATTTTTGCATAAAAGGTGGCTTTTGCTCTCACTTTCTTTTGCACGAAAGCCATTTTTTTTTCCCCACTTCTAATACCATGAGAATGATGATTTTTGGGTCACCCTTCATGTTGCACAAAGAGTTAGAATTAAAGTAGAATCATTGTGCTACTGTACTGTGGGTCCTATCAGTTGTTAAGGATCAGTTGGCCTCGCCACGAGGCAAGTCAACGGGACACGCGTCCCGCCAACGGCAACCTGGGTCATGCATGGGTTGCCTGAGTGAACAACTATATGTACAGTGTAATTTCATTTTGAGAAATCCAGTTGCAATGTGAGCTTGCTGTGGAGAGTGTTTTCTGTTTGTGTTACTGTGTAGCATGATCTGTGTTCTGTGCAAAGCAAATTCTAAGTTGGTATCAGAGCCGTACAAGGAGTGTACACAGGACAACATCGTCATTGAAGAGAGCTTAAGGAGAACTGTCTTCTAAGAGTTCGGGATTTACGGCGGGTTGAAAATAGAAAGAGAAGCACTGGTGCACGGTTTCTAGTTTATAGAGGCTTGTCAAGCTCAGTAGAGAGATTAGTAGCCTGTGCATAGCATCAGACAAGGTAAAGCTTGGTGAAAAATTGATAATTTTGAAGCCAATTGAAAATTGAAACCGGGTTTGGATTATGGTTTTCTACACCTAACTGGTGATTTCTTCGCTGTTTGTGCACCGTTTTGGATGTCAAGGACAGGAAGGAAGCTAATTATATTGTCAACCACTCGTGGAGAGATTCTGAGGTTTATGTCAGAGATTTGTTTGCAGACAATTAACCTAGCAGATTTGCAGTAAAAGGTCATCGTTTCTCCACATAATTCCATGATTGAACACTCTATAGATTTGGTATCAGTAGGGCGACCCTGCTCCAGGCCTCAGATCGTGCTCAAATCAATCCGAAAGGGAGATTGATCAAGCAAAAGGTAGCTTGGGGAGGCGCGACCGTAGACAGGGAGGTCGCGGGTCTGTTCGCGCGAGGAACCAAGGCAAACACGTAGTGCTTTGAAGTGGACAACATTTGCAAGAGTCTCCATTAGTGCACATAAGTGCTCAGAACTATTGGATAGAGAACTTACAAGATTGACGGTTCAGATTGTGCTATCCATGAGGGACTGGATCAAGACTTTGAACTAAATGGTCACACAAACCGAATGGAGATAAGCATTATCTACAATGAGGAATATTTGAGTATGGTTGAGGTGGAAGAGCATTGGAAGTTTGATTTTATAAGAACAGAGCTCATGCTATTGCAAACCAATCTACCAACATATTTCAGATTTATCATCAACGAAAGACTCGTAAGTACTTTATGTTTATTGCCATTTCAAAATAGAACAAAATAATTAAAAATGTCATCATTTACATTTGCACATTCACTAATATTTGTCATGTCACATACGCGAAAAAGACAAGAGCTGATAACGTGCTGCAAAGATCTACTTTTAACAATTACCATTGTGGGAGAACAATAGCTTCAAATAAACTTTAGTAAAAATCTGTGTATACACTCTTTCATTCAATAAATGAAAGCCCATGTTGGGCATCAGTACATGTATTTTGTGCTTTCAAATTCATAAAATGGAGCAATGTATATTTTTTCTATGAATTCTATACATGTGCAATCTATTTCTGTTCTATGTTATCTGTATTTGTTCTAATCTTTATTTAGTATAATTACATCATCCTTTGCACCATCATCAACAACGGGAGGCTGAAGCCTTGCCCTAGCCAATATGCTCAAGATAATTTTTTGTCTAAATCTATACACCTGGCTGTGACGTGTACTCAAGAAGTGTAAATTGCAAGATAGAACATTCATGTACTAGTAATGACTAAAAACATCAACAAAATAGAAAACTAATCATGATTCCAAAAATAAGAATAAACAGAATTTATTACCTTAGAAATATCAACATCTTCCTAAAGGTTGAACCACTCAAAAAATAACTTGGCATTGTATAATGTGTACCACCCACAGTTGAATGAATCATTTTGCTGGGGTGACTGCAAAAAACTTCAACACACAAGAAATCAGTTATGAAGCAAGAATGAATTAGAATAAAAAAAAAAATTAGAATATTGATTTCAAAATGTTGTTACGAAAGACAGAATTTACCTCCAAACTAACGATCTGCCAGTCCACGAAATGGGGAACATTTGTTGGAATATATTAACTTAAGTATAGAAGGTATATATCTACATGGTTATGAGTATTGCTCGCCAAGTTCATCTTGACACAAAAACCTTTAACAATATTATCTACAGATCTCTTAATAGAGATCAGGTTTAAACTCTAGTGGTCACTGCAAAATGAGATTGAAATTTCTTTAGCTGCAACTCTTAGAACTATTTCCATTGGCAATGCCAATGATAAAGCATTAAACAACAAGAAGCATTTAATATATCTTACTTGGTATGATAAGGGACGAGCATGTATTTTGTTGCTGGTGTGAATCCACTAGTCAGACACTTTGACAATGTGTCATTATTCTCCTTGAAGGCCTGAAGCAAAAAGTTACTTAGCACCAACAACTCATTGGATGAATCTCTTGCAATGTCATATTGCAAGAGTGTAAGCCCAGACTCTATCACAGGATCACTGATAGAAGCTCGTCTATTTTTGAGATCCAAACAATCAACACCTCTAATTTATACTAAAGTCAAGTTCCTCTAGTCTAAAACAAAAAGGAGTACCAATTGTATCTATAGCATCGACTATGTCCTTCTCAAATTTAAGATAATCATTGGAATCTGTATATGTATAAAGATTTGAAGGATGAGGAGAGGTGGATGTGTAGTATCTACAAGAATTACAGGGGTATCCAAAATAGATGTAGCTATATTTATAACATTATCAAGAGTAGCATTATCTACAATTGGTTCCAGGTTAGGCTTCACAGATTCTGTGGTGTCTACCCTCCTTACTTTCTTCGGAGCTCCCTTGGGGGCTGCCTGCTTCCTAGGATGCTTGGTAGGAAGATCAGTCCTATCTAGAGGAACAGGTCTAGGAGCAGCAGGCTGAGATACGTGTAGCTTGAAAAATCTCTCCCTCATTCTCATCAATAGCTGAAAGTCCTTGGGCATTATGGTGACTCTCTTGGAATGAATTGCAAAAAAAAAAAAATCTTCAAAAAAAGGCTCATGTAGTCTTCAGCAGCTTCCTGAAGGCACTAAAGAGTAGTGGGTTTGAATCTAACGAGCTGTCCGAGATCATTTCTAGTTATGTTTCGGACAACACTGTAGAATAGAGCTCTGGTAATCAATAGAGTAGTTGATCTTTGATACTTACGTATTTCAAAGAGCCACTTGCTGCGATTGCACATTCTAGGTCTAGCAGGAGGTGTAATGGCAACCGCAAGAGCTGAGGATGAGCCAGCATAAAAGAAATCCTATCCACGGAAGTTTACTAGGGGGTATTGCACTTGTGCGTGACGAATAGGATGAGCAGGGAAAGATTATGAGGCCCTCGCAGAGGACCGATATGTACGGAAAGAATGTACGGTATATCGGACCTGTGCGAGATGAATATAAGAGAGATCGATTAGTATAGAAGAGAGGCACACAAGACCGATATGAGGAGACACGTAGGCAGATGTATCGGACCTGTGCGCATGGAAGGCAGTAGGAAGAATATCGATTGTGAAGGAGATGCACAAGTGCGATATGTGGAGCGAAAAAAAAAGTGAAAAGAATTCATCGGAGTTTGTGATTTTATATCATGGTTCGCACATGCGAAAGGACGTCTTGTCACATGTGTGGGATTTGTACGATCAAATGTGAGAGCGACACGTGTTAGGTTGTCATTTTACACGTGTGGGATTTGTATGGACAAATGCGAGATCGACGACCATATTTACATGTTTTCAAGATTGCACAACCAAATTTTGACGTATTTTATGAACATTATGTTAGATTCAGGGATAAGCCTGTTATCTCCATAGATTCACTCCAGTACAAGCATTTTATCCTGATCTTGTTCATTTCTTCCCAGCTTTCAGACATAGACTAGATAGAATGTTCACCAAATTGTTTGATGTTTTCAAAAGCAGTTCAATGTGTCCTTATTGCAACAAGTTGATTGGTTGAATATCAAAGTGGTTTCATACTTTTCCTGTTAGTTCAGATCTCAGATGATGAGGAAGTTTCTACTGCTGACCCTCCTATGGCATCATCCTCTGTTCAGTAAGCTATTAAGGATATCAGTCACTTCCTTATCAACACCTCTGATAAGGAAAGTGACTTTATTGATGTAAATACTGATGTTCTTTGGGATTCTTTTATTGGCCAAAATACATCTGTTGATGAATCGATCCCTATAGAGGAGTCTAAATGTCTTTTTAATTTGCTTGTATATTATATAAATGGTGATGTATAATTTACTACAGTTAATTTATGTAATTTTTTGACTATCGTGAAGATGAGGTTCTTTGTTTATTATCCGGCACAATTTTTGAATTCTCTGACTTTGTAGATTTTGAAACAGATGACCTTGTTGTTGGAATTGATTTTGATGATGAGGAAGGACTTATGACCAGTGAGGAATGTCTGACTAAGACTTTATCAAATATTGCTGAGGATGGGCCAGGTTGACCATCTGATGAAGAATTCACGACATTTCAATCCTAGATGAGCTTCCCTCGTCCATCATTAATGCATTTCACTGATGATTCCATTCAGTAGGTGGTCATTATATTGATCATCCTGATCTGGTTGCTGCTGATGATGAAGAATGTGTAAGCGTTTAAACTTTCTCACATTAGAATGTTTTTAACCACTGAATGTGTTTTTGCTACATATTTCTTATTGTAGGATGCTCTCATAATTGATGATTTTGCTGCGAGATGAGATGGTTTCAGACAACATGCATTCTCGTTCCAGAGGGATAGTAAACTTGGCCACTATCTTAGGCATTTCCTGAAGAATGACATCTGTATTGCTCATTTCAAGCTGAGCCCAGTTGGGGAGAGTCTTATAATGGCAGATAAAGCTTTATCATTTTATCTAGGAGGACATAAATTTGTTAAGACAAATAAGATCATTTTTGTCAAAAGATCTTATGTTTTGAACATTCTAGGATTTACTGATGGGAATGTTCATTTAAGGAGCTCCCATTATTCATTGTATTTCACTTATATTGAACTTAGTGGAAATAAGGATAATGCACATCTATTAGATGCATACTCTAGTAGAGAATTTCTCCATGACAATACTGCCATAGAATCTAACACACAAGTTGATGATGAATAGTTGTGGACACTTTGTATTTTGTTATAATACAATCAATACATTTACATTGGGTATTTTTCCTCTCTTGTTCAATGAATTTGCAAGCAATTCTGAACATGTCATGATTTGATGATAATGATGATCTTCTATTCAGCAATCGTCTAATTTTCTCTTCATGTATGAACTTGCATGCTTTTCTAAATTTGTTGTATTGTGTGGACTTTGTTATATGTCCAATCTGAACTCTGCAGTAGAATCACTGAAACATTTGACAAATGTGGTTTCATTTTTCATTGGTTCCTCCATGTTGTGTAATTTGAGCTGGCAATGTTCTTCCTTCACTCATCATTTGACAATAATCCTAATTTCAGCTCACTGAATTCTGATTCACGATTTAAAATTTCTCAAACCTCTTCTCTAGTGGAAATCACGAGGAAGACCTACACGATCTTTAATTTCTTTTTTGAAAAATAAACAAGGCATCCATGTAGACTTTTAAGATCCATGCACTTTCCTTTCAGTTTTCATTATGAATCTTCTTTGGTAACATCCAGAATTTTTTCTTGGGTGAGTTGCAAGTATATATATAGGTTGGACGTACATCGGGTTTAAAACTCATCACTCCCATTCACTACTATTGGATGCAAAGGTTGAAGAATACTGGCTCAACTCCTTAGACGTAATGGATTCTTTGTGCTGATTACGCCCACTTTTTGGGCTTTTTAAAAAGCATAAAATGTCACTGAATTTTCTAAAAAAAAATTTCAAAATTCTGAAGCCCATTCCAGTTCGCGTCAGACTGCGTGTCAGTCCACGTCAGACTGTGCGCATCAGACTGCCACGTGACAATTTCTCATTGGTCCAAAAAATTTCAAACTGCTGATTATGCTTTGTAAATGGCATGTGAAAAAGTCAAAGACTCCATTACGCAATGGAATGAGCCGGGCACAGCCCATTCTACCCGGTTCGGCTTTCCAAAAATATTTAGGCCCTCACCCAATTTTTTTCGGAAAATCTTACCGGGCATAATGGCCTGTGTGGCTCCTTCCATAATACGTTACAATCAAAAGATTTTTACACAATGTTATTATGAATCCAATAGTCATTATTAAGACTCGCAAGTGGATTGGGTTCAATCTGTCCAAAATCCCTATACATATATGAAATCAACAAAGAATCATAGATATATCTACCAAAATTGGCAAGTATTTCTCTTATGCTAAATTTTTGCTTTTCCATGACATTGTGTGAATACATATAGTATACATGCATGCAATTGTGTTAGCTCCCATCATTTATGCATGATGGTATAAATCTACAAGGCCCAAAAGAGAACAATATTCAAAATACAAAATGAGTAGCACAACTAAAAGAATGAAAAATAAATATCAAAACACTCACAACTATGTAAATATGATGATCATGATTTATGAAGATTTATGATTCAACTTGAGATGCTTATAAAAATGTTGAGGAGACACTTGTTAAATCAACTATTGTCCTAAAAATGTTGAGGTGACACTTTTTAAATCAACTATCCTCCTAATGATGCTCTAAAGTCAAAGATTGTAGCTTTCCTTCAAGATTTGATAGTTTAAGTTTGCTCGTTTGTATTGTTAGAAAATCCCTTTTGATGTAGATGCATCAATCCCCAAATATTGTCAAGTAATTTCTTGGTATCTGATTTGTCTTTCTCAACATGAAAAATGCTAGAATTGATCTCCTTGAGCCGTTTTGAACTCAAAACACTTATTGATTTAATCATTCTTTATTAAATCACTAATAAGTCCTATGTGGCATTTAAACCTTGGGGTAACATGAGTTTGTGTCTAGTCTAGCAAGGGTTTATGCTATGTTTAGTAGGGTGAAAAGGCAGTTTTGGACCTATATTTAGTAGAGTGAAAATAAGAATTAATCATAGGGTGGATCATCAAATGTTGAAAAGAAAATTTGTTTAAAGACTAATGGCCTTTCAAATATCCGATTCTAAAACAAGAAAACCTCGTAATTTATGTTTGAAAGTTCAAAAATTCAAAATAAATAAAGTGGAAACTTAATATATGGTTGCAAAAGCCCACATTTGGTAGGCACATTTTGGCCATCACAATGGCATTGTGGGACCAGTTTGCCCATCTAGAGCTGCACCAGAGCAACATAAGAGCTTTGCTGCCTTAAAGCCATTAAGGCTCTAATGACCCTTAGTCAAGGTTTAGGTCATGACCTGGCTAATGTATATAGACGACTAATGGGCCATCAAAATAAACACACCATGTCATGTGCCAAATCCCAAAGTAATAGCAATAACAATGATAGTAAAGCTAATAGCAAGAAGAGAACAAGACAATCAAGATAGCATCTCCATACAAAGCTAGAAAGATGGAGATCACTATAGAATTACATTAGTAATGGAAAGAATAGTACAAAGGTATGAACATGAGCATTGATTCATGTGGATAGGGCACATGAGACCTAGCAAAGGAGATTCCCATAGCTCATATTCACAAGGAGGAAGCAAGAAGCTCTCACCTGCAAATGAGCCAAAAGATTCACAAATTGATGTCTCTTCCTAGTTATAGATAATGCTCTTACTTAATTGAACATAACTATCTTGAGGAATAGTTAGCCCTTGTTAAGTATTAGTTATCCTTATTAATTATTTTGGGGGGCCTAAAGAAGGAACCACCTTGTTCTTAAGGCTAATAGCTCCTTTTGGGCCTACAAAGCTTACATTGGATATTATCTTGTGTATAACCATGGATGTACTAAAAGTACATGACACGCCACACACGCACGCAAGCACGCATGCATGCACGGACGCGCGTGTGCACACAGAAAGACACAGTCACAGTCACATTCTAAATTCAAATTCAAGTAAGTTTTTCACTTTACAAACCAAATTTCAAAGTTTTAAATTGGATTGATCATCTTGAATTTTGATAAATGGTTCGTGCAATCTCGTAAGGTTCTTGTATAGCTGTTGATGCATTTCAATTGCCATCTTATTATTGATTGATAGTAACCATTTGAAGCTTCTTGATATGTAGTTGTGCTAAAATACATTGATACATTCTGCCCCATTGATCATGGCACCATTTACATGTCAAACTATCACAAGAATATGCGACCACTCATAATGTAGAGGGCATTCATCGGATTTTGAGACAACGAGACAATGGAGATATCAGGGAGGGTGCCATATAGATTTGTGGATTGATGGATCTCTGTATCCACCCGATCCATTGAACAATTTAAGCCCTAGTTTTAAAGATGTTCATAGTTTGCTAAGGTTTGTTGGAGATGGTACCCAAGGGCTTCTTGGTTATTTCCATGCCCTTGATGCAAAACGAAAACAAGCAAAAAACTTAGCAACCCTCATACAATCATTTGTGGTGAATATGCAAACAACTATATAAGGATTGCATGTGGAAAAAGACGCTTTAAATTTAGCACTAGATGAAGCAACTTTAAAGTTATCCAAGGCAATGAAAGAGAGAGAACAATATGTCTTATGTTGAAAAACTTCATACAAAGTAAAATTTTGGACAAACATTTCTTTGAGGCCAATGTTAGAAATCAATGATAAATTTCATTGTTACTGTTTACGAGGTACATTAATGTTGACAGTTGTGACTAGCTGTCATTAGCCGTAGGGTAGTCTATTATTCTACTCGTAGGTCTTCTCTCTCTATCAGGGGTTCAAGGTTTATTTGTAATTTTTTATATTCAGTATGTTGTAGAGTGATAGTGTGATTGTGCGTGTTCTTCTTCCGCCTTCTTGTGGTGAATGCTTGTGGTGAATGCTTGATGTTGCATATCTGATTGTTGACATGGTATCAGAGCAGTGATAGTCCTGCGTGCCTAATCAGTGGATATAACTTGTCACAGGCTCCGCAATGAAGTGAGAAAGTCCTTCACAGGAGGTGAAAGCTTGGAGAGACAAAAACGGCTAGAAGAAATCCTTCTTTGGTGTATTTTGCAGGTTTGGAGATCAGAATCATCAGTGGGGAATGAAGACACAGTCCTGGAGGCATCAAAAAGGCCTAGGCAGCATCAGACAGATTGAAAATCTATTGAGTGGGGAGATTTTTACAACACTTCCTAGTTGTTGTGAAAAGCAGAGTCCCGGAGGCATCAAAAGGCCAGGGCAGTATCAGACAGATTGAAAATCTATTGAGTGGGGGAGATTTTTACAATACTTCTGAGTTGTTGTGGAAAATGCTATTTGTGTGAGAGGTTTGCCAAGAAATCTCTCATTTGTCTGTTTGGAGTATCGCAAATCACACTAGACAGTGTCTAGTACTGCCATTCAAAGTTAGGAGGCTTCATACTTTTCACATTACATATATGTACTTATATATATATATATATATATATATATATATATATATATTTTATCCAAAAAAAAAAGAGGAGGGAGCTCGTCCGCAGCGGCGGTGGATTCTCTCTTTTGCTTATTTTCTTTTATATATATATATATATATATATATATATATATATATATATATATATATATATTTGATATTCAAATATATATATGATAGTCATATATATATATATATATTTTATTAAAGAAAAAAGAGAGGAGAGAGCCCACCGGTCGCGGCGGGTGGGCTCTCTCCTTTGCTTTTTTTTTTTATAATATATATATATATATATATATATATATATATATATATATATATATATATATATATATATATCTTGCTATTTCATTCAAGAAAACACAGGTTTCCAAGCAACTTTATTTTGATCCAAGATTCGTTGTTGGTAGTTCAAGTCCAGTTGTTCAAGCTTCCTTAGGTATCTGAGCTGGCAGATGTTGATGCTTCTCTTTCTCATCAATTTTCGTTATGTTCATCATTAGATCATTACTTGGAACGAGTACTGGACATTATTACTCAAAACAAAGATCTTTGATCCTTTTGACAAATGGTTTTCTTGAAATGGCCTTAGAGAATATCAAGGATCAGCTGTCGATTTCTCGACTATATTTTTGAGCAGCAATGATGGGAGGGTCTTGGGAATCTCACTTCACGTCAGGGACAACCTCAAAGTGGATTGCAGGAGCCCATCGTTGTTTTTTGCCACAGAATTTGGATTTTAATACTGTTCGACTCGACTTTATGGAGAAGGTGCATTACCATTTAATACAGATTAGTCGTGAAGCCAATAAAAGTCCCCAATAACTACATCTTGCAGGTGTCGTGAGACCGCCACCAGTTTTGATGGGGGATACTTTTGGAGGGTTTGCGGATCCCAAGGCAACCCTAACCCTAGTTTATAAGTGAGGGGGATTTGGCACCTTGCGTGTGTAAGTCCAACCTGATGACCACATAGTTATTTGATTGATTAGAATGTTAATAAAAGGACTTTAGGCCTTTTTGAGGGACTTTTGATGTTGCAGGGCCTAAATGTCAAGTTAAGTGAATAAGTTGGGTTTCTCACACTTTTTTAAGTTTGAATTAAAAGAGAGGCAAGACTGGACCAATAGGATTCAAAGGCCAGGGCCCTCCTCTTTACTATAAAAAGGGACCAACTCAAGTTGCTCCTGATGTTCATTTCCTCATTTCAATAAAGCAAATTGGTTCTCTTTAGAAATGGATTGATGAATGTCCTTGCTCTCTATTACTTTTTCTCCATCTCTCATGCTTTATTTGGATTTTTAGCTAATTGTTGGATCTGATTGTTATTGGGATTGCATGTTATTATACTTTTTATGAGAGAGAAAGGAAGAGAGAGAAAGAGTAAGTTATCTTTGTTGTAGATCTAGTGTTAGCGGATGTAGTGTTAATGCTTAGGGTTAATGGAGGTTAGAGTTAGATTTGGATCTTCCATTCATGCTGAAATCTGAACTATACTATCGCTCTCATGGAAACGAATCTATGCGTGACAACTAACTTCGTCTCTTTGATGCTAGATTGATTACATCTTGGATTCAAGTTAGGCACGGAAAGAAACCCACTACAAACGTTCTCGGGAGAAATGAAAGAATTCGAATGCACTACTTTCGAGACATGGACGACTGGTTGTACTTTCAGCAGCTCTTCCATGAGCGAAGCTGGGTTTCATCTCACCTGAGCCAAGGTCGGACCAAAGCTTGAATGATTGGCCGAGTATAAAGTCCTCAATCCAAGGATCCTATTCTAAGAATGCCAAACACAAGTGGTGGACAAACCAACCCAACCAAATCTAGATCAAACGGATCTATTCCCCAAACTATGGATCAATCACAAAGAGGAATGAGGCATCACACCAGCAACATCTTGCCGCCGGTCATGCTATCAAGCATACACTAGTGAGAGCCCAATAGGTATACTTATACCCTCCAAGGCCCATGCACCACTAGTAGTGCACTGTGACACCTCACTAGACACCTCTGCAGCCTATCTAGGCCACGTCATCCAGTTCCCCAATGACTCACTGATAGACCCATACAAATCCACCATCAAGTGTTTAGGCCTACAACCATTAATTATGACCATGTACACATAAGTGCCCCAAATCCCTTATAGTCACAATTAACTTACGGGTTGTCGGTCTACCGGTCCCTAGCGTGGATACGATGCTCTTCTTCACGTAGACTCTTCTTGAGACGACTTACGTGAAATACGGGATGCACTTGCGATCCTTCCAGGAGTTCCAATTGGTAAGCTAAGGATTTGATATTTTTCAAGATCTTATAGAGTCCTCTATATCTAGGGGACGATTAGTAATGCTAGTCGGTACGCATTACACTTGAATCCATCTAAATTCTCAAAAAATACCCAATCCCCCAATTGGAAGTCTCTCATTAGAGGAGTTATAAATCCAAAAAAGACCCTTTGTAGATATTCTTTTTATATTTTTTCTCAATTTTTTCTTACACATGGACCAATCAGAACACTCAAATTTGAAATCTACGTAACGTAACTTTTTGAGTCCACGCTAAAATTGGCATAACTTTTTAGTGGTATGTCCAAATTTAGAGAAGTTTGGTGCATTGGAAAGAGCTTGACAAGGGCTTTCCAATGATATATTAGATGATATACTTCTAAGCTACAATTAAAAAGTTATGACAAGTCAAAAGTATTAGTGTTATAATATTTTAATAATATAAACTACATCTTGCACGAATTCTTAAAGGGTCTTTTTGGAGCTCAAAACTCCTCTAATGTGGTGATCTTTTCAGACTTGCATCAAGTCGGTCCCCATCCTGGGTACCCTAGACATTCTCACGTGCAATCCGTAGCATTTCCTGCATATCATGTAGAAAATCTGCTACTTTCTGAAACTTGAACGCCCGAGTCTCTCCCTCAATGGGTGATATAGGTTCAAAACTATACGTAAGCACGCACGGGCTATAACTGGTAGCCAAATGTTTATAACTCAATCTCCATCAAGGGTAACACCCTCTCCGAGGAGATTGCTAAAATATGAATACAAATTTTAACTAATCTTCTGATCATGTAGGTAATCTTTCTTTTAACCGATCAAGTATAACTAGAATTTGAACTATGATTCGTCAATCATAATTCATCGGATTTTTGTCCTATACTCAATAAAAGAATGTGATACCCTCACATAGGCAATAATCAATGATCAGAAAATCTTTTAAGCTTAGAGACATCTCTAGTTTAGCAAATACGGCCGACCAAAAGCGACTCGTGAACTTCGAATCGTGAATGTTCATAATGTCACTTTGGTACCGTAAAGCCTAAACAGACACTCTATAACTACTTGGTCTATACACGAAGAAACATAGTCGATTTGGTAAGGTTATCAGTCGTACCAAAATTCCACTAACCTGTTTATTCATCCGGGATATGAACAATATCCTCTCCTATGGATTAGGTATATCTTGGAATTCTAAGTTATGATGCTCCAATCCCAACTCTCCAGAAACCTGAGACCATACCATATCATAAGAGCGTATTACAATTTTTAAAAGACACATGAGTTGTTCCAAAAAGTCTTTTTCCATCTGAAAAGTTATAGACCTTTCCAACTCACATACGGTGCCTATAAAAGGATTGCAATCCCAAGAACGCCCTTACTTTAGACATGGCACAAATTGTCATTCCAAAGTTAGGATTCAAAGCATCCCGTTTTGATTCGTTCTATTCGCTGCCCAAGAAATAACATTTGCCTCCCGCTGTCAACATTCCAGAACTTAATCTTGGCAATGGTGTTTGTCGACCTAACCTTGGGATCTTCGCATAGTTTGACCTGAAAAGTACCACCAAAAACATACTCTTGTTCCAAGCGGGTGCCGCTTTTTCCACCCTCCCAGGACATAGTTGATTTTGTGTCTGCACTTCAAATATGATTATTCCTCTATTAATCTATGAGTATTCTTCTCGAGATTATGAGAAATTTGATTCATGCGTAGTATGAATTTATTCGCAGAGAAAAAACTAGTGATAAATTTGGGAGAAAGGTAATAACCGGCAAAGCCCACCAACTTTGTTTTTTTTTTTTCCTTTACGAAAGAAAAAACAAAAGTGCGCTTTTCGCTGCTGTCTTTCAAGCCATCTTTTGTCAACACCTTCCGAGACCTTCGAGCTCACACTCGGGATTAACCTTGTTGAGGAAGTGTTGTAAGCCAGAGTAGAGTGCACTGGTCCTAGCACAAGGCAAAGAACAAAACAAACACAGCCACCTGCTGCGGTCTCGATGAGGGGATTCGATTGTTGAGATCCGTTATTTTTTCAATCTTTTTTTGCAAGATGACGCATTGCACGTGCCCCTCCATGTTGTCGAGAGAGTGAAAAATGTAAAGGGAGGTTGTGCCAAGGCCCACCTCCTCGCCCCCAAAAATGGGGGGAGATACTGATGGGTGAATTTAGCCCTCTCTCCCACCCAAAAAAGTAGAATTTTTGGGGAAGCTCAATCCTCCCCTTCTTCTCCCCACCCACTTTCCCCCACCAAAAAAAAAGAAAATTGTGGGGCTTGGGGATGGGACCTCTTTATTTTGGCAAGAATGAGACCTCTCCCCCACAAATCAGAGATCGAATGTGGCCGGAGGTCGCCTCACTATGGCCTGTCATGTAGGCCTGCCACATGGCAAACCATGCAGGCTTGGAATTTTGCCACGTGGCAAGCCACATAGGCCTACCATAGGCTTTGTGTGGTAGGCGTTGGTGTTATAATATATATATATATATATAAAAAATTTTATGTCCCATTTATTAAGTTTTTTAATTAAGGTTAAACTATTTTAAGGCTTTCTAGATTTTTTTTTGTAGGGTTTTTAAGTTTCTTACAAGTTTTAATTTTGTATTATGGTTTTTTAAGATTTAGCCCCATTTTTAATAATACTTCTCTTTTTTTCTCATTTTTTAAAGTTTTTTTTTATTATTTACATAGTTTAAAAGTACTCATCTTGCTTTTAATTTTTTTTACATTTTTTAATTGTTCTTAGAGTTTTTTTTTTATGTTGTTCCTTTTTTTTTTAATTTCTCCATTTTTTTAGATAATTTTTTTTTTTTATTTTTTAGATTTTTTCATTTTCTTAAGCTTATTTTTGGTTTTTTTTTAAGATTTTTACATAAAATTATAGTTTTGAATTTTTTTGAATTTTTTTATACTATTTTGATGTTTTTAGAGTTTTTATTTTTAAAAGCTTATTTTTGGTTTTTTTGGGGATTTTTTACATACAATTATTGTTTTAATTTTTTTGGGATTTTTTATACTATTTTGATTTTTATAGGTTTTTTACACTATTTTAGCTACGTATGTTAGCTTTCCATAGGTTTTTTATTTGTTTTTTTTTATTTTGAGGTTTTTTTTTCCTACTTTTGTATTATCAAGTTCATGGAAGGGATGAGGAGAAAGGAGAGCAAAGTTGAAGCCCCAAATATTCCCATATGCATTTGTGCAACATCAACACTTTTCAAGCTATATATAGACTCTTCAACTAGTTGATTTTGCAACCATTGGGGGTATGAATTTCCATTTTACTAAAATGGATCTCAATTAACCTTTATTATGGAGTTCTTATGTCTTATTGACATGTGGCATAGCATTTGTCCCATAAGCATTTATGGAATTTGACTATGAAAAAAAAACATATTAGAGCTGCGGTACTTTTATGAATGGTTTATGGTTTGTTGTTGGTGTGTACATATGGGCATTGTAATTACTGATTTAGTAAATGTGTTGGTAAACTTAATTTACGTGTGTAGGTTGTGGTTGTTAAGCGTGGTAGTTACAACCAGTTTGTGGTTGCTAAACCACCAGAAATTGCTTGGGCCTTGACCACGTCTCACACGTACATCCTAGCCTTAAATATATACTTGATGACTAGAATCCTACTGTGTTCGATGGATGGAGAGAAGGTTAGCATCTCCCTCGATAAGAATATGAAAAGCCTACGGGCTTTCAATTCACTGAGGTTAGCATCTCCCTCGATAAGGATGAGAAAAGCCTACGGGCTTTCATTTCACTGAGGTTTCTGCATTGCCATCTTCTGGTCCAACGTAGAACTATCTAATAAAAGTATGCTTAACCTACAGGGAGGTACTACTTCATCTTTTTGGATTGCCGTCGATTGGACTGGCTGGTTGTCAACTGTACCCTAAATCCATCATGAAAGCCTAAAACCAATTTTCTTTTTTCCAAACTTTTGTATTGGTTGGCATTTGTATTGCTTGGTATGTGCCATGATAATTCCATTTTGCGACATTTTAGGCATACAAATTATATTTTATAAAAAAACTCTCAAAATGTCCGGACTCGATTTTTTTCAAGTTTCCTAAGATAGTTTATATATATATATCTCTCTCTCTCTCTTAAGATAATTTATATCCAAGTTGAATTTTTGATCTTCATGAAATGTGATCTTCATGAACTTTTTACTAAAAAAAAAAAAGGAGAGAGCCCACCCGCTGCGGCGGGTGGGCTCTCAACTCTCTTTTTTCTTTTAATGAAATATATATATATATATATATATATATATATATATATATATATATATATATATATATATATATATATATATATATATATATATATATATATATATATTTTAGAAAATAAACAAACGAGAGAGCCCACCCGTCGCGACGAGTGGGCTATCTCCTCTCTTTTTTCTTATAATGAGAATATATATATATATATATATATATATATATATATATATATATATATATATATATATATGTTATGGAGAGAGATTTGTGGTAGACTTTTGGAATGACTTGAATTTTTTTGAAAGACTTGAGTTTTTCAAAAGAGTCGAATTTTTGGAATGAATCGAATTTTTCTAATAGATCAAATTTTTCCAATGGATCGAATTTTTTGGATGACTCTAATTTTTCCAAAGGATCGAATTTTCGAAAGACTCGAATTTTTTTTCAAAGACTCAAATTTTTCCGAAGACTCGAATTTTTTCAAAGACTCGAATTTTTGGAACGACTCAAAATTTTCGAAAGACTCGAATTTTTCCAAAGACTCAAATTTTTCCAAAGACTCAAATTCTTTCAATGAACCGAGTTTTTCCAAAGGATCGAACTGTCAACTCAAATTTTTTCGAAGGACTCGATTTTAGATATTTTGCGCATGTGTATGGGTACACCATGCATGCTCTTCCCCTCATCCATGCATGCACTTTTTCTAACGATGCATGTATGAGGAGGAAGATGCATGCCCCCCCTCCCCCATGCATGCATATATATTTTTGTGTATGTGTAGACATGTATGGCCCATGGGAAGAGTGTATGTAGTATGTATGTATGCTAGAAGACTTGTGTCCTATACCCTATCTTTGAATTTTCTCAAGGTTTTGTAGTGATCAGCTGACAATGTGACTGATAATTACCATCACGTTTTGTTCTTGCAATTTGCTCTCATTTACTAATAATCCAAGAAAAATTATCAAGAAGAGAAAGTAAATTATAACGATTCTCATAAACTAGCTTATCGATATCCAAGGATGCAAAAAAAATACTAGAAAAATAATATAATATCTCAAATGGAATGTCAATGGCATTCAAAAAGTTATTTGAGGACATGGAGGAACAAGTCATATTGAATATGATATCGGTTCAACGCGACTGAATGATTTTGGTGATGACTGAACAACTGCGCGCTTTGATTTAATATCGTTTTGACGAGACTGAAATTTTTCAGACGAGCACACATCAGAAGAGACTCATATCGCTTCAGCTCGTTTGAATGAATCCGACCGTGCACTGTAGGCGAAAGCGCCCGTCGATTCAATATCGTAAAAAAGAAAGAAAACAAAATGATGGACTTCAGAATAAAAGATCACGAAATCAAAATATGGAGAGTGGTGCCCATATTTATATCATATTCATGTTGATCACAACCATACATTTGTCAAGTAGTGAATTGAGGACCGCGGCCTATATTTATCCACCAAACCTTGCCAGAATAAATTAAATAGTCTATCACTAGATTATCCAAATCATCATTAGTTTGCTTCGAGAGATTCCTCATACATCTGATGTTAGATTATTCTCCTTCTTACTAATCGACTAATCCTCATCCATTATTTATCCAGTTCTGTGAATTTTTTGTGTCTTTACATAGTCTGCAGATTTACAAGTGTTTTTACACAGTCTGCAGAAATACACTGAGTTACATTCTTCTATTCCTAATAGAGTACGACACCTCTCAAAATTACACCTACCTAATGACTTAGTAAAAATATATGCCATTTGATCTTCAGATTTACAAAAAACAAGATCAATGGCTCCATCTAGAATTTTCTCTCAAACAAAATGGTAGTGTATTTCGATGTGCTTGGCTTGAGCATGTAAAACTAGATTTTTGGCAAGGTGAATGCAACTTTGATTATCGCAAGATATAGTAGTCGCATTCACATGAATATTACCTGCCCAATCGGCATCTGTATAACCTACCAACATTGGTGGTTCAGGCTGATCATACTTCAAACCAAAATTCAATGTCCCTCGAATACGTTTAGCAGACTTCCAGTGTGCTTGACTAGGATCTTGCATAAATTGACTAACAACACCAACAACATAAGCAATATTAGGTCGTGTGTGTGTCAAATAAATCAAACTACCCACCAGCTGTCTATACAAATAAGCATCCACTTTTTCAGATTTATCATATGCAGTAAGCTTCATGTTGACATCCATAGGTGTACTCAAAGGCTTACAATCCTGCATATTGAACTTATAAAGCAAATCTTGTGCATATTTGCTTTGTGTAAGAAAGACCATGTCTTCCTTTTGCCATACTTCAATGCCAAGACAATAGTGCATCAATTCTAGATCACTCATGTCAGAAGCATTAGAAAGATCTGATTTTATTTCATCAATTTAGCTCTCATTACTTCCTATAATAATCAAATCATCCATGTACAACACAATGAGCACTATATCTGAATCTTGCCTTAGAATGTAAAGATTAGGATCAGCATCACTCTTTACCATTCCCCTTCGCTTGAAGTGTTCATCAATGCAAGAGTACCACGTCCGTGGTGCTTGCTTCAATCCATAAATGGCTTTGTTGAGCTTACAAACGAGATGCTCTCTCCCTGGCTCAACAAATCCTTGAGGTTGTACTAAGTACACCTCTTCATCCAGCACTCCATTAAAAAAAGCAGATTTAACATCCATTTGCTGGATCTTCCAACCATAGAAAGAAGAAATAGCAATGATAGAACATATAGTTACCACCTTAGCTACGGGTGCAAAAGTTTCCTCAAAATTAATATCTTCTTGCTGCTCAAATCCTCTCACAACCAACCATGCTTTGTACTTGTTGAGTTGCCCACTAGCTCCATATTTGATCTTGTATATCCATTTGCAAATAATAGGCGTCTTACCATTAGGTAGCTCAACCAAGTTCCACGTCCTATTTTTCAATAAAGCTTCCATTTTTGTTTCCATAGCTTCACGCCACTCCTTGTGCTCCTTTGCTTTATCAAAAGTTTTTGGTTCTTGAGCCTTGAGCACAGAACCCATTAGGGCTAGATTCATCTCTAATCTTGCAGGAGGTTTTCGATTTCTACTTGATCTTCTAAGCTCTCCCTGCTCACTTGATTCGGGAGTATCTCCCTTATTAGCATCACTTGTTACTGACAAGTACCACTTAGGCACTCTCCTAGGAATCTCATTATTGACCCTGTCTTTTTCCATTGGCTCTTCCATATCGACACCAACTTCTTCCTTCATTGCACTTTAGCTTTATCATCAAAGAGATCAATTGTCATTTTTATTTGGTCATTTTGATCCATCTCATCAAAAGTAGCATCTCTGGAAATCATGATATTTTGTGCATCTGTGTCATACATCATGTATGCCTTGGATCTTTCATCATATCCAAGGAAAATAGACTTAATAGCTTTTTCATCTAGCTTCTTTCATTTTTCATCACGTACATGAGCGTAAGCATCACAACCAAATACTCGTAAATGAGAAACATTAGGCTTCTTGCCAATAAAAGCTTCGTAAGGTGTCTTACCCTCTTGTCCAAAAAGTATTTGACAAACTTTTGTTCTTAAGCATTGCCCTAGCCATCTCCACAATGGATCTGTTTTTCCGTTCTACAACTCTATTCTGTTGTGGTGAATAGGGTGTAGTGGTTTGTCTCTTGATCCCTTGATCCTTGCAAAAATTTATAAATTCTATTGAAAAATACTCACCGCCGTCATCCGATCTGAGGGTCTTAATATAACAACCTGTTTGTTTTTCAACTAGAGCCTTGAACACTCTAAACTTGGCAAAAGTATCAGATTTCTTGCTTATGAAATAAATCCAGATATGTCTACTATAGTCATCAATGAATGTGATGAAATAGTAACAACCACTAATGGACCTAGTTTGTATTGGTCCACACAGATCACTACGAACAAGATCAAGAATTCCATTGGCTCTTCTTGCTCCATCTTTGGGAAATCTCTCTCTATGTTGTTTTCCCAACCCTCACAAATTTTACCTTCAAAAGAGATATCAGGCAATCCAACAACTAGATTATCTCTTTTAAGGATTTGCAAGCTTTGAGCACTCATATGACCAAACCTTTGATGCCAAAGATCCTATCAACAATGCTTACCATAGCTTGAGTAAAAGATCTCGCATTCAATTTGTAGAGTCGATTCCCGTTGACTCTAGCTCCTGTAGCAATCACTTTGTTGTGATTCTTGATGTCTTTGACAAGACATTTGTCACTTTCAAGCTCAACCTTGAGTTGTTGATCAGCCATCGTCCCAACAGATAGTAGATTGTTAGCTAAGCCAGGTACATATTGCACATTGCTTATCTGTTTTATCTTCCCACTGGCTAACTTCACTGGTACCACTCCAACTCCTTTAACAGATAGCAATTTGCCATCAGCTTGTCCAACTTCATCACCATTGTTAATTTCCTTGAGTTTTTTAAACCACTCTTTCCTTGAAGTCATGTGCTTGGATGCACCACTATCAATGTACCAGGTATCCTTGGCTTCATCACTTGTCATTAATGCTATAATGAACAATTTTGAACTCTCACCTGTATCATCTTCATATTGATCATCATCGTATTGATGTTGATCAGTATAATTGTCTTCATAATAATAGTCATCAAATTGATGTTGATCAGCATAATTTGTCTTTTCTTTGTTCCATCTCCTTCTGTTTCTGGAAGCATTCACGCTCCCTGTGACCAGGTTTGTTGCAGTACCTACAATTTTAGGGTCTATTTTGTCTTGAATAGCCGCATCCTTGACCTCGGCCTTGATTCCCTCGATTCGGACTACCATTGACTTGCTCATGAAATTGTTGATATGATCCCCGGCTTGAGTTTTCTTCTCTTGATTGATACCTTCCATGACCAAATCTTCCACCTCATCCTCTAACTGCAAGAGCTTGATCATAGCTCCTATTACGATAATTCAAGTTCTCTTGACGTTGCTCTTCTTGCAAAAGCAATCCACCTAGTTCTTCATAGGTTGGATGATTTTCTCTTGTGGCTAAACTCGTCACAAACATCTGATGTGACTCACTCAGACTATTTAATGTCAATTGCACAATCTCACGATCTTGTACTCGCTCTCCAACTGCTGCTAATTGATCACACATGTGATCGGCAATAATTGCACCATTATCCATCCGCCATGTATGCAACTTCGTCTTCAAAAATAGTATTCGAGATGTATTTGTCGTTTCAAACAATGCCTTCAATGTATCTCACGTTTCTTTTGGTCCTTCTGAATCTGAAATATAGGGAATAATTGCATCTCCAACTGATAAGTTGATGACATTCTGGGCTTTCCGTTTTCTCTATCAAATGCCCGCTGATCTTCTTCAATCATTGGCCTTGTCTCTTCACCTGTCACGATCTCCCATAGCTCCTTTTCCATCAAAATGTTCTTCAGTTTGAATTTCCAAATTGCATGGTTGTTGGTACCTTCCAATTTGCTTGACTCATTAAGGACACTCTCACTTAGAGTTGCCATTACTGGATAGATGAGTCTGGATCACAAAATTTATCACACCACAAAACTATAAATTTTTGGTTGTACACTTGATATCAGTATGACGCGCGGGTGCACGACTCGGGATTCTCTTTAGCTCATGCACGTGGATCCGATATTGGTACAGGTATGCGATATAGGTATGATGCGCGGATGTGCGACTGCTCAGTATTTTCTTTACCTTTGCCGCATGGATCCGATACTGGTACAAATATGCTATATCTGTACGACGCGTGGATGTACGACTGTCCAGGATTTTTCTTACCTCTGGCGCGTCGATCCGATACTGGTACAGAAAAGATGAAAAGTAGAGAGAATACAAAAACTTTCAGAGGAAATATTCTAGATTTCGCACTTCGGCTACGCCGCCTCCTCTTTGCAAAGATTTCGAAATGTGTGATCGTTCAAAAGACAAAGATTAGTAATGTGAAAAGTATAAAGCCTCCTAACTCTGAATGGCAGTACTAGACACTGTCTAGTGTGATTTGCGGTACTCCAAACAGACAAATGAGAGATTTCTTGGCAAATCTCTCACACAAATAGCACTTTCCACAACAACTCGGAAGTATTGTAAAAATCTCCCCACTCAACAGATTTTCAATCTGTTTGATACTGGTCTGGCCTTTTTGATGCCTCCGAGACTGTGCTTTTCATAACAACCAGAAAGTGCTGTAAAAAATCTCTCCACTCAACAGATTTTCAATCTGTCTGATGCTGCTTTGGCCTTTCTGATGCCTCCGGGACTATGTCTTTGTTCTCCACTGATGATTCTGAGCTCCAAACCTGCAAAATACACCAAAGGAGAATTTCTTGTAGCCGTTTTTGTCTCTCCAAGCTTTCACCTCGCGTGAAGGACTTTCTCACTTCATTGCAGAGCTTGTGACAAGCTGTATCCACTGGCACGCAGGACTATCATTGCTCTGATACCATGTCAATAATTAGATATGCAACATCAAGCATTCACCATAAGCAATCACCACAAGAAGGCGGAAGAAGAACACACACTATCACTCTATCACACTAACTCGTACAAAATGTAAAATGTACAAATAAACCCTGAATCCCTGATAGAGAGAGAAACCCTACGAGTAGACTAATAGAGTAGCCTACAAGTAATGACAACTGGTCATAGCTGTTGACATTTATGTACCTCGTAAACAGTAACAATGAAGTTTATCATTGATTTCTAACAGTTAAAAAAATGAATTTGGCAACGTGTGAGACTACCCCAATATTAAGAAATTGAGATTTTATGACACTGTCACTTTTTTGCAAAAAGCCGACACTATCGTCTTTTTGCTTCACTATCGCCTGTGGTAGTTAAGGAGTGGCAGTTTTAGTTCATTTATGCAGATATATTGTTTACAGCCAATTTTCACCGCTTATTAGCAATTAATTTATGAGAAGGAACTAGATGAATGCCAGCGGACACCAACCAACTGGCAATTGCATTTGACGACCTATTTACTTAGTATAAATCAGCTGTTCATACATCTCTTTTCAAGTTCTGAAGTTTGGAAGCCACAAATCAACATTGTGAATTGTGAAGGAGTTGAGTGTTATTACACGGCGCTTCCTGCACTCTTATCAAGCAAATCATTCACAATCAGAAAGTATTGTTATTAGCTCTCTATCAAGCTTCCAAGCTTGAACTCTCTTGAGCATTCTAGTTCAATCTTTAGAGATTTATTTTGGAGTTGCTATTGCGCTACTGCTTATCAGCAGAGTTGCTTATTATCAGACTTATTCCTAGTTACTCAGAGACAACTTAGAGTGAAGGATTTCTATCCGCTATTTGATTTCTTTTTCTGAATCAATACTATCTTCTTATTGCATTCAGTATATGTCAGAATGCATGCATTTCTGTATTGCTTTTGTAACTAATAGAAATTGTCAAAGAATTCAATGCTTTATGTTTGACTATGTAATCACTTAGTATCTAGCGATTTCAAAGTTAGTTGCTAAAGATTGAACATGATTTTCATCACTACTGCTTTGTTCAATTTTTGATAGGCATAGTCATGCATTGGAAGTTGGAAGTTTTCGCATTACATTATCTATCTTATTTTCGACATGGTATCAGAGCGTTGATTCTTCTTCAGGGCCTAATACTATTTTGATATCAGAGCGAAAGCTCTAATACTTGATATCTTTACATCTACGAAGGAAATTCTTCACATTCAAGATGTCTAATGGTGATTCTCTTTAGAGTCACATTAACTAGTTTAAGAATCTCTTGCAACAGATGGCTGTTGTCGGATCAATCATAGATGGTCAAGATGCAATTATGACATTGCTTTCAAGCATGCCCTCTACATATGAGAACTGGGTGATGATCATATTGACACACTCAAATTTAACTCTTACCAGAGTTAGTACTATGTTGCTGCAAGAAGATAATCGAAGAAGTCAAGACACTTTGTCTACTTCCTCCTCTTAGGCTCTATATGTCAACCAAGGCTCTAAGCGACAAAAGCAAAAAAGCTCCAAGAAGGCTACAATGAATCAGAAGCTGACTCAAAGTCAAGTACAATCATCAAATCCACAATCGAAGAAGAAGACGTTTTGCAGGTATTGCAAGCGCAATAACCATGAGATCAAGGAATGCCGAATTCTCCAAGTGAAGAAAGCCAAGCAACCTGATCAACAAGCAAACACAGTTTCATCATCTCCCCAGGCCGAAGTGGACAAAGGTGCTATTATGGTCAAAGACAAATACGCGAATTTAGATGATTCATGGTTTCTTGATTTTGGAGCAACTCAACACATGACCAATCAACGTGAGATTTTCAATTCCTACATGCCTTACAACACAAAAAAATTTGTTCATCTTGGTGACAATAGTACTCACACTATTGAAGGTGAAGGTACTATAAGATTGTGATTCCAGCATGATCAATTCAAACTACTATCAAAGGTCTTATATGTTTCTAAACTCTCTACAAATCTGTTATCAATAAGTAGAATTACGTATTTAGGTAGAATTCGAATCTGATCAATGCAAAATTATTAATAGGAGTAATAAGATCCCTGTAGTCAACAACAGGTAGAGTTACTTATATGAATTGGCACATTGTTATGAATCTGAGTCTAGTCAAGCCTTGAAAACCTCTGTTCTAGTCAATAAAGCATTACTATGGCATCATCGCTTAGGGCACTTGAATTATGCATCTGTTTTGAACATGTCCAGACAATCCATGGTTCTTGATCTCGGCTGTGCTTCTGGTTAGGTCGATCTCTCTGTCTATCATAACTGCATCTTTGGAAAGTAGGCTAGGTTTCCTTTTAGAACAAACCATAGACATGCAACAAAAGATTTGTTAGATGTTGTTCATACAGATATATTTGGAACTATGCAAACTCCTTCATTACTAGATGCAAAGTATTTCATTACTTCTATTGACAAATTCTCCAGAAGAACAGCTGTTTATTTATTAAACAGAATTTAGAGGCTTTCATCAAATTTAGACAATTCAAAGAGCATGCTGAGAATCAAACTGGCAAACGAATCAAAGCACTGAGGTTAGATAATGGGGGAGAACACATCTTCACCAAATTCAAGGAGTATTTCCAATACATTACCTCCTATTCGCCTCAGTCAAATGGTCTTGTTGAGAGCAAAAATAGAACCTTAGTTGAATCGACAAAGTGCATGCATGTTATCACATGTGACACTTCCGAAGTCCTTCTGGGTTGAAGCTGTTTCAACAACAATCTATATTCAGAACAGATGTCCTACTAAAGGTCTCTTAGAAAAAAACACCTTTCAAAGTTTGGACAGGTACCAAACCTTTTTTATCGAATTTTAAAGTTTTTGGATGTACTGATTTTGCGCAGATACCTTGTGATCTCAGGAAGAAGCTCGACTTCCAGAGTATCCAATGTATTTTCATCGGCTACCTACTTCAAATCAAGCCTACAAGTTGTTCGATCCCATCTAGTGGAAGATATTCACTAGCTGGGATGTCATCTTCATCAAAGATCAATTTCAAGACCTCAAAGAAAAAGACAGTCCCCATGTAGCCGACCTGTCAGATTCTCTTGACATATTAAACTTTCCAGTTCCTCAGTCGACTATTCTCATTGAAGGTCCAAGCTCTTCTACTTTTGACGAACAACAAATCAACACCGAATCAGAAGATGATGATGTTGCAGTTCAACAACTACAGTATGATGAAAATTGATCAACTTTCTCTATTACCCAGAAGATCTTCAAGAGCAAGCAAACCACCTAACCAGTATATCGACGAGTCTGCAGCCTACCTTGTTCAGAAACCGATGTCTGTCCAAGAGGCACTCAGTCAGCCTGATTCAGATCTCTGGAAAGAAGCTATGGATAAAAAAGTATTCATCTCTTATCAAGAACCAGACATGGATAATTGTCAAATTATCTGCTAGCAGAAATGTAGTTGATTGCAAATCCACAGAGACAGAAAATAGAAGTTGGTCTACATTAGACAATAGAGGTACATCTACAATATATTGGTCAGATATAATCTGATTAATTGCAAGTTAGCTCTCTCAACAATGGAACCAGGTCTCACATTGCCAAAGGACCAGTGTCCCCAAACAATTCATGAGAAGCAACAGATGTGTGAGTATCTTTCCCATTCTATTATAGGATCTCTTATGTACGCCATGATCTGTACCAGGCCAGACATAGCTTTTATAGTCAGCTCTCTCAGTCAATTTATGACTAATCCTGGTGTAACACATTGGAACGCTCTTATCAGAATCATGAGATATCTTCGAGCTACTATGGACTTTTGCATTTGTTATGGAGCAGTCGGCAACGACAAACTCAATTTACTAAGTGGTTACACATATGCAAGTTGGGCAGGAGATGTAGACACTCGTAAATCCACTTCAAGATTTACATTCTTCCTCAACAATGGTATTTCCTGGAACAGTCGCAAGCAAACTTCAATAGCTCTATCTTCCACTGAATCAGAGTATATCATAGTCTCTCAAGCTACAAAGGAAGCAATTTGGTTGAGAAACTTACTCTCAGATATCGGTCTGAGTCAATATGCTCCGACGACATTATTTTATGATAATCAAAGTGCCATTGCTTTATCAACCAACCCTAGATTTCATTCTAGGAGTAAGCACATTGAACTGAAATATCATTTCGTCAGAAGCAAAGTTCTCAACGAAGAGGTCAGATTGCAGTACTGTAGAACGCAGATATGGCAGCAGATATTTTTACCAAAGCATTAAGTTTGGAAGCACACAAAAGATTCTGTCTAGAACTAAGTTTGAAGGTCAAGGCATTCAAGGATTCAGATTAAGGAGGAGTGTTGGATTATTCTCCTTCTTACTAATCGACTAATTGGCTTTAATCTTCATCCATTGTTTATCCAGTTCTACGGATTTTCATGTGTCTTTACACAGTCTGCAGATTCACAAGTGTTTTTACATAGTCTGCAGAAATACATGGAGTCTGACAATAGTGTCACATTTTCTCTCTCTACAATTTGGACATTTGTCGCCCGTCAAGAATCTTGTGTAAAAATGTAGTGTTGTCTTTTTCGCATTTTTTGCCTATCAGGAATCACGAGTAAATATGCAGTCGCATTTTTTGCATTTTTCAAAGTGCTTCAAATGTTAAGAGAATGACTCTGGCAAAGTGTGGGGCTACCCCAATATTAAGAAAATGAGATTTTATGACACTATCACTTTTTTGCAAAAAGTTGACACTATCGTCTTTTTGCGACACTGTCGCCTGCGATAGTTGGTTCATTTCTAAGGAGTGGCAGTTTTAGTTCATTTATGCAGATAGATTGTTTATGGCCAATTTTCACCGCTTATCAACAATCAATTTATGAGAAGAAACTAGATGAATGCCAGCGGACAGTAGCCAACTGGCAATTGCGTTTGACGACCTAATTACTTAGTATAAATCAGCTATTCATACATCTCTTTTCAAGTTCTAAAGTTTGGAAGCAACGAATCAACATTGTGAATTGTGAGTTGAGTGTTATTACACAACGCTTCCTGCGCTCTTATCAAGCAGATCATTCACAATAAAAAAGTATTGTTGTTAGCTCTCTATCAAGCTTCCAAGCTTGAACTCTCTTGAGCATTCTAGCTCACTCTTTTAGAGATTTATTTTGGAGTTGCTATTACGCTACTGCCCATACCAAGCATCTGCTTTGTCATAAGACTTTTCAGCTATAACTGTTAGGTTCACTTTCTCTTTTTCTTTATCACTTTCAGTGGACTTCTTTGACTTAAGATCTGCTTTCATCTTTAAATATTGATTCTTATAATGTCCTATCTTTCCACAATAAAAGCATTTAACATTCTTTTTACTTTTAGAACTACCTTCATCACTTTTAGATTTACTAGTTTGATTAGCTTTTCATTTAGTAAACAAAGCGACTTCATCTGAAGAGATTGTAACAATAGAATGTTGCATCCTACGTTCTTCTTCAAGTAATGAAGCTATCATCATTTCTAATGACTGATTAGGCAAGTTTTCGAGTGTAAAAATGACATTACTATACTCAGTCGGCATGCTATTCAATAGCACGGCCATAACATCATCTTCGGGAACATTAGAATCAATTCCAGCAAGCTGATTTATTATTGACTTCATATGATTCACATGATCATTTAAGCTCATTCCACTTTCCAGCTTTAGAACGAAAAATTGCTGCCTAAAAAGGATTTTACCATTTTTAGAACGTGCTCCTAATATAGCTTCCAATGATTGCCATATTTCACGAGCAGTCTTAGAAAGGTCTAAATGATAAATTTGAGAATCAGCCAAACCAAGACCAATGTAAGCAGTAGCTCTCTTATCACGCAAATCAATACTAGAAGAGTCGCCGAAATCTTCTTGCTTAACTTTGGAACCGTCAACAAGATCCCACAGATTTTTCTCAGTCAATAATAATCTCATCTTGACTTGCCATGTATGAAAGTTCTTATCAAATGAAGTTCTTTGATCCATTATAGCCAACTTCAATGATGTAAACGAATGCTCAATTTAGTTTTAGGAATTTTTTGCAAGTGTTTTACTTAGCTAACTAATGATAAGTGCACGTAACCGAGGGAGAGGGCATAAGACGTCACCTCGACTAGGCTTATCACTTGGTTAGTTCGTAAAACCAATTTGACCTCTTAATTCCTTGAAAAACATTCACTTCAATCTATATATATTCTGTACTTAGCATGACAATCAATTACTAGCTTTTGATCAGCTTTTAACAAGTTTTACATTAACATTTTTCTGTAAAGTTTATGCTGTTCCTAATGAAAAATAGAGGTCTCCATATTAAAAACTTTGTAAGTTTTTTTGCCAAAGTCCAAATCAGAAGATTTTTAGTGCAAAAAGTTAGTGTACAATAGTTCTGTATAGCTTTTATTCCGACAGAAACGGATTCTCTATGCAAAATTAAGCCTCTGTTTTGTGTTATACTCCAATTTTCATACAGTGAGTCTGTCTTAAAACTGTACGACAGCCCTTAGGGACCCATCCTCAAATTTTTTTAAAAACTTGAAAGGACCAACAAACATTACCATTTTGCAAATGTGTTCTGGGCACCTAATTTTCCACGAGTTGTCTCTCTCATGCAGCCAACGGGCTCCTTATTCACGCGTCCCATGCCCTTCTGGATCTTCACGGGTCTCCATCGAGTCTCTCTCCTACAGCCATCAAAAGAACGTAGGTCGCGTTTCCAAGAGCAGGCTGGCCTCTCCAAGTCAGTAAGTCATTTCAGCAGGTCGTTTTTCTGTCTCTGCTTACTCAGGAATGTAGCGACCAGTTGTAGGCTTGCTCGCACTGTCAAAACACTGACTTTCCTTCTTCACCAATGATACTTCTGATCATTCACGCAGCCACTCCATCAAATGTGCTTCGTCTTCATCCTCTAGGAAAGAGTCATACAAACATCAGATTCAACCACTGATGGCGAAGTCCTGATAACAACAAAATCATTCTGAGAGGCAATAACAGATGCCTTTCTTTACTTGAGAGGCAGATCACCACAACATGAGAGATCATATTGGCCTAGGCAGCTGATCCAAAGGCAGTAAATGCGGCTGTTGTTGGTCACAATGTCATCCTTCTTGTTTCACGGCTGCCCAACTGATGCATTTGAACCGCCTTTCCCTTCCTCTGACATGCGGACCCCCCACTCACGACTTTCGCTGGCTTTTCTTTGACAGATTCCAAAGACTACTCTTCATAAATGTGTGGCACCTGGAAATGCTTCTTGGTTTCCAAGGGGAGGCTCGAACCTGGGACTAAAGAAACTTTGGATGCCAAGCCAACCAACTGAGCCAACCCCATTGGTTGGCACCTGGAAATGATATGGATAGATTCTTCAACATATTTCAATCTCTTCAATTTAACAAGAAAAGAAAATGTCTCTCCCGTTACAAATTCTCTTGCACCAACGGGCCTGACATTTAGTACTGTCACTGATCCACAGACTCTGCAATCCCTCACAACTTCAGGAATAGCAATCAAAAAAGGGTTCAAGAAGGCAGGCCAGCAAGTTGCACTTTACATTCTCATTGTGCATCATTTTCCTTAAGAAACAACAAGCATCTCAAAGTGTCTCTTTTCTCAAAATCACTTTTATTTTTAAAAACATAAACATGAAAAGAAAATCAAAGAATTCATCTTTGTTTGTTAACAAAACTGAAAACTTTCTATTCAACGGATTCTACAAACAGAATCAAACATAACTCAGAGAATGCATCTCTGTTTATTAACAAAACCAGAAATACTTCTACATTCTGAAAATGTCTCAGCAAATAAAATGCTGTCAAAATTTTCTACGAATCAAATGCATGCCAGGATCATTCAGGTGTTAACCATAGATGGCTCTGATACCATGTGTGTGAAATCAGAGCATGCACATATGCATTCACATAGCAGAAAAAGAGAGATAGAGGTTACACCTCTTCATAAAAGACCTCGGCCCATTTCACATTGGGATGGGCCCAAAATATATCAAACTTGATTTTAGGCACATTGGACCTTTACCACATTTATTGATACATTTCAAGTATGTCTATAAATAACAAAGTGGCATTGCCCATTAATAGTAATTCTAACAATTAAAATGTAGCATTGGATCAAAAAATAATACATTAAGTTTATCTACCTTTTACTATTTTTGTTGATTTTTTTTCAAATGCAATGTTCGGAAAACGAAAACAATGTCTATTTGTAAGGACTTGAGTGCTGAAATAATCGTCGAGTTGTTGGATGATGGTTGGGATACGAAACAAAATCAACAAGTTGAGTGCAGAGCATGTTACTCATTAATGACATTTAGATATCACATCGAAAAACAAATGCTGACTTTGTTGTTGTATTATAGAAGATGGATTAAATGCAAAAATGTTTGGAAGCCACTTGATCAAGATTTTGGAATACACCCTCAAGAGCAACTTCAAATAACAGTGAAAAGAAATGACAACATTCTTGCAATGGTTGAAGTCAAGATTGTTGTGTCAATCACATTCGATCAGAACTAGACATGTTGCAATTCGATCTACCTCAGCACTATCAATTTCGATTGAATGGTGTAAAGGTACGTTATGCCATATGAAAATATTCCTTCTTTTCTTATTCTAAGTGAATTGATTTCAAAATATATATTAACTAAAACAATTTCTCTTATGCAGGTAAGAGTGAGGTAGGAAGAGCATATAAAATAAAAAGACATTGGAACATCCATTGAAATTGAAAATCCATAGATTATGAACAATGGAATTTTGTATCATGTAATACAATTTTCTGTATACATCATTTTTGAAAATATATGAACCACTTTTTCTATGAGGCTCTTTCATTTCTATGATCTCCATTTCCATGGTACAGAACACAATGCAATTGCAACTGGATAATATGAGTTTTTGATAACAAGATTCATTGTCTCTTGCAGGACATGCATTATCTCCATTGGGGAGATCTTCGGGCACTTGAACTCCAGTGACCACTACAATCAGATATCGAATCGATGCTTGCCCTTGTTCAAAAGATGATCTCAGTGAAGCTTTACCATAGAACATATGTCGCATGTTTGAATTGGTTGTGGCAATGGCTCACTGAGATCACTTTCTAAACTTATCCAAGAAAACCATGGTAAATGCAAAGCAGACCAAGGCTATGAAAAACAAAAATGTAGGAACACCATAGTAATTGAAGATGAAATGTAATGTGAAAACTTCCTACTTCCAATGCATGACTACGCCTATCAAAAATTGAACAACAGTAGTGATGAAAATCACGTTCAATCTTTAGCAACTAATTTTGAAATTGCTAGATACTAAGTGATAATGTAGCCAAACATAAAGTATTGAATTCTCAGACAATTTCTATCAGTTACAAAAGCAATACAGAGATGCATGCATTCTGACATATACTGAACGCAATAAGAAGATAGTATTGATCCAGAAAAACAAATCAGATGCTAATGAGCACAAAACAATAGCGGATAGAAATCGCGCACTCTAAGTTGTCTCTGAGTAGCTGGGAATAAGTTTGATAATAAGCAGCTCTGTCAGAAAGTTGTTGCAAAATTGCTAAACTTGGAATAGGTATCCTAGAAGATGGTTCCTTGGATGCAAAAGTAAGGCGATATCTTCCATATGAGGCAGTTTGCGGATGCATTTGCAGTTTCAGAGAAGGATATTATCCTTGGCATAGCTCTTGGACGTGATGCAGTGAGCAATTTGTTTTGCATATTCTAGTGGATGTTTGGCTCAAGGGAGGGTGATGGAATTGTTCCACACATTCTCCATTTGATGACATCAGATTTTTGTCCTAATTGCTAGCATAAATGCCTCATCAGTAGAGTTAGGAGTATAATGTACTTTCAGTGTGATGTACTTGGTTAAGCATGAAGTAACACCTCTAACAAAGCTATCATTGAGGGAGGGTGTTAGAATTACTATTAATGGGCAATGTCACTTTGTTATCTATAGACATACTTGAAATGTATTAATAAATGTGGTAAAGGCCCAATGTGCCTAAAGTCAAGTTTGATATGTTTTGGGCCCATCCCAATGTAAAATGGGCCGAGGTCTTTTATGAAGAGTGTAACCTCTATCTCTCTTTTTCTGCTATGTGAATGCATATGTGTGTGCTCTGATCACACACATTAATATACTCTGAATATCCATTTCTCACTCGAAAAATTTGGTAGAGGATAATCTACCAACTAACCCATTTTTATCAGGAAAATAGGTGTGATCATAGAAGAAAACTCCCGACTCTAAAAGTGATTTTGGAGAATGACTTTTATTTTGTAAAATACCAATATCTGAATGTATGACATTGATTATTCCTGCAATCGATTGAACTGTTTGCCATTCAACGAAATTTGATGGATACAAATATGCAAAACCAACAAAAATATCACAAGAAAAATTTAATTTAAAGAAAATGCTAACTCTTAAGAAATTAAATCTGAAAACTTACAATTGCATTTTCTTTTATTGTTTGGATTCAAATCATGAATGTTGAGCCCATTGTGAATATAAGCATGCTGAATCAAAACTTCTGTGATAGATTGACCGGCAGGTGATACTTTAAAATCCATTATCCTGCCTTTTTAAGAGCTTCTATATATGTTATCCGATCTTTTTCTTTTTCGGAATGAGCCTTTTGCAGAGGGATGCATAAAGATCCATTGATATTTTCAATATATTCTTGGTATCCATTGATCTTGTGCATTTTTTTTCATTGAAAATATTGATTGCATCAATGGTTCCTCTTAGTCTCTGATTATGTGTAGCCATTAGTCGAAAATTCATGCACGCAAACTGAGAATGGAGAGATTAAAGAGATTGAGAGGTAAACCTAGGAATGACAATCCAAAATAAGAGATAGAATGAAGAGAATGAGAGGTATACCTATGAATGACAAGAAGTTTCTAAACTACAAGGATTAGCTAACTATAGTTTACGAACATTGACAACAAATCAATGTCGAGTGTACAAAGACGGGCAGCATAAGAGTATTCAGGCAGTAACTGTGGTCCAATCAGAATTGTTTGTTCTCCCCGGTGGGATATTTGAAAATCATGAAAATTTGGCTGGGAAAGTTAAATACAATTTTCGTCCGTCAACCACTATTATAGTTCATCACATATGGACACCATTCATTGGGACACATAAGCGTTGAAAGCGTGCGAAGTCAAAAATAGCATCTTGACAAAGGGCCCATTTTGAGTTCTAATATCCCCTAATGTAGAAATTGGACACTAGAGGGAGATCATTCAACTTTATATTAGTTTTGCTTGATTCAAAGGCCATTAGTTTTGCTTGTTTCAACGACCATAAGTTTTAAATATCTTGAATATCCTCATCCTTGTTTTTTAGAGGGAGGGCATTTAACGGCCATTGGATCAGCCATCAGTTTGGCGGATGTGGAATCCATTTTTCAACTACACCCTTTCCATGAATATCTTTTTTTTGTGATCAGATTCCATTGGAGCTATTTGCTCTTCAGCTGCCATCACAATCTTTTTCCCAATAGAATAACCGGTAGAATTCATTCATCTAGTTGCATTCATGAGTTTTGACATTTTTCTACACATTTTTTAGAGGTGTTAGTAGTCATATATGATTATAACATAGGCATTGGAGTTCCTGTTAGAAATCAATGATAAACTTTATTGTTACACCTCTTAGTTACTATTCTCGATGTACTTTATTATTGACAGCTACTACCAGTTGTAACTAGTCGTAGGCTAGTCTATTTGTCTACTCCTAAGTTTTCTCTCTCTCTATCAGGGTTCAGGGTTTATATGTACATTTTATATTCAGTATGAAGTTAATGTGATTGAGTGATATTGCGTGTTCTTCTTCCGCCTCCCTACTTGGTGATTGCTTATGGTAAATGTTTGATGTTACATATCTGATTCTTGACATGGTATCAGATCTATGATAGTCCTGCATGCCTGATCAGTGGATACAACTTGTCACAGGCTCCACAACGAAGTGAGAAAGTCCTTCATAGGAGGTGAAAGCTTGGAGAGACAAAAAAAAAAACGGCTGGAAGAAATCTTTCTTGGTGTATTTTGCAAGTTTTGGAGCTCACAGTTATTAGTGGGGAACGAAGACACATTCTCGGAGGCATCGAAAAGGCCAAGGCAGCATCAGACAGATTGAAAATGTGTTGAGTGGAAAAAGTTTTACAATATTTTTTTTTAGTCTTTGTGAAAAGTGTCATTTGTCAGAGAGTTGTGCAAAGAAATCTCTCATTTGTTTGTTTGGGGTACTGCAAATCACACCAGACAGTGTCTAGTACTGCCATTCAGAGCGTTGAGGCTTCATACCTTTCACATTACTGATATCTGTTTGTTTGAACAGCACTCGTTTCAAAATCTTTGCAAAAAAGAGGCGGTGTAGCCGTCGTGCCAAAGTAAGAAATTTGGAATATTCCCTTTGAAAGTTCCTATATTCTCTCTTTTTTTATATCCGTACCAATATCGGATCCAAGCGTGCTAGCTGAAAGAAAACCCGAGCAGTCGTACGTCCGCGCTCCAGTCCGATATCGCATGTCCGTACCGATATCGGATCCAAGTGCACAAGCTAAAGAGAATTCTCTTGAGCAGTTGTACATCCACGCTCCAGTCCGATATCGCATGCTCCAATATCAGATCCATGTGCACAAGTTAAAGAGGATCTTGAGTAGTCGTACTTCCGCGCTCCATTCCGATATTAGGTGTATAACCAAAAAAATATACAGTTTTGTGGTGTGATAGAATACTTGATCTGGACTCATCTATTCAATAATGGCAACTCTAAGCGAGAGTGTCCTCAATGAGTCAAGCAAATTGGAAGGAGCCAGCAACTATGTAGTTTGGAAATTTAAACTGAAGAACATTTTGATGGAAAAGGAGCTATCGGAGATCGTGACAGGCGACGAGACAAGACCAGTGATAAAAGAAGATCAACAGGCATTTGACAGGAGAAAATGGAAAGCACAAAATGTCGTCAACTTATCAGTTAGAGATGCAATTATTCCCTACATTTCAGATTCAGAAGAACCAAAAGAAGTATGAAATACGTTGAAGGCATTGTTTGAGACCACAAACACATCTTGAGTGTTATTCCTGAAGACGAAGCTGCATTGCGGATGGATGATGGTGCAATTGTTGTTGATCACCTACTGAAGATCAAAGAGATTTGTGACCAATTAGCAGCAGTTGGAGAGCGAGTACATGATCGTGAGATCGTGCAGTTGACATTGAATAGTTTGATTGAGTCACATCAGATGTTTGTGACAAGCATAGTCACACGGAAAAATCTTCCAACCTATGAAGAGTTAGGTGGATTGCTTTTGCAGGAAGAACAACGTCAAGAGAACTTGAGTCATCGCAACAGGGGATTTGATCAAGCTCTTGCAGTCAGAGGACGTGGTGGTAGATTTGGTCGTGGAAGACACCAATCAAGAGGTGGAAACTCAAATCATGGATCATTCCAACAATTTCAAGGACAATCCAATGATGGCCCGAATTGAGAAAATTGGAATCAAGGCCGAGGTCAAGGACACGGGTATTCTAGGCAAAATAAACCTGGAAATTGTAGGTATTTTTGCCTTCTTCCAATCTGTGAGCAAATACCCTTCAGACAATTGTGCGAGTTCCTCCAGCAGGGTGTGCAAGTTTGTCAACATTCAAACAATTGTGTGAGTACCTCAGGTCATCTTTTGTGTGAGTCATATTCTGTCCGAGTCATGTTCTATGCGACTCCCTAGCAATTTTCTATCAGTTTCTTGCTCCGTGGTCCATTTGAGCTGACTAGTTCCAAAATAAATCGCACAACTATAGGAGTTATTCCTTGATTTTCAAAAAGACTCTTGTTAGCTACAAGAGTCCTGGAGGAGGTGAGTAATTTCAAAAAAGTTGACTATCGCAAATTAAACACTTCGATAAAAAGAGATTGTTGGAGGGTTTGCGGATCCCGAGGCAATCCTAACACTAGTTAATAAGTGAGAGGGATTTGGCACCCTACGTGTGAAAGTCCAACCCGATGATCACATAGTTATTTTGATAATTAGAGAGTCAATAAAAGGACTTTAGGTCTTTTTACGGGACTTTTTATGTCACAGGACCTAAATGTCAAGTTAGTGAATAAAGTTGGGACTCTCACCAAAATTGGTTCAAATTCAAATTCAAGTGACGAATCAGAAGACGAAAGATTTGAGAGGCAGCCTTCTGCTATAGTGCCTGTAAACCAAGATGGTTCCAGACCTAGTAGAGCAGACAAAGGCAAAGGCATTGTTGTCCCAGGAGGATCTCCTAGAAGGTCGACAAGATAATGAAGAGCGCCAGCAAGATACGTGCCAGGCATCCCTGCTTCCACATCAGAAGAATTATGTGGATTCAGTGGCGAACAACAGACATTCGAGGAGGCAATTGAATGTCCAGAGAAGGACAAATGGATCCAAGCCATGAATGAGGAGATGGAGTCCATGAGGAAGAACCAGGTATGACATTGCAGCCATTACCTGATAAGCAAAAGGCTGTGAAATACAAATGGATCTACAAGTTCAAGTATGGACCAGATGGGGATGTTTAGAAAAATAAGACAAGACTGGTAGTGAAGGGATTCTCTCAGAGATATGGTATTGATTACTCTGAAACCTTCTCTCTCGTCGTCAAAGATTCGTCCCTACGTTTGTTATTTGCATATGCAGCTGCTTATGACCTCATGATCCACATTGTGGACGAAAAGACAGCCTTCTTGCGTGGAGATTAGACGAGGAGGTCTACATGGATCAACCCCCAGATTTTGTCTCACATTCACTTCCTGATTATGCATGTAGAATGCATAGGAGTATCTATGATCTGAAGCAGTCAACTCAACAATGGTACAAAAAGAAGGATCAAGCCTCTTAAATTATTGGAATTCAAGCCACTGATGGCTGATTCCAATGTCTATGTGAGAATTACTGATGAAAAGATCATCATTGTGGCTGTGTATGTGATGACACTTTGATACTCTGCAAGAGTGAACAGTTGATTGCTGAAGTGAAGACAGACATCTCAAAACATTTTAAGATCATGGATCTGGAAGAGGTCAGGTGTTACCTTGGCTTGCAAATTGAAAGGGACTATGAGGGAGGTAAGTTGTACCTTCATCAGTCTAGATACACCCAAAAAATCTAGGAGGATTTTGGGATGCTAAATTGCAAAGGAGAGAATACTCCAATGCTTGCAGAAACGGTGCTGACAAACAAAAATTGTTTGAGGACCGAGGCAGAGAGGGAATTGATGTACCTCACACCTTATAGAAAGCTGATAGGATCGCTGATGTACCTTGTAGACAATACACGCCCTAACATTGCCTATGTAGTGTTTAGAATGAGCCAATTCTGCACGAATCCTAGCTCGACACATTGGAAGATTGCAAAACGAATTTTGCAATATCTTCAATTAACAAAGGATTATGGTTTGTGTTATTCTCGTGATGCAGGTTTTCAGATGATTTCCTACAGTGATGCTAGCTGGGCATCCCTCAAAGACGACTATAAAAGTGTCTCAAGAGGATGCACCATTGCATCAGAAGTGGCAATTCTCTGGGTCAGCAAGAAGAAGACTATTATGGCCCAGTCTACGAAGCAGAGTATGTTGCAGCAGCACAGATGGCCAACGAGATAATTTGGCTCAAACAGTTCTTGGATGAATTGGACGAAACAAACAATGAAACTCTGGTTTTGCAGATGGACAACACGTCTGCAATACATCTAACGAAAGACCCTGCATTTCATTCAAAGATGAAACACATTGCGATCAAGTACCACTTGATCAGGGACCTGATTGGCAAGAAGATATTGCAGACCACCTTCATTGGAACGAAAGACATGGTTGCTAACATTTTCACAAAGGCCCTAGACAAAGGTCTATTCGAGAGACAGAAGAGCAGCCTTGGAGTCATCAAGCTATCATGCTTTGAGAGGGAGCTGAAGAAACATTTTGTTTCTAATGCCAAAGCTTTGCTAGCTTTCAATTTTGAACCTTTGACAAAAAGGCGACACGACACGACACGACACGAAATCAGTCGTGCCCTATGAACAGCCAACAAGAAGATCAGCCAATTGTTATGGGGTGCAGATACCTGATCTAATATCATAACATCATCAGAAGTATTTTAGATCGTGGCTAATCTGCCACTCTTGTAATTTGTGAACTAGTTGTAGATGTTTAATCTTTCTAATCTGTAAGTTACAAGAACGTGACATGAAATTGTTCGCGAACTACATATCTTCTGTTTGATGCATATATTGTAAGTCTAATGCTAGTAAGCAAGACAATTGTCAGAAGACAAAATATACAAAATACGAATCCACCTGCATGTGAGATAATTCTATAATAGGATCAGTAGATCCAAGTTCCACTGGTAAGCGAGACTTGAATCCATGAGAGAACAGTATTTCTCTCACACCAACGCACTGCATGGATCTACATGCACTGCTTGAAGAATCAGAAAAAATCAATAGATAATTTTGTAGCTGTTGTGCACATTATTATTCTAGATGATTGTATGATCTTGTATGCAAATTAGTTTGCTACTATTCGTGTGTCTGATTCACTTATAATTTCGCATCTTGGTTTGATCTTTGTTGAATGCTACATTATTCTGTTAACGTAGATCAGCTGTGTTTGACTACTCTTTGAAGGATTGTAGGAGTGATACAACCAACAATGACCAGCGATCACATCTGAATTTCTAACAAACTGATCTTGTTTGCGAATCCTCTCGCTTCGTGATTCGCTTCACTTAGCTTCACTTCGCTTCGCGATCACCTAGCTACAAGGGTATATCAATTATAGAGCTCACCTAGGTTTCGTTTCGTTTTGTCCTGTTTCATCATGTCTCGTCTCATCTCGTTCAAGAGCTTGATTGATCTTGTCGTGAATTAATCCGCTTCGTTTCATTACATTTCGTGATCTGTACTTCCAGCATGAATCAATGTCAGTGTTGGTTTCGCTTCGCTTCGTTTCGTTTTGTTTTCTTCTAGAATTTATCTCATTTTGTTTGGTTGCGTTATCGTTCATGATTTAATTTTGTCAGTTTGTCACCAGAGTTGTTTTGGCTAGAATTTTGCATTTTTTTGAGTGCATTTTTTCTGCATGTTCTTAGCATCACATTCTATCTAACAAGATGAATATTACATTAGGAGAATTTCTGAAGCTGGTGCCAAACACAAAAGAAGTATTAGCACAGAAGTTAACTCAAACTGAACTAGAAGCCCATCAGGAACCACTTTTTTGTGCTAGATTTGAATAATGGGAAAGTGAGCAAAAAAAATCACTCCGCCCATACAGCATAAGCAATTTTCTAAAGAAGCAGCCATGATAGATGGAGGTTTGGGAGTTAACTTGATTTCAACAACATTGTTGAATATCTAATGCGGGGCCAACCAGACAAGTCACTACCTAAGGCGGATCAGCAAATTCATCAACAACGAATCATACCTGTGACCGACTAGTAAAAAATTGGGGAGTTCATTATGACTCTCAAACCTGAGTGAGATTTCATTACTGGATCAAACTTTGGATACACCTATCAATTTTCCATTGAATGTGTTGAACGTAGCTTGGATATCAACGGAAACCATACTTGATCCAATTGAAAATGAACTCATTCATGTGAGTCATGCCTTGACTTATGATGACAATGCAGAACTTACTGATGAGCAGATTCTAAATCAGATGGATGCTACCAGATTTGGAGTACATGATATGCCTGATGAACCAGTAATAAAATCACCAAAAGCAATTATATTGAAAAAAGACAAGATTACAGGACCAATGACGAAGAAACAAGCTAAGCAACATTATATTACGGTCCTAAAATGGGGAAATCCACCTCAAAAGGTTGATTCAAAGAATGTGCCACCTTTATTAAAGTCATTTTGATAATTAGAAAGTCAATAAAAGGACTTTACGTCTTTTTGCGGGACTTTTAATGTCGTAGGACCTAAATGTCAAGTTAGTGAAACCAAAATTGGTTCAAATTCATTCAAATTGGTTCTCTCCAATTATTGAATGGGTTCCCACTATTTTTTAAGTTTGAATAGCTAAGGAGGTAGAAATGGACCAATAGGATTTTGAGGCCAGGGTCCTCCTCTCTACCATAAATAGTGCCAAACTCGAGTTTGGAAATCATGTTCATATCCTCATTTCAATACAAGCAGATTGGTTCTCTTATGGAATGGATTTGTGAATGTCCTTGCTCTCTATCTCTTTTCCTCCATCTCTCATGCCTTTGTTGTGTTTGCTAATTGTTGGATCAGAATGTATTTGGAATTGCTATTTCTTATGCTTTTTGTGAGAGAGAAAGGGAGAGAGAGAAAGAGTAAACTATCTTCATTGTGGATTGTAGGGTTAATGGAGTAGTGTTAATGCTTAGGGTTAATGGATGTTAGAATTAGATGTGGATCTTCCATTCATGTTGAAACCTGAGATATGTTATCACTCTCATGTGAACGAACCTACGCGTGACAACTAGCTTCATCTTCTTGATGCTAGATTGCTTGGATCTTGGGTTGAGAATAGGCTAGGACCGCACCGATTTTGGAGATGTAAATTGCATTAGAACACTGGAGGTAGGGCGACCTCAATGAAGTGAAGAGGTGCAAGTGAAAGCTCAGGGAAAGGCTGAGCAAAGCCCAAGATATCTTCATCTTTCCTCTGCTAGGGTTTACAAGTGGAAAATCAAAGTTCTCTCACATGGGGGATGTTTTTAGGACCTGTAAAAGGATACAGAGGGGCACCCTAGCAGTGCGACGCAGCAGCCAAGAGGTGTGGATGGCCGTGGGCTATAGGAAGAGCCAGATTTGATTTTGTAGAGGGCTGCCATAGCTAACAAGAAGCTTGAAAGCTTGAGGAAGAGAAGATGAAGGAGGAGGACCTCGCGAGTCTGCTCGCGCGCGGAGGAGGAGTTTTCTCATAGTGTATAAAGGGGTCCCGCAGACCTAGGATCATGGATCAACACGCAGAAGCAGACAGAGCCATTGGATTTGAAGCCATGGTGATCAATGGCTAAGATACATTGCTCAGGGAGCAACCTAGACCGTGAGATTAAAGTGGCCAATGGATGCATTTGAAAGGGGCCTAAAGGGCAAGGAAGAAAAGAAGTGGCTTTCTTTTCATTAAAAATTTTCAAATCAAAATCCATTGAAGGGAAACGAAGTCCAGAATGGACACTTCTTCATTAAAAATCTTCGAAACGAAGAACCAGTTCAAAATTGCCATGTATGGACAAGAGGCCATGATGCTTGTAGAATTCTCTGTCCCATCTTTATGGGTAACCTATGATTTGAAACTGGATGAAAGTCAGATCCTTGCCCATAGGCTATTCCACCTCTATAAGCTTTGCGAAACAATAGTCATTAGTGTGCACGCACAACAAGTGCACAAAAGATGTCAACAAGATTGGCATGACTGCCATATTAAGATAAAGGAATTTAAAGTAGGAGATAGAGTCCTTCTCTATCAAACAAAAGTACATAAGGGCAAACTTAAGTTTACTGGCCAAGGTCCCTATATCATTGGCCAAATCTTTGCCTCAGACCCTCAAAGGCATCCCTTTGGACACAATAGTGAACGGGAGTAGATTACGGCGATATCATGAGCCCTGCTATTCCTTAGACATCCACCATCCAGGGGTATGGAAATATCAGCGATATAGGAGACACCACACAATCACCCTATCCAATGCCTAAAGACACCTCAACAGTGAAAATCACGAAAGGCATTGAAGAATTGACTGCAACATCAAATCCTTCGATGACACATTCTGAGGCAAAGGAAACAGATGCTGAACCTGGTGTCCCACCTATGTCGTTCATGGTAAGTGACCCACGAACCACCATTTCATCAATTCTCATCACACCAACCATCAATGTCACACTACCCAACACACTCACCCTCACCACTACACCCCCTATTGCCTCCATAAACACACTCCCACTCCCCACCGCACCAATCACAACCACATCTATGCAATCTCCGACGCATTTTTCAAATGTCTTTGATGCATCCTTCAACATTGAAGAATTCTCACTTTCCGGTCCAGGTGCATCGCACATTTTTCAAGAATGTTTACTGCCAGTGCGAGCCTCTATCACCACCTTCCTCAATCTCTTCCAGACCCTGCAATCCGAGGGGGCATCATCTTGTGCTTGTGCTTGCTTTCTAATACTATTTTGAATGTTGTTCATTTTTAAGTTTTGCTTTCTACTTATGGTTTGTAAGTTGTTATTAGTTTCTCCATTAGATTAGAAGCATAGCATGAGAGCTAACCTCCCTCTGCTCTTATTCTCTCTCTCTCTCTCTCTCTCTCTCTCTCTCTCTCTCTCTCTCTCTCTCTCTCTCTCTCTCTCTCTCTCTCTCTCTCTCTCTCTCTCTCTCTCTCTCTCTCTCTCTCTCTCTCTCTCTCTCTCTCTTCTACTTATCTACATTGATGGTTAACTAGGTGGTTAGACTTAGGAGTGAGGTAGTAAAAAAGTTTGAGAGTAACCAAGCAGGCAACTAACCAAAGTTAGAGCTCTATCCTAGTGTTTTAATTTTTTATAGGCAAAGGGGTTGGTCACCAAGATGGACTACACCCAACAGTGGCGCCGTTGCTGGAGATAGAGACTACTAGCTTTTTTAGTTGATGTTTAGTTGTTTTTAGAGCTATTTTTTCGATTTTTAGTGAGTTAGAGATGGAGGCAATTTAGTGTGATTTTTTGTTTTTCTTGTTGTTAATCTATTGAAAACTAGCATAGGAGGTGTTTGGAGGTAGAGGAGGCCTAAAACAACATCTAACAACTTGACAATCAGCACACCATCACAAAAATCCATAAAAATCTAAAAATATATAATTTTGGAGGGAAAAACTAGCAAAAAAAAACATCAGATTTTGATTAAAAAAAACCACTGGAACCAATCTTTGCCTAGCTGACAATAGCCTAAGAACACTATTCGGGACCTCAATAGCACTCGATGAGAGTTACTTCCCACCCAGTTTGTAGAAAAGCTGAAAAAACCAAAAAAAAAAAAATCCAAAAACCTCTTGTAAAACTAAAAAAATAATTTGAACTACTCAGAAACCATCGCCACTCCTGCTGAAACTAGTTCTCAGTTGGACAAGATTACAAACGAGTTTGCGAGAGTTATCTAGCAATACAGAAGCCTTGCGAAGGTTTTTTAGCTCCAGAACTTCCCATTCTTGTCCAAAATCCTCGTAGACTTCAATTTTTCAATTTTTTGTTACAACTAACCTTCGCCACTCCTATTGAAGCTTCCTCACATTGAGTGTAGCTTACAGATGAGTCTGCGAGAGTTCTTACTGCTACAATAAGCTGTGCAAGAGTTTCAAAGTTTTCGAGTAATTTTACAAGGAAAACTGAAGTTGTTGTCAAATCCGTGAACCCTCGTAGAAGTAACCTTCACAATCTTGTCCATTTTTTTTTTTTTTTACTGGCTCTCTCAAAGAGAACTTTATGTGCAATGTAAGAACTTTTTGTGATATATTCTGCATTTTAATAAATTGGTTTTGCTTAGAAATGTTATAAAGGAGCATATTGTTAGTGAGTCCCACTCACGAGTCAAAAAAAAGAAAGATACCAAGTAGACTACATGCAATCACAAACCATAAGCAAACAACAAAAGTAAGGTATGATCCATGTGGCCTTGTCATACACACTTTTTCATTTTTTTTAATTCATGTGATGCATTCAAATCAGAACAATGACTCGAGTATATTATTGTACCAAGAGACAATTGGAGCAAGTCATTTCCATATACACTTGATGATTTACAATACGCAATTTAAAAATGCTAACTTGCAATGATAAAAGTTGGCTTTATCTAGTTTTGCACATGGACAGCTTTTCAAAGTACGTGATCATCACCATCTTAGAACTACTACAACTATATTCTAAAGAATAACAGGGTTGACTCCTCTTAGTGGCCAATGATCCTCAACACTAAATTGGGTATTGTTTAATTAATTAGAGCAACTACGATACTGCACTTGCACAATTTGTATTAATTGAGTAGAGGAGGGTGCTAATAACAACTAATAGGGCAAAACATGTTATTACAAGGTAAGCATATGCAGAAATGTGGACACGTATCAAACTGATTTGTAGCCCAAGTTTGTTGATGAAAGAGAGAACCACGAGGACGTATGCCTGCTTCAGAATGAGATAGATGAAATTAGCCCAACCAAATTGCATGTGAACTATTATTACTACATGGAACACCACACAAGACAAAGCATGAAACTTCTACATTATAAAATGGATAATCTTTGGCCAACCAAAAAACAAGACCATAATGAGCAGGCCATTTGTTGAAAGAAAAAAAGGAGAAACTAGCAACTACCATGATTAGCGCTCTCCATAGCCTCATTAATTGAAATTGCCAACATGAGATACAAGAATAGAATGAGGAACAGCTTTGATGGTGTTGTTTGACACAAACTTCGCCTTGGCATAGCCATGGTCTTCATGAATGATCTAAATCAATTGCTCTATTCAAGGAGCAATGGATCAATGATGTGTATGTGTTTGTTGAAGGGAGGAAGGGAGAGTTAAGTAAGGCCCGATTGCCGGGGGGGGGGGGGGGGGGTTGGTGTGTCTCAGTGCAAGTTCTTCAACAACATGACAAAAATGCTCTCAAGGAAGGGTGATTTACAATATCAGTAAATGGGGTCCAAAGAGATAACATGATTGAGCACTTGCTATTAAGGAAAACTACATAATTTGTTTAGCATAATGACACCTAGCATGTTCTCCATCTCAAGATTCACAATAGCATAATAGCTCAATGGGAGTTTAGCCACACCATGAGATAGTGCTAAAGGGGAAGATTTCCAAAATAGTATGTAGTCCATTTTGTGATTCCCAGTGCAAGGTCTTCAACAACATGACAAAAATATTCTTAAGGTAGGGTCATTTAGAATATCAATAATTGAGCACTTGACATTAAGGAAAACTATGGACTTTGATTTAGCACAATGACACTTAGTGTGTTCTCCATCTCAAGATTTACGACAAATGAGGCCCGAGGCCCACAAGCCTTCCACGACATAATGCAAGGTGAGAAGGTGAAGAGAGAATGCACATTCTCGAGAAAAGAACTTTAAAAGACACAAGGTAACATTCAACGATGCTTAGAAATCATCTTCACTTAATGCAAAGGAATGGCAACAAAAAAAGTTGCCCATTATGCGAACAAAAGGACAACCTAGAAGACAACCTTTGTGCAACATGAAGGGTGACCAAAAAATCGTCATTTTCATGGTATTAGAAGTGGGAAAAAAAATTGGCTTTTGTGCAAACGAAAGTGAGAGCAAAAGCCGCCCTTTATGCAAAAGAAAGGACATCAATAGATTGCTATATATGAAAAAGACAAACCACAAAAAAAAAAATCACTTTTTATCTGGAAATGGTGATCAAAATGTCACTTTCAATGTGGCAAATGAATGGCATCCCAAAATTTGCCCTTCATTCTGCATTACTATGTTTTTTGACATCAATCTATAAAATAATTCATCACATACATGACAATCATAACATAAAAAGTATACCAGATGTGACCACTACAACATTTGTGCATCACACATTAACCATATGTTATCTCGATTCACAACCAAATCCTTTACACTTCAAAAAAAAAATCATGTTTGTGTCCAAAATGAGAAAATATGACTCTTTGGTTTCAACAGAAAAATAAGCTTGCATATAGTACATATATGTTATTGGCATACACAACTCATTAAAATACTTGTCAAAGAATACTACATATTTCATTGTAGGCTTTTCTCTCTTAACATGCATGTTTGATGCATGAATTTTCTAAAAAACTCATCACTACAACATCCAACTAAAAAGCCCCTAATTGAGCACATAAATTATCATTTATGGAATTTCACAATAAGTCGTTAATGCCCAAACTATGGGAAATCGTCACAGGACTTCAACGAATTTCCAATTCTAATGAGCAAGCCATTGCTAAATGGAAACTCAAGGATGGAAAGATATTTGGCTTTATCATTTTGAATACATTAAACATGCAGATTGGCCATGTCAGTCAAGCCCAATCTTCCAAGGAAGTGTGGCACATACTGAACACACTTTACGAAGTGAGGGACGTCACATCTAAATTGCATCTGAGGAGAAAATTCTTTTCTCTCATAATGTTAGAAAATAATTCTCTTCAAAATCACATAAATCAATTCAAGACTATGTTAGAGAAATGGCAGGCCATAGGTTCAGTCATCAAAGATTCATATGTCGTTATGACCTTATTGTCTAACTTGTGCCGTCATCGATTGAAAATTGGGTGATGGTCATTTCAACATCTTAAATATTTCGAACTCCAAACCTTGTAGGATCCATATGATTTAGATTCTGCTCATCAATAAGCTCAACATCCAAAAACATCAAGTACACTATTTTTAAACAATTTTCACACATGTTAGTGTGTCCTAATTATTTTACAAGTTTGGCCTCCAAATTGCCAAAAATAAACAAGCCCCTAGTTGCCAAATTTTGACATGGTCTATGTCTAGGGTTCAGCCATTTCATGTGCATTATTTGCCATAAGCTTGAAAGACAAAGAGAGTGTTGAAGGGCATCCAAAACTGCAAATTGAAAGTAGTAGAGGAAGTCGCAAAACATAGCCTCTCTCTCTCTCTCTCTCTCTCTCTCTCTCTCTCTCTCTCTCTCTCTCTCTCTCTCTCCACACACACACACGCGCGCGCGCACTTACAGGCGCGCGCGCACACACACACACACATGGAGCCACATTAATGCACTTTCCTGCGGGTTCGCAAAATGAGGATGTTCATAGTATGGGTTTTGCTACTTGCTACATGCAGCCCACAATCAGCTGCAGCTACCTCTATAGGTGTAACGAATTTTGTAGAAGGTACCATAGCTGTGAGGTGCTTTTCTGAGACAAGAGACTTGGAAAAAACTTGATGAAACAAGGAGAGACGCTTCACTGGAGCTTTGTGGGCTACATCTGGACAATTTACCAATGCAAGTTCGAATGGAATGGTAAAAGCATGATGCAAGAAGATGCGTGGAGCTTCAGCACTTTAAGTATAACAGTCTTTTTGTTCCTTCCTTTTTTCCCTCACATGTTACACATCATTATGCATCAATATACAGGAGATGTCCACTGAATTTGTGCCTTTCTTTTTTTGTTTCTGCGTGCTGTATTCTGATTTGTGTCTGCTGGCAGCACATAGTCAACAGTCGTTTCTCTCTGTGAGAAATGCATATAGATTAATTTTATTGATTATTCACGGTGATCGTGTTTGGTTTCTTTGCAGCGAAAGGGATCGATTAATCAGACGTATTGGGTTTTTGCAGACGGGCTCTATTTCAAGAAATCGGATACAGATCCGGCGGTGTTGTTACAAAAATGGAGCTGGAGAGTATCACTAGGAGTATTTTGATGGCTTTAGTTTTTTAGGTAGAACTTCTTTGTTGGCCTAAATTGTGACGTCATGATATTTTGTGGATTATCATAAACTTGTGTTTTCTCTTGGAGAGAAGCTAGAAGGAGTTTGTGGCCGGAACTTGCAAAGAGTGACTAAAATACTGGCTGTTTCTGAAGGCAAGGGTTTCCATAGAGAAAACTGAAGATCTCTCTCTACAGGCAAGCTTTTTGGATGATGTAAAAGGCTGATGCTAAGCAGAACCAAGGAGGCTGTGGAGAGGTAGGAGCGCGCTGGATCGTGTTGGTTCGTGAAATGGAAATTATCAGCTCTGATACCAATCTGTTGACGCTTAGATGTTGATGCCAATTGCTAAAACAAAATTTTTATCAACGAGATCGTGGATTACTTAGACGGAGATTGCGAGCTGTTCTTTTGTGTTGAATAAGATTATCAATGTAGGAGTCTTAGACTTCCATGAAAGAGAGATCGCGTAAATGAATAGGCGTTTAAGATAGCCATGTAATCCTCTATTGCTGATAACCTAACATGAAGAGAATGTAGAAATAACTTAGGCGTTAGAGACATCCATACATTTCTCTGATAATGATGTTTGTGTAAGAGAGAGTTAGTTTCATTCAACAAGAATGAAAAGATGTAGAACAGTCACGAATCTGTATAATAATGTTGTAAAACAACAATCAGATCACAATACAATTGCGCTGATAAGCGCGTGGTCCTAATTACAGACTCAAAACAATTGCTAAAGTTTTGAGTCTCTCTCTCTCTCTCTCTCTCTCTCTCTCTCTCTCTCTCTCTCTCTCTCTCTCTCTCTCTCTCTCTCTCTCTCTCTCTCTCTCTCTCATTACTAACTTTGAGGAGTCAGCTACTGAAAGACCAATTTTGGTAGTAGATCTATCTCTCTGATCTTTTGATTATCATCCTTCATTGATTCAATTGCTCATTTACATATACAGCAACTGGAAGATCTTGTATTATTCTAGCTTTACATTTAGTAGATCGCTTAGTAGTTGATTTAACTGACTAATTAGAATAGTTGTTATTGAAGCGTGAAGACATAGACAGTCTGTACTTGGAATCCTGTGTATTTCTGCTGAGTGTCACATTTTTTGCATTTTTTTTCACGAAGTAATGTCGCATTTTTGGAAGTGTCTGAAATGGCCTAAAAACCGACTCAACACAAAGTGTCGCAAATACTTAGTTGCTCAGGATGGGCCGAAGGTGGAAAGGCGGCAGTGTTGGGTTTTGGCGACAGTGTCAGGTTTTTCCCTGTTAGAAATTGCAAGAAAAAATATAGACTGTAGCGACAATCAGTCTAAAAATGCAGACTATTGAAAAACAGTTTATTTTCTGCAGGTTTCATTTGAGAGAGAGAAATTGAGAGAAGGAAGAAGGGCTATTGGGATGAGTAGGAGTTATTAGACAATGGCTTTGTCAAAATATCAGCCAACATATTGTCTGTATAACAGTAACTTAGTAGTACATCTTTATTTTGAACTTTCTCATTAAGGAAATGAAACTGAACTTCTATATGCTTAGTTCTATTATGAGTACATGGATTCAGGGATAGAGCTATGCAGCTCTGATTATCTCACTGGAGTATTGTTGGACCGATTGGTGGAAATTGTAGATCTTGTAGTAGTCTTCTTAGCCAAATTATCTCCTTCACTGCTGATGTAGCTGCAACATATTCAAATTCTGTAGAGGACAACGAAATGCATTTCTGCTTTCTACTGTTTTATGAAACGGGCCCTCCTGCAAGGAAACAAATATAAGTTGATATGAATTTTCTGGTATCCACATCTCTTGCCCAATCTAAATCTGAATATGTGATCAATGTGAGTGCAGCTTGTGTATTACCATTGTAGCTCCATACTACTTTGAAGCTTGAATGTATCTCAGTACTCTTTGCAGAGCTTTCCAGTGTTGTAAGCCTGGATTGGACATGTATTGAGACAGTGTGCTTACTGCATATGCTAGATCAGGTCGTGTGTAGATCATAGAATACATTATAGATCATATGACGGACTGATAAGGATACCTACACATTTCTTGCTGATCTGCTTGAGTTCTGGGGCACATGTCTTTGGACAGCTTAGATCCTGGATCCATAGGTGTGTCTATGGGCTTGTAGTCCTCCATGCCATATTTGCAAAGTACATTGATTAAATAGGACTCTTGGCTTATAGCGATCCTTCTGCTTACACGATCTCTGCTGATCTCCATACTGAGTAGGTAATGGACTGGGCCTAAATCAGAGTCATCTCAAATTCTGATGAAAGCGGAGATTTGGTTTCCTATAATAACTGATTTGAATTGCTGATAAAGGGATCATCAACGTATAATGTTGTTATAACATAGCTTGACTCTTTACGCTTGAGATATACATTAGAGTCTGCGGAGCAAGAAGTGAAATTATGCTGCAATAAGAAGTGATTGATTCTATCATACCAGGCCCTAGGATCTTGCTTGAGGCCATACAGTGCCTTGTGCAATCTATATACCAAATGTTCTTGGCCTTAAAGGATGTAACCTTCTTGTTGATAAATGAATATGTCTTCTTGTATATATCCGTGAAAGAACGTTGTTTGGATGTCCATCTGGTAAATGTCCAGATCCTCTGTAGCAACTATAGCCAGCAAGGTGCGAATAGATTGATGCTTTGCCACTGGACTGAAGGTGTCAATGTAATCTATTCCATAAACTTGCTCAAATCCTTTAACCACTATTCGAGCTTTCCATTTGGATATTGATCCATTTGGCTTAAGCGTTAGCTTGAAGATCCATTTAGAGTCAATAGGCTTTATACCTGCAGGAGGATTGACAAGACTCCAAGTCATGCTCTTCGTCAAGGAATGGTATTCAGCATCCATGGCAGCTTTCCATTCGTCTGCATTGGGCATTGACAGTCTGCAACAGTGGCAGGTTCATCATGACTGATGAACGCTTGAGAGACAAAACAATCAGATTGTTGTCGTTGTCTTGCAGACCTTCTAATTGCAGGTGCTTGAGTGAATGTTTCTCTTGGGTAGATGACATGGATGGCTTCTGAATCAGCTTGTGGTTGAACAGTCGTGGATCTAGGCCCATCGATGGTGAGTGGAGCTGTTGGGACAAACTCCTACATTTGAACATTCGTAGGTCGATGCCTATCGATGGAGAATGGAATTGTTGTGACAGACTCCTGCATTGGCTGCTTCTGCTTAAAATCATGAAATTTGTCTTCAAGAAAGATAACGTCGCAGTTGACTGAGATCTGACCTGTCTCAACATCATAAATGCGATAAGCCTTGTGTGATGTTGAATAGCCGATAAATATGTACTTACAACTTACTGGGTCTGATTTCTTTCTTAGATCAGACGGTATTTGAACATAGCAGAGACATCCAAATACACATAAGTGTTTCAAACTTGGTTTGTAGTCATAGTAGGCCTCAAAGGGTGTCTTGGAGTCGACTGCCTTCATGTTGGAATAATTTTGCAGATAGCAGACTGTAGTTTCTTTAGCCCAAAAACTCTTGGGTAATTGAGCATTGATAGTCATGGATCGTGCAGCTTCCAATAGTGTTCGGTTCTTTTGCTCAGCTACGCCATTCTGTTGTGGAGTGTAGTTGGTTGTGAACTGATGGTGCACGCCACATGATGATAAATAGTCCGTCATTTCATTTGATAGGTACTCTCCCCCTAAATCAGACCGCAGAGTCTTGATTCTCTAACCAGTCTGATTCTTAGCATATTGCTTGAATTTCTTGAAGCAATTGAATGCTTCTGATTTATTCTTTATGAATATGATTCTGGTGAAACGAGAGTTTTCATCAATGAATGTGATAAAGTATAGAGCTTGACCCAAGGAGGGTACGCTCATGGGACCACATAGGTCACTGTGAATCAGTGACAGAACGCTCTTCTGGCTTGTCCTCTTGAAAATTTTGTTCTGGGTTGTTTTCCTAGTAGACAATTTTCATAGTCAGTTTGATTAGCTATGGTAACAGCATTGATATTCATATCCTTGAACAGTTTGTTATTATGCATATACAAGATTGACCGCATGTATAAATGACCTAGTTTTTTATGCCAAACATGAGCATCAGAATTACTCACAATAAGTGCATAATCGTGACTTAAGATATACACATTTCCTTCTCTTGTGCAGAGAGGATTTCATTGGCTTGCCCATCAATAATAGTACAGCAACTAGCAGTAATCAAAGCTCTATAGCCTTGATCAGTGATCTTGCTAATAGATAATAAGTTCTTTGTTAATCTAGGTATGTAAAGTACACCATCTAACTATCTAGTGATGTCGTCAGAGAACTGAAGTCGGACAGTGCCTTGGCCTTTGACTTTGTCGGAGCTTGAGTCGCCAAAGAAAATGTACTTTGAGTCCGTTGCTGTGAGAGTAGAGAAAAGGTTCTTACATGGTGTGATGTGCTGTGTAGCACCTGAATCAAGATACCATTGACAAGAATCTCTACTTGGTTGGTCTTGTACCATCAACGCCTTGTCATCCTCTTGGGAATTTTTGATGGAGTCAGAACCTCCGTCTTAGTGCTGCTACATCTTCTTCCTCGCTTCATTGTGCTTGAGGATGTGAAATCCTTAATGTCATGGTTTGATCTTTTGCAATATCTGCAAAAGAGTTTGATCTTGGATGGCTGTTGTTGTCTGTGCTGTTGTTGTTGCGTTGAATCTGGCTGCTCCGCTTTTGTCTTCTTGTCCTTGAAGTTCTTCTTCTTAGACTGCTGCTTATTAGAGTACAATGCCATTGACTTGGTACTCATTGTTGATAAGCTCTTTCTCCTGACTTCTTCTTGCAATAGACTTCTTGTCAGCTTCTAAAGAGACAGCGTAGGAGTATTGCTTAAAATCAATATTGGATTATGGTAGGAGGATGGAAGACTGGCAAGAAGAGACATCATTAAGTCTTCTTTTGATATAGGGGAACCTATTGAGCAAGTTGATTTAGCAAATGTTTCAATTCATTCAAGTGATCACTGACTGAGGAGCCTTCGCTTATTTCGAGTGTAAGTACCTTCTTCCTCAGAAAGAGCCAAGTCGATACATCTGAAGTCTCGTAGATACTTGTTAGGATATCCCACGCTTCTTTGGAGGTGGTGTTGTTTGATAAGTGAGCAAGAACACAAACAAAATGAACTAGCTCTATAGAACAAGAACGTATTAAATTCTATCATAAATCCTTAACTCTAGTAATCCAATAAACCAGTGCTCTGATACCACTTTGTTGGTTTGTGAAATGAAAACTATCAACTCTGATACCAATCTGTTGACGCTTAGATGTTGATGCCAACGGATAAAACAAAATTCTTATTAACAGGATCGTGGATTACTTAGAGAATGGAGATTGTGAGCTGTTCTTTTGTGTTGAATAAGATTGTCAGTGTAGGAGTCTTAGACTGCCCTGAAGATCTCAGAAACGAATAGGCGTCTGAGAAATGATGTTTGCATAAGAGGAATGAGAGTTAGATTCATTCAACAAGAATGCAAAGATGTAGAACAATAGCGAATCTGTATAATAATGTCGTAAAACAACAATCAGATCACAATACAATTGTGTTGTTAAATAAGTGTGTGGTCCTACTTACAGACTCAAATCAGTTACTAAAGTTCTGAGTATCTCTCTCTCTCTCTCTCTCTCTCTCTCTCTCTCTCTCTCTCTCTCTCTCTCTCTCTCTCTCTCTCTCTCTCTCTCTCTCTCTCTCTCTCTCTCTCTCTCTCTCTCTCTCTCTCTCTCTCTCTCTCTCTCTCTCTCTCTATGTATGTATATATATATATATATAATCACTAACTTTGAGGAGTCAACTACTGAAAGACCAATTTTGGCCATAGATCTATCTCTTTGATCTTTTGATTGTCATCCTTCATTGATTCAATCGCTCATTTACATATATAGCATCTGGAAGATCTTGTATTACAAGACTGCTTACCAGCTGATTAACTGACTAATTAAAACAGTTGTTATTGGAGCGTGAAGATGTAGACAGTCCGTACATGGAATCATATGTATTTCTGCAGAGTGTCACATTTTTTGCATTTTTTTTGCGAAGTAATGTCGCATTTCTGGAAGTATCTGAAATGGCCTAAAAATCGACTTAGCACAAAGTGTCGCAAAACACTTAGTTGCTCAGGATGGTCCGAAGGTGGAAAGGCGATAGTGTCGAGTTTTGGTGATAGTGTCGGATTTTTTGCCTGTCAAAAATTGCGAGAAAAAATACAGACTGTAGCGACAATCAGTCTAAAAATGCAGACTTTTGAAAAACGGTTCATTTTCAGCAAGTTTCATTTGAGAGAGTAAAATTGAGAGAAGGAAGAAGGGCTGTTGGGATGAGTAGGAGTTAGATAAAATTCCAACAGATCAATCTGAGAAGGGCATCCATATCCACCTACAAAGAGAGCTACCATAACATGAAGGACGAGAGGACTTGCGCATGGTGAAGTGAAATGGGCACAGTGTGTCTCGAAGGGCCTAGCGTCCATAAGAATCCTGTTTAGCGCGCAAAGACAGTAGTGGTCGTGGGATCAAAAATTTAGAAGATCTACGAAGGAGATCATGCGATGGCAAACGAATGTCGACAGGAGGATCATAGAAAGCCATTGGATTTTGAGTGAAGGGACCCTTTAAAATGTGAAAGGCTAAAGTGGCCTTTCATTCATGAAAGGGCCCGACTAGTGAAAGTTGTTTTGAAGGCCATTGAAGTTCATAAAGAAGAGTTAGTTTGAAAAGGTTAAAAGCCCCTAATTTAGGCCTCCTTAAGCCTTTTTTGGCCAAACTAAGGGTTGTAGCCTCCAAACGAAGGGCACCTTGACTGTACCTACAAGTATGAGAGAGAAAGAGTAAGCTATCTCTGTTGTGGATGTGTAGTATTAAGGGATGTGTAGTGTTAAAGAGTAGGGTTAATGGATGTAGAGATAGATGTGAATTCTCCATTCATGTTGAAATCTGAACTAAACTATTGCTCTCATGGGAACGAACCTACGCATGACAACTAACTCCGTCTCTTTGATGCTAGATTGACTAGATCTTGGATTCAGATTAGGCAAGGAAAGAAACCCACTAGGAACAATCCTATTGACAATCATAAAATTAAAAAAAGCGCTTTAGTTGATTTCATCCATTTAACACCCATCTTTAATCACATAGAATTTGGTGGGCAAAGAAATACTTGTGATAGTAGAACTGGGCATGCAAAACCATAGAGGTTCCACCAAGTCACCATTTTCTCCCGCCTGCTCAATGCCACGTGATGGCCAAACACACCAACCTGCCTCTTGAAGGCAATGTATTGTGTCTCAACAACATCTATGGGTGTTTGGCGGCTCCATCCAAGTATCTCAACGAATTCAAACCTAGCTCCATTGATGTTTGCCGCTCAGATAGCCACATGGGGTGCAACAGGTGGGCAACAGCGTGAATCGGCATGGAACCAATTCCACCCGCGCAGCTCCCTCTCAAAGCTGGTATTTTTCTAATTCCTAAGCTTGCACGCTGCTTTTGGAAAGTGAAAACGATTTGGATTTTAATTTGGCGACAAAGTGGCAGGTGGCCTGGTAAACCAAAAATTGCAAGTCAATATTTTTGACTTTTGACATCCACCATTGGCGTAGGCATACTCTCTTAAGCCTACATGAGGAGTTTTACCTGATTTGAAGATGGCCAACATCAATGAAGCATTTTTGGGCCATGCAAGTAAACTCGATGGGGTTTCCAACTGCAACATCTGGAAGCTCAAAATGAAGAGCAACTAATGGAGAAGGAGTTGTGGGATATTGTTGTGGGCATTCAATTAAGGCCGAACACCACTCATGACGACATGAGGGCCTATGACAGGAAGGTCCAAAGAGCCTTATCATTGATCAATCTCTCAGTAAAAGATCATGTGATTACCCATATTAGTGATGTCACAACTGCTAGGGGAGCTTGGGAAGTTCTTAGAGAGCAATTTCAAACCTGCAATCCAGCTCAAGCCATGTTATTGAAGTCAAAATTGAATACTATTAGGATGGAAGAAGGTAAACCTATTGGAAATTAAGTTCACAGTTTCCTCCTTGGTGATGCTATTTCTATTTCAAAATTCTTCCTGCACCTTTTTGATCAACGATCTAGGGTCAGCCCTCTTCTGGGTTGTTTGCTCATTTGATACCTACAAGAATCATAGTTTTTTTGTTTTGCTATTTTGCAAAATTACTCTCATTTTGTGTGTAGAACAATGCCTGGTAAAATACATGGGTTTCTGCAAGCAATTTGACAACTTGCAATTTTTACACATAGTCAAATCAAATCGAATCAGCCAAACTATTTGAAAGTCGACTTCATCAACTTTCTGGTTAATCTACATCAAAGGGTATCCACTCCCATCTATTTCTACATTCAAATGTCAAGCTATTTGAAGAACATCGACTAGCCATCTTCGACTTCTTCAACCATCGAGTCACTCAACCAAAGTCACCAAAGTGTACGAAGTCATCTGAAGTACCTTCGACAACTTCGACCATCAACCGAAGTGTCTGTAGTGTTATATTTATCTTAATTGTAAGGATATGTAGTATAAAAGATTGTCGTTCCCCAAAGGGACTGCTTTATATTGTGATTTTAGATGTTTTTAACTCATTTATTGTTCTTGGATTAAAAGTTGGTTGTCAACAGACATTTAGGAGTATCGGTGACACTGATGCGAGGTTTGTTGCATCAGATAAACCAAGGCAGAGAAACATACAAATGTCTCATTACAATCCAAATGTAGTCTGACAATCTGTCCTCAACAATAGAGGCTGCTCATTCAAAAGAATGACTAACTACTAAGTTAAACTGCACAAGTATCCATATGCAAATTTTGGATTATTGATTTACAACAACACAGAGCAAGTTTTAGGATGTGCAAGTTTGGATATACGTCAATGTAATGTAACAGTGATTCCAAATGTTAACATCACAATTAAGTTCCAAACAATTGATTATTCAATCACACAAGCAATCAAATAACCAAGGAGTTTTAAGACAATCTTAGCAATGAATATATGGTTGCTCGCTTACAACAGTAGAGAGAATGCAAACTGGTACTGTTTGGTTGCCGTTTTTTGAGTTTTCGGTAATGCCCGCATTCTAAACTATGGTTAAAACTAGCTCTAACTTCAGACATTAATTAGAAAGCGTGCTTGTAATAATAGCCATACATTTTTCATATAATCTGGGGCTGTAAACATCCACCAATAATACTATTACAACATGGTACCTGCGCCAAAAGGAATGAATGGTCTATCATTAAAGCCTAATGGTCACCAAATTTCGTACCTAGAGATACGATACGTTCACGGAAACTCACGAGGGCAATCATTTCCGAAGCTCCGCTCTACATAAGCACAAATATGACCATAAAAAAACTTTACTTTCAGGTTATGTTCAAATTTCACGCCCAGATATTGGTTCAATGTGCGCACAGATCATCCAGATATCCTTCAGCCATGGCGGGTCACGTGGCATGCCTCTTGGCCTAGGAGGCGGTGGTGGAGGATGAGGCGGTGGTGGATTTCTTTGGCAGCCTCCTTGCATTGGGACGCCTCCATGATGAATCCGTGATGTTTGCTTTGTGCGGGCCATTTGCAGACCGATACATCAGCGCACGTGTAGAAAGGTTATTTTAGCAGCTGCAAAATGTAGGGCGGCGCGCTGAACCGATATCTCATCTAAGTCGTGCTAAACTCACAAACAATACTATTTTTCTAAGTTTTGTACAAAATTTGATAGGCCTTTTCTACTGATAATTGAAAAAGCAATGGGGCTATAGTAGTCATTTTCATGTATAGGAATGTCAAGTCGATGCAAGAGCAAAACACGATGGTATTTTGATTTTAGAATAATGTTATTGTTAGAAGCCATGCTTATTGTGCGATATTCAAAAAGTGCAACATCCTTCGAGAACAATTATCTGCTCAGACTTAGCATCATTTCAATTGCTTCCGTATACTTGCATGAAGGTTTGTATGTCATTTTAAGTGTAGCTTCATAGTTCTGTTGCAAGGCTATCAATAAAGTTCTACGTGCAGTGTGTTGTGCCTTGTAATGCTCAAAACGCTTAAATTGCATACAACGTTGATGGGAGCAATTGTATTCATCTGTGTCATGGGTGAATGAGAGTGGTTAGAGGAAATTTAGAAGTGTTGTGAGATTGAAAATTTGACTTTCCAACAATTTCCCACCCCACTCTGTTCTAACTGATGTCCTCAACACTCTTTGATTCATTTGCTCTCGAATTTGTATCTATCGTTGAGTACACGATGGTGTTGCTCATTTATTTTCTTATGAGGTGAAGCTTTTCAATCTCTTAATCTTTTTCTGAATCTGGTTTTTTAACTTTTTACATTTTCTTCTAAACATCTTCTAGTCTGGTCCACGGTATCATTCAACTACTAAGTGATCTAAACAACAATCTTGATCTGGACCTACCAGCCATTTTTCTCAGCAATCCATGTGTCGAACTCATAGAGCTCTTGGATACGCTAGTGAGCTAACTGGTTTATTGCTTGGCTACTCTATACGATCCTTCTCCTCTAAATTTTAGCTTCACTCTACCTCCACTAAGTACTTTTTTGTAGGAGGCAATCATGCCTTTCTCCTATTTTCTAAACAAACGTTGCATGTACAAAAAAGAATCCTGTCTCATGAAGTTTTGTGAGGTTTTCAAATCAGTTTGTTAATGATTTCTTTTCATCTAGTATATGCCCCACTACCAATTTTAGACTGTAAATTATGAATTCGATAAACATTATAACTACTTGACCATACATAAGCTAAAAGGGAATTTGGCTATATGTGGTTCAAAAAGCCCATACCATTGCTTGAAGCTTATCCTTTTCACAATCCATTCAGCAACAAAGTGTCCATCCCTTACTCTTCAATGAGTTAATTGCACTATGGGTTCAATCTTGTGACATATTACACACCTTTGGAGAATTTGATCAAGTCCTATCTTGTAAAGAATTGACATGTTACTAAGGTATAAAAAGCTGATTTTAAAACCAGCTTTCATTGCTCTATCTTATTCATATCTGGATGTGGTTTCTCGTCCTTTCTTCTCCTTATTATCACGTTTGTTGCTCTATGTGTTCCCTATTACAAGAAGTGACACGCCCAGCCTAACTAGCTATGACTTGGGAAGGGGGGGGGGGGGTGTTCCCAAGCTCTACACAATCTTTTGTTTGTTGTATGCATGGCCCTAACAACTCACAAATTCTAGTTGTTACATACCTATGTAACTAGCAGTACTTCAGACCCCTAATAGTCCATTTAGTGTTGGGGGCTAAATATCCTTAGGATTAAGGGTATGTGCCCTTGGATAAGGACAGGCAAGTGACTATACCTTAGTTGGAGGTATGGAGTCACGTGACCCTTGGATAAGGGGTACCCTTAGTATTAAGAGTAGGTGTATTAGATTAAGGTACTAGTGTCCTTGGTTAAGGGCAGGTAGGTGTCTATGCCTTGGATAGAGGTATGGAACCTAGAGAGGTGTTAGAAAGTCATTGGATGACTATTTTTCTAAACCTTGGGCCTCAACCTTGAACCATATCACTTTATTGGTCTAGGACCAAAGTATACTTGCACAACTTGGGCAATGGGACCTAGTGTGAAGAATTGAAAAAGATTATCTATGTTAGAAATAGGGGTCTTATGTTTTTTACATCAAGCATCTAGGTGTAGGATGTTGATAGGAATAAATTTGGCATGGATGGCAAATTATGCATTTTCACTTGTAATGCCACTATTGAGCCAAAATAGAGTAAGAGGCTAAACACGTGCCAATTAGAGTGTAGACAAGTGTAAAGCTTTTGTTTAATGAATTCCAAGAGGTCCAATAGGATTTAGAGGTGGAACCTTGTGAGGTCCAATAGGAAATTGAGGTGTGCTTGAATATAGTCCAATAGAATTACAAGGTGCATGGATCAATGATCCAATAGGATCAAGAGGTGACAAAATATGGTCCAATCATAGTTAAGCATAGTGGTAGCTCGTGGATCTACTAGTATCATTGTACTCCTCATTTTGGATCTAATTGATTTGGTGATTTCATGGATTTTGTGAATTATTGGATTTCTAGCTTTCTCTCTCTACCCGAGAGCTTGTGATGTTTTTCTCTCTCTACCTGAGGAGAGCAGCTTGTTTTTACTTAGATTATTTTTTGAATATTTCCCACACGTGTGAGTGAGAGTTGGAAGTGATTGAATGCATGTAGTAGTGTGTTTTTGCCATAGATTCAAAGATAGATTTTGAATCTCAATCTAATCTTGATCTTGGTGCATCTACACACCTTAGGAGATCACAAGTACATGTAGTGGACAGTCCACACGTGTGAAATTCAACATGGTATCAGAGCCTACCTAAGGTTACCATGCATTTTGATTCATCTAAGTGAAAAAATTTTCATCAATCTTGAGCTAGAAGTTGTCAAGGCCCATTTTCCTAGCTATCTTGTTCACTCTTGGAACTAAAGAGATCAAAAGGACATTGATTGGGTCTGACCTGGTACTGTACGGAATCAGGTGCTCAGACACGTGTGAGGAACATCCAATTTCAGTTTGGAAGTTCTCTCTCATGTTTGATCCATTTATCTTGCTTGATAGCTTGTTTTGAAGCAATTTTTGTCTAGTTTCTGATGCAATCAGTTTCATTCCATTTGGTTGAGCCAATCAAAAGTTATAAGCTTTTGAAGAGAGTTAGGTAGGGCACCTAAACCTGGGTGGACACATTTGGTTTGGTCAAGAGATTGCTTGGTTGATCCAAAATCACAGTTGTATGCTTGCCAATCTCATCTATATGTGATCTAGGCACTGTTTTGAGATCTTAGCCATTTTGTTTCATGCAATATCATTGTATTTGAGTCAAATTTGGTTTCTTAGAGTACTTCACACGTGCTAAGAGTGTTTGATCCTAGGCTTTGCCTATACTCCATCATTTGATGTGAAATAGATCTTGTGTTAGAGAGATTTGTGTAGCTAGTAAGAATCAATTCACAAATAATTGCAAGATCTTTCATAGGAGGAGATAGTACTCTATTATTGGATCCTATTCAGAGTGTGTAATAACATTTATTATTCATCATTTGAGTTTTCTTCACTTCAAATGTCTTCAATGGGTTCATCCTTGTTGGAATCAAGTGAAAGATTGACCACTTCAAACTATTCAATTTGGAAAATGAGGATGGAGTCCATCTTGATCCTTCAAGATGTGATGGACATAGTTCTTGGCCTTGAAAAAGAACCACAAGTTCTTCAAGAGGTTCAAAAATACAAAAAGAGAGCTAGGATGGCTCTCCACTACATTAAGATGAATGTCTCTAATAAGATATTGAGAGAGATAGGTACTTGTACAATAGCCAAAGAAGCTTGGGATTGTCTCAAAGCTATCTATGAGGCTAAGAATACCTCTAGGCTTCTCACTCTTAGGAATCAAATCTTTCAAAGTAGCCAAAAGAGTGATGAGAGTGCATCTAGTTATGTTTTGAGAGTAAAAGATATTCATAGAGAACTTGCTTGTATTAGTGATTCCATCAATCAAAATAAGCTAGTTCAAGTCATTCTAAATGGCTTGAGAAGTGAATTTGATAACTTTGTCCAATCCTATGCCATTAAAGAGGAGCTACCAAGTTTGGAGGCTCTCCAAAGATGCTAATTTCGGAAGAATCAAGACGAGTACAAGCTCTTGAGGATGGACAAGCTTTCTTTCACTCATAATGATGGCAAAGCTCTCTTTGCCAAGGATAAGCACAAAGGGAGGAGCAAGAACCAACATCAACAATCCTCAAACAAGAACAAAGTCAAATCCAAAGACAAAGATGAGGAGGAAGATGATTCCTCTAATGCTTCATCATCCAAGCTCAAGAAGAAGAAGATCAAGTGCTTTTATTGTGGCAAGAAAGGTCATTATGCCACCAATTGCTTCAAGAAGAAGAATCAACTCAAGCAAGCCAACATTACCAATGAGAAGGGTAAGAAAAAATACCGTGTGACAATGGCATCGAGAAGTAATTCCGATTTGATGGATTTTATTGTCCTTGATGTAAAATTGCATATTCAGGATTATTCTGAAAAACTAAAATTCCATGTTGTTCAATTAGCTAATGTAGATATTATTCTTGGGCAACAATGGCATTTTGATAAGAACAAATCATTGAGAATTGATTTTATTAAAAAATCTTTATCTTCTATGCATGAAAATTTTTTAATTAAGATCAAGACTAGTTTAAGTGTTGACACTAAAAATGTTAACCCTTATTCTAAACAGGAACTTAATTCTATTATGAAGAATTCTGATTTTAAAGTTCATTTATGTTTTCATAATGATATCATTTGCTGCAATGATGAAGAACTTAACATAAATGCCATGAATATACCCAGTGAGAACACTACAGAATTTGAAGTCTATAATGAACTTAGGCAGGAATTCAATGATGGTTTTTAGACCTTCCTGTAGGTCTACCACCATAAAAGACAGTTGATCATAAAATTGACCTAATACCTGGAGCAAATCCAATCGCACAGCGTCCTTATAAGATGAGTGCATCGGAAGAGACTGAGATAAATAGGCAATTTTACATGATTACCTGAAAAAGGGATGGGTACAACCTAGTAAGTCTCCTTAGGCATCACCAATGATTCTGGTGGCCAAGAAGGATGGGACTATAAGGTTTTGCGTCGACTATAGGAAATTGAACAAGGTAACCATTAAAAATAGATATCCACTGCCGCGGATGGATGATCTAATAGACTATCTTGGTGGTGCTGGGTACTTTACCAAGATAGATTTAAGATCGGGCTACCATCAGATACGCATTAAGGCAGAAGATATACCAAAAATCGGGTTTCGAGCTCGCTTTGGTCATTACGAATTTTTGGTGTTGCCTTTTGGTTTGACCAATGCACCGGCAACTTTCCAACAAATGATGAACGATTTGTTCAAGTCATATTTGGGAAGATTCGTAGTGGTATTCTTAGATGATATCTTAGTGTTCAGTAAGACTTTGGTGGAACATAAAGAGCATCTTAGGATTGTCTTGGACATTCTAAGAAGAGAAAAGCTCTTTGCCAAGGAGTCTAAGTGTGACTTTTGTGCTAAGGAATTGTCCTACTTGGGGCATAAGATTTTCGAACGGGGGGTGGAGATTGAGATTGATCGTATCCAGAAGGTTATTGATTGGCCTATTCTCACCACAGTTCGAGAAATCAAGTCTTTCTTGGGGTTTGTGGGATTTTTCCGTCGACATATACCCCAATTTGCTCGATTGGCATTTCCCCTTACCCAGGCCTTGAAAGGCTATAAAAAGCTAAGCCGGAGGGCTAAGAGTCCACTAGTGGTGTGGACGGAGGATATGAATAATTGTTTTGAGTTGCTTAAGAAAAGTGTCACTTCGACACCAATACTAATCATTGGCGATCCTAATAAGACTTTTGTGGTTAGGACCGATGCCAGTGATTATGCTATTGGAGCTGTTTTGATGCAGGATGGACATCTTGTGGCTTATGAAAGCAAGAAACTCAATCTTGCTCAGTCTAGATATTGTACCTATGAGAAGGAACTGTTTGCAACATTCCTTGAGAATTTGGCGACATTATTTGTATGGAGCCAGATTTGAAGTTTTGACGGATCATCAAACTCTTCGATATTTCTGTAATGCTACAGATTTAAAGGAGAGGCAAGCTAGATGGGCTAAGCTGATGCAAATATGCTCCAATACGTCAGACTGGGGACTCCAATTCTCGTTCTCCCATACATAACAAAGTAAGTAAATTTCTATCAGATAGAATGACACTGTAAGGGCCCAAATCTTGCATGAGTATCATGATAGTCCATGCGCAAGACATTCGGATATACAAAGAACACTTGACTTAGTTCGAAGGCAATTTTGGTGGCCTAAGATGAAAAGTCAGGTACAGGCCTATGTACTTAAATGTACTAAGTGCCAGTTAAATAAAGCAGAGAGGCTAAAAGCTAGTGGCCTAATACATCCTTTAGATATTCCTACAGGAAAGTGGGAAAGTATATCTATGGATTTTGTGGTCGGGCTTCCACGTACAGGGAAGGGCCACGATTCGGTTTGGGTCATTGTTGACAGACTTACGAAGTTTGCTCAATTTATCCCAACAAAAACTACTGTTAAAACGTCGGAACTAGCTCACCTGCTTGTTGAGAAGCTTTTTCGACTGTACGGGCTGCCTTGCGATATTGTCAGTGACCGTGACCCAAAATTCACTGGGAATTTTTGGCAAGCAGTATTTGAAGAGTTGGAAACAACTTTAAGTTTGAGTTCTACAGATTATCCGAAATCAAACGGTCAAACGGAAAGGACCAATCAAACGATGGAGGATATGCTTCGAGCATATGTGGGCCTTTGGCAGTCTGATTGGGAACAGTACCTTCCACTGATGGAATGTGCATATAACAGTACAAAACATTCAACGACGAGATTCAGCCCTTTCATGCTTATGTATGGTTTTCAACCTCGATAAACCTACGGGTGCAAGTCACAGCTGATTTCCTTGTGGATATGTAAAGATAGCATAAGAAGTGCCCAAGACAGGGCAAGACACTATGTTGATCTATCTCGGAAGCACAAGGTAAACGACTGGGTGTTTTTTAGAGTCCCTAGTCACTCTAGGGACTTGAAAACTATTAAGTGTGCAAAGTTGGCGCCTAGGTATTGCGGTCATTTTAAGGTTATCCAAGTGATAAACAAGGTCGCATACAAACTAGACCTTCCAGCTAACGTTGGAATTCATCCTGTTTTCCATGTTAGTAAGTTGAAACCCTCGTTGGGGGTTGGGAAGACCCTGGTCCCTATGGAAGATCTAGTGGAACTTCTTCGTGATGAGTCCGTGAGTGGACTACCTGAACCCGAGGCGATTGTTAATAGCCGGCAGAGAACTCTACGGAGTAGAGTGCTTTGGAAATTTTTAATCAGTTGGAGGAACAAATCAAAAGAGGAAGATACCTGGTAAAAGGAAGCTGATTTCCAAAAGAATTTTCCAAATTTTTTCTTACAAGGAAAAATTTAAGTTTAGAAGGAAGGAATGTTACATAGCTATGTAACTAGCAATACTTCAGATCCCTAATAGTCCATTTAGTGTTGGGGGCTAAATGGCAAAGTACCCTTAGGATTAAAGGTATGTGCCCTTGGATAAGGACAGGCAAGTGACTATACCTTAGTTGGAGGTATGGAGTCACGTGACTCTTGGATAAGGGGTACCCTTAGTATTAAGAGTAGGTGTCTTAGATTAAGGTACTAGTGTCCTTGGTTAAGGGCAGGTAGGTGTCTATGCCTTGGATAGATGTATGGAACCTAAAATGGTGTTAGAAAGTCATTGGATGACTATTTTTCTAAACCTTGGGCCTCAACCTTAAACCATATCACTTTATTGGTCTAGGACCAAAGTATACTTGCACAACTTGGGCAATGGGACCTAGTAGGAGGGCGCCCTTCTAAAGTGTCCAGTTCCCAACTCCCACAAGAAAGGCATTCAAACAGTCATAGGTTATGGAAGGAGTCTTTTGACATTCCATAAGCATATGGAGGCTCTTGGAGATTCTTTAACTCCCCTAGGCTTCTCTCTCTCTCATTGGATGAGCTTAGAACTTCATAGTACATTGGAGGGGTCCATGGACCATCTATATGAGGGTAGTAGGGCACCCATTAGGAGGGAGAGATCTCTCTTGTTTGCTTTGCTTATGCTCTAATGTTGCTACTAGTGTGTAGAATGCTTTTTTGTGATAGTATGCTGGAGGTTTGAATCTTGCTTATGGTATGAGACATAAGTAGGGTTTGGATCTTGAGTATGCTATGGAGTGATGTGGTATGCTTGTGATTTGTTTATGGTTAGCAAGGGGGTGCTAAATAGGTCTTGCTTGGAGCTTGGATCTAGCTATGGTTGGGTGGTGAATACTTGAGACCAGCTTGTTATCTATCTTTGTGTTTAAAGAGTAGGGACACAGGTGGAAGAGAGATCCTTGGAGGCTTACAAATCCTTACTTGCAGTTGGAGGCATCCTAGCTTGGAGTTGAGAAGCATCTTGAAGCTTGCAGGTTGCTTGGAGGACATTTGGAAGCTCTACCTTGGATTTGAAAAACTTCTCACCTCTACTTGTAAAACTAGCCTTCAAAAGTGAGAGCATTTCAGTGCATTGTGAGACAGCTAGTCAAGCTAAGCATGTCACCTGCTATAATAGGAAATCACAAACACGTACAACAACAAAAGTAATAACAAGAACTAGTGCCATGTGAAAATCCTGATAGGCTTAAAGCATATGAATTAACCCCTTTGCCTTTTAGTCAATGACTTGAGTGACTCACAATGTCTACATCCTGGCTATGATATAGCAAAATAAGCACTGGTTGTCTTACTCGCCATTTTGCCTCCATAATGATGTGTCTTCATTTTGAAGTGAATCAGTCCATCAGGAAAACCATTGCTGGCAAACCATTAACACTATGGAATGGGCTGGGGCTGGCCCATTCCACCAGGTTCAGACCACAGAAGTAGGCCATGGCTCGCCATGTGCCTCCCATTGTGTGTCTTACCCAACAGAATGGGCCGGCCCCATTCCACAAGACATGATCTATGAATGTTTTGCTCATAAATAAGTAACATCACCTGCTAAGCAGCATGGTAGGGCCATGGCCAAATTGCCTTTGCTTGTAATCATAAAGATACCCGACTTTACACCGCAAAGATCCATCGAAGTTGAAACTCAAAGCTACATATAGTAAGCTACTTATGTTTTACAAAGACCAAGACAAAACTGCACTGCACCATTGTCTCAGCTAATCTTTACAAGACATTTATATCAAATTTCAAATTTGCCATCTTTTATGCTTTCAGCTAGTATATTATCACGCTTTTGAGCATACACTTCAAGAACACAAGATTACATGGACTTAACATCTTCCTGATGTGAGTAACAGAAATATTGACAAAACTGCACCGCTGTCACAGCAGCCTAGCGTGCATCTACATTATGATCAGTTAGATTAACCATACATGATGTGAGTTCAAGGTAACAACAGCATGCAGAAAGAGAGATTTGCACGAAAGATAATTCAATTCACAGCAGTAACTGCCCCAAGATGAAAGACTTTAATTCCTATGAAAATAAAAGTGAAGGTTCAAGAAGAAACTTCATGTGGCACAAGTTCAAAACACTACAATGCACATCCGTTGTATCAAGTGCTGAATACGAGGCCAAGTGATCAATCATTTTCACATGACAGATAAATTCAAAGAGGACTTATATTCATGCAATGAAGGGGTAATTTAAAAATTAAGAGCCAGTCCTAAACATCCTGAAATATGACTAACATGAGTTATATACAGTAGTGCTCTGGCATTCAGGCACTTCTATGAAATTTGTGCCAACCAACTAAAATGAACAATCGTTATATATTGACAGAACAGTAAGGCTAGATACATGTTTACCAGCATGTACATTATTCCTAGCAGCACTCAAGTGGCTATTTTAAGGATCATGAAACTGATGGAAGTATCTGATCTATTATGAAATTTGTCAATAGAATATGGCCACTATCTGCAAGCTATAGCAAAATTGCATCTCAAATAAAATGGATAAATGGCCTTTTCAATGATGCAAGACATAATAACGTGCAGCCAAAAATAATAGGTCTTTGAATATGAATTTGATTGCTCAAAACTCTCTTTAAGCTAAAAATTAGATCCTAGTCTACAAGCTATTCCAGCATTTTGGTTGCAGAACTGACTTCATAAGCTCATATGTCATAAACACAATAGCCACACTAGGGATAACTTTGAGATATTCAGGAACTATCCCCCTATAAAGGCCCCGCAAACCTTCTGTGTGGACTATATGGGCAAACGTGCCAATCAAGCCTGACTTGTATATGCACGCTCTTCCCGCAATGCCTTCTAACTGCATCCTTCTCCTCACCAAGTCAATTGGAAAAGTAGCTGCAAAACCCAGATCTAACTGAATTCCAAAACTCACATATGAATGGATTCAATATTATGTCCATAAGCCCAAGGTTTATAGATTCAAGATGTGAGGCCAAACTACTCGCCGTCTTACTTCCCTTTTAATTGTTAAGTAGAAGTGCTTGTGAAGAATCTGAAGATACAATTCAAATGCTTACCTGTTGAAGATAATATGCCAGCAACGCTGCCGCAACCAAGACTCACTATTACACTTGATGTATTAGGTCTGTCCATAGACAATACAGAGGCACCATTCACATGTGTTCTAAAATCAAAGCTTGAAACTCAAGTCAACGAAGCTCATCAGCCATTCATATAGCAGTGGCCTTTTCTGTAAGATGAATGCTATGGTTCACTGTTTGATGTTTAGATGAAGTGTTAAAAATAGAAACCAAAAGGACTTGCGTTTTCAAAGCATAAAACTGGAGAAGGTTATAGGCTAACCTTTGGGAGAGCCATGTGGATTTCAGAGTTTCATAAGCAGCAAAATTTATAGCAATATTTGGGCCCACACCCTGAAAAACAGAATATTAGACAATGTGGTGATAAAATTATCAAAATCAAGGATCGCTCACTTTTCTGATTTCATATGGAATCAAAACTGCACGCACAAGCCAGGAAACATACCAACAAGGTTGTACCCATCCCTCTGTAGATCCCCTTCAAGCCTTCGTCACGAGATATTGTGATAAGGGTATGAATGATGCCGTTGTAATATTTCACATTTGTCTGCAGGGATAAACAGATTACCATTTTGATTACATGACCTGAACCAATCTTTTATCTTGCATATCGAAACTCTCTCACGTTAAACATATTCAGAATAGTTAAAAATGTCCATGATACTAGATATGTTCCAGAGTTTCATAAAAGCATCTGATTTACTCCTGCCCACCATCGTTTGGTCAATTGGAAGGATGCAGCCCTACATGCAAGAAAAAAGCACTTGTGCAACTGCTCCAACCTAGAACTTATTCACAACTAACTTTTGACCAGGATCACAATACTATATCCAAATGCAGCAACACACAATAAAGCAGGCACTAGCATCAACGATTCATCCACTGGACAATAATCCCAGGATCCCCATACCACTTTGGAGATGCCTTGCTAGCATAGTTGCCTGGAAACAGGAATAGGGGAACATCTGGATTTTTCGGGGAGAAACAAGGGAATTCCATGTCATGATGGTTTTTAAACTGAATTGGAAACCCCTACCAAGGCTCGGGTTAGTTTGACCTCCAATCCATAGCTACCCTAAGTCCTAGACTCAAAGCAAACCTATCACACAAGGATCAAAAAGCAACTTGTAGCAGGAAAAACTATCCTTATAGAATAGTACTGCAGGCTTTATTATGTACACATGAGGTGGGGACATCAGAGCTGGAGTATTCCTTTTCTAAATAAAACATTATTGCAAAAGTACCAGCATGTTCTTTATGAACCGCATTTTTTTCCACTCTTGAAGGAGGTTAATGACCGTTTTGATCTCATCCCAAAGCAGTTTCACCTTCCAGATGACCCTATCACATGTCCAGGTATGAGCAGACAGAGATCCAATGAGAGGTCACTGGTTTGTCGTAGAAAGGATTTGAAGTTTCTAGACATGGTCCATTTGTGTACCAGGGACAAAGCGGTTGTGCATTAATCATTGAGCTCAAAACGTCCGTGTTCTCTAAAATTAACTTTATATCGGGTTGTTATCATATTTGAACCTTCCGACCTCCCAAGCGTTCATGTTGGATTTTAATATAGGATTAAAATTTCACTAAACCGCAAATTTTTTCCGGAAAGAATCACGGTTCTATTTAGAAAAGATCCGAGCCGTTTCAAATGTCTAAGAATTGCCATTTTTTTGCACAAGGTCCCGTTTACCCTTGTGAATAGGTTACTCCCTATTATGGTGTGTGTTCATGACTTCAATCTCCCTATATTTTCTGATGTACTCCTGATAACTACTAGATAGTCAAGAAACCGTAAGAGCAAAAAATATTTCCTATTATGAATTTATGAGCCTAAGAACAAGTTCGTTGGCATTTATCCTGATCAATGAAGTACAAATTGACGTTGACCCTGAGTAATATCACCGGTGGTTGAAAAGACAAAGCCAACTCATTAAGATAAGAGTAAAAATGTCTAACACAATCTCAAAGCACTACACCTGTGCTGCCAACCGAGTTCTAACAAGATCAAGGGGATAAGTTATTGTTGCAGCTGTTATCCCTGCAGCACCCCCCGCTAGAAGTCTCATGCCCATGCCAACTCCTATACTCTCCTGACTGCTTCTCACATTGAACATGTCTGTAAAAATCTGACATGCAAAAAGCAGGCGTCTATGAGAAATTGAATGCTGGAACAAACTAAACAACACTAGTGCACAGCTTCACATGCAACCCCAATCAGCAACTCCTCAACTCAACAAATCAAACTACCACGAAACATGATTCTCTGCATAACAACTACAAAGGTACAGCACTTACCATCTTATACTTCTCATAAGAGAAAAAACTGACTGCTGAATATGGAAGTCGATGAATCACTGTGACCCCATTGCCCTTCCAGAATGCTCTTATACCCTCCTCACGCATTATTCTTGAGGCTTCTCGTAAAATGCTTGCCTGTCTTGAACTGGCAGCATCAGCATGCATGCCTTGAATCTTGAAACCCACATCCCAACATAAATATACACCCAGAAGAGAAACAAAATAAGTGTCATCAAATATAAGAGACAACCATAATATACAGCAAACCAATTTTGCTATGTGACATATTTTTACTAATCATTCTCTAGAACCAAACAACTAAAACAGCACCAAAGTTCCTTATCCAATGGTATCCAAGCCATGACTACATAGACTGTCCATGCCTCATATGGAAAAAGATCAGGGATAACCCCCCCTCTCCCTATTTCTTAAAAACAAGCTCTTTTGTATTGACATGGATAGTATATGAATATCGGACTAAAGGTTATCTATCAAAACCAATGCTGATCACAAACCATAACATACAGCAAAAAAGACCAATTTTGCTGTGTGATATATTTTTACTGATCATTCTCTACAAGCAAACAACTAAAACAGCACCAAAGTTCCCTATCCAATGGTCTCTAAGCCATGCCTACATAATCTATGCCTCATATGGAAGACGATCAAGGACACACCCCCCCTTTTTTTCTTTTTTATTGACATGGATAAAGATTATCCATTATAACCAATGCTGGCCACAAGGTTATGGGCTACTGGATAACCACACTGTTATGATGGGCTCAACTTTCAGATCTCAAACTCAAATCAGTTCTGACCAAAGTGGATACCATTCATTTTGATAAAAACAACACATGCATAATAGATATTTACATAAACATCCAAACTCAGAAGTAAGTAGAACATACAGCAGCCAGAAAGCAAATAACAATGTATGCATGACTTAATTAGGCAAAAGATCGTCAATTTTTCTGCAGCCCAAACATAACCAAATCCTAGTACGCCTTGCGTTAATCCTGCCCTCAACTAACAAAAACTACTGGACAATAAAATAAGTCAACAAACAAAATAATTTTTTTCATGAACACGAAGATTTCATCTCAAGAACCAGTACACAAGTACAGGAGATACCAAGATAACATTGCAGAAACTTTCCCCAATAATTTTCTATGAAAAGAAATAAAATTACATATAATCATCAGAGATCTCCAGAGCAATCAATGGGAGAAGCTAATCTGGAGTCGAGGAGATATTTTATGATTTGAGCTGATCATCGTGGTCCCCTGAGAATGGTAGCATTCAGAGATGTATAAACGGAAGTTAAGACATGTCAAAACATGACATGAACTTTATAGAGTTCGTGAAATTTTTGACATGGCCCAAATAATTTAGGAAGAAATGAACAGAAGGGAATTGTGATGACTCGAAAGAGATGTTAAAACATGAAACCACGAGCTTGACAAACGCATTCCCATTGATACAAGTTTCTTTTCTCTTGCATGTCCTTATTTGTGTGGCAGATTGGAATGGAAAACCTTGACTTCATGAAGAGGAAAGAGAGTCCTGACCAGCTCACGGGCTTCACTAACGCATATGTGGATGCTCTCCACTAATGACTGCATTTCCAACTAGGCAAACAGCTATGAGCAATTCCCACTTGGGATCCTTAATTAAAATTTATGGACTTTGGACCTCAACATGCTCTCGATAAGCAGCTCATTCACTTGCAGAATTGTTACATTCTTTCTAGTTGTGATGGACTTAGCAATTCATCGTTACCATTGTCCCAAAACAAAATCAGACCCCACTTTCATACATTTGTAGAAAGACCACCATATTAAGTTTCTATCCCTTCTCTAAAGGTGATGAATGGAAAATTGTGTCATGCACTAAAGCGCAAAACCAATCTAATCGAATGAAGTCCCCGCTTCCACATGGATAAATAAATAGGTTTTACTTTTCATCACTTTAGCTTGCTCAAAAGTTAGCTTAAAAGCACAATTAATGGGCAAACGCACCGCTATTCATAGAAAGAATTAGCTAGCACAAACCAGTCAGCCACAACTTGGACAAATGAGAACTGCATGTAAGCTAAAACGGCAAAAAAAAAAATCGATGTTCTATCTAGGATAGTACCCAACAAAGGAGGTGAGCGATCTTCAACCTTACAGAATCCATCCACAAAGCCTCAGACTATCAACTCCATCATGCATAGTGCAAACCAAAATTCAAATGCTAGAACATCTATCCGTGGTATTCTAGTATAAATCCATAGATGGCTCTCCCATCTATGCAAAGGTATCTGCAATAAGAAGAACAAGTGGCAACCATGACTGGAAAATAGTGCCTCTTGATTAATTCGTCCAAAGCCTCTAAATTGATTCACCCAAACCAAAGTGCCTTGTGAACATGCATTCAAATTTAGACTTTGTTCATTTCTTGGATTTATACTTCGAATTTCTCCTTGAACATAGAGCTTGAGTTTCTGAGCTAGAATTTGAAGGTCCATTCTGTCTGATCTCTTCTTGAAGTAGTATAGAGATAACCCAATTAAGAGTTATTTCCAAAGATGGTAGTTGTCTCCATCGAGCTTCTCAACGAGAGATGAACTGGAGCCTGAATCCATTCTGAAGGTTAATCACTGATATAGAAAAAAAAAGATTCTGAGTGCGCACTTCCAGATGAAGTCTTGGTAAAAACAAGACTAGAAATAACTCTGCTGCAGTGCGGAAAATCACATTCCAACCGAACATGTCGTCCATTGTGTTCATCCAAAAATAGCATGGGTCCTGCTCCGATACCATGTTGGAAAATCAGAAATTTTAGCAAAGTGGATTCAGACAATGTCTGAATAGACAGTAGCAGCGGAAGACAAACAATGTCAATTCAATTCTGTAGTGCAGTACTCAGACAATAAATGGATGAAGTAGAAGCAATCTGATTAAGATAATAAAGATTGAAGCCAAGAGCTGAAAATACTTCTCATTAAAAATTGATCTTCAAGAAGATCAGAGGAGTACAATAAGTACTAACTTGTAAATTTGCTCCTGCCCTGCTTGCCTTGACTCAAAATCTCAGACGCACTGCTTGTTTATTTAGAGCAAAAATCTATTGGTCCTAAGGTACTGAGAATGATTACAAGTGTTTTGCTATGTTGTCTAATCCGTCCTACAGTAGATAAAGGTCACCATAAATCTTAAACTTGTATGTAAAGAGTAGGAAACTGTCAATATCGTCCTTGGTTCAAAATCAGATCGCGACCTAGGTCAAAAACAATTGCCAAGGTCAAAATAGACACAAGGGTCGAAACAGACCTTGGGTCGAAAATAGTTGCCCAGGGTCGAAATAGACACAAGGATCGAAAATAGACCATGGGTCGAAATGAGTGCTGGGGTTCAATTTGACCAGTCAACCCAGGCCAAGGATCGATTTCGATTTCAATTCCTAGGGTTAAAATAGATTTCTTCTGTTCATAATTACAGTCTTCAAAATTTCTAAGTACTTTCCAGTTTCAGAATACTCATTAAAAAGTGGATTTGCACTTGAACTTTGAAATCCAACACATTACTCAGCCAAGATACTGCACATATTGGCAACGTTGCCCTCAGGAAAATGCAGTGTGTGCTCCTCCACTGAAACTTGGTTCTTCATCTCAGTCAATGATTTTTCCCATTGCTCCTTCATACTTTTCTTGTATGGTAGTGTCTTGCTTTTTAGCTAGTCACCTTCATGCTTTTCTTGCATGGTAGTGTCTTGCTTTTAGCTAGTCTTTGGTGAAGACAGATTAAGCCTTTCATTTTCTTTTGATTACTTCAAAGCTTTCTTCTTCAGTAGGCATCAGTCTCAAAACAACCACAAATATTTCAAAGATTCGCTCTTGCGTTGGTAAGAGATTCCTTTCCTCTACTTGAGGTGGGTAGACTGACTTCAATTAGCCGCACAAATAAGGATACATAAGAGAGAACTATTGCAAAACTATAAAGAGCTTAACAGAGATTCATGACATGAAAGAGCAACATGTAATTAGTGATTGCTAACAATAATGTTGGTGCATAATGTGAAAAGGGAAGAGAGCGGGCGGGGGAGAAGATAAAGAGACCTGGAAAAGAATAGTCAATCGGGCGAGTGGGGCTGTGCATGTCTTGCTGACAGCGCCAGCCACACCTCCAGCGAGTAGCTGTGAAGAAGTTCCAATCTGAGATGGACGCACCATCTCCCTCACCACCCTGTCATCTCCTCCATTATCAAGGGCCTTGTATGATACGCCGCCCGGTACCACTCCCCCGACCGGAACCCCGCTGGCCGCGTGCAACCGCGCTTCCACCACCACTTCCGTGTGCATTCCTCTTCGCTTCCTTCGTCCCTTCCTACTAGCAGCCTCGGAGAACTTACTTTCCAATCGTATTTGAGAAACATAATAGAAGATTTCTCCAAATAATCAAACTGCTCTTGCATCCATCTTCGCCAGTCAGAGCTGCATCTCGCATAAGCAATCCTTTGTGCATGTAATGCTTCTTGGTTTCCAAGGAGAGGCTCGAACTTGAGACCAAAGAAACTTTGAATGTCAAGATAACCAATTGTGCATGTAATGGCAGCACTTCACGAGAAAACCCTTGCTTCTTGGCGTTCGTGACACAGATACAATTCTCAGAGCATTCGTCTCCTTTCAACCCGAAACTCGTTAGTGTAGTTAAACTCTGACTTACCAAACAGCTGCCGCATTTCCTCGTAGCCCTTCCAGATTCGCAACTCCACCAAAATCGGCAATCATCTGAAGCACCTAAACCTAATCCTTCAAACATTCACCCCGTTTGACAAAAAAACACTCACAACGCTCTCCGATAATCCTGTTACATTTCATGAAATTGCCAGAACCAATCAATCACCAATCACTGCTGCACATTTCCCGCACCTCATCGCAACACTAATCTCAGACAGATAGATAGATAGATACCTTGCAAATGGCATCATCAATGATGGAAAAAAAATCAAGAAAACGGGGGCATGCATTTCATGCAAAAGGCTGTGAAAGGATTTCGAATCAGAGGCGGTTTGAGGTGGCATAGATGAATGTGATGAGCAGATGAGGAATCCAAATGTTGGAACAATCCTGTGAAGCAGAAACAGAGAAAGGACGGGCATAGATGGAGGAGCAACCCTAGCTATCGTACAGCATTGCACGAACAAGAAGAAGAAAAAGAAGAAGAAGAAGAAGGAGAAGAAGAAAGAAGAAGGAAAAAAAAAAAAAAGGGAGCGAGCGCGTAGTATATACTAAGGATCTTCTTTTTGAATTTTCTTGCTGAATACGTTTCCTTCGTATTTAAGGTAAGTAGCCCCCAAAGGCCTGCCTCTATTGGTCCATATCACCAAAAACTACAACTTCCTTCTTTCAAACTAGCTATGAGTTGGCACAGCGAGGGAGATCCTGGTGTAGGGAGGCTTTTACCATGTCCCCCTTTCATCCGGGCTCAACGTCACAGTCTCCAAGTTGAACAGCGTTCCTCTCTTCGTTCCACCGACACCTAGTTTTTGACTTTTGTGCACACCCGCTCATCGGCTTTTCGACCTGTCCTTTTGATTTATGTCACCTTCTTGGGTGAATGAGTGAGCATGAAAAGGTGCTCTAAGGCCCTTGCTTGTTACCTTTCGCCCTAAACGTTGTGTAAGGGGCTAGAGTCTCTCTCTCTCTCTCTCTCTCTCTCTCTCTCTCTCTCTCTCAAATAAAGGTATGAATCTAGATTGTGTATTCCAACTTGAGAACTATATTTAAAACACATTATTGCAAAAGTATGTGAGTAGGATGTAGGTACCTACAAATAGCCAATGTCACATGGCACATGGGGATTATATAAAAGGCCTTTGCACCTATGTATGTATGGACATAGGTACCTACAAATAGCCAATGTCACATGGCACATGGGGATTATGAAAAATGCCTTTGCACCTATGTATGTATGGACATAGGTAGCTACAAATAGCCAATGTCACATAGCACATCGTGATTGTGACAACCCCTTTGCACCTACATAAGGGCTAAAGTCCTTGAGGCTCTTGCATGAGGGCCCACCGAAGGGCAGGGGCCAAAAGTCACATGTGATTTACCTATTGTAAATCATCCAACAATTGAGAAGCTAAGGCTAGCTTCAAGACATTCTACCACATGATTGGACCTTTAGAGAAAAGCACGAGGTGTTTATGTATAAGGTAATGAATGGCCTTTATTCTACTACCTTCCTATTAGCAATGTGTTTATGTATAAGGTAATGAATGGCCTTTATTCTACTACCTTCCTATTAGCAATCTAGGGTGGAGCCAATGGACTTATCCACTAACATGTATAAAGGTAAATGGTGCAAATTATTACTTAATGTTGGGTGGGTAGTTATAACATAAGGTTTGTTATAATTGACGAGTATCTATGTAAGTATTAATATTTGAAACGGTGGGTACATCTTTCTTAGGAAACCGTCGTTCTTGAAAACTGTTGACATAGGGTTGGTTAGTACCTTCGTTGATATCTTATTGATAACTGGCCTTATGCCTGGTAAACAATTAACAAAAATGTTCAAATATTAAGATTTTTCTCAATATTCATAGTCTATGCATATATCAACATGGGAACTGGCCCACATTGGAGAATTCCAAACATAAAGCCAACATCCAAAATTTTCCAACTGAGAGTTGCAATTTAGTGTAAGGTTGAAAAGCATATGTTTTTCAATAGTTAAATATTGTGAAGAAAGCTTATAAAAAGCCACCTTTTCTTATGTTCTTAGTGTTCTAGCCTTTTGGGTTTTAATGGGTCAAAGGACTGGCCCAAACATCATGGACCTTTATGGTCGAATACTATGGATCTAAAGACCCTCACCAAGGGATACACTAGCCAAGCAAACCGCAACAAAGCAACACAAGGGAATCGGATGGTGGACAAACAACCCAACCAAACCTAGATCATACGGATCTAGCCCCCAGCCTATGGATCAATCTCTCACAAGGGATAGAGGTGTCACACCAGAAGCATGTTGACATTACAATCAAGCATACACTAGTAAGAGCCTAATGGAGTACACTTATACCCTCCAAGGCCAATGCACCCTTAGTAGTGCACTGTGACACCTATGCAGCCTAAATGGGCCACATCATCCAGTTCTCCTATGACTCACTGATAGACCCATAACAATCCACCACCCTGAATTTAGGCCTCCAACCATTAATTTCGACCATATACACTAAGGGCCCCAAACCTCTCACGATTTGTTGTCATTATGGAGAATCCTCTCTTGAAGAAGAGAGTAAATCACTCCTGTCCAAATGCAAAAGTATTGGATAGTGAATTATTAAAATCTGAAAGTTCAAGATAGTCGAGCAGACTTACAAAGACAAAATGCAGAGCAAAAAATTTGACATCCAAGGGTTCAAAAGTCAAAAGTAGAATCAAGCCAACAAGGAGTTCACTAGGCGGATGGGTGTCAAATTGATCCATCTTAATCACGAGTCTCTCCAACAAAAAGTGGGAAAGTGGAAGTATTGGTCATATCATTTTGCATGTTGACGAACTCATTAGAGGACCATAATAACCTATCAGTTTATTTTGTGAAAGATCCTAAGGGACTTCCATTACATGTGTATCTCTATCAAATCAAAGACGATGGTATACTACACATGGTACGATGTTTTGGATGCGAAGGCAGACAACGTTGAGCCGAACATCAAGATGATCCATCAACCTTTTTACTTTGATGTGGACAATACGAAGTTAACCATCCATGTCTGGATTGTCCAATGTCGAACCCACAAATATCTCGAAGGCATTTGGCTTATGTAGATCGACATGCATCTATGTTGTCCAGTCCACAAACAACCATAATGCACTACAACGAAAATTCTTCATGCCACCTGGGTATGAAACAAGTGAGGAAGCAATCAGTTTGACAAAATTTCCAGAGTACACAGACGCACCCATGGGCAAACCGACAACATCACAAAAGAGCTGAGGAAGTCAAGAAATTGGCAACCAACAAAGTCCAACTGATTTTACCAAGTCTCTTGACACAATCATTGCAAAGAATTCTTGTTCATGATTACAAAGGAAATCTGTGTCAATAGAGTTGAAAGCAATTCAACACAAAGTCCAAGGAAAAGTGCAATTATGCAGCCTTCAAATGAAAAGTGCAATGGCAAGGGAAGACTAAGGTTGATGATTGCCCCTCAAGAGCAAGATTTAACCAAATTTTGATTGTTCCAGAACACAACAAACCATCAACACAATTCCAAACTCGGGCATATCAATTCTTAAAAGACCAAATCCAGGAATTCAAACCCAAATAGGCCAACTGTACAACAAGAACCAGCATCTATAACGTCTATGCCTTGTCCTCAATTTGTAAGATTGACTGTCGAGGAGAGTATTCAGGTTCAATCGTACCACGAATACCTGGATAGGCAAAGTAGTCAAGCAAGCACGTCTTACCCACAATACAAATTGAGAGAGTCTCTGACAATGACACTAGGAGCAATTGCGCAAATCTATAAGGATCAATATCAATGGATGGTGTCGACTACTCATTTGTTGATAAACAAGGTTATCATCAATGGCCACCAAACCCATATGTTTATTATTGAAAATATGGCAAGTCCATGTTCTTCCTAATCCGCAATATTTATCCACACTTTTTCTGATGTATTTCACTCGACAACTTTCTTATTCAACAAATTCAGGCAGGTGTCGTGGGACCGTCATATATTTAGGTGGGGGATATTGTTGGGAACCTAGCGGGTCCCGCCACTAAAGTACTGATCGGTTAGGCTTACCAAGTGGGCCCCACCACATTACACTTTACAGTTAGGAGTAATAAGGGTGAGTGCACTGGCATCCTACGTGTATAAGCCCAGCCCAATAGACACATTGCTAGTTTATTTCAAGTTCTTTCCTAGATATTTGGGCCCTAGGTGTAAATAAATGATGTAGAAGCTCAAAGTCACAAACTCAATTTACAATAAGGAATCTAATTTTGGCCAAAATGGGACTCACATGATTCATGTGAGCTACTTTGTGTTAATATTAGAACCATTAGATTTCCTTGAAGGTTGGTTGAGGGGCTTGAATAAGAATCCTTGCCTCAATGAAATAGCAAATCAGATAAGGGGCCAGGGCCTTCCCCAAATATAATTAGGCACCATTTGTACTCTCTGTTATCATCTTCAATATCAAGTGGAAACTCTGCCCATTTGAGAATCAAACTCTTCTCTTCTTCTTCTTCTTCTTCTTCTTCTTCTTCTTCTCTCTCTCTCTCTCTCTCTCTCTATCTATCTCTCTCTCTCTCTCTCTCTCTCTCTCTCTCTCTCTCTCTCTCTCTCTCTCTCTCTCTCTCTCTCTCTCTCTCTCTCTCTCTCTCTCTGTGCTATGCAGGTGAAAGCGAGGTTTTCGCTCCCAGTGTTCGGATCAATACTACATACAATCGACACTACTCTACATTATCTTGTGATAGCTTTTATGCATTGAATTAAAAACATAATCTTTTGTGGATATAGTGATTGATTGAATGCATAAGACTTAGTTGCTAGATATAAAGTTAGAGTAGGACATGAATTTATATCTCTTACCTAGATTAAGCATTTAGTGAGCTCTTGTCTATAAGGTAAATAACTAGCTAGTCTCAAGTTGAATTGGATCAAGTACAATCTCAACCACTTAGAGAAATGCACGGATGCTTCTTTGGTTAAATTTACCTTGCTTCGCTAAAACACGATTGGGCAATAGTGGATGCACCACCGGTCCCCCCCCTTTGTTAATAAAGGTTTTAACCCCTTCACTTGCACTTTCACAAGAAGAGTTTTTTAAAAAAAATGAGAAGTTCGCACCCTCAATTTTTAAATTTTTAAATTTAAGAAGCCTAAAAGGAGGGAAATGACCTTTCCCACCTAAATGTGACCTTCCAAGAAACCTTACAAAAAACCATTATATAGTCATGTAGTCTCTACACTTGTTCCTCACAATACTTCTAAGAGCTCTCTACTTCTCACACACAGTTGGTGCGCCCTACCGGTTCGTCTCTCTACGAAAACTATTGCAAGGTATGTGCTCTTTACTTCTACTCCTCCCAAAGATACATATCTCTCTCTCATGCTAATAAGCAATAAATACTATGTCCTCTTACTTTTCTTTGCAAGTGTGGATACTATCAATCATATGGAGAAGTTTATATGATAATATGCATGCAGCTTGGGAGGGCACTGTCCAACAATGGATTGACCAAGCTTTTTTTGGTAAAATGAAAGTATCCATCTGCCTACAAGGCAACGATGGACCATTTCCTCTCTTCTGTTCTCTGAACGGATACTTCTGTAGCAGCGATGAGGTATTGGCCATATGTAGACAGCTCGTCATCTTCTCAAGAAGTAGCGATGATACACACTCTCTTCAAAATCGTAGAACTGGGCCACTGACAGTGGTCCCTCAAGATTACTTTTTACGTAAGGTTTTCTCAAAAAGATGAGCCACTTGTCCAGCGATGGATTGCGGGTCCTCTTCTTCACAATAGAAGGTTTGAAAATATGTTAGATCATTCACTGCTCCAGCAATGGATTATGTGGTAACTTTTTCATGATTGAATGGAAAACTTTCTATAATGTTGCTCGTTGTCTCGACGATGAACAATATGATTGTTTCATTGATCTTATTCATTTACCTACAAAAATGATTATGGGATTCATTGATGTATGTATGTAATGACTTGCTCTCAAAGTGAATGGCTTTCTAAGCATTCAAGATAGTTGATACAAGAGTCTCATCACTAAAAACCTTCATCAATGTTTTTATGACTATGTAGCATCCTTTTATATCGGTATAATGAATTCAACAATGTTTTCTTGGATTTACTCAAGGTGCAGAGATATATCGTGCATCACTATCAAATCACACATGAGAGTAGGTTTGATATTTGTGATATGTTGCATTGAACGTATGTCCTCATATCAATTGTATTCACTAACAATTATTTGTGCAGTTTTGGAGTTACAGCGCCCTCCCTCCATCACCAGGAAATCGTTCTACAAGATGGTTTTTGGCTGTATACCACCAAAGATTGATCGATATTGCAGTCAAGGGGACATGACTTCTTTAGCAGCAATAATAGCTAGTGCTGAAAACTTTGAGACCTCGAAACTAGCATGAAAGTGACGCTCAACTAAAAGATCTCGTAAGTCTAAAACTGATTCTAGTAATAGCGAGGATGATTCAGATACTGAATCAAGCTCAGAGTTTGATAGCAGTGATTCATCGGAATCAGAAGCTGATAAAGGAGATAAAAGAAGTAAACAACTATCCAAGCGGAAGGACGACACGAAAACTATTGAGGATAAGTCATCAACTTTTAAAGTTGAAAAGCTTTGGAAGAGTGATATGGCTGATCTTAATGAAAAGTTTAATGATTTGAAAGTGCAGATCTCTGAAGTTGCAGACAAAAGACCAAAAGCTTCTTCTTCCAACTTGGGAATGTAGTGTATGAAATGTGGAACTTCTGGACATACTAAGGAAGACTGCACCACTGTGAATGTAAAGTATATCGAAGATCCTGCCCAAGAGGTACTCTTTATTTTTCAGAATGATACAAATACTAATCATGTTCAGGGTACTGCAGCATCAGCCTAGCAGGAAAGTTCGCACCAAGAAGACACAATCCTCCTGAATTTGTTGGACCAGCGATGAAGTCACAAACCATGACTAAACCGGAAAGTGCGACATAGTGACCAGAATGCCTTGGAATCCGTTTTTAGGCCCACCTTCGCCTTTCTCGCATTTTTCCTACCTTCGCTCTAGACGCACCTTTAGGATCTACATACCTTCAGTCTAAGGGCACCTTCGGATTTGTCGGGTTTTTGCTACATTGGCATACTGACGTCCCCAACTTATCATTAACCCTAAAAACAGTTCGACAACCAAATATCCCAAAGGCGGTTACCAACTTTTGTACATATACAAACTATGTAAGTGAGTTCTCTTTCAATCAAAGTTATCTGTAGCCAGCGCTATCATGCTCAGAAAGCTGAAGTTATTACTTCAAGCCATTGTACTCACTGTTGATATTAATTAGAATGCAATTTTTGTCTCACTACTGTATTATTCATTTGCGCAATTTTGTATGAATCATTCTTCTTGAATATTTCTGCTGCTAACAACTGACCACGAATTCCCAAATTCGTGCCCAATAAGTTGGTGAAGTCACATTTGACATGCTCCGAACAGTTTCTCTACAACAATTACTTTGTTTTGACGTATTCTACTTGCAGGTACATTCAGGGTGCCCTTCGTTTGAACAAAAAAAACTTAGGGAGGCCTGAATTAGGAGCTTTTAACCTTTTTGAGCTAAATCTTCTTTAAAGTTCAATGGCCTTCAAAACAAATTTCACTAGTCCGGCCCTTTCATGAATTTCTTTTTGAAGAATTTCTAATGAAAGGCCATTTTAGCCTTTCACATTTTCAAGGGGCCCTTCACTCAAAATGCAATGGCTTTCTTATATACGATCCTACGGTCCACATTCGTTTTCCATCACGTGATCTCCTCCGTAGATCCTCTAAAGTCTTGATCCTATGGCCACAACCATCTCTGCGCGCTGAATAGGATTCTTATGGACGCTAGGCCCTTCGGGACACTATATGCCCATTTCACATCACCGTGCGCAGGTCCTCTCCACCTTCATGCTATGGCTGCCCTACTCAGATTGATCTAGCGCTCCTGCCTCTCCACGACTGCCGCGGCCTCCTGGGTTCTACTTAGTAGCACCAGCGCGTCCACCATCAGCCTTTTACAACATCCAAAAAGCTTGCCTATAGAGAGAGATCTTCAGTTTTCTCTATGAAAATCCTTGCTCTCAGAAACAACCAGATGTAAAAGTATTTTAGTCACTCTCTAATGGCTATAATTTCTAAATTCTTTCCCCACCAGCGATTTTCTGGATTAATCGGGTCGCTAATTGGTGAATAAACGAGCAAGTTCCGGCCACAAACTCTTTCTAGCTTAACAAGTTTATGATAATCCACAAAACACAAGCTTAACAAAAGGTTTCCTGTGACAAGTGTGATAGGAATCTTTTCCTTGTCCAAGAGCAACCTATCGAATCATCAAACATCGATTTTGCCTCAACACAACTTCCGGACCGTGATTCTTCCTCCTCTTCCCAGTAGTCTCAAACCGATGTGAGTTCGATTCCAGCTCTTCGTTCTTCTCCCCGGTGATTACGTCCACCAAGGATATCATACCAAGTTGACAACACAACATGAGTTTATTGACGAAATCACCACAATACAACATCAAGAACTCCAAGACAAGAATCACATAATTGCTCACCATCAAATGTGTATTCACACTTGCTTTACAAGTACAAAGAAAAGAAGCTTAATTCTCAAAATGGGCTCGTAAAAGAATTCACCCGATAACTTCAAAACTAAAGCAAAACGTGTCACCGTCAAACTTAAAAAGTAATCATAAAAAATTTACACATTGATTATTGCTAATTTAACTGTTGAGCCATTATTCTTCAATCTTTGCATCAAATAGTAGTGAATGGGAGTGACTTTCAAACCCGACAATATATCCACCGTCAACCAACCAACCGTGTAAATCCAACCCATACATATACTTGCAACTCACCCAATAAAAAATCCTGGATGTTACCAAAGAAGCTTCATAATGAAAACTGAAAGGAAAGTGCATGGATCTTAATGGTCTACATGGATGCCTTTGTTTTTTTAGGAAAAGAAATTAAAGATCGTGTAGGTCTTCCTCATGATTTCTACTAGAGAAGAAGTTTGAGAAATTTTAAATCGTGAATTAGTATTCAGTGAGCTGAAATCAGGATTATTGTCAAATGATGAGTGAAGAAAAAAAATTGCCAGCTCAAATTTTAATCGTTCTATTATCACTGAAATGTGGTTCAAATATCCAAAACCAACTCCAGAAAGGACATGTAGATCTTCGTGGTGTACTGCAAACAGTTTGCTAATCAATAAAGTAGACGTGTTTAAAACATGAATTGCTTAATACGTGCTAATCACTGCCATCTCAGATTGAAAGTAACTCTTTCTTGACTACTTATCATGATCTGTCTTTTGATACTTATCATGATCTGTCTTTCGAAAGCGTACCATATTTTGAAGCTATCACAATTAGGCCAGCAAAGAAGTTCTACATAAAAAAAACTAAAGCCATCATAATACTCCTACTGATACTCTCAACTCCATTTTTGTAACAACACCGCTGGATCTGTATCTGATCTCTTGAAATAGAGCCCGTCCGCAAAAACCCAATACGTCTGATTAATCGATCCATTTTGCTGCAAAAGAAACCAAACACGATCTCCGTGAGAGAAACGACGGTTGACTATGTGCTGCCAGCAGCCACAAATCAGAATACAGCACGCAGAAACAAAAAAAAAAGGCACAAATTCAGTGGACATCTCCTGCATATTGATGCATTATGATGAAGTGTACCGTGTGAAGGAAAAAAAGGAAGGAATAGAAAGACTGTTATACTCACAGAGCTGAAGCTCCATGCGTCTTCTTGCATCATGCTTTTACCATTCCATTCGCACTTGCATTGGTAAATTGTCCAGATGTAGCCCACAAAGCTCCAGCGAAGCGTCTCTCCATGTGGCATCAGGCTTCTTCCTAAGTCTCTTGTCTCAGAAAAGCACCTCACAGATATGGTACGTTATACGAAATTCGTTACATTTATAGAGGCAGCTGTAGCTGATTGTGGGCTGCATGTAGGTGATTGTGGGCTGCTGCATGTAGCAAGCAGCAAAACCAATACTATGAACATCCTCATTTTGTGAACCCGCAGGAAAGCGCAATGTAGCTCCGCGCGCGCGCGTGTGTGTGTGTGTGTGAGAGAGAGAGAGAGAGAGAGAGAGAGACAGACAGACAGACAGAGAACCTATGTTTTGAGACTTCCATGGTTTTAAATACTACGAGCTGCTTCTCCACTACTTTCCATTTGCAGTTTTGGCTGCCCTTCAACCCTCTCTTTGTCTTTCAAGCATAGGACAAATAATGCACATGAAATGGGTGAACCCTAGACATAGACCCTGTCAAAATTTGGCAACTAGGGGCTTGTTTATTTTTGGCAATTTGGAGGCCAAACTGGTAAAATAACTTAGGACACATTAACACAAAAACTATTTAAATATGGTATACTTGATGTTTTTGGACAAGTCTCCAATTTGGTAGAGGTCATATATAGCAAATTAGATTTATTTTCATGTAAAGTGGTCAAATTGGCCAATCTAGGTAGAGTAAAGTGCAGGATAGCTACTTTAGGGTATATGACCCTAGGAAAAGGAGAGAGATTCATCCCTCACATCTATAAATAGCCTAAAATTCTAGTGGGAATTCTATTTCTGTATTAGAGATTTGCATTGATTTTGCTCCTATCTTGCAGTTGTTGTGGAGATTGAAGGAGTTAATAGTTTTGGTTGCTATTTGTGGATGGCTTCATGATTAGTTTAGGTGATGTATGGCCTGCTAGACTGCTAAAGATAGCAAGGCTGATTGTGAATAATTTGCTTTTCATATCTATTTAATCTTGTTGGTGTCCATTGATCATTGTAGCATCTTTGTGAAGTTTTTGTCTATCTAACTTTGTGTAGATATTAGTACAATCGTTCAAGGCCTAGATCCTATTTATAGATCATGTTAGGATCTGATTTTTGACATGGTATCAAAGCTTGAGGATGACCAAAAATAAAAAGTTTGCATTTGTGATCAAATTTAGACTGTGCATTGATCCAATCTTCATTTTTTGTAATGTTGTTGATCAAGACTACACTAACACTTGGATTAATGTGGTTTGATATCTCTTAGGTTTAGGTCATTCTCTATCTTTTGAGGTCAAAAGCTGAGGGAAACATATTTTCATTGTCAACATTTAGAAAGACTTCATTTGTTAAAGAGCTTATGCACAACCAAAACCATTATGTGTTGATTCTAGTTTCCATATTGACAGTCCCCCTTGAGCTAGAACTGGATTTCAAGTATCCATGTCACCAGTCCAATCTGAGTCTAAATAGGATTTTATAATTTATGCATCCTATGTATTTCCATCATAACACAAAGCATAGTGCTTTGTGGCTCATATGTATCTCAATGCTCTTTGTAGAGCTTTCCAATGTCGTAGACCTGGTTTCGAGATGTATGTTGACAATGTCTTGAGTGTGTATGCAAGATCAAGTCATGTTCAGATAGTGGCATACATGATCGACCCAATGATTGATTGGTAGGGTATTTGCACATCTCTTCATGTCCTTCGATAGTTTGAATCATGAATCCATAAGCAAGATTATCGACTTGCAGTCTTCCATGCCATACCTGTGGAGTACATTGGTTAGATACCTTTGCCGGCTTATGGCGATTCTTCTTCTTGTTTTGTCTCTTGAAATTTCCATGCAGAGTAGGCAGTATACTAGACCCGAATCTACTACCATTTTCTCTAACATAGTCTTGAATAGATTTAAGTGATTCTGAAGAGAATCATTTTGTAACATTATGAGAAGAAAAAAAATTTCTCCTCAAATGCAGTTTAGAAGTGACGTCCCTCACTTCATAAAGTGTGTTCAGTATGTATATCTAGATCATTAGCTAGACTTGGCTCTGATACCATGTCAAAAATCTGTAAATGGATCTTAATTACATCTATAATAGACTCTTAAGAGTGATTGACAACTTGGATTTTTTATCAAGATCAAAACTAGCACTCAAAAATAGTTTTACATTGACAATTTCTACATTTCCAAGCAAGAACAATCTAAACTATAATCCCACGGCCTCACACGTGTGAAAACTAGTGAGTGTACGGCCTAATAATAGAGAAAATGATTACTATAAGTTTCTTAAGCATTCACTCATTTTGATCATACATAAGTGAGTGAAAAGCATGGATTTGCTCCCAAAACAATGCTTCTCATCATTAACCTCAAAATGGATCCAATACGAATCATATATACAAAAGTTGTAGTCTCTCTCTTGGCCACTTGTAGCACGTGTGGAATAACTCATTGGACTTATCTTATCCATTTTGGCTTGGATTCCACTCATTTTTCACATCTTCATTTGGAAGCTAGTGTTGACCTTCTAGATTCCTATATTCTAGGAAGTAGATCTTACAAAGTAGGGAATCTTGCATTTGTCTCATATGAAAGCTATGTACAATAGATCTAAATTTTTCCACATGTATTTCACATGTGTGGACAGGCCCTCACACTTGTGTATTCACCTAAGTACCAAGCAATTATTTTTTACAAGGTAAAAATTGTCAATTTCAACAATCCTTCCGTAATTTCACATAACCCCCGTGCAATTCCATTTCAAAAAAAACATTCTCGAGGTCATTAATGCATTTATCAAATCTGGATTTTGGTTGCATTGTACAAACACAGACACAATGGAAATACATCAGTCTAAAGCACATATATTTGCATGCATTATGCATATGTGTACTCTTCTTAGTGGAATGTTTAAGATAGATCTCTAGTTCTTATCAACATGATGTTGATTTGGTGGAATGCATTGGTTGCAACTAAAAGTTCCCTTGCCTTGGGCTTTGTCATACATGCAATACAAGCATGTATGTTTAGCATTTGCATCCAGTCCACATACAAATATGCGCTTCAATATTTTTAGATGTCCTGCAAGGTGCCACTCTACTTTGTATGTATCCTTCCCAATGGATAAAATCTAACCATTAATCTATTCATTTATGACACTACCTAAATTACTTGTTTCAAACAACCGATACAAAATCTCATGACTTTCTTTTGGGAGCTCAAAGACTGCAATCCACCAATTTTTTTTTTCTAATTGCACACTAATTTTTTGTTTTTTGTTTTGTTTCATGCACATCATCTAATTGTAGAGCATGACTAATTAATGTGAGGGTGAGTCACTCCAACGTTTGTCCTTTTACAATTTGGCGCTTGTCAAATTGTAATGTGTCGCTGCACTCTAAAAAAATAATTGTTAGTGAATAAAATTGATATGAGGACATGCATTCATTGCAACATTACACAAATATAGAACATACACTTATGCATGATTTGATAGTCACGATGTACCATAAATCTCTGGACCTTGTCTAAATCCAAAAAAACATTGTTGAATTCATTATATAGAATATGAAATCTGCTTTTTCACCTTTTACGCTCATTTTGTCATTTATGTGGTGGTATCCCAACAATATAAATAGATTCTTGAAATTGAAAACCCTTTTTCGCAAGCTCAACCTTCTGGTATGTTGGCATGACGTGAATATGAATTGCTTTTTTGTCTATTTTCTTCAGCACCGTACTTAACTCTTTGTAAGCTTTATGACTTACAATTTCTTGATAGTCCACTCCCTGAATTTGAGTGGAACCTTTAGCCACCAACCGTGCTTTCCATTTTGCAATGGAACCATCAGAGTTGATATTCTTCTTGAAGATCCACTTGTTGTCGATAACTCTCTTGTGAGTAAGGAAGTCGACCAGTGTCCAGGTCTGGTTCAAGAGAAGTGATTTGTACTCGCTTTCCATTGATTCTTGCCACTTCATAGCATCCTTAGAGTTAATAGCTTCGGCTAGGGTCTTTGGATCTTCGGATGAAGTCCATAAAGATTGAGGTGTATACCTCTCAGTAACTGTTCAAATCCCTGAGGATCTTCAAACAATCAATTGACCAAAATGCGATGGTGCTTCTTCTTAAATTTGTCCAGATCTGTTCGAGCTAGCTATTATCGGCTGCTTGGCTTTTGTAGCTATAGCTGCTAGCTATGTAGAAGAAATGTCATGATTGGAACATTCAATGCTGTGAAGAATAGAATGAAATGATACAACATCAGTTATCTATGGTTGTTTCAAATCATAGAATGCACTCTCTATGAATATTACATCCCTAGAAACAAATGCTACATTGGTGGATGGATTATAAGCTTTATAAGCTTTATGTTTATCAGGATAGCCAATATACATTTGTTTGTCCTATGGTCCAACTTCTTCCTAAGTTGTTTAGGAACATGAACAAAACATATACAACCAAATATTTTTAAATGGCTTACACTAGGCTTGTGTGTATGCCATAATTCATAAGGAGTTTTGTTGTTGACAACTTTAGTGCTGGATTTGTTCTGTATATAACAAGATGTGGCAGCAGCTTATGCCCACAACTTCACTGGGCGTGATTGGTGTAGCATTGATATGGCTGAGTTGAGAAGCGTCCGATTCTTCCTTTCTACAATTCCATTCTACTGAGGAGAATAGGAAGTCATAAATTGTCTTCGAATGCCATGTTCAGCCAGGTAGTCAGACATCTCATTAGAGAGGTATTCGCCACCACCATCAATTTGGAGTGCTTTCACCTTTGTAGATGTTTCATGATCAGTCTCAGCCATGGCCTTGAATTTCTTGAAGCATTCAAAGGCTTCTGATTTGTGCTTATCGAACATAACTTTAGACCATCTAGAATAATCATCTATGAAGGTGACACAATGAATGGCATCTCCCAAGGATGGAGTTGGTATTGGACCACAAAGATCACTATGTACAAGACCTAATACACGCTTTGTGTTGACGGAATGTGTTCTGAGAAATCTGCTTCTAAAGTGTTTGCCATAGATCAAGATTCATAGAAACAAGATTTTCTATCAAATGAAAGAGGGCAATACAATCCATCAACTAAATTATTACAACACTTGCAGGAAAGTGAACTTTTATTAACGTGTCCAAATCGACCATGCCACAGTAAAGCCATATTGTTTACATCATCATTAGAAGTACTAGCTAATGCAACTGAGTCAGAAAGTACATGTACATTTTCGACTTGTGTGCATGAACTCATAGTAGTATCTTAATCGAAGATTGTGCACTATTTAGATGAGAAAGTGATAGTGTAGCCCTCATCAGTTATCTTTGAAATTGACAACCTGTTCTTAGATAGCTGAGGTACGTGAAGAACATTCGGAATAGTGATAAAACGTTATTCTTGAACAGAATATTGATTGTTCTTGTGCCTTCAACTTGGATGGTGCTTGAGTCTCCAAGGTAGATGAATTGCTCTTCAGCATAAGCTTTGTATTCAGTAAACCATTCTTTGCAAGAAGTCATGTGTTGGGTAGCGCTGCTATCTAGATACCAGCTATCATAGTTTTCGTTGCTACTGTTGTAAGCCATTAACAGTTTTGATGGTTTGTCTTCATCAGAGGTGTGCTCCTTGAATTCCGTCACATTGATAGAGCTTGGCTGTTGTTGTTGTTGCTTCTTTGTCTCATTGTAGATGCGGATACGACACTCCTTGATGTTGTGGTTCGCACTCTTATAGTATCTGCAAAAGAGCTTCTTGCGCGATCCATTGTTCTCAGCTTGAGTGTGAGGCTTCTGCTGCTGCACTTGATTCTTGCCCTTGGAATAGTCTTTCTTCTTGGTATATAGAGCCAGAGACTTGTCTTTGACTGACAAATCGCTGGTCCTTCTCCGCATTTCTTCTTGAAGAAGATGACCAATTACCTTTTGAAGAGTGAGGTCATGTTGTGTGGAGATCATCACGACAAAGTGTCCATAGGACTTTGGTAGAGAAGAAAGCAAGGTCGTAACAGTGTCATTATCTTGAATAGCACATCCCACAGCTGACAACTAATCCATCAAAGATTTGAAGTTGTTGATGTGAGAAGTGATGGCTTTAGAGTCAAACATTTTAAGAGTAAATAACTTCTTTCTAAGGTGCAACCATGTGGCATATTTGATAACAAATCTAATGCATCCTTAGATGACTTGCATGTGGTAACGTGGGATATTTGGGAGTCAGCCAAATTCAACGTGATTGATGTTAGGGCCGTCTAATCCTTGATCTTCCATGCCTTAGCTAATTTATGATCAACGTCGTCCTCTGATTTCTAGTTTTGGGTCAGACCCATCTACAATGTCCCAAAGGTCTCCATCTATCAACATCATCCGGAGATTTAACTTCCAAATGTAGAAGTTAGAAACATTGAACTTGTCAATAATCCTAACTTCGTTGGATGAAGAAGATGAGGAGCCCCGTAAGAGACATACTGACAGTAATAGAATAGAACAATCTCTCAGTTTATTGAGCTCTGGTCTAATACAAATATGTTAAAATGGGTAATGTGAAAGAAGGAAGAGAGAAGAAAATAGTTGATTGCAAAAACGACTCTCTCATTGTGCGTTCTCACTAAGAGAATCTTAAGAGTAATTCATACTCAAACAAACATGAGTATGGTCTGTTGAAGAGATTAGATAAGGTACTACTGTGATTTAGTTTCAGTAAGAAGTTCACTTCAAAATTTTAGTATGATAGTGCAGTGCGATATTGTTGGTTCCTTAGGCGTCAAAGACGACTTATCAGATTTTAAGGAGTCGTAGATGTCCGTGATCTGATCAGAGTGAACCAGCATGAATAAGCAGTAGAAAATGTAATCAAATCACTAAATGCAAACATCTACGTTAGACACACATGAAAGAGCATGTTGCTTCTATATTCGACGTAACTTGGATGCTAGATATCTATTCGTTTGTTGGCGGAGCATCATGGAGAATGCATGATGAGGATATATTTATACACCTCATCCTTATAATTAAATACAATATATATTTGAACAACTGTACAATGTGTTTTATCAGTCATACGAGACATATGACTTGAGGTCATTGAGGAAGTCGAATGAGTCGGTTGACTCGATTTTCGAAGTTTGAATGTCGAAGTGAATGGATCGGGTGATCGTCAAAGTAGATGAATAAGTCGATCGTCGAAGACATCAGATACTTTAGACACTGCGGATGACTTCAAAGTAGTTGGATCAATAGATCATCGAAGAAGTCGGATGATGGTCGAAGTTGTCGAAGGACTCGGACACTTCGGTTGATGGTCAAAGTTGTCGAAAGAAGACGGACACTTCGGTTGATGCTCGAAGTTGTCGAAGAAGTCAGACATTTTGGATCACTTCATACACTTTGTTGACTTCAGTCGAGTGACTCGATGGTTGAAGAAGTCGAAGATGGCCAGGTCTTTGATGTTCTTCAAATAGCTTGACATTCAAATCTAGAAACAGACGAGAATGGATACCCTTTGAGGTAGATTAACCGGAAAGTCGATGTTGTCAACTTTCAAATATTTCGGTTGATTCAATTCGACTTTGTGTAAAAATTGTAGGTTGTCGAACTGCTTGCAAAAACCCATGTATTTTACCAGACATTGTTTTGCACACAGAATGAGAGTAATTTTGCAGAATAGCAAAATAGAAATACTATGATCCCTGCAGGTATCAGATGAGTAGGCATAGAATCCAAAATAGGCTGCATATGACCTTAGATCATTGATAATTAAAAAGGTACAAGAAGAATTTTGAAATAGAGATAATAAAACCAAAGAAAAAAACTGTGAACTTATTTTCCAATAGTTTCACCTTCTTCCATCCTAATAGTCTTCAATTTTGACTTCAATAACATGGCTTAAGCTGGATTGCAAGTTTGAAATTACGCTCTAAGAGCTTCCCAATTTCCCCTAGCAGTTGTGGCATTACTAATATGGGCATCCACATGATCTTTTATTGAGAGATTGATCAATGATAAGGCTCTTTGGACCTTGTTGTCATAGGCCCTCATGTTGGTAGGAGTGGTGTTCGGCCATAATTCAATGCCCACAACGATATCCCACAACTCCTTCTCCATCAGTATGCTCTTTATTTTGAAAATTCAGATGTTGTAGTTAAAAGCCCCATCAAGTTTACTGCATCGCCCAAAATTGAAATATTGACTTGCAATTTTTGGTTTACCAAACCACCCGCCGCTTTGTCGCCAAATTGAAATCCAGATCACTTTCGCTTTCCGAAATGCTCCACGAATTCCCAAATTCATGCCCAATAAGTTGGTGAAGTCACATATGACATGCTCCGAACACTTTCTCCACAACAATCACTCTGTTTTGATGTATCCTACTTGTAGGTTCATTCAGGGTGCCCTTGATTTGGCCAAAAAAGGCTTAAGGAGGCTTGTAACCTTTTTGAACTAAATCTTGTTTATGAAGCTCAATGGCCTTCAAAACAACTTTCACTAGTTCTTGAAGAATTTATGATGAAAGGCTACTCTAGCCCTTCACATTTTCAAAGGCCCCTTCACTCAAAATCCAATGGCTTTGTACAATCCTCAGGTCCACATTCGTTTGCCATCGCGTGATCTCCTCCGTAGATCTTTTAAATTATTGATCCTATGGCCACAACCATCTCTACGCGCTGAATAGGATTCTTATGGATGCTAGGCCGTTCGGGACACTATGTGCCCATTTCACTTCACCGTGCGCAGGTCCTCTCCTCCTCCATGCTATTTCTCTTTGAGGGGATTTTGATAATTTCACGCATTCAAACAACCAAATTCCTCATATATTCTAACAAGACGCTATGTTCGGCTCGCTAATTGGCGAAGAAACGAGCAAGTTCCGGCCACAAACTCTTGCTAGCTTCTCTCCAAGAGAAAACACAAGTTTCTGATAATCCACAAAACACAAGCTTAACAAAAGGTCTCCTGTGACAAGTGTGATAGGAATTTCTTCCTTGTCCAAGAGCAACCTATCGAATCATCAAACGTCGATTTTGCCTCACCACAGCTTCCGGACGGAGATTCTTCCTCCTCTTCCTAGCAGTCTCAAACTGATGTGAGTTCGATTCCAGCTCTTCGTTCTTGTCCGGTGATTACGGCCGCCAAGGATATGATGCCAAGTTGACACACAACATGAGTCTATTGACACAATCACCACAGTACAACATCAAGTACTTCAAGACAAAATTGCTCACCATCAAATGTGTATTCACACTTGCTTTACAAGTACAAAGAAAAGCAACTTAAGTCTCAATATGGGCTCGTAAGAATTGGCCCGATAACTCTAAAACTAAAGCAAAACATGTCACCGTCAAAGTTAGAAAGTAATCGTAGAGAAATTACACGTTGATTATTGCTAATTTAACTGTTGAGCCATTATTCTTCAATCTTTGCATCAAATAGTAGTGAATGGGAGTGACTTTTAAACCCGTTGAGCCATTATTCCTCAATATTTGCATCAAATAGTAGTGAATGGGAGTGACTTTCAAACCCGACAATATATCCACCATCAACCAACCAACCGTGTAAATCCAACCCATACATATACTTGCAACTCACCCAATAAAAAATCCTGGATGTTACCAAAGAAGCTTCATAATGAAAATTGAAAGGAAAGTGCATGGATCTTAATGGTCTACACGGATGCCTTGTTTTTTTCAGAAAAGAAATTAAAGATCGGGTAGGTCTTCCTCATGATTTCTACTAGAGAAGAAGTTTGAGAAATTTTAAATCGTGAATTAGTATTCAGTGAGCTGAAATCAGGATTATTGTCAAATGATGAGTGAAGAAAAAAAATTGCCAGCTCAAATTTTAATCGTTCTATTATCACTGAAATGTGGTTCAAATATCCAAAACCAACTCCCGAAAGGACATGTAGATCTTCGTGGTGTACTGCAAACAGTTTGCTAATCAATAAAGTAGACGTGTTTAAAACATGAATTGCTTAATACGTGCTAATCACTGCCATCTCAGATTGAAAGTAACTCTTTCTTGACTACTTATCATGATCTGTCTTTTGATACTAATCATGATCTGTCTTTCGAAAGCTTAACATATTTTGAAGCTATCACAATTAGGCCAGCAAAGAAGTTCTACCTAAAAAAACTAAAGCCATAAAAATACTCCTACTGATACTCTCAAGTCCATTTTTGTAACAACACCGCTGGATCTGTATCTGATCTCTTGAAATAGAGCCCGTCCGCAAAAACCCAATACGTCTGATTAATCGATCCCTTTTGCTGCAAAAGAAACCAAACACGATCTCCGTGAGAGAAACGACGGTTGACTATGTGCTGCCAGCAGCCACAAATCAGAATAGAGCACGCAGAAACAAAAAAAAAAAGGCACAAATTCAGTGGACATCTCCTGTATATTGATGCATTATGATGATGTGTACCTTGTGAAGGAAAACAAGGAAGGAATAGAAAGACTGTTATACTCACAGAGCTGAAGCTCCATGCGTCTTCTTGCATCATGCTTTTACCATTCCATTCGAACTTGCATTGGTAAATTGTCCAGATGTAGCCCACAAAGCTCCAGCGAAGCGTCTCTCCATGTGGCATCAGGCTTTTTCCCAAGTCTCTTGTCTCAGAAAAGCACCTCACAGCTATGGTACCTTCTACGAAATTCGTTACATTTATAGAGGCAGCTGAAGCTGATTGTGGGCTGCTGCATGTAGCAAGCAGCAAAACCAATACTATGAACATCCTCATTTTGTGAACCCGCAGGAAAGCGCAATGTGGCTCCATATGCGCGCGTGTGTGTGTGTGTGTGTGTGAGAGAGAGAGAGAGAGAGAGAGAGAGAGAGAGAGAGAGACGCAATGTTTTGCGACTTCCATGGTTTTATATACTACGACCTGCTTCCTCCACTACTTTCCATTTGCAGTTTTGGCTGCCCTTCAACCCTCTCTTTGTCTTTCAAGCATAGGGCAAATAATGCACATGAAATGGGTGAACCCTAGAGATAGACCCTGTCAAAATTTGGCAACTAAGGGCTTGCTTATTTTTGGCAATTTGGAGGCCAAAAATAACTTAGGACTCATTAACACTAAAATTATTTATATATGGTATACTTGATGTTTCTCGACATGTCCCCAATTTGGTAGAGGTCATATATAGCAAATTAGATTTATTTTCATGTAAAGTGAATTAGCCAATCTAGGTGGAGTAAAGTGCAGGATGGCTACTTTAGGGTATATGATTCTAGAAAAAGGAGAGAGAGTCATCCCTCATGTCTATAAATAGCCTAAAATTCACAACAAAGTCTAGTGGAAATTTTAGTTTTGTATTACAGATCATTCATTGAGAATTCTACATTGATTTTGCTCCTATCTTGCATTTGTTGTGGAGATTGAAGGAGTTAATAGTTTTGGTTGCTATTTGTGGGTGGATTGATGATTATTTTACGTGATGTATGGCGGCCTACTGGACCGCTAATAATAGCAAGGCTGATTGTGAATAATTTGCTTTTCATATCTATTCAATCTTGTTGGTGTTCATTGATCATTGTAGCATCTTTGTGAACTTTTTGTCTATCTAACTTTGTGTAGAGATTAGTACAATCGTTCAAGGCCTAGGTCCTATGATCATGCTAGGATCTGATTTTTGACATGATTCAAAGCTTGAGGATGGCCAAAAGTAAAAAGTCTGCATTTGTGATCAAATTTAGAATGTGCATTGATCCAATCTTCATTTTTTGTAATGTTGTTGATCAAGATCTACACTAACACTTGGATTAATGTGGTTTGATATCTCTTAGGTTCAGGTCATTCTCTATCTTTTGAGGTCAAAAGCTGAGGGAAACATATTTCCACTGTCAACATTTAGAAAGACTTCATTTGTTAAAGAGCTTATGCACAACCAAAACCATTATGTGTTGATTCTAGTTCCTATATTGACAATCCCCCTTGAGCTAGAACTGGATTTTCTAGTATCCATGTCACCAGTCCAATCTGAGTTAGAATAGGCTTTTAGGATTAATGCATCCTCTATATTTCCATCATAACACAAAGCATAGTGCTTTGTGGCTCATATGTACCTCAATGCTCCTTGCAAAGCTTTTCAGTGTCGTAGACCTGGTTTCGAGATGTATGTTGACAATGTCTTGAGTATGTATGCAAGATCAGGTCATGTTCAGATAGTGGCATACATGATCGACCCAATGATTGACTGGTAGGGTATTTGCACATCTCCTCCTTTTATTGCTCAGTCTTTAGGCACATGTCCTTCAATAGTTTGAATCATGAATCCATAAGCAAGTCTATCGACTTGCAGTCTTCCATGCCATACTTGTGGAGTACATTGGTTAGATACCTTTGCTAGCTTATGGTGATTCTTCTTCTTGTTCTTTTTCATGCACATCACCTAATTGTAGAGCATGATTAATTAATGTGAGGGTGAGTCACTCCAACATTCTTCCTTTTACAATTTGGGCTCTGTCAAATTGTAATGTGTCGCTGCACTCTGAAAAAATAATTTTTAGTGAATACAATTGATATGAGGACATGCATTCAATGCAACATTACACAAATGTAAAACATACTCGCATGCATGATTTGATAGTCATGATGTACCATAAATCTTTGGACCTTGTGTAAATCCAAAAAAAACATTGTTGAATTCATTATATAGAATATGAGTTCCACTTGAACCTTTTTCACCTTTTATGCTCATTTTGTCATTTATGTGGTGGTATCCCCGCAATATAGATAGAATTTTCAAATTGAAAACCCTTTTTTGCAAGCTCAACCTCTATATATTCAAACAATCGGTTGACCAAAATGCGATGGTGCTTCTTCTTGATTTTGTCCAGATCTATTCGAGCTAGCTTGTTTTGGTCTGGTGACAGTTACTGTCGGCTGCTTGGCTTTTGTAGCTATAACTGCAGGTTATGTAGAAGAAACATCATGATTGGAGCATTCAATGGTGTGAAGAATAAGATGAAATGATACAACATCAGTTGTCGATGGTTGTTTCAAATCATAGAATGCACTTTCTTTGAAAATTACATTTCTAGAAACAATTGCTACATTAGTGGATGGATCATAAACTTTATAAGCTTTATGTTCATCAGGATAGCCAATGAAAATACATTTATTTGTCCTAAGCTATTTACGAACATGAACAAAACATATACAACCAAAGATTTTTAAATGGCTTACACTAGGCTTGTGTCCATGCCATACTTCATAAGGAGTTTTGTTGTTAGCAACTTTAGTGATGGATTTGTTCTGTACATAACAGACTATGGCAGTAGCTTATGTCCAGAACTTCGCAGGGTGTGATTGGTGTAGCATTGATATGGCTGAGTTGAGAAGCGTTCAATTCTTCCTTTCTACAATTCCATTCTGTTGAGGAGAATAGGAAGTCAAAAATTTTCATTGAATGCCATATTGACTATTCTTTTGCCTTCAACCCGGATGGTGCTTGAGTCTCTGAGGTAGATGAATTGTTCTCCGTCATAAGCTTTGTATGCAGTAAACCATTCTTTGCAAGAAGTCATGTGTTGGTTAGCGTCGTTGTCTAGATACCATCTGTCGTAGTTTTCGTTGCTACTATTGTAAGCCTTTAGCAGTTTTGATGGTTTGTCTTCATCAGAGGTGTGCTCCTTGAATTCTGTCGCATTGATAAAGTTTGGCTGTTGTTGTTGTTGCTTCTTTGTCTTGTTGTAGGTGCGGATACGACACTCCTTGATGTTGTGGTTCGCACTCTTATAGTATCTACTCTCATGCTATGCTTCTAATCTAATGGAGAAACTAATAACAACTTACAAACCATAAGTAGAAAGCAAAACTTAAAATTGAACACCATTCAAAATAGTATTAGAAAGCAAGCACAAGCACAAGATGATGTTTTGATTCTCCAAAGAGGTAGAGTTTTCTACTCTCTATTAAGCATGAAAAATGTATACAAGAGGTTACTTTTTTTTTTTTTTTTTTTTTTCTGTGGAGGCCCTTTCCCCTTTGCTATTATTGGCTACTTGAAACTTGCAAGGATTGAAATCCAAGTCCTTTAAGGAAAACACAAAAGATCTAATGGTGCACAAAGTAGCACATTTCACCTACCACCATTTGACTTTGACTCAAACTTAGAACCATTCCTGTTATTTTATTTACAAGGCCCAAGTCTATTTTATTCTAAGTTACAATATTTTACACTACTATACAAATGTGCTCATTGGGTTGTGGGCTTACACACACAGAATGCCATGACCCTCGCAGCCGATTTAATCTCTAGAATTTTATTTCTTATTTTTTTATGGGCCCATTTTTTTCTGTACAAATATTTTCCGGACACTCCAATACGAAAATGATGTTCCACATAATGGTAGTGGTACTCTATTAGGTCAACATGAATATTTTTTTCTATCAAAGGGCTTAACTAATGCTTCTAGGTAGGGAGAAAGGGGAGACTCAGTCAATGACACAACAACACCCATCGCGATTTGCGACGTGAATCACGAGCTTAATTTTTTTTGAATTTGTCGCGGACGTCGGAAAAACACGTCGCTATAAGGTCGTCGGAATCCGACGACTTTAAAAATTTTCGCATTCCGATAGGCACAACGTGCCGGATTCTACAACATATTTTCCCGATGACGGAAACCTGATCTGACATGGACGTTGCAATGTGATGTCTGACATGGACGTCGCATCCAAAGACGTCACAAACGTTCTGATGTCCATCCCATTAAGGAATTCTCCCATTTCTGAGTTGAAATGAAATTGATTTTCCACCTGCCCGTCTTTGCGGTTCCTTGCTAAGATGCAGTCCGTGCAAGAGAATAATTAAAAACCTTTCGAAGAAGGTGCTTATCAGGAACACCTGAAACTTGGCCTACTTTCCCAATATTTAAAGCATCTTCCTGGGTAGAGATCAAACTCAGATTGGATGCAAAATAGCGAGATGCACATAATCTAGAGGCCTGCGACACCTCAACACCTTGCTGTAATGAGGATAAGCATCAAGTAGAGAGAGCAACTCTACAATTTGATGGTTACTGCAAACCTTGTGCATGAAGACAGCTGCGTTGGAACAGATGCGACATGAACAAGCAACAATTGATGTAGGAAAATTGACAGATATACCACATCGACAACAGAGTAGATGCTTCAAGGGGGTGTTCGTCAGCGAGTGAGAGGAGAGAGTGTGGGTGACCGAATGGAAAAATCTCGACCGAATGGGAGGAAAATCTCGACCGAAACAAAGGCAACAGACTTCAGAGTGAAGTGTTGAAGTGCTTCTCTCTCACTTGAAATTTTTTTTTTCTAAAATTTTGACTATTCTGACCCAATCTCCACTAATTTGATAATAACTTTCTCAATATTGATCCAAATCACAATAATGTCCCTATTTTAACTCAATTGTTGTTGTGGATGGATGCAGGTGAGCATATTCTCCTCAACTCGGAGCTTTGGTCGGTTGTTAGGTTTGGTCATTATGATATGTTTGACTGTGATGACTCTATACGAATTTGATTTACTTTAATATTCATATGTTTGGTATTGTGGTGATAATATGTAGTTTTGTTTAGATTTGTTAAGTTCAAAAACACACACACACACACACACACACACACACAGCCTCAGCCTAAAGCCTCAAGCTACAATCTAATCAGAATCCACAACCCACACACACACTCCCTAAACTCACACACTCTCTCTCTAAACACACGCATACACACACACACACACCCCCTCCATAAACACACACATGGCACACACACACACACACACACACACACAACATACACACAACACATGCACATACACACACTCGTGCGTGCACACTGGCACACACACACACACACACACACAAAGCCATTAGGACACACATGCACGCATGTGTGTGCGCACGTCCGGCATTGATGCACATTCGCCATCAACACACATCCACCATTGCCAGTCAACGACGGACACAAGCAACTAGTGTATATATATATATATATATATATATATATATATATATATATATATATATATATATATATATATATATATATATATATACACACACACACACACACACACACACACACACACACATATATACACTAGTAAAGAGTGTATGTCGTTGATGGGCGAGCAGTGATGGTTTAATGGAAAGCCGATGGTCATTGACGAGTGGCCGATGTATGTGTGTGTATGTACATGGCTAAAGTACGGTGGGTGGACGTCCGTTTTTTAGTATCAAAAAAATCTGATTTTGGGATTTGAAAAATTTCGATTTTTTTCAAGTCGATCCAATATCTAAAGGTCTGATTTTGGGTATCAAGAAAGTCTAATTTTGGATATCCAGAAAATTTTGATTTTGGATTTCGAAAAATTTTGATTTTTAATTTCAAAAAATTTCGAATTTTGGGTTTCAAAAAATTCTAATTTTGGGTATCAAAAAATTCTAATTTTGGCTACCAAAATTTATAAATTTTTTGACTCGACCCCGTATTGAAAAATTTTGATTTTGGATATCAAAAATTTAGAAATTTACCGAGTCGACCCCATATCGAAAAATTCTGATTTTGGGCATTGAAAATTTACAAAGTTTTCGAGTCGATCTCGTATCAATTTTTTTTGATTTTGGGTATAAAAAAATTACGAATTTTTTGAGTTGATTCTGTCTCAAAAGTTCCTGATTTTGGGTATCGAAAAATTAGAAATTTTTCGAGTTGATTCCGTATTGAAAAATTCTAATTCTGGGTACCAAATTTTTTTTATTTTGGGTATCAAAAAATTACGGATTTTTCGAGTTGATCCCATATTGGCAAATTTTGATACTGAATTTCGATCTTTGGGTCGAAAAAATTTGATACTAGATTCTTTAGATCTTCTGCTCAAAAATTTTAGGGATAGAAGGATATGAGAAGGACATAGATTTGTCATCATGAAGGATGACAAAAGTTAGTGCACACACACACACACACACACACACATGCATTTTTAAATCAAGGAAAGAATCTATATACATTTTTTTTTCAAACATTTTTTAGCTTTTCTCTTTGCAAATTGGTGACATTTTTTGCATGCAGAGCGTGACATTTTTAGCAGCACAGTGTGACATTACGGCAAAACACACACACTTTGTCTAAAATAGTTTTATACTTTATAGATTTGTGTGTGTGTGTGTGTGTGTGTGTGTGTGTGTGTGTGTGTGTGTGTGTGTGTGTGTGTGCACGCGCGCGCACACACACACACACACACACATTCGATGTGTCGGAAAAAAAACTTAAACACACACACACCTCCCCTCTTATTTTTCGCTTTTTATTGTCTTTTTTGCACCCCTCACCCCATCCCCCTCCTTTTTCTTCAACTGTGCATTTTTTGGCCCATGGATAAAAGCTTCTGGGTAATGATTTAGGAGTCAAAGCTAGTGAGTTTGTGCTTGTGAGTAAACATTCTTGAAATGGGGCCAAGATAGGGAGTTGGGGGATTGAAAAAAAAAAAACAGTTTAAGATAGTCAAGAGATTTTTTTTGTTCGTGATTTATGGGTAAAACTTAGGTAATTCAAAATAAATAAGAATGCCATGTAATAAATATTATTGGCTAAAGTTTAAAGCACCTTGAAGTGTGTGAAGAAAATAAAACCTTACCTTCAAACTTCAAATATTTGAATTTAGAAAAATATATTTGAATTTAGTGGGTGGGAGGGCAAGGGTGGGGAATTTTTTTGAGGCCCACCCCTCAATGCACACAGTGTGCAAATATATGAGGATATGCACTTTATCCATACATGCATCTCCCTCCCTATCATTTTTAGTTAAGAAAGTGGTGTGCATGGGTGAGAAAAGGAGGATGCATGGGTGCACCATACACATGCTCACCACATGCGCACAAATAGTTTTATATAAATAAATACTAATAAAGAGTGCCGATCTAGGTGGCGGTTGATGATATAAATGATGGCTGATCTCACACATCTCGCATCTCGAATATCTAACATTAGAGTCTTTGTAAAAATTTGAGTCTTTGGAAAAATTTGAGTCCTTGAAAAAATTCGAGCCTTCGAAAAAATTTGTGTCTTCAAAAGAATTCGAGTCTTTGGAATAAAAAATTGAGTTTTTGGAAAAATTCGAGTCTTTGAAAAAATTTGAGTCTTTTGAAAAATTCGACTTGACCGTACAAAAGGTCGAAATATTCGTAGCGTGGGTACACCCGAACCCGTCCTGTCTTGGGGGATAAAAAACTAGATCCTTCGATTTATCGAAAAAATTTGAGTTGAGAGTTTGATCCTTCGGAAAAATTAGAAAAATTCGAATCTTCAAAAAAATTCAAGTCTTTGAAATAATTCGATTCTTCGAAAAAAATTGAGTATTTAGAAAAATTCGAGTCATTCCAAAAATTTGATTCGTTCGAAAAATTCAAGTTTTTCTAAAAATTTGAGTCTTTGAAAAAATTCGAGTCTTTTAAAAAAATTCGATCCTTTCGAAAAATTGGATCCTTTGGAAAAATTCGAGTCATTGGAAAAATTCAAGTCATCGAAAAAATTCGAGTCTTTCTAAAAAATTGAGTCATTCCAAAAAAATTGAGTCTTCGAAAAAATTTGAGACGAGTGATGATTTGAATGACGACCGATGGTATAGGAGAAAAGTCAATGGTCGGGTGGCCGATGTATGTGTGTGTATATACGTGAGTGCATGTGTTTATGTATGTGTGTGTATTCATGAGAGTGCATATATCTATGCATGCGTATATGTATGAGTGAAAGTGTTCATGTATGAGTGAGAGTGTGCACGCGTTTGTGCATGTGTACATATATGTGTCTGTGATGGAAACTCAGTTCCGAAGATATCATAACGCTCTGATACCACTGATAGAAACTTCGCTCCAGAAATGTCAGAATGCTCTGAGACCACTGATGGAATCTTCGCTCCGGAAATGTTAGAACGCTCTGATACCACTGATGGAAAGTTTTGCGTCTTTGTTCAAGGATTCTGATGAAGCTCAGATGGAGTCAACCTGTCGGATAAGACTACTACCTCAACCTGCGATCAATCATCCTCTGAACAGCAGATAGCTACTGCTAATCTGACTATAAGTTTATGAACAGCAGATAATGTCTTAATGACAGCGAAAATATATCTACAGATAAAATTGAACAAGCATCACAACATTCACAGATTACACATTGAGTAGAAAAAGGATGTACTCATCTATATTATCAGAATTGAATGTACATTGAAAATCTTTCTTGAGCGTTGTCTGTTTTCCATATCAGCGCGTCGGCGTGAGAGAAGTGTTCTCTTCTCACCAAAGGAGCTAGCTACTGCTAGATCTATATTTCTTTCTTGATACGTGCCTCACTGAGTGTTGCATTCAGGAAACTGTATATTTTGTATATCTCTGTCTGTATCCTTCGTTGGTCATTTATGTGATCAATCTAGGGATCTGATTAAACTAAAAGATCTAATCAAAAGAAAATGCATTAGCCTTAAACAAAACTGATTCCAGCTTTCTATCATTGTCTTCCATGAATTAGCCGCCATCCGTCCGTTGCAAACCTTCGCGTTTTTGCTAAAGGACATTTTTTTGCGACTTTAAGAACAGTGTCGTTTTTCAAGGGCAGGGTCACTTTTTCAAGGGCAATGTTGCTTTTTCCCGAAAGGTGAAAAATCGACAGTAGGCCTAAAAACTTTTCTAAGGCATTTGGAGACAGTGTCGCATTTTTTCGAAAGGCAAAAAATGTGACAGTGTCGCTTTTTTCTGAAGGGCGAAAAAGCCGACCATGAGGGCATAAACCAATTAAGGGCAAGTGTCCCTTTTTCCCGAAAGGTGAAAAATGTGACAGTAGGCCAGAAAACATTTCTAAGGCATTTAAAGACAGTGTCATCTAGAGGAGGTTGTAGATGATCACGTACCACTTTGACAACATTCTTTGAGATGAACAAAAGTGGTGATTTGGAGGCTCGAGAGTTGTTATACCAAGACTTGCCAAGACAGTATTGGTACCAATTCTTGTCTAGGGAGATGAACTGCCAACCAGGTCACCACGGGCTTATGAGCACCCATAGAAAGCCCCGACAATCACCAACATGACTCATTGGCTGAGAAGGATTGAGCATTAAGAAATTGTTCTATCTCATCCACCCAACCTGATGTCTGACCACCGCCCTCTACAGCCCCCGCCGTAATCATATCAGATCCAACCGTGATGGGTTTGCTCTGCTCCTCCAATATAGTCAAAAGGTGGGCGTGAGGCAATCCTCTCTTCTAGAATTCCACGACATGCAACCTCCCTATAATGCGCCCAAAAATACCATCGCTCTTCGTTAGGTCGACGAATGCTAACTTCATGTTAAAAACCCTGGATACCAAATCAGGCCTATTTGTAGCTTTCTACTGGAATCACAACTCTCTCCTCACCTCCAACCCATCTGGGTTCACCGTCTTCGTGATAAACAAATCAGGAGAACCCAACTCCCTAACGACAGCCATAGCATCATGGTATTACTGATGCATATGACGTGTTGAACTGGTGTATGAAGATGGAAGCACTACTCGCGTTCCTATGTCGCTAGATGAATGAGCTCCCACGGCATCAACAATACCACTACGAATTTCTCTACAAAAATTGTGCTGATTATTGTAGTAGCAGTTCATGTTATTTTGCACCATCCTTGCCATCATGTCACATGCATATTCTTGCAGTAGCCTTCCACCCAAATGGATCGGTGAAACATGCTCTACACAATCCTGTAAATGATAGCAGTAAAACTCTCAAACGGTGACAACTTTGTGACTACCCTATAAATGCTCTTCAAAAGCATTAGAAAGTGCACCGTTATGGACATCATCATCAGCACGTGCGTCATCTCCGACGTGCACATGTGGAATCCTCGGATACCACCCATCGGTTAAAAGCCTATGATCTTTGAAAATAAAGGCAACCTTTTTGCTTTGCAAAAAAGATCAAATCAGTTCAATGGATTGAATCAACCACTCTAGGAGCAACTACTTTTCTTATAGAAGATCACAGAAGTGATTCTACTTAAAAAAAATAGAAGGAGATTGTTTTGGCCTACTTCACAGAATTTTGGGGTTTAGGGGGCCTGGGTAACTACAACTATTTCGGCGTGGCTACGACTGGCCCGTTCTACATGTGTTTCACCTGCTGGCAACGGCCCACCACCCTCCCCCTCTCTCACATTCTCATCCTCCCTCCCTGTCTCTCTAACTCTCTCCTATTTCTTTCCTTCAGTTTACATGAGAAAATTAGTGTACGCAAGAAGCTCACTCCATAAAAAAACTGCTCTTTCGATTGTCAATTAATTTCATATAGAGCGATTGGCCGCTTGTGGGCAGTCCGGACTGGCACGTATCGCTAAGAGGATGGAATTTATGTGACAAAGGATGTAAAGTATTGGTGTTTCATCGAAATGGGAGTATTTGTTGTTGTGGCAACAATGGTAGGAAGCACTGATTGTAACGTTTAAATGGTAACTGTAGCTTGTGCTGAGTTAAGGAGGAAAAGATTGATGATCATATCGTTTTTTTCGCTTATAAATTGCAGCCTATGTAAACGTTCTGTGGAGAGTCACGTATAATGTTCAAGTATGTGATATAATAATGTGTGCAAAACGCTCATAATTTCACTATGCTACTTCGCAAATGGCTACTAAGGCTAGAGTTGCATTTGCTAGACTTGAGACTGGGCAGTTCCTAAAGGGCAGATCTAACAGACCTTGCTGATCTGATATGTAGACATTGCAATTTAGGTGAGGTGAAAATTGAGCACCAGTGTCTCTATACCTACTCTTATTTACTGGAGAGAGAGAGAGAGAGAGAGAGATAGAGGGAGGGAGGGAGGGAGGGGAGGGGGGGGGAGAGAGAGAGAGAGAGAGAGAGAGAGAGAGAGAGAGAGAGCCTAGTAAATAGCTTTTAAACCTTGTGTGAGTAACTTTTACCGATAATTGTCGTATCACTACAATGGAAACTTTTCACAGTCAAATCTTCAGAACTACGAAAATAAATATATCTAGAGAATTTTGAGAATAACATCTCTGAAACACAATAGTCTACATCCAAGAACTTATGTGGTCGACTTGAATTATGAAAATGTAGTTGAGTTAAAATATTGATATAGAAGTAGACTTGCAATGCTTTATCTGCGCGGGACTGCAAGGTCTTAAAGTCTCAGGACAAAGTTGCTTTTGCAGGAAATGATAGACAAAGGGACGTGCTCATGGAAATGTACGATCAAGTAAGACCTCACCGCTCAGACTCAACATATTTCGCTTTCTATGATCATTTTCCATGCCACTAAAACCAGAGGTATTGAGATTAGAGAGATAACGCTGCCCGTGGTGAGTGCAATGGGTGGCCAAATTGCTTGTTTCATGAGTGAAATCTTCAAGTAGAGAAAGAAATCAAGTTGCGGCAGAGCAAAAGGCATGGGTAGACCATGATGCTACTGAACCATCGCATCCCATCACACAATCCTACCTTCTCGAAGCTACATATCTCCATGAATATCTTCTGCTCTTTCTTTCATTTGGAGAATTACCCACAGCGTGAACAATAGTTGTCATGAGCCAAAGCTTTGAAGAGGTGAAGAAGAGAAAGTCTCATCGAGAATGTATATAAATATAGATGTAGCAAGCCAAGTATAATCAAAAGCATTAGGGAGTTGTGTATCAAGTAGTGGCTCTCACCCTCCGGAGTGATGTATGAAGGGTTGCTACAATACACTCAGGAGTGTCCATGTCATGGAATCACTCCCTCAATGCAGAACACCTGCAACAAATTTACGTCAAACATTAAGAAACAATCAAATACATAGACAATCACATACACACTAACCTGACTAAATCCTAAACTTAATTCCTCTCTACCAACCAAATCAAATAGTTAATATTGATTCATCAAATGTATCATTATTCATGTGTATTGTGTAGGTACAAAAATATATGGACATCTATGAACATATATTGTTCTTTGAGCTTTTAATGAAGTTCTATTCCACAAAAATAGTTGAATTGTAGAGCGTCACATGATTATCGACACATAATAGCCTGTGTATGATCAGATTAAATTTCGACTGAATATTGTACTAAATACAGTAATCATTATTATTTCCCATGTCACCTAAGGAGAAGCTCATAAAGGTCCATTTACGGGTGAGGGTCACAAAGGCCTTTATGAAATTTTTACCACCTCATGGCATGTGTTAGGATATTGGTTATGATTTCTTGGCTAGTTTGAGACATAACAATTGGGTCCAATTAATTTTTAGCAAGGTCCACCAATAATGTAATGCAAAAAGTGGGTCTTTTTCTCCATAATTACTATTTCTAATTTAGTATGCCACCGCTTTGATGGTGTGATACATGAGAGAGAGAGAGAGAGAGAGAGAGAGAGAGAGAGAGAGAGAGAGAGAGAGAGAGAGAGAGAGAGAGAGAGAGAGAGAGAGAGAGAGAGAGAGAGAGAGATCGTGATTGGCCACTTCTGAATTGTACTATCTTCTCTTTCAGGTCGAAACACATCACACATATGTCATTGTGTGTGTTTGTGTGTGTGTGAGAGAGAGATGGACACACACACACACACACACACACGTGCACACACACACAAACATTCTCACCATACACATACATTCATGCATCCACTCAAGTACGTACACTCGGAAAAACGACCATGGCTTTTCTCCTAAACCATCGGTCACCATCCAAATGAAGTTTTTCCATTCTAAAAATTATAAGATCCTGCTTTTATCAAAAATTTATAATCCCAAAGGCAATGAATTATATTCATAATTTATTAAAGAGAGAGGGAGCGGGGGGGCTGGTTAGGCGTGTGTCACATGGGTGGGTCACATATATGATATCCTTTGATGTTGTTGGGTTGGGTTGGGTGGTAAGCCCATCAACTCTAACAACTTTACTCGCTTGTCAAGAAAAATAATAAAAAGCTAGTCTGATCAAATACTGAAAAGTAAGAGATAAATTACCATCTAGAGCAATGGAAAACTCTAGAACCGCCTTGAACTGCTTCTTGAGGGTTCTTAACTGGCCTTCTGCTACCAAGAGCGCTTGCTCGTCTTCTTGGAGCGTGGCACATAGGGTTGCCAGCTCGGTATTCTTGGCGTGGAGCTCACCGTCATGAAGTTTTCGTTGATCTTGGTATGTCTGCAACACGCAGCCAGAGTGGTCCTTATAATATTCGGCGCACTTCCTTTGCAACTTTTGAGTGGCCGGCGATTCATCTTTTGCCACAGCTACCATTTGATCTAGGGCAGTCTAGAAGGCCTGCACTTGCTGGTCTACTTGTTGGACTTTCAATTCTAGGGCCGCCTGTTGAGTCTTGGAATTGTCCTGGACCCGCTGCTTCTCTGTTTGCTCTTTTGGGATATTGCGTTCTAGTTGGCAGACATAATCCTTGAGCGATTTCTTTGAGGCTCGGAGAGATTCACGTTCTTGCTCCAGCGCTGTCTGTTTCAAGACGAGGTGCTGGTGGTCAGATTGATAAGTTTGTCGTGTTGTCTTTTCTTGAAGGGAGGGTGACTACAAGTTGCTGCTGTTGTTGAGCTGCTTGCTCTGCTTTCTTGAGCTGTTCGATCAATTGATGCACTAGCTCATGGAGGTTGACGAGGTTGATCTAGTCTGTTGGGACGCGGATGGTGAGGGTGAAGTGCATGAGGAAGTAGATGGGCTGGAGGAGCGGCTGGGTCCAGTTTGTGCAGCAACATTTTGAGTGATTATGGCTCGTCAACTAGACGGTGCAGTAGCGCCCAAAAGACAACGTTTCAGTGCCAGTGGTAGAAATTGGCACAACAATGTATTAGCTATGAGGGTGAGTTATATACTGTAGGGCGCGAGTAAACAGACAGGCGAGTAATACAGGACGCAAGTAATCAGACAAGCGAGTTATACACATGCAAGTAATACGGCGAATTATATACATGCGAGTAATAAACGCGAGTAAACGACGAGTAATGGGCGAGTAATAAGCGCGAGTAATTAAGTGAAAATGTGACAACTCGCTCTTATATATATAGGGGATTTATAACTCGCCTACTGCCATTTTTGGACAGTGGCCCAATCAATGCTAGGTCACTATTGTTTGCATTATGCACAATCCATTTTCTGATCGACTGCTAGATTTATGAGATTTTCTAATCAGAACATTCTGTTGTTAACTAAAAAAAATAGTTTTCGTTAAAAATGAGTCTAACCTGTGTTTTGACCGAAAATTCGCTCGACAGATTTGATCATGCATTGTAATGCAATAGAGGGCAACAATAACAATGATAGTGACTGCTCAAAATAGCAATATGGCTCGATGTTAACCGTTCGAAGTACCTCTGGGCATTTATACAAGGCAAAAGGGAGAGTAACACCGTTTTAGTAATTTTGGAAAATTTTCTTGATTTTGGAACAAATTCAATATTCTCTTTCCTGTTTGGTTTGGTTGTTTTCTTTCTATTCATAACTCTTATTCTTACTCATATATATATATATATATATATATATATATATATATATATATATCTTTTTTTTGTGCTCTTAATCCACTATCATCTACATCTACCCTTAGCCTCTCCCGTCCACCTCCCATTTTTTTTCTACTTGATGCTACCCTCCTCATAAATGTCTCTTCGTCATCCATGAATCCCCTTGACAATGCACCTCTTCCACCCTCCACACCACTCCCTACTACAAATTTTCCCTCTTGTGAGCATACACACCCATCCACCCACCCACCAAATTATCTTTGCAATACATGTTCTTACTTTTTCTTTTTCTTTTTTATTTACAAAAAATCATATTTGATTATAATTGATTATGAGATTGTCAAGTATACAAAATATGTCTTTTGAAATTAGGTTTCGCTAAATTAAATTGGTGATTGGTTTAGGTTTTAGAGTTTGTAATCACCTAATTATTTGAAATTAAACATTTTAAAAAAAATTACGACATAATATTTGTGTCACTTTAAAAACATTGCAAGATTTGTTTGTTCACTATCCCTTGTACTTGCAAAGACTAGAATAAATCGCAGACACATAATATTAAAATTGAAAAAACAATAACTTTATTATTTTTTTACAAGAAAGAATGATTGCATTACAATGTTCTCATCGATGTTATATGTCAATTTGAGATCTTCTTTTTGCTTTCAAGCACACAATAATATTTTATTTATTTACAAAGAGTAGAACAAATCATAGGCACATAATACTCAAATTAAGAAAATAATAATTCTATTCAAATTGAATACAAAACAATGATCAAATTACAATGTCATCATTGATGTTCTCTGCCAATGTAAGATTTTCTTTTGCTTTTAAGCACACACTTTTTGGTATTTTGATAGATATATTTATGCATCTTGAGGCTTCTTTCATTGTCCAACTCCAAACAATTGTGTTCAAGTGCTCCCATCGCTCGAGATCTCTTTTGTTGAAGCGCCAGTACTTATTCTAGCAATCATTATATACCTCAGCATTGGATGCACCTTTTCTTTGTGAGACAGGAGCCCAATATTGTACCTTCACTTTCATATGGTTTGTGGACGTCCTATTTTTATCAATGTCACTCATGGCAGTTCCCAACCATATTGGGTAGATTGTATCACTTGGCCTCACACGAATAAAGTCATTTTTCTTTACATCAATTTCAGGGTTGAATACTTCCCTTGGTTTATTGAGAGCTGGACCACAATAATGCCCACATCATGCGCTTCCAATCCCATCATATCTCTATCATCATCATGAACATGATTTTCTTCTTCCATGAAGATTGAATTTCTAGGCCTAGACATGTGTCACACGTTGACTATGACTTTGTCCCCAATTCTACTCTGAGTTGCATACTTTTCTCTCGATCTACCATCTGCTGACAACATTTTTTCTCACAACGATCAATGGTTGCCACATGCTGAACAGCCTCTTCTATACATTTATTGGAGTGGCGAACATGAAAGTTGTCTTGAGGTTTCCTTATTATTATTCTATACTTCCTTTTACTAGCCACATGTTGAGTTAAGATATCTACCTGTGATTTCCACCGTCATCGCCATTGTTGTTTTCCACTTGAGCTTCACACTGAATGCAATCATTGTCATCAACACGAACATTCCTTTCTATGATTTTCAATGGAGTACCATCTTCAAAGGTGAGTTGTTTCATTGGCCAACTAATCAAATTTACTTAAGTTCTAGCATAGAGATGATAGAATCTAATGTGGATGTTTATGATGTCTGGGATGATAAAGAGGCAATACTCATCAGTCTTGATTGTGAGGATCTCCGTAAAAGACATTTATAGTCTTCCGTGTACTCTCATCAGTAACTTCGCCATCCCACATTTAATGCTTCAGATAAACACATGTTTGGAGTATAGTTGCAGTGAATTGCAACCATACATTTGACATGTCCAAATGAGAAATGGTCCAAACGTGTTTCAAACGCTTTGAAAAATCATGCAAACATTTGGAACATTTTCCAACAATCTTCTTAGGGTTTTCTGTATATAATTGACCAATAGCAATCATTCTATATCAAAGTCTTGATTTCAATGCATCTAGCCATTCAGAGCTTAGAGTAGATCACTAATACGAGGTAATTTAAACTGGATAATACACATAGCTAAAGTAAGCCTTGAAACTAGATATTCCCATTAACAATAAGATAATACACCAAGGCATAAAAAATGAGCCTAATACTCATTTAGGGCCCCCAAAGACTAGCTTGATACTCATATAGGACCCAAAAACTAGATCGATACTTGTTCAGGGCCCAACATATGTCACGAGGCCCTCCTTTTGACAGTTATTGGGACCAACTTTTGAAAATGGGTCTTTTGAAAATTGTTTGGTTGCAAGAATGGCTGCAAGAAGTACAAGGAATGTAGGGCCAATGATATCAGTCTTGTAAAACGACTACTCAAAGGTTGCTTACCAGAAAAATAGAAGAGATGCTAGATTATTTAGCTACCAAGTGAATCCTCATTGGGAATAGTGAGGAAGAAAAATCTTCTAGTGCATATGATGTAGAGAAAACAAAAGTGTCATAGTGGATAAGTAGAATATAGAAGAATGGTTCAAGAAAAAATGTTTCAAGACGATATACAATTGAAGTTACCATATGAAGAAGAATAGAAGCAAGAAAAAGCTTAAGAAGAGGAGGACACAAAAAAATCTGTATGGTAGTAGATATTTCTTCATATCTACTCATAATCGCAGATGCACGGTGTTCCAGAATGCTAGTTTCGAAACAATTCTGAGATTCAGCGACTTTTCGAATCGGAACGCTGCAAAAAAAAAAAATTGGATTTTTTTTTACTGTGTTGGGGGGGGTGGGCAAAAACAGCATGTGGGGACGTAAAATAAACTTCAAATTCGTTGCAAAGCATAGTAATGACTAACTCCTGACTTGTCGACAATACTAATTGAGAATGGATAACGGAGTCTGAGTAACTATAGGACTAAGTTTTACTACCAAGGGTACATTGCACTTTCAAGTAAGTAGAAATGGCTCAATAATGGGAATACTTAGATATGGGACCCAAGTCAAACTATCAGTGACTACATATGGTACAAGACGTACATGTATGTCCGTCAAACTTTGGTACAATCATCAAAGAAATCCACTTTGACATATTAGATCTCAATATTTGGCACATGTACAAGTGAATGGGAGGTACAATTTTTATTTTAGACGTTGCAAGATTTGGAGGTAATTATAAATAGTCAATAAGATTTTTGTACACCATCATTGGATGTGAATTTCGGTAATTTGGTTGTACTTTTTACAACTGGATAGGGTGATGACTTATATTTGAGCAAGATCTAGTTTATTGAGTTGGCAATTAAAAGAATCCGCTGAGTTAAAACAATTGTTAATCAAAAGAACAACTTGCTTTAGTAATGACAATCCCTTAAAAATTATTGATGACTAAACTAGGAACAAACTTTCTCGTTGGGTGTAGTAGCACTACTTTGGTGGGTTGTCTCTTTGCAACTGTGAGACCTTTGGAGACATGGAAATGTTAACGAAAGAATTTCAATTTTTTTGGGGAACGTCATTTTGGAGTTTTGGAACACTGCGTTTCGAAACATGGGGATTTGGAACGTCATTCTGGTGCTAGTTAGCTCATAATAGTACCTTGTTTTGAGATGGGGCCCAAAATTTCCAAGAAAATTGAAGAAAACGCGTTCCGCAATTAGTATGTTTTGGGTTTCCAAACATAGATGTAAGGTAGGAAACGAGGTATGTTAGTGTCTGATTCTCCTTTGATGTCTCCTCATGTTAGTGTTTTTTATGGAGCATTTCTCTATTCAATACACACAATTTTAAGAAACTTTTTAGGCTACTATACATGGATACCAACCTTAATGGCAATCATGTCAATCTGACTTTTGCCATCTGTTAAACACATTCTTGAGAAAGAACCTAAGTGGACCTAATACCAACAAGAGAATAGAATTTTGAACCTGCTGCAGTTAGTTTTCTTGCTAATTTTATCAACAGTATAGGACTTTTTCAAACCTTTATATCTAACTCAGAAATCTCAACCTGTATGTTTTTCTACATGTTTAGCCAGTTCAAAGCAAGCTCTGTGCAAACTTTAATTGTGGTTGTTACACATCCAACCTACTGAACTAAAGATTCCAGGTCTGATGATAAAGTTCAAAAATCCGAAAAAGGAGCTTTTCTACAGTTCTAATATCAAGTGATGAACTTCCATTCAAGATCATGGTATCTTTAAATCTAACTTCTTTTCAATCGAATTTTTTTCAGGATGCTTTTAAGATCCCAACCCAGTCCTAAAAAATATTTTCTATCTCAAGGAAAAATCTCATCCCTATAGAAAACTCATGAAAATTGATCTGCCATCTACGTAACCTGATGATCAAGCACACATCAGCTTTCAAGTCTCCTATTCACATATGTGACTATTATAATCTACATGTTTACAAGCAATAGCCAAATAAATTTGTTTGTTTTTTTTTTCTATGCATGTAGGGTATGCAGGTCACTTTTTGGCTATTCGACGGTATTTTCCATGCTCGCATGATCACTTACATGTTGGGTACTTGGGCCAAGGTCATTTCTATCAGTCAATCCTTTTTCTTGTAGCCAATTTTCCATGGAACAAAGTGCTAATCAAAAGACCATACTTGATTCTTATAATGCTCTCAGCTAGAGCATAAGTTATAATATTTCAATAACAATATCAGAAGACTTACTAGTAGTATTAAGATCTGTATCAAAAAATTTGAAAATTTTATGTCCAAAGCCTTAGCTACGGTTGATTGTCTTCAGTTTGATGTCTCATCAGCTGAGCAATCGCCAAAGCGAAGGCCTACCGAAGATACATACTCTAATGAAGATGATATCCCGATCAAAAGACTGGCAGAACCAACGAAGGAACCTAGCGACAGCCATCAAGACTCCGTATCACTTTTAATGATGAGCCTAGAGGCAGACATGTTTCGCCGTTGAGTCTATATTATATAACTTGTATCAGAGTGTCAAATCGAACATTGATCAACATGCAATGCCATGTGCTAGCCACCTGGCATACCTTGACCAGTTCACGCATTGCATTTCTCTCTACATTAATGTCAATTGGCTATTGATGTTTATTCAAATGCAATGTAGCAGAAACTTGTGTTGTCTCTTAAGAAATTGCAAGTGGTAGCATGTTCTTCCTATAAGACTTGCCTTTCGACAACTACAAGCATTAGGCTTAATTCTCCAACAAAGACAACATAGCAAACGACTTGATTGTGTACTTTTAACACATGTGAGGACATCTCAAATCATGTGAATGATCTCCTGGTGCGTGTGATTGCACATAGATCTATGACTCAAAAGATGCAAGCATTCTAGTGTCAAAAATCTAAGGCAAGCGCCCTCAATACAGGCATCTATCACTTACCATTCATCACACATAATAAGAGGCAACTTTGGATAAAAAAACTAAGTATACAATTGGCTTGCTCTCATATAGAGAGAGAATGCTACATCAAGCTCTCGGGTAGAGAGAGAATGTGAAAAATAATCTAAATGTTGGAGCATGCAAACTCCAAATCTCTCATCAAAAAACTAAGTGTGGACTCAATCTCACTCTCACTCATAGTAGCTCGAGATCCATGAAGAGTGGAAATGGTGTACAATTATTGGACCTCTCTTCTATATTTTATCTTGATCTGAATTGTGTTGTAAGAAGCTTTATTATTACTCCATTTATAAAATTGTTGAACATACATTGAAACATGCACTAGGCTTTCAAAAACTAGGAATACTTTGCAAGTTAATTAATTATCTGGGATATAAAAAAGAGAAGCAATATGAATTCTCCAATTACATGCAGTATTATCGAGATCTAGCAACATGTTGCTATTAAAGTGTGTATGTCAGCGATTCCGAACTGGTTTTGGTAACTAGCGCACTGTGCACTACATTATGTTAGATAGAAAATTGAAGCATCTTTCATATATTATAGTTTCGTGTAGAGGAATAAAGCTAGTTGCATATACCTTATGTGTTAGTGTTAATTGAACACTTCCAATGCTTAACATGTGCATGCGGTGCACTTGTAAAGTAGACTCAACAATCCATGTGCAATTCATGATTCCAAGGTTCTCCACTCTTCTGGAAATTTATGAAATGTAATACTGTGCATACATCTTTGCGGACAAGAGACGACAATCCATAAATCAAAATATAAGCGATAGAATCAATTATGTCTTTCCTATGAAAGGAAGCACCAATCTACAAATGATCGACTTTACCTTCTGCTCGCTCGTTGTCGGAAGGAGTGAAATAGAAGGTGAACATTTGAAGGATGCATGAAAAGCACATCCTCGCACCTGATCAAACAACCAAAATTAGCAAAAATAACTATATAAAAAACATACGAACGCTTTCCTGTTTTTATCGTCACGTCTCACCACCATCGCACCATGCCTCAATGGACATTGTCAAAGCATCCTAACGTTTTGCCTTCGAATCACCATCACAAGAACGATTGGAGGAATCCTCGATGGATATTGTCCCCATGAAAAGAACGAGACATTGATGGTGGACATGCTTCAAACTGGCATCGAAAAATAGATGGCAAAACCAAAGCACATGAACTTTCTAATAAGTAAAACATGCATCAATGATAGGTTAACAATGTATAACCATGCATTGTTTGCATGACAATGTCCAATCATGCTATGCCATGCATGTTTTTGTAAAATTTTACCTGGCAATAAATGCATAATAGTTTGGCCCTCACCCAAAGTGCAAGCCTTAAAAGTCTAGACCGCCACCACACGTTAGCCTTTAATGTTGACTTTCTTATAAACTCCATTGACCGACCTCAACACATAGTATTGCCTTTGCAAGGCAAGGGAAAAAATAAAAGTATTGCAATTTGAGAAAAAAAAACTTAGTTTTGTAACCAAGCTCACTTAAAAAAAGACACGCCGTATTCAAAGGAGTCATCATAAAACTATTGTAGGAATTCCTCTCTCTCTCTCTCTCTCTCTCTCTCTCTCTCTCTCTCTCTCTCTCTCTCTCTCTCTCTCTCTCTCTCTCTCTCTCTCTCTCTCTCTCTCTCTCTCTCTCTCTCTCTCTCTCTCTCTCTCTCTCTCTCTCTCTCTCTCTCTCTCTCTCTCTCTCTCTCTCCATTAGCGCCCTAGCTAGGGTTTCATCGATGCTTCTCTAAGCTTGTTCAACTGTTTCCAGAATACTTTATGTAGTGTTGGCCAGAATATCCAGTTCTTTAGTGTTGCAGTGATTCTCGTACAAGAACCAGATCGTGGAAAGATAAACGCTTCCTGGGTTGATATTCTTCTATAAAAGAAGCTGGTTGCTTGAAAAGGGTACCATGGTTGGCCGCAATATGCAACAGTGAAGTCCTTTGGTAAGAATTGACACCTTCTTTCATCTCATGCAGTAACCTGGGGCTGCACCCATCTTTTCTCTTTGGGTAATCAGCCGATGGTTTACAAGTAACGATCTGCTTACAGAGAGCTGCTACCGTGATTTTTAGAATTGCTGTCAGATACAAGATTGATCACTACTCGTAGTCTCATACTAGGCAATTGCAAGAGACAATCGCTATGCTTAGTCGTTCAGACCTTACTACAACAATATTGTGATCTGTCAATCTTGGGCAACAAGTGCATTTGGTGGACCTTGTTGTATCACAATTTTAAGAAAGGATTGGTGTCTGAGATCTGGTATGGCTGCCATGTGATCATTTGCTCTTGCAGTAGCTCTTGCATCAGAATATTAGACACACAACAGGATTCCTTCAGCATTGACTCACAAATTCTAATGTTCCTACATTTTTCGACAATCGAGGATCGCAACAATCGATCGCTTCGTTAACATCTGCATCAACAATCGTTGCTAACAGAAGCGCTTTTGTTTGGTTCATCCTGGAACCTAAGTCTCGGAGGTTTTTCTTTAAAAGACAGTGTCTGCTTCAAGTCTCCACACAGAGATTCAGGAACTCCAGAAAGAGCAATTGTCAATTTCAGGAGTCTATAGCCCAACGATTACACATATCTTCGAAGCTACGCTTCTCAGCTTTACCTCAACTCTCTCTTAATCAGAGATTATAGGCCTTTTGAAGCTTTCATTAAGCATGCATGAGATTAACAAGTCCAGACATTTGATTTTTGTTCATGCTTACCTACATGGTCTCTTAAAATTCAGAGATCACTAGTACAGGTTTTTTGTTGCAAAATAATTGGATTGAGGCATTGGTACATCAGAGGTGCTCGTAGCTGTTCTCAACAAAAATTTAAATCATACCTTTACTACCAGCAGTTTCAGGCACATAGCTTCGTTGCACACAAAGAAACAAGTTTCGTGGCACAACCATCTCTTTCTCATCAGGGATCAATTTACAGGTTAGCTTCACCAAGTTTGAAGAAAAGAAAAAACATTCTAGTGAGCAGATTTACAAGCAGACCTTCAAGTTTGCTGATCAGATCCTAATTACATTCTCAAGTCTTCTATTTGGGTTATCTCAAGTATTTTCAATGAATGATGGCAATGCGGACATTCGCAGTATGGATCAAACTTTTGTGCCTCCCTTTGAATCTTTGGTGACAAATTAACGACGAGTTTTTCAGAAGACTATTATGGAGCATCTTCACTCTTATTCCTTCGGTCAACTTATCGGAGATTCACCTTCTGATGCAGTTCGAGCTCGTCTTCTATCTTGTGCTGGTCCAGGTGCAGGGGCTTAGTTGGTTGCACGTCCAGTTCTTCCACTATTGAGACTCAATAATGACTTGTTTATAACTGCCCTTTGAACCAGATTGGGACTTCCACATCTAATGTTAATTGGTATCTCTAAGTGTTCATGTGGGCATGTATTGGATTCCTTGGGTACTCATCTTATGTGTTGTCCATCAGGTGGAGAACATATTGTTTCACATGATTCCATTCGTGATGCCCTGGCTGCTATTGCTCATGATAGTGGCTTTCATGTTGTTCGAGAACAGATACACATTTTACCAAGGCCTTCATCGCAATCTACGCGACGACGAGTTGACCTTGTTCTCTCGTGTGATGGAATTCGTACTCTGGGAGATGTTGTAATTGCTGATCCCTCTCGTCAGGACCTTCTTCGTCGTTCTTCCACCACGCAAGGGGCCGCTACATCTCAAGCAGCTCAAGAAAATGAACGAGATTATAATGATCGTGCACCCGGTGAAGATTTTGTCCCCTTTGCCTTGGAAACTTACGGTTGTCTTCACAAGAAATTTAAAAATTTTTTATCTTTATGTGCGGAGCTTATGGTGAAACGCCAAGGACAAAGCATTACCTTACCTTCCATCATTATTTCTTTCTACCGCCAGCGTATTTCTATAGCAATACAAAACGTTCACAGGCGATTTCAATTCTTCGACGAGCTCAGTTTGCAGGAGCGGCTGCTTCAAAGCTTCCTGCATTACCTATTACTGGACCTATTTTAGTTAGTGATTTACATCAGGCAGTTGGTTTTGAGTAATTAGTTAAATATTTAATTTCTGACTTACATCGGGCGGTTGGTTTTAAGTAATTAGCTTACTATTCTAAGTTTAACTTAGCTTTTATGTAGCTTAATTCATTTCTGCTGTTCTACGGTATTTTATTTTAAATACTTTAATCTTCTTGTTTGATCATGGGTTTTCCCATCATTTTTAATAAAATGAAGGATAATCATATTTCATACAATAGCTTACCGCTCTTGTGGCTAAGTTAAAAACATTGTGTCATGAAGTCGGCTCGGATCATTCAATTTCGCATGCGAAATGCGAAAGGGGGTGTCCCAGAGCCGGTTACTAGCCTCTAGGCACGTTTGAGTTTCTTTGGAATAACGGACTCTTTGAGTGTCCGCGTTGACTGAAAATCTGGCCCTAAGCCATGTCTTGCCCACGTGGCACTCCTTCCACGTGGACGTTTCTCCAATTCTCTGTGTTTATGGGAGTCGCTTCATCTGCTCCTTTTCTCTCTCTCTCTCTCTTCCATCGATCCCTCCATCTTGCGATCCATCGCTCTTTTTCCTCTTTCTTCTGCTCCCTTTTTTCGTTCGAAATTCCTGTTCCCATCTCTTTCTTTCTGCTTTTATGACCTCCATTTTTATGCTTTTCCTTCAATTTATCACCATGACCTAATACATTTTCCGCTTTTGCATCAGTTTATCAAAAAAATTAATAGCTTGTCGGCCTTGCATTTATTTCTTGTTGCTTGGTGCTCATAGTGTGTGAATTCTGCAGTTTTTTGCCAGATTCTCGATGTAAACTCTGAAAATTACATAAATATATGCATGTTCACATATCTAGTTTTCGATGGTCAGGTTTTTGGCCTTGTATCTGGATTGTGCAAAGGTTGAAGCAGACATACCAGGGTTTTGATTTATACATGCCAAGGCCATATTATTTGGTTATTTTTTGCCGCAAGTCAGCTTTTGAACTTTGACATTTTCAGTCTCTGTTGGCAATTTTAGATCAATTCTGCGAGAGAATCGGTTGAACGTTTACAGCAGCTAATTCTAACTGAATGCAACCGTTGAAGGTATGTCTCATATATTAACCGATGTAGGGATCACTTGGAAAAGTCGGAAGCCTCTGTTATATAAGATGCGGCCTCCTGTTTCACAAATACGCCAGAGATTATCAAGTAACTGGCTAGGCTATGCTTTATGGACGGGCACGGTTGTTAGTTTACTTGAGATGTTGTGGAGCGGCATGGTGGATAAGTGATCGAGTTGCCCGACATGTAGATATAATTGATTGAAGCAAAGCTATTTTGTACGTCTCGACATTGCTTAACCACCATTTGATATCAGTTGATGATAGCCACCTTAGATGGACTCGACGGGCTCGAATGGCTGGTCACATGACGATCACACACCCCTTTCGAAGTGGCAGCTCTCATCAGATATTCTCATCGCTTTTGCATATTTCTCCATACCGCTGGAGCTTGTCTACTTCATTTACAGATCTCAGGTACATTAGCTACCCATCTTGTTGCCCTTACTCTCACTTCAATAATCCTTAGGGTTAGTGCATCACGTTCTAGTGCCTTGATGTCAAGGGTGCTGACGCATTTGCATTCAGAGAACCCTAATTGATACTCGTAACCTTACTTAACTGCTCAATTGTTCGATGATTGTCATTATCAATCTAGGGTTGATATTACCCTTGCTTGTTGTCAAGGTAGATGACTATTGAGTCATAATTGTTTGCGAAGAAGGGTATGGCTCTGCCAAGAGAGTCTTTATTGTAAGGGTGGAGGCAGGCTAGAAGAAAGAAATTTATAAGAGTATGACAAGGTGAGAAATGCTAATCTACAATATAACCACCTATAGTAGTCTTTATAGTTTATACAGAGTTCATGCAAGGGTTTTGCTTACGAGTCAAGACTAATAAGGGGAACAATCTCCGCTCCTATGTGACTTGACTCATAAGGAAAACAATTTTTGCTCCTGCATGATTCGTGAAGCAGAAGGTTCTGTCTTAAAGTATTGAATTAAAGAAACATGCAATATTTGGTTCGGAAAGTTTGATTGCTTGCATCTCTTTCGATGAAGTCAAGCAATGCTACCCTATCCTTTTTAGTGCATGTTTGGGAGATCAGACGCCTTAATAGATTGCTTCTCAGAGAAGACCCATTACACCCTAGTGTATCTCATACCTTTGGATGCAAGTTCATCCAAGAGGGTTGACTCAATTGGTTAGCTTGACATCCAACGTTTCTTTGGTCTAAGGTTCGAGCCTACCCTTGGAAACCAAGAAGCATAACTCAAGACAACAAATATATCTCAACTAGGAATACATGAATCTCTTGGATTGGAAACTTTGCTTGAAGGCAATGCATGTATCTATGAGAGGAAAAAAGCTTTTGGTACGTAAGACTGAAAATACGTATCTAGAGTGTTACCTATCATGGGAGCATGTATCTCTCTATCCCTATCTCTGTCTCTGTCTCTCCCATTTATGTATATATGATATATGAGAGAGAGAGAGAGAGAGAATCTCTAATCTACATTATCTGAAAGTTGGTCCTTACCAAATACCCAATTGTGTGTAGGTTTTTCCCTTCCGGTGGGTCATTGCTCAATTTGGCCTCTTCATCGTATTGTGTGGCACAACTCATTTGTTGACACTTTGGAACTACATATCTAATACTAAATCATCTCATATATGTATGACTATTGCCAAAGTGACAACTGCAATAATATCATGTGGTACTGCTGTCGTTCTTTTACGAGTGATTCCTGAGCTATTGGATGTCAAAAAGCGAGAAGTGTTCCTTATTGCGAAGGTTTGTTGCTAAATCACTGTTTTTATGTTTCCATTCTATGCACCATGTCATGATTTCAAAGTACTACCCTTAGTACAAAGAACAAGACTCTTAAAGATATGAAAGTAAGTGTATGCCTTGTAAGTTCTTGTCCTTTCAAGAAGACACTATGAAAGTAAGTGTAAGGCAGTGTAAGGCCTTGTCCTATTAGGACATTTTGAAAGTTCAAGCTTGTATGATTGGCATTATGAAAGTTTAAGAAATATGTATAAAAAATCTTTGTCTAAGTTATGTCTAGGGAAAAAGGTAAATGCATATGCTAATTTTGTTAAAGTTATGTTTCATGGAAAAAGACTCATGAATTTACTACTGCATGTCTAAGTTTTGTTGTATCAATTAGAGACCCAGATATTGAGATAACTCATATTGTAAGTTTGCTAACACTTTAAGTCAATGCTAGTGGACTTGTATTGTGGTCCGAATTAACTTGTATTTCAAGTTATCTAGTTGAGGCTTCAATGGCTTAGTGGACGCTCCTAGTACTTTGAAGGCGATCAAATGTCAAAGGAGGGGGCCGTAGTTTCCTAGAAATTCTCCTAAGAGGAGGTGGAAGTAGGTGGAGGGTAGGGTATTAAGTAGCCACAACTAGTGATAGGTCACCTAGGGCGTACTTGAGGTTGTTGGAGACTATTGTAAGGTTGTGAGACAATCCGATTTGGTAACCCTTATTGTACTTGGCATTTGGGAAGGTTCATTGTGTGATTGTTTGTATCATCGGTAGTAGTGTCCATGTATGATAGACCTCAGGATCAATTACCCTATAGCATTTCAAAGCATCTTTGTTCTTGAGTGCCTATGAATTTTGTGTGCCATCCTAGATAAGGAGAGGTTAGAATACCCTCATAGTGCATCTGATATGTTTGGTGTGCCAAATGTACAATTGGGTAGAGCTTGCAATGCTGCATCAATCCACAAGTGGGGCATTCAAAGAAGTTGCAGACTCTTCGCTTGGTATCTAGGTTATAGATTGGAGAAGATAGGAGTATTTCTCCAAGGCAAGGTGATAAATGATGATCATTATGCAAGTATCCATGCACAAACTTACATTGGGCATTGAAATATGAGGAGGCCTTGATTTACTTCTTGAAATACTTAGGTGCTACAAAACCTTAGTTTGCAAATTGCAATAGTTGAAGACATTCCTACTGTCAACCATACTAATCATTTAGAGGAACTACATCACCCACATCTGCTCATCAATTCTCTTGGCAAGAATATGTTCCAATTGGGAGAAAAGTAAAACCATAGGGTAAGAACCCCACGTATTGGATACACCCATATCACATTTCATTTTCAGTTGCTTCAATGTAGATTGCTTGTGTGAGGATGGCTGGCAATTGCTGCATTGATTCAAGGGCATTCGAGCACATGAATCCACATAGAGATGGCTCATGTAATTTATTGAGAAAAAGTGTGGTTAGAAAGTGCCCCTAGGAAATAATTTTTAGGCATGGGTATAATTCCATTATGATGTGTGATGGGGAAGTAAGAAACATCAAGGATGTATTGTATGTAGGACTGTTGCCAAGTGCTCTAATTTTTTTCAGCGCATTAACAAATCAAATGATGAAGGTCAAGTTTAATGACACAAAGTGCTTGGTAAAGGATGCGACCAACAACTACAAAGTCATGGTTATATAAGTCAAGGAAGGAAAGTTGTAAAAATTGAATAAAGTCCAACAAGCACTTGTGTCAATTATGGAGTCAGAAGAAAAGCTATGGCATGAAAGGTATGGCCATTTGGATTATGAAAGTTTGCCTGTGCTAAAGAAACATGATATTCCTTATTTCAAAATCTAGTCATAAAATGTCATGTACTTATATTCCTGCCTTAATGTGAACATGTTGGACTTGTAAAGGGCTCACACCAGCCCTGTGGTGTTTTCCTCATAAAAAAGACACATGTCATATGCTCACTGGGACACTTGGTCCAATGCATAAGTAACACATGTTAGACAGTCCTACTCACTTGCCTACGTGTTAGAGTATTTCCAAGTGGTGACTGTCAGCTATGCTCGGGTATGCCATGTGTCAATGATAGGACAAGTCAAGGTTGATTGAGTGCTTGAGTTACTGCTGGGGAGATGGGCCGCGGTGGATCGGGCCAGTCGAACAATCGGATCGGGACGATCCTACTACTGCACGAAGGCAGCCGTCCCTAATTCCCTTTGTGCGTGCACTACTACAGCAGTAGGCGAACACAAAAGTAAAGTAGAGCTTAATTGCACGGTTGTTTGCGGAAGCCGAAGAGCAAACAATCAGACAAAGCAGTAAGGATGTCAGACAGGAAGATGAAGTAGCAACGCATACAATTCTGACAAGAACTCTGAACGTAATGAAAGAAAGTGATTGATTCAGATTAATGTATAGAAATACACGTCAGTTTGATGCTATGAGCACAAGACAATAGCAGACGAAACCGCGTGCTCCGGAAGCTAACTCCGCTCTATAAAAGCTATGAGCTTATAACTGACAATCAATCTGAAAGAAAGAATCGATGCATGAAAACATCTACAGTGTCTATCTCTCTGTAAATCACTATAATTGACCCACTTGCTTAATCAAATTACAATGGTCATCTATATACAATTTACGTAACAAATTGTTTCCCCTCAAAGTAGATAGCACAGTCCTAAAGCGTTGACCTCCTTGGGCATTAGGCCACCCATACAACACTTTGCCTTTTAGAGCACCAACCCCATTACCCTTTTGGCCACCTGGAGCTTGCCTTGACATTGGCCTTTGAACTTCTTGAATTTGAGCTTACCCCAACACATTTGGCCCCCTTGAGGCTAACCACTAGAGGTTCCCATAGCTGGTTCATGGGACTGCTTTCCATCGCTTCCCATCTTCATAATAGATAGTCGTGTGAATGGCATTCTAGGCAGTATGTGTTTGCTCCTTTCGCACAAAAGCCCACAAACTCTCCCTAAGTCCTTCAATCAAATGAAACTCCTGTAAATACATAGGCACTTCCTTAGGGGTTCTCAGCAACACCTCTCTATATCGATCAACACACTCTTGAACCGACCAATTTCCTTGCTTCTATCCACTGTTGCATGGTCTCATCAAGAGGCACCCAATTCTATACAACCATCTGTCAAAATGCCTCCCATGAATTTGGTACAAGGCCATCCTTTTCAACTTTCCTCCACCATCATTGTGCTGATTCATGTAATCTTAGATAGCGACCAACAGGTATTCTTATGTGACTTTCAGTTTATTCCAGAAGTTTCTATTTCTAGTTCTTTACAACAAAAGTAAATAAATTAGAAACTTTATTGTCTAAATATAAAGATGTTTTTTCTGAAGATTTACCGCATGGTTTACCACCTAGCAGAGATGTAGATCATGTAATAAACCTAGTACCAGGTACAGCACCTGTTTCTAAACCTCCGTATCGGGTTAGTCGAACAGAGGATAAAGAAATAACTGAGCAGTTAACAGATTATCTTGGGAAAGGCCAAATTCAGACTAGTAGTTCACCATGGGCCTCACCAGTCCTTTTGGTGAAAAAGGAGGGGTCTATGCGTCTTTGCGTAGATTATAGAGCCCTCAATAAGGTCACAATAAAGAATAAGTATCCAATGCCTCAGGTAGACGAGCTGTTTGACCAACTCGACAAGGCTAAGTTTTTCAGTAAAATTGACCTTAGATTGGGATATCATCAGGTCCGTATAAAAACGGAAGATGTCCTGAAAGCAGCTTTCAGGACTCGTCACGGTCGTTATGAGTTTAAGGTGATGCCCTTTGGGCTCACAAATGCTCCAGCTACCTTTCTGACCTTGATGAACAGTGTCCTCAGACCATGCTTGGGTAAGTTTGTGGTCGTATTTTTAGATGACATCCTCGTCTACAGTAAAACGAGGAAGGAGCATCTTAAACACCTCAGAAAGCTTAGAGAGCATAAGCTTTATGCTAAGAAACCTAAGTGTGAATTCTTCGTTGAAGAAGTAGCTTATTTGGGTCACATTATCTCAGCAGATGGGATTAAGATGGACCCCAGTAAGGTCAAAGCCATACTCAGTTGGCTGAGACCTCAGAATATTTTAGAATTACAGATCTTTCTAGGTTTGGCGGGATATTATAGACGATTTGTCAAGGAATATGCTCATATAGCAGTTCCCATGACAAATCTTCTTAAGGGGAAGGGAAAGGAGTTCATATGGGAGTCCGCACAGCAAGAGAGCTTCGATGCTCTCAAAACAGCCTTAGCTACAACACCAGTTCTAAAAGTCGTCGACCCCAATCAGCCATTTGTGGTCGAAACAGATGCTAGCGACTTTGCAGTTGGTGCTGTACTAACTCAAAATGGACGATCAATTGTGTTCGAGAGTAAAAAACTCGAGCCAGCACAGACTAGGTACAGCGCCTATGAAAAGGAACTCTTCTCAATAGTTCATGCCCTTAAGACTTGGAGGCATTATTTCTATGTTGCCAACTTTGAGGTCCTGACAGACCATGAAAGCCTCAGATACCTTTGCAATCAGCCTAAGCTCAGAGGTCGGAAAGCTCGTTGGGCTGAGTTAATGCAAGAGTTTGATATGTCTATCAGATATAGACGGGGGAAATTCAACACAGTAGCAGATGCACTTAGTAGAATGCCTATGATAAGCGAGTTGAGTTTTACTCAGATTCGTAGTGAGTTACTGGAGTCCTTGAGAGGGAAGTCCAGCATGATGCATTCTTCTCTACTTAAGGGGAGGGAGTGTTACGAGCATGTAACCAGAGCCGAACCCTAGAGAACACAGGAGGTCAGATACCACAGTCAGGGTCGTGTTCAGCGTACACGACCAACAGGGCAAGACAGTGTGAGTAGTGTGCTCCGGCACGGTCCATAGTCATGGCGGGCCTAACATAGGCCCCGTCAGAGCCATGTGGCCGACACTTGGCAGTATGCATGCTACCAGTCCTCACACTAGGCTAGGAGGGGCTTGCTCCATATCAGGGAGTAGGCAAGGTTGGGTGGATCAGTTAGTGTTTGCCCTACCGTTGTGTTGATACCTCTAACAGCTATGCCACGAGTTGACGATAGGAGAAGTCAGGGTCAAGTGGGTCTTGAGGTAGGAGGGCATGGGAGCTTAAGAGGGGGAGCCTCTTGAGTATGCCTCATCTTTCTACTATGCAGTAGGTGGCTGGGAGGAGACTTAGCAGCAATGCTCTTAGGTGTTTATGTCAGGATCTTGATATGTACTTTTAGGAAAAATCAATAAAGTGGATATTTGGTGCCTACTTTGGTGTGCATAAGATTTTTAGTTGCGATAGCTTTGTGCGATAAAATGTGTGAAGCATGTTGTTTTGGTAAACATCATTGGCTTATGAAAGATGGATATTGTTGAGCTATGGAATTCTTAGAAATTGTTAATTTTTTCTTGTTTGGGCCCACCCATATTATGTCTTGTGCATGTGCATGTGTGTGCGTGTGTGTGTGCTGGGGGGCGGGGGGGGGGGGGCTTTGTTTCATGATATTTTTGAATGACTCAAGAAAAACATGAACTTGTTTCTTAAAGCATTACTCAAAACTTGAAGTACTTGCATGAAGCAATCCAAAGTCCTTGTTGAGAAGCATTTGGTCTTGTTGCTTGCTAACTTGTACTATTGTATTTTCTTTGTTCATACAGAGGGCCTACATCCCTACAAATTATATGATCCAAGAGCCAAGAGAGCTTATATCAACGTAGGTGTAATATTTGATGATCATATCTCTACTAAGGATGAAGAAAGGCAAGAAGAAAGAGAAGAATAGACTCCCGTTGTGAAAAGGGCCAAAAGGAGAGGATAAAGGCAATATGGTTTGGAGAATAAGCAAGAGTCAATATCAAGAAAGGAGATGCCTACACCATGATTTCATGGTCTCCTTCAATCCCCTAGTAAGAAGAAGTTGCCTAGTTTGTATTCACAAACAATCGAAGAAGGGAAAATCTTGGAGAAGGTGAAACAAGCAAAGCATGAGTGAAGGGAGCTATGTTACTTGCCTTATGTGTTACCCTATGGCTTAGAGTCTATGTGTCATTATATATTGCTTGTTGGGTTGAGCTATGACCCAAACGTTAAGATAGACTTATCTTGTAAGTTTGTCCTTTAAAATTAATGGCTATTGGGTTCAAGTTGGAATCCGCATTATTCACTTGTACTACACGTTGTCTACTCAACGTGCCAATAGGTTAGTGTAACTTCCTGTTCTATGGAGACAATCAAATGTCAAAGGAGGTGGAGGTAGGTATCTACAAGTTTTCTTAGCACCAAGTGGAGAATAGAGGATAAACACCCTATCATGCTAGCCTAGTGCTAGGCCATCCAAGCCTGCCATAGGTGTGGTGCTTGGAGATTATACTAAGAGGCTGTGACCAGTGTGGTAAGCCTTGTTATATTGTTTTTATGTTTATCAGCAAGTTTGCTATACCTACTTTTTAGTGCTCATTGTGTGTTTGTTTGTATCTACAATAAGCAATAGTAGTGTGCATGCACGACATGCCTTAGCATCAATTATCCCATAGTTTGGAGTTAGCAACCTTGTTGATTTTGCAACATGCTCTACTAGGATGAGCTAAAACATTGCCATTCTCAAAGATCTTGGTCTTGAGCACACAAGGTACTATGGTGAACACTCAGATTGCCATTGCTATGGACTCGTGAACATTTCTCTTTGAAGATGAACTCTCCAAAGACACGAGGAAATCAGACCAATAAAAAGATCAATGCCCATTACGTTCCCTAGAGTATACGATTCATGTGCAAGTGATCTATTGCAAATCAACCTAGATCATGCATTCGTCATTTACCTTAGCAACACCATTGTAACAAAGAAACACATTTTGGAAACTTTTGAAATGTTTTGAGTTTGAAGATAGTTTTGTATCATTTTGTTCCAACAAAATTAGGGCTTATTGATTATTCAATGTTTCATGTAAATCTCATCATTTTTTCCACTAATTTACTATCATACCTATTAGTAATTTGAATTGCTAGTGGGCATGTGGTTATTTCAGTTATGATCAACTTTCCCAATGTGATAGATTTAGGGTCTACATATTGTTAGGGGTTTTTCCATATCATAGGTTTTAGCGATCCTTACATGCTTTTAGGAGTTTTTTACCCCATTCACTTTCGAACAACCATTCATCAACGTTTTTCGTCCTTTTTTGTGAGTTGTCTTATGGAAAACCATAAGAAATTGATTTGATGTGAGAGTGCATTTCATTATGTCAAACAATCTGTTAAGATATTCTTAGCACGTGATGAGGCATTGCAGACTGCAGAGTTGGATCTTGAAGTGGGAAAGATAAGGAAAGAAGAGGAAACATTGAGGCACGTTCACTTTCTTACTGATGAGATACGAAGTTCATTGGATCGCAACACAATACTGAATACAACCCTTGTTGAGATTTCTCGCACTCTAAAGCTAGAAAGTTGTAACATTTGGATGCCAAAGCTTGGGGGAGAAGTCTTGGAGCTCAAGTATAAGCTAGGATATCAAGAAATACCTCCTTTCATGATTCCAGTGATCGACGAAACAGTGAGGCTAGTAAGTTTAAATGATATGTGCTTGTTCATAAACCATGCTGAACATGTTTTTGCGTCTAGCTTTTTTGTAGTTTTTGTAGCTAAAATAATAACAAATGAATTTCTTTATGTTCTAGTCCAATAAGACCTTTGTAAGAGTATTGTTTTCACAAGATAGTAATTAAATGTGGATAGGTTTGTGCAAATGCCTTGTTGAACATGTGTTGCTTCATCTAGTTTTCTTTTGTAGTTAAATATTGTTTTTTGTCTTTCATGTTTTAATCTTAAAGGGACTTCTGTACAATTTTTGTGTTTGCAACATAGGAATAAAATGTGGATATGTGTCAGATAGGTTTGTGTAAATGCTGGTGCAACTGTTGTTTCAAGTGGAAGTGCACTTGCAAGACTTGGTTGCTTATATGAAAATGATGATGGCCATGTTGCGGCTGTACGACTTCCTTTACTGAGTACTGCAAGTTTTAATTGTAGCCCTAAAATTGAAGAAGCAACAATGTTTGCAATTATGGTCCTTGAGCTACCATTTGGTAGGTTGCAATGGTCCAAACATGAACTTGAGCTAATTGAGGCTGTTGCTGACCAGGTACCTTCTCTTGGTAATATCTCCAATCCAAGTTGTAATTCAAGATTGCTAGGCTCTTAGTCAAATCTTTTGAAAGTGGATGAATTTTTACATGTTAAACTAAATATATACTACCTTGACAATTGGTGATGGAGATTGAAGCTTTTGGGCTCTTAAACTAGCATTCAGATGGTTAAGTTTGTCAATTTCTAACGATGAGGATTTGCTTGGTGATTACACTTCAATACACTACAAAAGTGCGTATATAAAAATTTGTAGAACCGCTTTAAATCTTAGTACACGTTGGGATAGTTTGCATACTTCTAGCTAGGGATTGATAATACTACAAGGTGAATATTTCCACCCACATTAATATTTGTCACTTGGTGCTCCATTTTATTCAACTCGAATCATAGGTCCCGCGGTACTGGGTACCGCGGATCCCGGTACCGCGGGACCGTACTGGTACCGCGGTACCATGATGGTACCGCGGTACCATAATATATTAATATAATTAATATTTAATATTTTTTGAAATTTTTTTAAACCTAATCTACCCGCCCCCCTCGCTTCTTCTCTCCCAATTTTTTTCCAGCCATCGTTGCCCTGCCTTCGCTACTGGTTTTGCTGCCCTGTCTTCCTTGCCTTGCGTCTGATTTGCGTCGCCCTTCGCCCACAGACCGCCCTGCCTTGCATCTGATTTGCAAGAACCTGCCTTCGCCCATTTTCAGCGTCTCTCACATAGTGTACCCTGCTGTTTTTTTTCCAGCGTTTTGTCCTTAGTTTTCTCCATCGCAATGGTGCAATCCGACCTTTCCGGTCTGTGGGACGAGGTAGACATTGTCAGGCGGGTTGCCGACAAGGCCAACAAGACCGGTCAGAAGATCGTGCGCTGCCGATACTGTCTCGTCGAGTTTGCTGCATCCCTCACTCGCCTTAAAGGCCATCTGCTCGGTGCACGCGCCAAAAATGGTGCCACCTTGAATGCTGCCCCTTGTGGCAGCATGACCGTCCCCGACAGGCAGCGACTACTGGACACCTACGGGCCGCGGCTCGTGGCAGGGGAGAACACCATTTCGGAGGGCGTTCTCCGATTTTGCACCGCTCCTTATGTGACTAACCCAGAGTTGCTGCCTGCTTGGCTGGCACGCACGAGGAGAGGGAGTGCATCCTCCTCTGGTCCCTTTGCCCCTCAGACAGCTCTGCCTCATGCACCCCCATCTGCTCAGATTCCGGTGGATCCCGTCCCATCGCGTCCGACAGTTGCCACTGCGGTTCCACCACCACCCACTGTTGCTCGCACTCCACCAGTCTACGACTTTCTCATGGACTCTCCGCCACCCGAGCAGGCCCAGGATGGTACTGGGCGGGCCTTCGAGGATGTGGAAGAGATCCCTTCTTCCTTCCCTTCCCATCCGGATGACCTCCTCAGCCAGCAGTTTTCGTACCCCATGCCAGATGTTGCCCCTCCACCAGTGCACCCCACCTATGCTGCTGCACCCATCCCTGCCAGTGCATCCCACTCTCCCCATTCCACGTCTACAGCCGATGCATCCACCAGCGCCCAGCCTGTCGCGTCATCGTCCATTCCCGTCACGGTTGGTGCACCGTGCTGGAGGTCCACCACCCGTCGTCCACCAGGGAGAGCCCTCGTGCAGCAGACCATTCGCGGCGCGCATCAGCCGCACATGGACAGAGAGGCCACACAGGCCGTGGCCAGTCTGGTTTACGAGCTGAACCTGCCCTTTGCCATCACCGACTCTGAGCCCTTCAGAAGGGCCTTCCGCCTTGCACAGTCTGTCAGCCCTAGCTGGAGAGTCCCTAGTTCAGAGGTTGTCCGCACACACATGCTGAGGGATAGGGTCGAGTCCTTGTCTAGAGAGATGGAGCCTCTGCGTCGGCACTGGGCCACTTACGGTTGCAGCATCATGTCCGATGGCTGGACTGATGTCAGGAGGAGGCCGATCCTCAACATACTGGTCTCCAGCTGCATGGGCACACAGTTTTTGAGGGCAGTGGATTGCAGCAGGGGGGGGAGAGTCATATCTGCAGAGTTCATGTTTGATGTCATCAGGTCTTCCATCCTAGCCATAGGCCCACAGCATGTCGTCACGGTGGTGACGGACAATGCCACGAACTGCATTCAGATGGGTGTACTGCTAGAGGCCGAGTTCCCTCATATTGTTCATACCCCCTGTGCAGCCCACGGCATAGACCTTTTGATGGGGGACATTGGAGCACTTCCCTGGGTTAGAGCCATCGTCCGGGAGGCCCTCTTCCTGGTGACTTTTGTCACCAGAAAGAGGCGTGTTCTTGCCATGTTTCGGGTGTTTAGCCATCTGGACCTCCGTAAGCCAGCCCCCACGCGCTTTGCATTCGACTTGGTGGTCATCGACCGTTTGATCAGGTGCAGGGCCCAGCTTCTACAGATGGTTGCCAGTGATCTTTGGGGTGCCAGTACATTTCCGCACACTGAGGATGGGGAGCACTTTTCTTCCACGGTGAGGGGAGACCAGTTCTGGAGGGATGCACAGACATTGTCAGGACTGCTTCGACCACTCTACATTGTGCTCCGCATGGCTGACAGCGAGGGGTCGACACTTGGACTGGTGTATGAGCTCATGGACCGGATTGGACAGTTCCTGCAGCTGCCCATCTTGCAGCCAGAGAGGTAAGCGGTACAGTGTTGCAATTGACCTTTATCTTTTCAGTACTTGCTAGTTTGTTTTTCTGTCAATGTTAAGCTTTTTCGTAATGCCCTAAACCACATGCCCCTCACCTGCAGGATGACAGAGCTGAAGTTCATATGGGAGACGCGATGGAACTACTTCCACAGGAGTATCCATAGCGTTGCACACATGCTGCATCCCCTCTTCCTCTCTCCGACACAGATCGCAGACAGGGAGCTCGAGGCCGATTGGCTTCAGTACATTCACAGGGTGGGTCCACACATAGGTTTGGATCCTATCAGGCTCATGGAGGAGCTCGCTGCATTTCGTTTCGGCATGGGCACATTCGGCCACCCGGCTGCCCAGGATCCAGAGAGGAGGCAGCTACCCATTACCTGGTGGACCATGTTCGGTAGCACATACCCATCTATACAGCGTCTTGCACTGCGTGTCCTTTCTCAGGTATGCATCTCATTTTATCCTCCATTTTTTGTGTTTCGTTGAAGTTTCACCTTTGCCACAATGTGCTGAAGTATTTCAATGCACGCACCACAGGACTGTGCTGCCTCTGTGTGTGAGCGTAATTGGAGCACATGGGCACTGATTCACACGAGGAGAAGAAACCGGTTGTCAGTGAGTCAGTTGGAGCGGTTGGTGTTCTGTAGCACCAACGCACGTCTCGCCAGGAGGCTTCCGACCATTACGAGCGCATTGCAGGTGATAAGCTAATCTTTCATAGCATGTTGGTTGACTCCTGGTATGTTGATTTCATTTCTTGAAAAAGTTGTCTCTCTGACATGCAAATTTTAAACCTTGCAGACGAAGATATCTGATTTGGAGCGCCAGGTTGACTTGCCTACGGACAGCACCCATCCCATGCCTGCAGATGACCTGGGCACACAGTTGATGGCAGAGAGAGAGAGGGAGCTTGCCGAGATGAGAGAGAGAGAGCTTGGGCTTGAGCACAGAGAGCCCCCATTGTATGAGGCAGATGAGCCAGTGTCAGAGGATGAGCATGATGAGGATGAGCCCATTCGGGTTGTGTTTGCCAGACCAGAGAGGGATGAGGCAGATTATACAGGTGCAGGGCACACGCCACGGGCAGGGGTCACAGGTGCATCACGTGGCAGAGGTGGGACACATGGCACAGGTTATACCGGCAGACAGGCAGGGCACACAGGGGGGGGCAGTGGCATACCTACCTATGTCGACATGATGGAGGAGGCTCTTGATAGAGGGCAGAGTGGTTTAGATGCTGGTCCCGCAGATGTTTGGATGCATGCAGCACAGAGTCATGGCCGTTACTACGACAGCACACCAGAGGAGGCACCTGATGACTTTCATTGCACAGATTGGGAGGCCATGCAAGGTCTACAGGGTGCACATGATGAGGCACGGGATGAGGCTTGGGTTGATTCAGGGGTTGGTGCACAGGATGATTCAGAGGTCGGTGCACAGGATGATTTAGAGGCTGGTGCACAGGATGAGTCCCAGAGCCCAGAGCATTTGTATTCGGATGCCCAGCTGGCCGACTTGGTTGCCACATTGGATTCAGAGGCCCAGCAGATGCCGAGTGTCAGGGCGCCCCCATCATCTCTTGCCAGCATGCCACACACAGAGTCCCAGCCAGAGCAGCCGCATGAGGTGCCTACAGTTCCTCCAGCTCCTCAGAGGGTGTATGTGCGTCGCACAGCTCCTCCAGTGCCACCGATGCCATTTAGGCCTGCATCCCCTCCATCGCCGTCCACTTCTGCAGCACCAGGTCTCCATGGCAGGCCACCATCTGTGCCCAGGTTTTCTCTTGCAGCGCCCACATCCACAGTGTCTCCTCCAGTGGCAGCACCCACGTCACATCCTCCTCCTTTGGCAGCACCCAGGATGTACCAGTACCGGCCACCACAGCGCCCCTTTCAGTACATATCGCCACTGTACTCGCCTCCTGCACAGCCAGTTCCTCCACCTGCAGCAGCCCCACGGGCACACACTCCACGAGCTCATCCTCCTCGCTCAGTTGCACAGGGAGTTCCCTCTTTTGCTTCCCTATCCCAGCCGGCCTCAGCTTGGGCCCAGCCTAGCCAGCCAGGTGATTTGCATGGGGGTGACGAGGCATTGACAGCTCCTCTTGTCCGCAAGAGACCAGGCAGGCCCAAGGGTGCACCGAACAAGAAAGGCAAGGCACAGAAACTGCCAGGGAGGAGAGGACGACCACGCAGGGCTCCAGGTACAGGTAGAGGTGCAGTATCACAGCCAGTTGGAGCAGGTGTTGTTGGTTTGGCCTGCTTGGGGGCTGATGCGGAGGCTGATTGGGAGGATGAGGATGACGAGTCTTCCCCCTCGGATACACAGCCCATGCCAGTTCCAGACAGGCAGAGATATCGGCTGCGAGAGTCAGCTCGGGGCCCTGAGTTGTCTCCAGAGCATTCGTCTGAGTCAGAGCCAGAGCATTGATTGTGGCTCTATTGTTTTAGTTTCAGTAGTTTGTCTCTAGCAGTCGGTCTACCATTGTACTCAGATGATTTTTCACATTATATACAGTGTTTGGCCTACATTATTTGCTGCACATTGTGCGTATGTCGCTCTGTACATGTGATGCTTTATTTTATGTTGAAGAATTCTATGTGCGTGTGTGAATCCTATTTTCATTTAATTTCGTTTGAAGTGAATGCTAGCTTCACATAGATGCACCTACATCATGAGCACAGCAATCACCCCTACACCCCAAACGACATTGAATAAACACATGTAATACATCTGCATTTAAAAAAATTACAAACATTGCATCTTACATGACCAGGCTCGCGTTGCACAAAAAACAACTATGTATATATTCAACCGTTGTATCAGGATAACATCACATATACTGTCATTTTTTTAAGCAGCCATCTAGTTATTTGCTGCACCATAAACTGCCGAAAACTACATAGCAACAGTCCGCCACATACGGGTGGACCTCATCTATTCTAAACATCCCTCACTGATCCTCCACCGACTCCTCGCCCTCGTCTGGTGCATTGTTTTGTCGCTCTTGCTCTGCCTCCCGGTTAGCCCGAGCTGCCTCCTGGTTAGCCCGACGTCTGGCCGCCCTTTCCCTGACCATGATGAGCTGCCGTCGTGTGAAATTCATTCCGATCTGCTCATCCAGATCCAGCTCGACAGCGGGGACAGGATCCACAGCGGGGGCGGGTGGCTCCGGTTCCGGATTTCTCTGTCGAGTCTGTCGCAGCATCTCTCGGATATCTGCCTCTTGCTTCCGATGCCTCTCGTTGTGCCTTCGGATATCTTCCTCAAGCTTTCTCCTGGCTTCGCCCTCGGGCTTCGGTGGTATTCGCTCAGCCATCTCGATCGACCTTCTCCTCACAGCACCCTGATCCTTGAACACCCTCTCACAGCACCCTGGCTCTCAAACAGCCTCTCACAGCCTGTCACCGGCTCTCGCTTGCTCTCTCACTGTCTATCACTAGCCCTCTCACAGCCTCTGAAAATGCCGACCACAATGGCATTGTGAGTGCCTATTTATCCCCACAGCCTGATCGGCCATGTGGATCCCCATCATCCCTCCATGTGCCTCCGTACCCGCCCCCATGTGATGCTCCCCCCTGTGTTGGTCTCCCATTGGGCCCATGGTCTGCTCACCCACAATGCCCATGTGCCTCTGTACTTGCCCCCATGTGATGCTACCCCCCTGTGTTGGTCTCCCATTGGCCCCTCGGTCTGCTCACTCGCAGTGCCCATGTGCCACTGCAACAGTCCCCTGCATCATGTACTGTACCCTCTTTTTTTACACCCAGAACCCCCTTTTATATCTTTTTTTTGTCCTTTTTTGGTAGTTAATATGCAAAAAAAAATTATTAAAAATATATTAAAAAATAAAAAAAAATATTAAAAATGGTACCGCCCTGGTACCGCGGATCCCAGGGCGGTACCGTACCGGCGGTACCACTGATATGGTACCGGCGGTACCATACCAGCGGTACCACGAGGAACTATGACTCGAATGTATGTTGATTTCTTCTATTCCATTATTTCTGGTTGTATGGTTGAAAGCTCAAGGTATCCTAAAGTTCAATTCAATGAATGAGTCAAAATGATGACTTGTTCTTGTGTGTGTAGTTTAGTTTACATGACTAGGAAGTGATAGAGCTAAGTACTATATGTCATTGTACGTGAAAAACTGCGAGGCTAAAATTTTCTTTATGCCAATTTTGTCATTGAGAGTACTATTTTTTATGGGCTCTACAAGTTGGGATTATTGGGCCTAGGAAGTGCTTTGCGTTTCTACATGGGGCCTTAGCCCTTCACTCTTTAGTATCCTTCAAAGCATTTTAGTTTCATATGGCATGAGTTTTTTTATGTGTTTGGCTTTCCAATTCCAAGTAGCTGTTTGGCTTTTTAAGTTCCCATGACCCCTGGCTTTCCAGGTTCCCCTGACCCTTGGCTTTCTAGATTCTCATAACTCATTGTTTAGCTATATATTACAGTCATTCCCCATTGGGGATTCATTCATTGTACCATCAACTATTGCTCATTGATTCATTTAGTTGTTGCAATCTTTTCTTGTGTTTTCTCTCTTTGCTTTACTTTTGAACACAATTGGATTATAGCTTTTTAACATGGTACTAGAGTAGGTCATGCTCCACACCCATTTGTAGGGATCCAACTGGAGTTTTCAGATCTGAAACATTGCATAAATTGAAATCAACATTTTTATTGATTCTAGAGAGAGAAATTAGTGTCGAATGAACCATTTTTTGATAGATCTTGTCACAAGCTCCTCATTCCAAGCTCGTGAACCGTAGATGGTAAGTTTGAAGAGTGAGCCTCCCAATCATAGGCAGCCTTCCTCTAGAGCCCATCTGCTTACTATTCTCATCCTGGGACACATGGCATCCATGCAAAGGTGATTAGTCCTCATGCCATGTATTGTCTATTCCAGAATAGCATGTGGCTTTGGAGCAAGCACCACCATCATGGACTTGTGACCTGCTCGGTCTCCCTAGCTAATTGTTAGCTAGCTTCTTCGTAGGGGCAACACTACTACTGATGACTAGGATTTAAAAGGTCATAAACTCCATCTCTTTGACAAACTGTTAGGTGGTGACACCGGGTCATTGCCTGTGATGCATTGAGCCTAGCTTGGTCCAGGTGTCCATCCCGATTACTTGCCATTGCCAAACCGATGGCCTCTAGCCCTCTGGTAACTGGTCATGCCGAGGTCATGGTAAAGCTCAACTGGCATCCTAACAATCCTTGCCCCAGGCACCCATCCTTCAACCACTTCCAATTGACGGTCCTTATGCTTGCCCATAAAGACTCCTGGCTGATACAACAGTTGATTGGTCAATAAGCTTTTTTGATTTGCTTGTTCAGCTGCCCGATTTGCTCATCTCTAGCTTTATTTCCATCATGCATTTTAACCAAAACTCTATCGATTTCGAGCAAAATCAAATCTGTAGTAGGTATTGTAGGTGAATTCGATGGTTTCCCCACTTGAATGGCTTGCAGCATATTGTTCAAATCCATAGCAAAGTTTTTGACCCTATTAAAAAACCCAAAATTTTCAACTAGCTATTTTTGCCAGGCCACTTATTATTTGTAATTTTCATTTTTTTGACGACGGCATCATAAATGGAATCCATACTAGATACAAAAAAAGAAACCACGAAACATTCTTATAAAGGCTACGGAAATCTCATGCACAAAACCTAGTTTCGACTTGCAAATTGACCAAAATCACTTGCTGTATTTGTTTCAACTTTGCCATAAATTTTAGAGTTCAATAGTTATGTCATGAAAATCCAGCTTTACATGCTCCATTTCAACCTCATGGAGCTTGCCATTGGAGAACCGACCTAAGCTACTATGAAATTATAGATCCATCATTTAGCCAAATCAAGTTGCTTAGTTCCAAGTTTTCCCATAAGCCTTTGCATTAGACAAACAGGTCTCAGAAAACTTAAAATGGGCTGTCTATATGGAAATTTGGGATTTGTATGTTTGTGGTAGATTATATTGTGTATTGAAATTACCTCTTCCCTGTGCATTATAAAAGTATGAAATTTGAAACAGAAAAATATGGTGGTTAATCAAATTATTTACATACTTATTTAGCTGATTTTCTTTGAAAGGTATAGCAATCATGTTTTTTAATCTCAACACTCATTGTTTTCAAATATGCATTAAAAACGGGAACAGCAAACGGTCTCAGATCCTTAATGATTATGCTGTCAGATTTTGCTGCAGTAATTTTGATACTTTGACGAATAGAGGCTTCTATAAGCAGGTAGTGGTTGCTCTTTCTCATGCTACTGTGGTTGAGGAGTCTATGCAAGCAAGGGATTTGCTTATTGAAAAGAATATAGCGCTGGAATGTGCCAAGCGTGAAGCAGAGCTTGCTGTTGTTGCACGAAATGAATTTCTTGCTGTAATGAACCATGAAATGAGAACTCCCATGCATGCCATTATAGCTCTTTCTTCTCTTCTTCGAGAATCAAAGCTGACAACTGAACAACTCTCAATGATAGATACTATATCAAAAAGTAGCAGTATTCTTTCAATGTTGATAAACGATGTCCTAGACTTCACAAGGCTTGAAGCTGGGAGCCTATGTTTGGATCCACAAGCATTTCAGCTCTCCAATTTTTTAAAAGAAGCTGAAGAGCTGGTCACTCCAATGGCTCAATCTAAAAAGTTGCCTTTGAGCATGGCAATTAGAGGAATGATTCCTTCAAATGTTTGTGCGGACAGCAATCGGATTCTCCAAGTTTTTTTAAATGTGGTGAGCACATAGAAGATCCTAAAATTGAGAAATCACACTATTTTTCTTTAAAAAGCTCAGACAAGTTTTATACCTCTCTAAGAGTCCCGCTTTGGATTATATATTTTACATTTTCTTTGACGGAACCTTCTATAATCAGTTTTTAACTCTTGTGCATAATTTTGATCTTTGGGTTTTCATGTTTTTATAATGTTGCAGGTTGGAAACTCTATCAAGTTCACTTCTGAAGGGCATATCAAAATATGCGTATATGTGGAAGATGCAGACAGTGAATCAATGCCAAGTGAGTTGAGCTCACCCAGGAGAGAAGTAAAGCATATGTTTCTGCATTTTAATGTGGAAGACACAGGTATAGGTATAAAAGCCAGTGACTTACAGCGCTTGTTCCATAAGTTTGTACAAGCTGATAGCAGCATAACTCGAAATTTTGGTGGCTCTGGCCTCGGTCTTGCAATAGCAAGGAAATTTGTAGAGGTATTTTTTCAGTTCACAAATGTCTCCATGTTGATTTTTGGCTCTTTAATATTCTCTACTAACATTACCAGATAGCAGGATTCTGAAATAGATATTCATTGATGACAGTTGATGGGAGGAAAGATCCGGTTAGAAAGTGAGGGCCTTGGAAAGGGTTCTACGTGCAAGTTCTTTGTTTCCCTTGGTGTTGTGACAGATTTGGAGTCAGAAACGTTGATATCTCCAAAGAAACTACAACAGGGATCAGATTTGCTAGGCCTCAAAGTAAGGATCCTAAACATGGCCTTCTGCTCTAAAATTCAAATTGTGCTTATTCCGGCAGTAATCAAAGTTCTGGGTTTATGTGAATAAAATAAGGGTGCAAATATCAGTTTGTGGTAGGTTTTACTTGATGAAGTTCTTAAGATAAATTTCTTTAACATTTGTGTCCTGAACATTTCTGATCTGATAACATTTTCATGATGCATTTGCAAATGTGCCTTATCTTTTCTTTTTGGCTTGCCTTTTTCCTGTTGTTGTGTCATTGACACTTGCTTTTTCACTAAGCTTACCTGGCTGTCAAATAATATTTGACACTAACATATGTTTTATTCAAATTTTTGGAAAAGAAAGTGGAAAGTGCTTGCTGGAAAGCGTAGTGCAGAGCATTAGATCTCAACATGAGAAGCCTTCATCCCAATCATCTGTATCACATGCAGGTTCTGGTTGTTGATGATAATGCAATCAACAGAATTGTAACACACCGTCTTATGGAGACTATTGGATGTAAGACAACAGTGACTGATTCTGGACAGAAGTGCCTGGAAATTCTGATGACAGCAGGGCCGGGTGCATATCAAATCCTTCTTCTTGATCTGTCCATGCCAGAGGTCAGAACCCTACATCTTTTGCATGTATTTCTCCCAAAGCCCCTTATATGCTTCTCTGCTAATGCCCAGTGTTTGCAGTGGCTCACTTTCACAAGTTTCATCTGATTTGCTGCAACTTTACTTACTTCTAGAAGCCCCTCCAGCTTCTTTCGAAGAACTGTGCTAGATGCAGTTACTCATCCTAAGAATTGTACATGGATTATCCCGTAGTTGTTAGTTGATTCACATAGAGCTAAAAAAAAGCTAATTTTTTTTTTGTTCATAATTTTGTATCAACATAGGGCAATTCAATTTGACATGCTTTTTCCAAATCTAAATGTCTAAGGATGATTGAGGAATACATAAGTTGCAGAATATTTTCTCAAATTTGTTCAATTCAATCTCAAATCAATGTGAATCGGTTCAAAAAGTTTTGAACTGTGATTCTTTGGAACTATGGATTGAACTCTAAGATACATCTAAAACAATTTCAACTCAAAAATGTTAGATATCTTGTTAGTCAAAGTTCTATACCGAAGATAGGTCTTGTCGAATGAAGGCATTAACCCAAGACTAAGGTCTATGGGTTAAGTCATTAGGAGAAGTCTCTAAGAAATAACTAGTTAAACTACATGTTTATGGTCTAAATACAATGTCAGAGCTACTTGAAATGAAAGCCAAGCAAGATGTGGGTCAACATGCATGAAAAGCAGTTGGAAATAACAGATATGGAACAACGTATAGAGGTGAAGTGGTACATATGGTGCACCTTAATACTAATGACAAGGGCCAATACATGCAAGAAGGCTAACAATAAGATGAAAGAGTTTGGTAGAGATAGTTCATTATTCTAGCCAAACTCATGTACAAGAAAGTATCAAGACCAGTCATAGTAGGAAGGCAATATGGAGAGGACTGAGGCACTTAACAATCCTGAAAGGCCGATAATAGTAAGGTGCAAGCTTCCTAGTGGAAACTTGTCCCCGTACAAAGCGATGTCGAGCAAATTAAGGTGGAGATCAGCATAATGTCCTACATGAGACTCTACATATTGATGATGGTGATCAACTACAGACTTATACCTCTGCTGGATTTGCCTTAATGTGCAGTAGCACGGGCAATAATCTCTTGAGCACTAGAAAGGTGAGAAGAGATAGTAACTGATGCATAATTAGGAGCAAGAATACTTGGCAAAACAAGTGAATAGCCACAACCCATTCTAGAACTGACAGAGCTATTATAACTATTCTCAGCAAGATATAAATGTTGATCCCAATCATGTCCAGTAGGAGAAATATAATGGCACAAGTAATCCTTACAGGAATGAAATTAGCCTATTCAGACAGCCTATCAACCACCACCAAGCAAGAGTCATGAATGCATTGGGTACAAGGAAGGCCAGGTATGAAGTCCATGGAGATATCATACCATTGTTGGGAATGCACAGGCCAACTTTGTAAAACACCATTGTAATCTTCTTGAGAATACGTGTTATGGGCACAAAAGGTACATTGATGAAGTGGGCGAGCAAGCTCAGACTTCATAGATGGCATATAAAAGTGTTCTTGGGGATGCGCAAAGGACTTTTGAAACTCAAAATAACCCCCAGCAGATGACATGTGTGCATCAGACAAAAACTTAGGACAAAGATCTAGGTGCTAGGAACACAAAGAGAATCATACTAAAAAGACGACAATTGACAACATAATAGAGTCAATGATGGCGAGAAGAAGGTACAAGAGCAAGCAGTACAAATCTCATGAAGATTTTGGCATGTAGTATAAGCAGGGGGCAAGTCTTCATACCAAGGAAACGAAGTAGTGACAATATTGTATCGATAGGTCTTTACTAGAGAACTTGCGATAAATGGCAAGAATATAGGGATAACAAGCAATAAAAGTGGCAAATCTCTTTTCCAATCTATATGAGAGGAGCCCTCCACTCGACCTTATCAACATCTTTCAACAAATTATTCAAGCAGTGAACCATGCAAGGTGTGAACCATAGGCAAAGATACATCTCTATGAAAAGCTTTTCAGCTACTCTATTTGATGCCTTGCCATCCCCAATGAATTGAACAATAGTTTGTGATTCGAACAATTCTACAAATTCATCCCAAACTTCACAAAGCTTCTTTGCACTTTTTCCGCCTTCACAATGTATGTCCTATCCCATGAATAACTAAGAACACCCTGAATGGATCGACTCGTAATATTAATCCAATCAGAGAGAGATCGTTGTTTATTCCTCATGGATTCTCTCTAATCCTTTGTGTAGCTTTGCCTTCTCAATTTGAAGCAACTTTTCTCTTATTGCTTCATATGCAGGAGGAACATCTGAAGTTTCTCTCTAATGAAGCGTTGTTGTACTTCAATATTTGTATAGGAAATGCCTACACTGAAGTACTGTAGGCGTTTCCTATAAAGTATTGTAATGAACCAAGATCTTTCATATCAAACTCTGATGAAAGGTCTTTCTTAATATTTCAAATCAAAACATGATCAGAACCTATGATGATAAGGTCATCAACATACATCACTACAATAACATCTAATCATCTTTACTGCAACATAAAGTGTAGGCTCTGTACTACCCTTCTAAAAACCTAGCTCCTTGAAGCGCAACAAGCTATATGTGTGGTTCGACAATATGAGGAATCAATCGGAATTAAGTTTCTAATCGGAAGAACCAATTATGTAATTCAATATCATCAAAAGAACTTGAATACATTGTCAATGACACCTTATCACAAAATTCACGCACAAGATTAGAAGAATACTTTGTGAAAAGTGGGGGTAGTGTTGGGGTTAATGATAGGCAATGGAGGTCATCATATCTTGCATAACGGTTATTTAGGCTTGTGTATAGTTAATAGTTAGAGACTTGGTTTATGGATATTGTATCCATAAAGCATAAATGACTATAGTAGACACAATCAATCAATCTCTCACAAAAAATGGCCAAGGCAAGACCCTACTAGCAATAACAAAGGGTTCTCCCACAAAGAGCCCAAGCAATACCAAATCATAAGCTACATAATCAATGAATTCCTAATGACTAAATATAAACAACATGATCCAATCACATATGGAAAATGAACAACTAAAAAATTAAAAGTGGAATAAAAAAATCTACTCCTTTTGAAAACTTTTGCAAGATCTTATGAATAGAGCTCCGTTTGACATAAAACTTAGGTCAATTTTCTTGCTTTAGCCTAGCACTATCATCCATATGATTATTTTCAAGTTTTGTCACGAAGAGAGGATGAAAAAGTTGAGTTCTTCCAAAACTGAAAATTAGGGTTTCTAGAAAATGGTCAGCAAAGAAAATCACATTATCATGGGCGTCAACTTGTTAAAACACCATTGCAACCAATAGAAATCAATTTTAGTCACAAACAAAAAAGTTACAACAAAAGATGTGAAAAAATATTTTTGAGAGAAAACGACCAAAGAGAAGTATTAGAGAGAGAAAGTGTGTAGAGAGAGGAAAGAGCTACAGAGAAAGTGTCTAGTTAGTGGCTACTTCTAGTACATAAGTTGTATTTTGCAAAAGGAAGTATTATTAGTGTTTTGAATGATATGGGCAATGAATAGAGCTTGGAGTCAATGGATGACGAGACTAAAAATTGGTGTGTTTGGCATTATTGATAGTGGATGGAAAGTGAAAAAGGTAGTGAAATGAAAGAGGCAAAAAAATCAACAATGATCTATTAGGGAAAATCAAGCTTGCTAGGTCAATGATGGATCACAGGAGGAGAAACTTGAAAGCAAGTAGGAAAAGATCAAGGCAGGAGGTAGCAATCATCCAGCAAGGAGTTGGTGGGAGAGTGAGGAACAACCATAGGCATCGAGAGGGCAATAATAAACTTATGTCAATTTCTGGTGTAGCTATTGACCCATAGGAGGTGAAAATTGTTATCATTTGTAAGCATTCACAAAAATTCCCCTAGTTATTTTGTTCACCATGTATCATAAAATGGAGAAAAAAAGAAATAAAAAATAGAAAACATAAAAATTGAGAGTCAAGGTAAATTCTTTTATTTGGAGACCCTTCTTGCAAGATGTGCATTGTGGCAACTCCTGGGTAGTAGAATTAATTTAATTTACTAAGGTCCAAAGGTCCTAAGTTAGTTAAGTTAATTTGGGTCCAAACTCTTGACATGCAAGAAGGTTATTGGGTTCCTACTTTTTTATTCTCTCTCTAGACTAATTTCGTGGGTCCTAGAGACTCATGCATGACTAGGAACTAGTTAACTACTATTCCTACCTAATACACTACATGCAAACAAAGAGAGAACTCCTACATGCCAATCGGCCTACTACCCTTGATTCTCAACCAAAAAATATAAAAAAGGGCTCTCCTCTCCTCAAGCTCTGATTTTCTTGAGATCCTTGGTGGAGGAGAAATCGTGAGAGAGGGTGGAGAGCCTCCCCTTCCCAACATCTTTCCTCTTGGTGATTCGGTGGTATTGTCTACATCAATTCTTGTATTTTGCTTATGTTCTTTCCATCAATTTTTATGCTTTCTTGTTGTCTCGAGTTTTAGATCCAATCAGCCATTCTAATTTTCTGATTTCTACATGTACGCTGAAATCTACAGTTGCTCATAAGCTAATCAATACTTGATCAATCCTTGTCAAATCACTTGCAGAATCTTTGTTATGATTAGAGGTTTCCATCGGGTGTATTCACATTAAATTCGGTGCTAATTCAGAGGAGATCTACACAATTTTCCAAATCAGATTTGCGCCTATCTTCAAGGCTGATTTCTGATTTTTGATCTAGAAAACTATTCAGACATCAGTTTTCAGTTCAAGTTGGATCTAAGACTCTCCTAAGATGTTCTAGGCCTCCTGCATAATTTTCAGTTTTGCATGCATGTTTCATGCTTACATGCATGTCACATGCATGTCTTGCATGTTGATGCATGTTCAACGCATGTGATCTTTTAAGTCTTAAGGCAACTTGTGGGCTTCGAAGATCCAAGATCCTACAAGCTTCTGCTAAGTTTTTGTCTAGAGTTGTGTTTTCACATGCTCTAGGCCATTCCGATTTGCATAAAAAACCAACAATGGAGAGAATAGGTGCCAGCGATGAGGTAAAAAATTGGACTATTGGATCAACAATTGACCACTAGGAAGGTGGTCGGGTAGCAAAGAATGTGAAAGTGATTATGTAGTCCAACAATGGGGAGAATGGTTGCTGTAGAGCAGCGCAGGATAGAAAAAGATGTCAAGAAGGGCAATGATTAGGCTATGGATGCTTTTGGACCACCAAAAATGAGAGATAAGAGGCACTAATGCAAGCGTCTGAAGCTCTGCATTTTTGCGCCTCACGGACCAGTGCATTGTTTCACGCTCATGTACTCTATTTTTTATTAATCAAAGAGTGCAATTTTTTTGACACACACAACTGTTATTGTTCATTTGTGCATTATTACAAACTGCATTACATCTTGATTCTTGCTGCTACACTGACACACTTTCGATCCACAACTGTCCATTGTAAGTTTTCGTTGCTAGTATCTCGATCCAGATTTTGATTCTGGACCTCTATCTTTGGAATCGATTGTTCGATTCCCATCGAGATACCAAGTTCTACTCTTGTGTCAGAACTCATTTTTGCTACACCACTGATTTTCGACATGGTATCAGAGCTTGTGGTTCAGTAATCTGCATCTCCATGCAGGTCATCAGTCTTGTTTCTAACAAGACATCGCTTTGAAAGTGTGCAGCTAGTAGTTTTTCGATATTGTTGTCTCTACTAGCGATCTCGCTCTCTTTACCAGAATGGATCCATTTTCTAGTTCATTTCTGATTGAAAAACTCGATGGAGAGAACTACCATCTCTGGAAGTTTAAGATGAAGGTCGTACTACTTGCCAAAGAACTGTGGGACATCGTTGATGGCACAGAGGTCAAGCCTGAGGTCGATGCAAACAACATCACCAAATGGAGACAGAGAGATGGCAAGACATTTTCCTTGATTACTCTGAACATTAAAGACTCTCAAATCAGCCATATTCAAACTGCTCAGACAACAAGGATGCTTGTAACATCCTAGCAACTCTCTATGATATCAGGGATGTTACATCCAAGTTACATATAAGGAATAAATTCTTTACATTTAAAATGTCTGATGCAAACACAGTATTCCAAGCCATCTCAATGCATTTAAAAATCTCATGGAGCAGATGACTACAACCGGCTCAGTCATTGAAGATTTCAATGCAATAATGACCTTACTATCGAGTCTACTTGAAGCCTTCAAAACCTGGATCACAATGATTTCGACCCAGCAGCATCTCACTCTATCAAGAGTCATTTTGATGCTACTTCAAGAGGAAATTAGACGAAATGGATCATCCGCCAGATCAGGATTGGGATCCTCAAGCTCTATTCTCAAAGAAAAATCAGAAGATTTTAAGATTTTAGATCCAAGAAATCTACAAAGAAGTCAGAATGTCCTGACAAGAAGAGCAACATGCAGCCTAGATCGAATTTAGGATCGAATTCAGAGACTTCATTATTCCATCCAAGACAGAAACTATTATGTAAATACTATAAGAGGACTGGTCACCTTATAAAGGACTACATGACATTGAAATACAACAATGAAAAAAAGAAGCAGTTCCAACAACAACAACGACAAGCAAATGTTACAACTACCAGTCACTCGACCCAGCCATAAGAGGAAAATGAAGCAGCCTTCATGACCAAAGTTGGAGAACTACATGATATCGATTCCTGGTATTTGGACTTGGGAGCAACACATCACATGACTCACCACAGTGACTGGGTCCAAGACTACAAATCATTCACCCATTCTAGAGTTATACAATTAGGTGACAACTCATCTTATACTATTGAAGGTGAAGGAATTGTCAGGATCAAATTTTAGAAATGTGATGTAAAATTTTTGTCCAACATTTCAAATCTTACCAAAAATCTGCTCTCAATAATCAGAATCACTAATTCTGGTCATAGGGTTGAATTCAATACAGAGGGCTGCACTATTCTTGACAAATAAAAGTTTTCAACACCAACAATTCTTAGACAAAGACAAGGACAAAGATGGAGAGGAGGACAATTCCTTTCAAGCTTCTATGTCAAAATTGAAGAAAAAAGATATCAAGTGTTTCTTTTGTGGCAAGGAAGGCCAGTATGTCACAAATTGCTTCAAGAATAAGAATCAATTCAAGCAAGCCAACATCTCTAATGAGAAAGAAAGTGATGCAATTGCAAGTGATGGAGGCTCTCGTATGGTATCAAGCTTCTCTTCTTGTCCTTTCAAAAAAGATGGTTTATGGTATATTGATAGTGGAGCTTCCTCTCATATGTGTAGCTCCAAGGAATCCTTTTCTACTCTTATGCCTTATGATGGAGTCAAGAAATCCATCTATACTGCAAATGATTGTGAATGCAAAATTAAAGGAGTAAGGAGTATTCTCTTGAAAGTTGCATCTTCCAAAGTTTTGTCTCTCAAAGATGTGCTCTTTGTTCCAAAGCTCACTAAGAATCTTATTAGTGTTGGCCAATTGCTTGATAGTGGCCTTGATGTCAAATTTCATATTGACACTTGTGTGATCAAGAAAGAAGATGAGATTATTGCATGTGGATCTCGATTTCGAGGCACCTACAAATTGGATCTAAGAGAGAGTGCAAACTCTTGTGATATTGCATATGTGACTAAGCTTTCCAAAGAAGATTTATGGCATAGAAGATTGGGGCATCCCAACTTCAAATCTATGCATTCTATGGTCAAAGAAGTCAAAGTAATTGGCTTGCCAAAGAGACTATCCAAGGATTTCAAGCCTTGTGAAGTATGTGCTATTGCAAAGTCACATAAGAGGCCATATCCAAGATCATCTATCAAGACTCATCATTCATTGGAGCTTGTGCACTCGGATGTGCATTTCTCATCATACAAAAGCAAGGGAGGAGCCACTTGTTTTGTTATCTTTATTGATGACTACACAAGATTTGCATGGTTGTATCTTCTATTCTCAAAATCTATGGTGTTTGATTATTTCCTCAAAATCAAAGCTCTTGTTGAAATGCAATACTTTTTCAAGATCAAAGCTTTGAGATGTGATGGTGGTGGAGAGTACATCTCTAACAAGTTTCATGATTTTTGTGAGCAAGAAGGAATCAAAAGGGAATTCTCTTATGCCTATTCCCCTTCTCAAAATGGGGTGGCCGAGAGGAAGAATATAGCTTTATGTGAGTGTGCCAAAGCTATAAGAATTGAAGCATCCTTGCCTAAGGATTTTTGGGGAGAGGCCACCACTTGTGCCAATTATCTATGCAATAGACTCCCTCATCTTGATCTTGGAGGAAAGACACCATATGAGATATTACATAAAGAGAAGCCTAAGGTTGATCACCTTAGAATCTTTGGATGTGTTTGCTTTCCTCATATTCCTTTGGAGACTAGAAAGAAGGATGATCCTAGCTCAAGCAAAGGAGTTATGGTGGGATATTCATCTACCAAGAAGGCCTATAGAGTCTACATACTCTCTACTTCCAAGGTTTTTGAAAGTAGAGAGGTCAGTTTTTATGAAGACCAAAAGATTACCTTGGATGGAACCGAGATCAAGGCATCTCATGATGCATCTTCTATTATCTCTATTGCTGACAATCATGATGTGATGCGGTCGAGGTTTGAGGAGGAGCATCCTCATGTATTCTCACCAAGAAGATCCATGCCAAGAGAGATCCGAGCCCAAGAGGCTCTCATACATTGATAAAGGCAAGCAAGTGGATGTTGAATCCACCAATTATGCATTTTTTTTATCTCTCATGAAGAACCAAGAAGTGTTCAAGATGCACTCCATTCAAAGGAGTGGTATGAAGCTATGAAGCAAGAGTACATGAAGGTTTGATTATCAACAATACTTGGGAGCTAGTGGATCCACCATCCAACAAGCATATTATTGGTTACAAATGGGTTTTTAGAATCAAGTACAATAATGATGGTTCCATCAACAAGCTCAAAGCAAGGCTATGTGCAAAAGGATTTGCTCAAATCCAAGGTCTTGATTATGAAGAAACCTTTGCACCCGTTGCAAAGATGGTGACTGTAAGAATCATCATCTCTATTGCTTTCCACTTGAAATGGAAGATGTTCCAATTAGATGTCTCCAATGCTTTTCTCAATGGATATCTTGAGGAGGAGATATATTTCTTGCTTGATATGCTCTAGTAGTAGTAGTATTCGTTGTTCACTCTTCAATTCAATCAAACATTTTATGGAACTTCGAAATATTTGAGAAAGACCTTTTATTGCAAGGGAGTGCTTCTATATAAACATCAAAGCAATATCCTACATTTATCAATAAATAATGTTGCACACAATATCTCATAGAGAAAAATGTGTAGGGCTTGAGCAAATGATCATGCTCTTTGGAATGAATTCCATTATTTGTCTTATATCATAATACATAAGCCTCATGATAGATTTGTTATGATAATAAGCAGTTGAAACTTGTAGATCTAAGTCAACTATTCAAGGGATAGATAAGTTGACTTGTATTTTATCTTGTTGTATCCATGTTATCTTATTTTATGTTGTTTTGAAGATTTTGAAAAATCATTTAGTTCTTAAATTATGGTGTAGGTAAGTAATACTCTAGAGGGATTCCCCTATTATAGCTTTATTTGATGAACAATGACATTGCAGATGGACGGTTTCACAGTTACAATTGAAATCCTCAAAAGGTTCAAAATTGGAGAAAGGCCTCTAATAATTGCACTAACTGCAAATTCAGATGCACATACTCGTCAAAGATGCTTTGATGTTGGAATGGAAGGTGTACTTACGAAACCCATTTCGTTAGAGATGATAAAAATTGAGTTGAGTGCATTGTTAGAAAATTTTAAGTATCATGGTTGTTCATCATGAATTAGCATTGTGTTGTTGTCAAACTCTTCTAGTTGTTGTAAATGTACCATAATTTTTAGTAATTTTTGGAAAAGAATCATATTGCATTTCAGCGGCAATTGGAGCATGAAAATGGCAAATTTGAGAGGAGAAGGTTATGATTTTTTTCTCTTGTGATTTTAGATTTATAAAAAAGTTTGATGAGTTAATTCATCAAACAAAAGTAATCTCTACTCACTGCCCATGATGAGTTAGTTTGAAATGTTCAGTTTGTTGTCTTGTTACTTGAGTAGTACTTCATTGCATAGCAAGGAATTAGTTCATGAGTATAGTGTTCAATTAACAAAGATTCATATTAAATTCAATATTTACATTGCTTTCTCTTAATATAAGTTTTAGCAGTTCTACTTCCAAGTATTTGTGCATCTTCTCAAGTATGTGTTAGTCCTCTCATTGTTGCAACTCATTGTGCTATGTGATGTTGGATCTAGCTTAGGAATACACGTAAATCTCAATGTCAGATTCAAATGTCCAAAATGTATAACCTAAAGAGTGAGGCATAAATCAAAACACTTTAATCTATTTTACGTACAAACATTTTATATTTGGATGTAAAGCATTGGCACTTAATGGGAGACTCTAGAAATGCACATTCTTGCACGGCACAGAGAGAATTTATAGTTTGAGCACAATCATGATGGGAATATATTATCCTCACGCACGCACGAACGCACAGATATATCTATATACACATTTTCAAAAAAGCATACATTATCGCGCGCGCATGATATATATATATATATATATATATATATATATATATATATATATATATATATATATATATATATATAGAGAGAGAGAGAGAGAGAGAGAGAGAGAGAGAGAGAGAGAGAGAGAGAGAGAGAGAGAGAGAGAGAGAGAGAGAGAGAGAGAGAGAGAGAGAGAGAGAGAGAGAGAGAGAGAAACATGGCAATGTGTATTCCTTTTTGTTGTCATGTATCATAAGAGCATCTAGTACAAAGTTAATTATGTTTTTTGATGAAAGATAAATAGACTTTAGGGAGCCACATACAGAATGAAAAATTCTAAAACCTTGTTCTAGATGATTATATAGATACTACTATGATTGTATAAATTTTTTTATAGATTCGTTGTGAGGGGTTGCATATAGTTGTGGTCATTTTGATAGCTGGTTAGTTCTATTCAATCAATTAGCAATGTGGAATAAGAAACATACAGAATGAGATAAAACAAAAAAAGATCGTGAACCGTATTAGAAATAATGCGAAAATAAGAGAAAGCTAGTAAGTGGCATTCATGCATTAAGATGCTTGAAAGGTAATTAACTTAATAACACAACAATATTACATTGATTGAAAGCAATTAAATGTTATACAGAGTTCTCAGATCAGTTCAAAGATTGATAGTATAATATTAAGACAATCGATAAAGCAATAGCACTCTGATTATCACAGGATAAAATTGTAGGGCTGTACTGATACAGATTAACATCTGACAATAAATTTCTCAACCAAAACACTTCCTTAATAGATTGAGAAGCAGCAATATATTCTGCTTCTGTAGAAGAAAGTACGATAGAGGTTTGCTTACGACTGTTCCATGAGTTAGGACTGTCATGAAGGTGCATGATTGAAGCTGCAGTCCTCACTTCATACTTCTGCTTTAATCTTTTCCACGCTGCATGGCTGCTTTCATAGTCTTCACTCTGCATGAGTAGATCTTCATTTATGGACGACACAATGATCGTCATTGCGCGCTCATCCTTTCTGATCCATTCAGCTCTCCTCGGGTCTCCCTCTGGAGGCTGCACTTCTGAGAGCTCGGTCACCGACCAAATGCCTTTGCCTTTAGGAGTGTTTTGATTTTGAATTTCCAGATTCTATAATTTGCACCATCAAGACTGACTGTTGCTCAAACACTCGGCACAGTTCACTTTGTTTCTATCACATATACCTTATATATCATTCTCATTATCATGCTCTCATTATGATTTTAAACATGTATAAATATAGAGCATCATTTTTTTGACAAATACTTGGGAATTATGATTGTTGCCAAGATAAGTACTTAAACAAGGTGGAAATTTGATTTCTTGTATTCTTTACAAGTAGCAGTAGATATTTGACATAGTTAGGATTGTATATGAGTTTTGTCATCAATGCGTCAATTCTCGACTTTTGTGACCTTGTGAGATTCTCTCATGTATTTTCTTAGTTTGTTTTTAGTCAAATAAACTTCGTTAATTCCTATAGAAAGCATCAAAGGTTTCACTTATATCTGATAGATAGAAAACTAGCACACAATTCAACCTATTTTGCATCTAATTGGCAAGAGCTTTTGAACGCCACAATAAAACTAGAAATAATTGATCTTCACATCCTGTCACACACGTGGAAAGTATAGTACTTTGTTCAGATTCAGATCTATTCATTAGACGCAAAAAGTATCACATTCATCATTCATCAATTCCTCGTTAAAGAGCAAACTTGCCAAAATCACCATCTCTTGATAATCTCTCAAAGTATGTACAAAATGAGCTCTCAATCCATATCCAATGATCTCGAATATGAGATTAGGTAGAGTCCCAATAGGGTAGACCCTAAACCCCTGGCTATCAAAGTCTTAGATCATGCATAATTACCCTCTAGGTAGCTCGAGTCAACTGTCTTACAAAAGTAGGTGGCCGACCTCATAAAAAATCCCAATCATCTAGGAACATCATGATATAATTCACTTTAGAAAAATATTTATTTAACTAATTCCATTTCATTATCAACATGAAAAAAAAAAAAAAAAACCCTCATCATAATACAATTCACTTTAGAATATATATATATATATATAACCTCATCATAATATAATTCACTTTAGAAATATATTTATTTAACTAATTTCATGTCATTATCGACATGCAAAAAAAAAATTGTGTGGATAATCCACGCAGAAGATATCCTCACGTGGATATCTTTAACGTCCGGTCTGGTCCGGTGAAGTTGTTGTACAAATTGAAATCAGCGTGAATTATCCACGCGAAAACTGCCTTTCGACGCCGCCAAGCTTCCCTCCCAAATAGTTGCCGGAATTTTCAAGATTCACTTTGGCGTGGATAATCCACGCGCATAAATTTTTGGCGCCGTGTCAAAAAAACACCAGTGGACTGGCCGGAGACGTGTCCAAAAACTTTTTGTCGTGGATAATCCACACGTGTATGTTCTATGCAAACAAAATTTTGGAAAATCGACTAAGTGTCAGGTGTCGCATGGATACTCTGCATGGATAAACATAGAGTTTTCTAGTTGTGTAGCTTATAAATGATTTGGGTAAGGATCTAAATGTGGTGTCATACTAGTATAATTGAATTCTTCACCTAGACATTTGAGATTTCTGAATCATTGGCAATTAACTTGAGTAGTCGATTACTCCAAGATGAAGTTAATTGGTAAAATGATCATTGTGATGTGGATTCACCAGGTACTGATGGGTTTTGAATTATATTGCTTGTTAGATGCATGATTAGTGAATCATTTGGATTCAACAGTTAAAATTGTGGGCATTGGATATACAATATTCTTGGCAAAGAGTATTCCTTAGTTAAGGAAGGGACTCAGCTCATTAGTGATTGTATCCCAGAGAGCTCAATTGGATAACGAATCATAATGAATCCAAGAATAATAACTGAATTGATATTCAGCAGGACTTTGGGTATCAAGATGTGATTCTGGATTGTAATCTAAAGTTTTTGTAGTTGAACATGATTGTCATTTGGTATGCGTTCAGTCTCTAATTACCAGTTGTTTATAGAACTTGAATCTTGCACTTCAGTTAAAGAATCATGTTTTAAAAGTATTCCTAGATCTAGTATTTTTTTAATGGAAAGATTTTTGGAATGACTTTTACTTTTCCTGAGTTATGTTAGACATATACTCCAGTATCTTGTAAATGATTAAGTATGGTTTGGATTTCAGGGAATTACGATTGATGAATCATATGAATCTAAATATTTATGGTTGACGAATCATAAATAGATACTTAATTATTGTCAAAGGATTATAAGGAATTGTAATGATTCTTAAGTGTGAAGTCTATTATTTGAGTAAAGAATTCAGATCAGTGTTTTGAATCTCTCTACTCCAATATTTTATTTTGAGAACCTATGGATCTCATAGACATTCTCACAAGATAAGTATTTTATTTGTGGAGGATTTAATTTACCTAGTGGATGTCATTTTGCTACAGTTTGGATCATCAGTAGTAAAACCGCTGCTCATCCGTAGCAGCTATTATCAGCCATGAGCTACTCTCAGATCTTCAAATGATCTTCTCAGGAAATCTCATGGTCGGTAGATACAGTACATGCCAATAGATATTGCTCATGCCCAGGAGAAACAACTTATCTTTTCAAGCATCCAAAATTTTACAGAACATCCAAGCGTGAATTCTAGACGTGTTAGGTCGCAGAGAAGGTCTCACAACAGTAGCTTGGCAGTTGATACACACCATGATGTGTCACCTGGTTTAGCATAAAAAAGGAGGAGGATTGAAAATGGAGTCCCTAAAAAATCCATCTACTCATGGACATTTCAGGAATCTCTCGAGGGAAAGTGCTAACATAATCACATCATACAATTTTGCAAAGAACAGACAAGCTGCCCGTGCAACTACTACAATTGCGGCTTCTAAGTTTGATATTCCTTCAAAAGTACCAACATCTCAGAGTTGTGAAGAAAACATGATCAGTCACCAGTGAGATAACAATCAATGTTGCCAAGTGTATGCAAGAGCCGTTAGAGTCAATTCGATTGTCACTTAGTAAGAATACGTGCATATGAACTTTGGCGGATATTACAAGAGAATCTGTAAGTAGGAATACGCACTTATCAGCGCTACTGTATTGTATTCCGATTCTCTCTATTATACAGATTTGCTACTGTTCAATCCTTACGTTCTTGATTGAATGCAATTGTCTCTCTCATTCTCTTGCACACAAACACGGTTATCAGAGACAGACGATCGCATGGTCCAAAAAGCCTAATGCTTCGCAATCCTACTGTTACGGTAGTCTCAGACTCCTACTCTGATAACCCAAAGGGATAACAAGCTTTCAATTATGTTTCCTAGTCAATCCATGTTCCTGAAATCACAGTTACTACTGTGTTCATTATTTTCTTATTGTTGGTAGAGGCATCGTTTTACATCATAATCGCCTCTCGTGTTCTGCTTCCGTCACGTCCGCTGCAATAGTAATCAATCGTAGACCAAGCACTTCACATCATACACCAACAAAGGTGGTATCAGAGCATTGGTTCAGTGGACTACTAGAGTCCAAGATCTTTTTCCAAAGCTATTCTACATTGTTTGTGTATAATTTCGATCACTATGGAAGGCACCTCAGAGATCCGCTTGATCAATAAATTCAACGGAGATGACTTTCACACGTGGAAGTTCAAAATGAGCATGATCCTGATTGAAAAAGAGTTATGGGGATACGTTTACGGTTTATAGCGAGACCGGCAGAACCTGAACAGCTCCCAACTTGGAAAGCCAAGGATGGCAAGGCTCTTGCCATTGTATCTCTAAACCTCAAAGACACTCAAATTGCTCATGTATCCAACTACACTACTTCCAAATAATCATGGGATACACTCACCAGCATCTACGAGACCTCAGATGTCTCAAGTCGTCTCTTCTTGAGGAAGAAGGTACTAACACTCAAAATGAGTGAAAGCACCTCAGTCAGTGACCATCTGAACGAGTTCAAACAATTGATGAACCAACTGGCTGCAATAGGTTCCCCTATATCAGAAGAAGACTCTACCATGTCTCTTCTTGCCAGTCTTCCATCCTCCTACGATAATTTAGTGTTGCTTTCGAGCAATACCCCTGTGTTGTCGTTCCAAAAATTGACGGCGAGCTTGTTGTAGGAAGAAGTCAAGAGGAAAAGCTTGTCCACATCTACGAGTTCCAAATCCATGGCGCTCTATTCAAAAAAGCAGCAATCCAAGAAGAAGAAAGGCTTCAAGGTTAAGAAGACAAAGGCAGAACAGCCAGCGGCCTCTTAACCACAACAGCAGCAGTATAGTCACTCATCATCCAAGACCAAGCTATTTTGCAGATATTGCAAAAGAACCAACCACGACATCAAGGATTGTCACATTCTCAAGCACAATGAAGCAAAAAAGAAGATGCAACAGCACCAAGAAGGGAACTCTGACACAGTCAAAGGATCTCAAGATGAAGAGAAGGCATTGATGGTACAAGATCAATCCAGTAGAGATGCCCATCACTGGTATCTCGATTCAGGTGCTTCTCAGCACATGACGCCATGCAAGGACCTCTTCTCTACACTCACAGCTACAAAATCAAAGTACATTTTCTTTGGTGACTCCAGTTCACACCCAGTTGAAGGCCAAGGGTCTATTTAACTACAGTTCTCTGATGGCATTACTAGGCAGCTTAATGGAGTACTTTATGTACCCAAATTAACAAAGAACCTTTTGTCTATTAGCAAGATCACAGATCAGGGCTATAGAGCTTTGTTCACTACCAACCAATGTACTATTTTAGATGAGAACTCAAAAGAAATCCTCTCTGATTACAGAGAAGGAAATTTGTACATACTGAGTCACGATGTTGCACTTTGTGTGAGTTGTTCAAATGCAAATTTATGGCATCAAAGATTAGGTCATTTAAACATGTGTTCAATCTTGTATATGCATCACAATAAAATGGTGAAGGACATGAATATAATTGTTGTCACCACAACTAATCAGACTATCTGTGAAAATTGTCTACTATGGAAATAACCTAGAACGAGATTTCCCAGAGGACAAGCCAAAAGGGTGAAGTCCATCTTGTCACTGATACACAGTGACTTGTGTGGTCCAATGAGCATACCTATGATTAGGTCAAGCTCTGTATTTTATCACATTCATTGATGATTACTCCTGATTTTCCAGTGTAATATTCATTTAGAACAAGTCAGAAGCATTTTATTGTTTCAAAGACTTCAAGCAATACGATGAAAATCAAACTGGTCAGAGGATCAAGGCCCTACGATCTGATTTAGGGGGAGAGTTCTTGTCAAATGAGATGAAGGACTACCTATCTTCATGTGGCGTGCACCACCAATTTACTACGAGCTAAACTCCACAACAGAACGGATTAGCAGAGCGGAAGAACCGCACACTGTTGGAAGCTGCATGATCCATGATAGCATATTCACATTTGCCTCAAACCTTTTGGGTAGAAGCTATCTCTACGGCTTGCTATCTGCAAAATTACTCTAGCACCAAGGCGGTTGATTCCATGACACCATTTGAAGCCTACTACGGTTACAAACCAAGTTTGAAACACCTGCATGTCTTCGTATGTCTTTGCTATACACAAGTGCCATCTGATCTGAGGAAGAAGCTGGACCCAGTAAGCTATAAAAGCATCTTCATTGGCTATTCAACTTCTCACAAGGCATATCATGTTTACGATGTGGTTACGGGCCAGATTTCATTCAGTCGTGATGTTGTCTTCCTTGAAGACAAATATTACGATTTCAAACAAAAGCAACCAATACAAGAGACTGCCATAGCAGTCCACCTTCTAGTGATAGGCTACGACCTGCGACTATTCAAGCAACAGAGTTTGTCCCAATGGCTCCACTTACCGTCGATGGGCCTAGACCCACAATTGTTCAATCACAAAATACTACGGTCCCAATCATTCACCAAGGAGAACCGTCTGATCAAGCACCTGCAGTTCGAAGATCTGTGAGACAACAATAGTAGCCTGACTAATTCATCCCTCAGGCTTTCATCAGTCATGACGAACCTGCCACCAAAAGCAGAAGCATTGTCAATGCCCGATGCAGGAAAATGGAAAGCTGCCATGGATGTTGAGTATCAATCTCTAATGAAGAACAAGATCTGGAGTCTTGTCATTCCTCCTACAAGCGTAAAGCCAATTGATTCTAAGTGGATCTTTAAGCTGAAGCTTAACCAGATGGATATATATCCAAATGGAAAGCTAGACTGGAATAAAGATTCGATGTGATGCAAATAAAAGCCCACAGTAACTACATCTCGCAGGTGTCGTGGGACCGCCACCAATTTTGGTGGGGAATACTGTTGGAAGGGTTGTGTATCCCAAGGCAACCCTAACCCTAGTTAATAAGTGAGAGGGATTTGGCACCCTGTGTTGGATTTATTACTTCTACTCTCCTTAAATCCCATTTTAATCTGCCTCAGTCTTGTCTATCGCGAATCATTCGCGACTAATTATCAGTCGAGCACAGTCTAGCTCTTCGCGAGTCATTCGCGACATATAATTTGTCTTGCTATTCGCTACAAATTATTCTTTTGGCACTTCATCTATTAATGCTTGGCTACGTAATCTAGAATGACCATGATTTTGATCATTAAAGTTCTGTTCATTCTGATAGGCATAGTCATGCTTACAGAGAGAGTCGTATAACTCGTTCCGCTACGCACGAACATTTTCTGTTCGAGTTCGTTTCTTGTTCGAGTTCGTGTCTCATTCTTGTTCGTCATTCATCTCCCCTCTCTCTCCAACATGGTATCAGAGCTATCAGATTTTCATACTTAAGTCACTGATAGTTTCTCCTATCACTTAGACTAACTCTTCCACATATTTACACGCAAATTCGCACAGACGAATAAAAATTTGCGTGTGAATTTGTCTGCATATTTTCACGCAAATTTGCACAGACAAATAAAAAGATGAAAGAATTGCGACAGTGTGTTTTTACACAAGTTATGGTAACATGCAAAACGTCATCACCAACGGTCACTTCAGCATTGACTGACATTGGGGGCCTTCGCCCTCGGCCTTCCCCCACGCAAAGCATGTAAAAAAAATTTAGTCTTTTGAAAAAACATTTACAGAATTCAGTTTTCACAAAAAGTCTTTTAGAATTTTCAGTTTTTACGTTAGCTGTTTTTGTAGAATTTACTGATTTTTTACAGTAAGTAAATTTTCCTACATAAGGTAATAATTTTTTGGCTACAATAAGTGAAATTTTTTCAAATTAGGTAATAAGTTTTTACTGTTGGTAAAAACATTTGTCATTTTTACCTCTGGTAAAACAATTTTTTAAGAGGAACCTTACAGAGTGTATGGTTCCTCTGATGTGTGAAGTTGCTACAGCTGTCATATTCTTCCAATTAAGTTTACCTCAAAATACATAGGAAATTTTTTGAGAGTGCTTTACGTGTTTCTTAAAACCCCTCTCACCTTTTTTTTTTTTCTCTTTAAAACATTTTTAACTAGCAATCCAATTTTGTCCCGCTAGCAACATTTTTTTGAGCCAAACATGATGGATATTGAACTTTAGGAACCTGTTATTTGACATGTAGAAACCATAGCAAAACAACAATTTTGTCTCGCCACCCAGGTGTGTTGAAAATCCTCCATAAAGAGACCGTGAACGCATCAACCATTGCAACAATTGATTCATAGGTTTGTAACCTTCAATGATTGTAAAGCCTTTGGATCATTATTTATGGTTGTTATTTCTTGGATATATAGAAATTGTCAAGTAGAAGCTAGATTTGGATGCTACTTTTGATATAGATCAAGATTCCAAGTTTCCAATCACTCTTGAGGATGGACAAGCTATCACTCAATCATGATGATGGCAAAGTTCTATTTGTCGGGGTACTAGATAACTTGAGAAGTTTATAAATCTTGTTGAGTGGATCCTTTGGTATGCATAGAAGTGAAGATCATCCAAGCGATCCATCATAGCAGCACCTTCACCATATCCATGATAAGATCTCTTTGGTAGAGATCTCTTGTCAATGCCTTTGAAGAGTGCTCCACCAATATGCCACTATGATCATGGGCTTCTTCCATGCTTGATGATGATCTTTGCTTTGAAAGTTCCACTTGCATGATGGATGCACCATAAATAGAAAAATCCAAGGCTTCCAAGCCTCATAAGGATCATGGAGATCAAGATCATAAGATGTGAAACAATGATGATTATCAAGATTATGCTTTCTAGCTTGACTAGTCCACATACAATGAACTAGCTTGACTAGTCCACATACAATGACACATGTTTTGTCATCATTAGGCCAAAATTCAATTATGATGTACCTCAAGCTGGTTAGGTTGCTTACAAGTGTCCAAGTTAGATTACCATTCTGGTAAAGGACTGCACCCACCACATAGTTACTGCATCTGTTTCCACCATGAAAGAATTGCTAGCTATTTTTTGAGGAGGAGTGTGAGAAATTGGCAAAAATCTAGCTTGGTATTTTTATGAAAGAAGTTTGTAAGTGAATTGCACATGTGTGGAGGATGTTCCCACGTGTGGAGAATTGTGAATTAAATTAAAAATGTTAGATATAGGGGTCTTATGTTTTTTGTATCAAGCATCTAGGTGTAGGATGTTGATAGGGTCAAATTTGGCATAGATGGCAAATTATCCATTTCCAATTGTAATGCCACTATTGAGTCAAAATAGAGTAGGAGGCCAAACTTGATCCAATTAGAGTGTAGACAAGTGTAATGCTTTTGTTTGATGAAGTTTAAGAGGTCCAATAGGATCTAGAGGTGGAACCATGAGTGGTCCAATTTGAGATATGCTTGAAAATGGTCCAATAGAATTTAGAGGTGAATGGATCAATGGTCCAATAGGATTAAGAGGTGGCAAAAGTGTGGTCCAATCATGATTGAGCATTGTGGTAGCTCATGGATCTATTAGTATCATTGTAAATGCTATATTAATTTTATGAACGTAGATCAGTAGTACCTGACTACCCTCTGGAGGATTGTAGGAGTGTTTCAGCTGGCAGTGCCCACCGAACGCATCTGAACTCCATCCGAATCTGGAAAGAGAGTCGCAAATGTTTCGTGAATTTTCTTCTCACGATTCTCATCATTCGTATCGGAGCACCGCTCGACTCACAACATACACAAGCATTCCAATCATAAAAACTCAAGACAAATGTGAGAATTACAAGCAAGGCTAGAAATTGCCAATGTCACATCAACTTCTCATTGATTTGGTTGATCCCTTTATAGATCAAGTACATCCAGGAGCTAAGTGCTCTCCAGCAAGCCTTCACACATTTGAAGAGTGCCTAGTCATTCATATCCACCAATGGGAGCAACGAGGCAATTTTGCAAAAATTGAAATTTGTGTAAAATACCTAATGCACTTTTGGTATTAGTTGCCAAAGATGTCTCATTGTTGTTTGCATGGTTAGATACAACTTGAAATAATAGGTCATGACAAAATGATTTGTGTTGCAATAGAATATCTGTTGTCGTTGCTCATCTTGAAGCATCTGTTTATTTGTATAATCTTCAATATAGCATTCGATATCTTTTTTGTTTCGAATGATGTCATGTAGTATGCATTCCGTGTAATATGATCCATCTGTATTAACAAAGCTCAGAAGCAATCTTTCTTTTCAAAATTTGCATCTTTCTAACAATATATTAAAAAGGAATCCCTCAGTTTAATATGTTGGATGGTAACTCGTGAACCTGACTATTCTATTATTTTTGTATAGATAATGTCCTAGCTGATCAATGTATAGTTCCTTTTGAAAAGATCTTTTCTTTTTGGTCATGATGAATTGACGCCATTAGTTACAGAAGTAATAGTTTCAAGGGCTTCATGCCTATACGTGTAGATATCGATTGGATGTAGCAAGATCGTGTTGTTAAAACTAACAAATTTCCAACGCAAATCTGGTGGAGAACTATATATGTAGGGGATTGCTTCGCTTCTCTTGATGATAGGGATTTGTAAACACATGAAACTAGTTTATGGTAAGGATATCGGTTTTGTCAAAACATAATTAGATATCGATTTCAACATGTTTTCGTCCAATGATTCAATCATATTCTTTTGGCATCGCATGCATTCAAATTCGGATGTAAACAAGATATTACATCAAAATAACATTGAAAAAACACTTCAATCCAATTTGGATTCGATAAAAAATTACTTGTGACACCAATATATAATAAATAATAAATATCATGTAATAAAAAATATCATGTTATGACAATGCATGATGACAGACATGCTCAACTTCTTATCTTATAAGTGCTTACCATTCACACCATCTACTTCTAACTTAGATAACAACTTGTCAACATGAACAAGTACGTCTCCTATCTTAGGCCTCAACGCAACCCGGGGTTCAAGCATCCAAATTACAAACTTCTGCAATGAATCAGGGTATGGTGGAGAAGGTCCAGGAGCCCATTTTACTTGGCCGCTCATTGCTGCCAGCTGCAAACTTCCATCTGCTTCTCCTAATGAATACTCGAAAGGCGAGACACCGTACCTAAAAAACCATAACAAATGAAAGAGAACAAAGCATTAATTCCCAAGAGGAAAGCTTAAATTAAAGTTTGAAATCAATACTTCAAAACTACTGCTCACATGTGTGCTATCTAACCTCAAATTTGAATTTTTACCTTTTCTCGTGTACTAACACAGTTCTTTAAGTGCCTTTATGATCAACTTGTGGACTTAATTTGTAAATTGCAATTCCATTGGAAACTGCTGAATTATTACAGCTTTTTAGCAAGGTTACTGCTTCTCAGTCAAGACTCAAGGTTCTTCTTGATTTGGATTCGGTACCATTAAGTCACAGTGGTAGGTCTGCTATAGCAGTCAAACATATCTGCTAGGTAGTAATCTTAAGGAGTACAGGGCAACCTACCTGAGGTATTTCAAATGTACCCTGTGATTTTCTGGCTTTGGTCTATGACCACTTTATACCTCACCTACCTAATTTGTAATTCATCTGGGAGAAACTACATCAGGAATAAGACCTACATGATAGCATATAGTGTGCAGCCTAAAGACCAGATGTCAGTTCTTTCATCGATGTCTGCAATGCTCGGACAGTCCCAAAGCTCAGGTGCCCTATATGGAGCTGAACAATGCTGAGCTGCCCATTCCTGTAATAGTCACATCATTAGCACGCTTACAGATGACAAGCATTTTCAGCAACTAAATGTTAGCTCCAATCAGGAAGTTGAAATTCCTAACAGCTAGTCGACCTAAAATATCAAACCTAGCAACAATTGCCTTATCAAATAAGAAAGGCGTTTTGATTCCTGAAGAAACTAGACAACAATGAAGGTAATCAAGTGCAAAATAGTTGAAAAGCTTCAGGAAGAAAATGACAATGGCAAGTAGGGGCATCAATATGGGGTACAATTAAATTTCATCAATCAGTTTATCCTGATCAAGAACCTTTTACGGTGTCTTCTCTTGCATCAATCTCTGATAATTCAAATAAACCCATGAAGTACTCATGACGACAATTATGAGTAGGAAAGTGGTCTAATTGCTGGCCTCTATTCTGAAAAATGAGCTCATGCAGAATGGAGCAAGAAAAGGCATAAATATGCATGCCTGAAAAACTATCAAAAGATAATATTATCTTACATGAAAATTGCAATTATCCCCCAGTTTCCTCTACCATCCATTACAGACAAAAATGATTTCTTAGATGCACGTTTATTGTCACCCTGCTACCATCAATCAACTGTTTCTTTCTGTTATTCATCTATAATCAGAATGTAACTATGAAATCGATAGCTTTAAAAATATTGACACAGAGTATGATGCCAGTGGAGAATTGTATGAAGTTAGTTAAATATAAATTTGAATGTCCCATGGAGAAAATTTCAATAAGTACGCGTTCCAAGGTGCATGCTAATTGAAGCACTTTTGTTATTATTATGATGATGAGTAGTATTGAGCTTGTCCCTTTCTTTATATGTTCCTTTCCCTTCACTGTGCAGGTACTTGGTTTTGATATGTACTTGTAAGCAACAGTAGGTTGTAAGTTATAATATGTTGGATGTTCCAACCTACAAATGTTTTAGGGTTTAGGCTTTAGCTCAAGCGTTAAGCTTCAGCTTTGCAAATCATTTTAATGACAGATATTTGATTAGCTTTGAACTTTGAGTTTGGGATTCAGAAGTTTGATTTGCTTTTCCACTCATTATTACTGACAATCCTTTAAACTGTGTTCCCATGAGCAAGCTTGTCAATAAAAAATATACCCACATGTTTTGGAGCACATTGCCTTGAAGTTTTGATCGAAGAAATCTTCCAAATTTCCATGGGTCAAGGATGTGGTTGACACAACACTGTTTATGGTGATGTTTGTCAGCAGGCGACCTAAGATCCTTGCTATTTTTAGGCGACAAACTATGAAATTGAAAGCTTGCTGCTTGACTAACGATTCTTGATGATTTCTAGTGGAATGATAAATTTTTTCATGCACATTACGAAGCCCTAGCTGTTTGCCATAATATCCTTATGTTGTTCGTCCTTCAAGAATTATGATTTCCTACTAATATCCTTCTTGTTTTGGGATGAGGCACAGAGCATCATCATGGCATTTGCACCTTGTATAGATTGTCCTGCACCTTACTGATAGAAATGGATCCACTTCTTACAAGTTTATGGACATGTTGAGAGTGCAGTTGTGGGACCACACAGTGCTAAACCTTGAGAGGTGTAACGTTTATTCTTGCTTTGCATCTGATCCACATTTCCAGTCTTGATTCTTCCAAGATGAACCTCAGTCCTCAGTTGACTAACATTCCTAGAGGCTCATTGAAACTTGACACTTTTTCTGTGATATTGCGGGGTTGAAACTAAGAGATGTATGACAAACCAGATGGATTTGGTTTCATTAGCAGTGGGTTGTGTTCTTCACCCATTGTGGAGGCCTTCAATTTGGTACCGAGACAATAAGCTTCAAGACAAATGGAAGAATCACATTAGCAAGATTTTTCCTGATAGCCTCTAAAAATGAAGGACCTCGGAATGATTGCACATCATATCTAACCGGGGCCTCGTTGTCCTAATATATATCTACCAATGAACTCAGTAGTAGAGAGCTCTATAAAAAAGTGGGATAGTGCCACATGTACTTTCCCTTTGCCTAACGTAAATTTTAAATTGTAAATGGCTAAGTCACCAGCCTATGGAGACAAGTGTTGACTATGCATGGAGTTTGCCATGTGTTGATGTTTAGGATGTGTCAGGGTTAAGGGGTGCTTGAGGGAAAAAAAATTTGTAAGTTGAGATTAATAAAAAGACAATTTTCTATGTAATTCTTGTGTTTTAACTTAGGGTTTGTAATCTTGTGTGCAAAACTTAGCTTTGTGAACCTATCCTCTTTGTAAGGTTTCCCATTTGCTCTGGAATGTCAAAGGTATCTTTTGGAACTAAGATATTTTGTTTTTTGGTAACGACCTCTTACAAATTCCAAGATTTGACTTTGATGCCTCTGTAATTCAATGAATTTACTTTATATCGTGCTTTTCTTTCTTTAAGCATAAGAACTAAGATTTGCGTTATAGCTTGCTGGTTTACTCAAAATAATATAAGATGAAACAAATTACTCACAAGTTATGCCTGTGGCAACCTAGAGGACATGGTTATATATGGTAAGAAGGATAGAAACATTGAATAGAGCAAAGATAAGAGCATAATGACCAACCTTGATGGGTACAAAAAAGCAGGACTAAATATTATCAAGTAGAAGCTAAGGCATTCAAGAAGGGAATGGAATGGAGATCATACTTTTATGTTGTTAAGTTTAGGATAGTGCCTATACAAAACGAGAAAAAAATTGCATGACATCCGACTGCAATAGCAACAACGAGAATTTCATTTGGATAACACACCTGTAAAGCTAAGGCCTCAGATCGAGACTGTACTTGCTTTCGAGCAGATGCTGCACTGCCAAAATCCATCAGCACCGCCAACGGTAGTTGTTCCTTTATTTTTGAAAGCAGAACATTTCCAGGCTTTACATCATTGTGTGCGTAAGGAGGGTCTAAAGTATGCATCTCCTTCAGGCCTTCACAAATCTACGACCAGACCAGAACAAAAAAATCTGAAACGCATTTCCCACTGAATGAAGCAAATTATCAAAATTGGCAAGAACCTGGTTACATTAGAAGCTGCTACACTAAATAGCAACTGAGATATTAAAGGCACAGCTTTCCTGATAAAGATGCTGCATACATCAAAAGTATTTTCAAGGTTTAAATAAAGTTATAAGAAGTAATATTGATATTCTCATGTCTACCTGTTTAAAGATATGAAGGACACTCAATGTAGAAAAATATTCCTTTTTGGTTCGCATGCCATTCAAGATATCAAGTAAAGTGCCGTCTTCATACACAGGAAATAAAAGGTATGCCTCTCGAATCCATGCGCCTTCACCCTGCAAATAAAAAAGGGACACAAAAATCAAGTGTTTCGATCGTTCTAAAGGCCAGAAGCAATAAGTTCTGAAAAGCTGACTTAGAGAACCAGCAAAAAGAATCAACCGCGCTAATTTAGTGACTAGATAAAACATCTATCTGCAGCCTTGCCTTACACTACATGAAAAGAAAGACTTTATATGTCGAGAATTGGAAGATTTCGAACACCTTCGCTGAGATGATGGAATGCTCCAGGAGAGGAAGCAGGTTGGGATGATTGAAAAGAGAAGATGCATGAATCTCCTGCTTCACCAGGTCGAGCTGCTCATCTGTTTGTATTAGCACTTTTTTCAATGCGTAAAGACCATCCTCTGCAACGAAATCATCGCAGAATATTGACTCGTGCTATTGTCAGTTTGAACCATGTTGAAGCACCTAACTTAGTGAGTGGATTGATCGCAAGGTCTTACTTCCTCAATTTAAGCATTTTCATCCTAAAATCTTTAAGATTTAGTAAGCTCTCTTCCATTCTTAAAGAAATAATAATAAAATAACTATTTGCTCCAATTCAACTCTCTCAGCAAACTGAAACAATTGACTTCAGCATTAGTCACGAAAATCGAGCACTGATGAAAGAGATCAGAGACACTAAATCGTGCAGCACAAATCATGAAAAAATTAGAATGTACAACAATGCGCAAAGATCTGTCAAGAAATTCCTATGTGGAGCTCATAGGACATACGATAAATTAATGGAAAGCTCCTGGACTTGGATCTGTTACGACAAACGATCTGAGTGCTGGTGATTAAACTCAGAGCAAAAACTAGCATTCTTACCAGCAATATACTTCGCATCCTTGGGCAGCTTGATAGGCTGTACACCTTGTTGCTCTTTTACAAGATACACAAAAGCAAAGCCTCCCTCACCTATTTGCTTCAAGATCTTAAATTTCCTTTCATTTACCCACACATCCGGTCCTCCTTGCACTACGTCGTATAGAGCATTCAATCCCGAAATTGAGCATCCCATCCTTGCAAGCCTTCAAAGTGCAATGAAGCATTCACAGGCTAAATGAAGCCTCTGGATATCGTTGCAGCATTCATCAAATTATGCATTCAAAAGCAGCAACACTGAAACACAATCCGACATAATAACTTAAACCAGGGGAACAACAAGATTTGAAGCTCATCCGTCATTACGAAAACTTACGAATCTTGAGTTTAATGATATTATTATCAGCAAAATCTCGCTAATCAAAGCCTGAAAAACAACCGGATCTGAAAATTTATGAAGCAAATGATCTTGTACGAATTCAAATTCCTGAAAATTTACAACAGGCTACGATCCGATGATCATCCAAACTTACGTTCAGTCAGCTTCATCGATGATGGCGAGAGTTTTGGATCGTGATGAAGGAGAGAGGTCGCACGACGATCCACAAAAACCTGCTTCTGATGAAGCCATCATCTCACACGTAGTGAAATGGCCTCTGTGTTCTCGTTTATTATGTGGCTAAGGGGGCTCGAACCCGTCACGTCAAGGAGAGTAAAAGAGCCTTTCACCAACTTGCCATTTGATTCAAACACAAAGATGGCATGTTTGTTAGAAGTCGTTGAATGTATAGGCCCCCTTCCCGGGACCCGACGCCGAAACACCCAGCCCCCTCGCTACTGCCTCATCCCACCCCTTTGATGTTTCTTCTTCTATCCCCTCTTCATGTATCTCAGCTGCGCTAATAGACTGGACAACAACTGCAGTCACCCACGGTCTCTTACAGACAGCACATCCATTGTACTTTCCACATCTGCACACTTGTAATATAATGTATATATACTGGATACCATTTGTGTATTCAAGGAAAGAATGGGAGAATAAGTTGATGAGTGAAGAGACAGATATAGAAGTAGACGAAGTAGATGCCCTGGGCATTGATTCTTCATTCTTGTCAAAATTAAGGTTTCATCCCTTTTTACAGATTGAAATAAGTTTCGTAAGGCACGTGGTTTCTGACAAAAATTTTCAGAATTCACACGTGTGGGGAATGTCCACAAGAGTGACTGATCTTAATTAAGCTTTGTGATTGGCACTATAACCTGATTCTAGATTGTTCAACAAAATCTAGTTCAGAAGAAATGGCTAATCCACAATCTAGCATGCTAATCAACAGAATATAATAGCAATGAATCAAAGAACGAATAAAAATACAAGATTTCAATATATGAGCATTAGCCTCAACACGAGTTAGAGAGAGAGAGAACTAGAGAGATAACAAGCAATATTTGTTTAGATCCAGAATGGCATGAGATAGCTACAAAACTTTGGTTCTTCACCATTGATTGTGTGGAGAGCTACACATATTTATGGAGTTTGAGGTAGCTCGAGGTAGAACCATATTTATCCACTCCAAAATGACATCTAAATTGACATCTAGAGTCTATGTGACATTTGTCACTTGTCATGCATGAAATTCTACCAACTTTTTACAAGTGTACTAGATCTAACTAGAAATGTCCAAATCATCATGCATGTGTCCATTAAACTTTGTGCATGCCTTGCATGTCACTATGGATCACTTACAATTAATGCATGTGAGTTGCCACGAGTTTCTACAAGCATAATCATGCTAATTCTATGTCTACAAACTATATGCAAGTTGCATTTATCAAGCTAGATAATACATAACCATGTAGCTCGAGTTCTGTGTAGGCCAAACTTGGCATTTTGCATTAATAAGCTACATACTTGCATGGTACAACATTTGTAGCAAGCCAAGAAATCAATATGGATTGTTTTTCAATTTTAACACTCCTCCTAAAAATGATCTATATTGCTCCTTGCATGGAATATTGGGTTGTTGGCAAGGGCTTGAGTTGAAATGTTGTCACACATGATTATAGGTCTATTTTCTTCCATAATTATCTTTAGCTCCACTAGTAACCTCTTAATCCAAAGCACTTCCTTTGTTGTTGTAGTGAGCGCCTTGTACTCAGCTTCACATGATGAGAGTGATACAGTATCTTGCTTTTTGGAAAGCCAAGATATCAAGTTTCCTCCAAGATATATGACATAAGCACTTGTAGATTTTCGATCTGCTCTATCACTTGCAAAATCCGAGTCAAAATAACCAATAATAGAAAGATCTTCAATTTTATACAATAAACCAAAATCAAAAGTTGAAGATATATATCTAAGCACTCTCTTGGCCTTTTTCCAATGATAAACTGAAGGATTTTGCATAGCTTGACTCAACTTATGAACACTAAAGCTTATGTCAGGTCTAGTTATTGTGAGCCAAATTAAGGAGCCTATAAGAACAGCTCTCCCGTTACAATCAGATGCTAGATCCAAAAACAATCTGAAAGAGAGTTTATGCTAAGTATAATCACAGCTTAAAGTGTTCTAGTTGCTCAACAGGATCTTAAAAATTAGTTCATACTCACAAACGAGAGTACAGTTTACCGAAGAAATTAGAGATGGTTTGTGTGTGTGTGTGTGTGTGTGTGTGTGTGCTATTACTAGAAGTCAAATTCAATATGAAGTTTTGTTTTGAAATAGATTGCAATAACAATATGATATCGCGAGTCCCTCAAGCATCAAAGACAACCATCATCTGATCGAAAACTGAGGAATCGTAGATGTCTGTGTTCTGATCATAATGAGTAAACAAGTGCGATCAAACAATGATAGAGTGCATTCAAATCACAATAACCATTCATCTACGTTATACACAGATAGAAAAACGTATTGTTGTTATATTACATTGAAGCACAACAATGATAGTTACAACCAGAATGACGGCGTAACTGGGAGGCTCAAAAATCATATGTCTCATCATGGATGGAGCGTCTCTCCTGTAATCTATGCTGGGATGATTTATTTATAGATTGAAACCATGTATTAACTACATTAAATGCTTGTCATCTAATTAGGTAAGCCGTTGTACTTGGAAGTATATGGCTTTTGTGACAACTATACATAGTGCAGATTGTCAACCCATAGGGAATGTTGATGTGGACGAGGACGTCGCAAATTCTCGCACTTAGTATTTCAGGAAAAGTGGTTTTCTCTCACTTAGCAAATTCTAGGAAGTGGCTGGGAACGTCCCTCATTCAAAATAGACGACTTTCGGCATTTTCTCTCTCTTCATATTTTTTGCGAAAAAGCCGGAGGTGCCCTTAAAAAGGTGAAGGTGTCTTTAAAAAGGCGAAGGTGTCTTTAAAACAGTTTAACTCATGAAAATAGATGACCTTCGGGAATTTTTATCTCTCTTCACATTTTTTGAGAAAATGTGAAAAAGTCGAAGTTGTTAAAAATAGTTAAACTTTTGAGCTACACAAGTTAAACTTTTGAACTATGCAAGTTTTGCGAAACTTTTGCGAAATAGTTTAAACTGTTGAACTATGCTAGTTTCATAAAACCGTCATGAACATAGTTCAGTTCTGCAGACTGTCGTGAAAGTAATGCATTTCTGCAAACTTGTTCTAAATGCTAATTTCGTGGAAGTCCTTGAAGATGGCCAAGTCTTCAATGATTTCAAATTATTGAACTTAATATCTAAATTGAAAATTATGATAGGATTGGTTACCCTTTGTTGGAGATCACCCGGAGCCCGTTGTAGATGATCTTCAAATAAATTGGTTGTCTAAGTTTGTGATTCCTGCAGGTATCAGATGAGCAGACATTGAGTCCAAAATAGATCTCACCTAACCCTAGATCAAAGATCAATAAATGTGCAGGAAGAATTATGAAATATAAAATAGTCATTCACCAAGGAGACAATTGTGGGCTTAATTTCCAACAGTCCCCCTTAAGGTCACGGTTGTTGCCTTCTACCGGATAGAAACAAAACTCGGAGGTAGATTTTTTGGTAGAGACTGTTCCTCCCCAATCTGAGTTGGAGTAGCCTCACAGGACGAGTGGGTCGATAACATTTTCATCATAACACAAAATGTGATCTAAACTTTCCTGAATATATCTCATCACTCTCTTTAATGCTTTCCAATGAGAAATCATAGGATTAGACATGAACTGACTTAACGTGCTAACAAAGTATGCTAAATCTGGTCTAGTACACACAAAATTGCATACATCAAAGATCATATTAGTGAATGATAAGGGTGCTTCGCTATGTCAAGTACTTCACTATCAGAAACAGCACTAGTGAGTTTAGTCAACACTAAACCCAACACTATACTTGGATCCATTGGAGTATCAGTTGGTTTGCAATCAGACATATGAAACTTTTCTAAAAATGCTTTTTAGATATGTCTGCTGGCTAAGATAGATCTTCTTCTGAAGCCTATTTCTAGTAATGTGAATCCCTAGCAAAGAATGGATAGCTCCTAAATCAGTCATTTCAAATTCCTTTGACAGATCACTCTTAGTAGTGTGCAAAAAGAAGTGTCGTTAGATGAAATAGATGCATCATCTACATAAAGAGATATGTGAATTGAATTGGTGCCTTGTGCTTCAAATAAACATTACAGTTAGCTGAATTGTTTGCAAATCTCAATTTAATGAGATAAGAGTTGATTCTATCGAACCATGCTCTTGCAAACTATTTTGGACCGTAGATTGCTTTGTGCAGCTTGCACACTTTGTGCTCTTGGCCTTTGACTTCGAATCCTTCCGGTTGGAAGGTATAGAGCTCCTCTTCGACGTTGTCATTGAGAAATGTTGTCTTGACATCCATTTGGTGTATTTTGAGGTCTTCTACAGCTGCTAACGCACTCAAAGTCCTGATTAACTACATCTTGACGACAGGACTGAAATTTTTTTGATAATCCACTCCTCGGACTTGACTGAATCTTTTAGTCACCAGCTGTGCTTTTTATTTAGCAATGGAACCATCAGAGTTGATCTTCTTTTTGAAGATCCACTTGTTGTCGATAACTCTCTTGTGAGTGGGAAAGTCGACCAGTGTCTAGGTCTGGTTCATCAAAAGTGAGTTGTACTCACTTTCCATAGCTTTTTGCCACTTCATAGCATCCTTGGAGTTAATTGCTTCGACTAGGCTCTATGGCTCTTCTGATGAAGTCCAGAATGATTGAGGTGTATACCTCTCGAGAACTGTCCGAGTCCGTGAGAATCTGCGGACGTTTGCTTGACCAGGATGCGATGATGCTTTTTTTTAATTTCTTCAGATCTGTTCGAGCTAGCTTGGTCTGGTCTGATGATAGGTACTGTCAACTACTCGGCTTCTGTAGCTATAGCTACAGGTTCTGTAGAAGGAACATCACCGTTGGAAGAATCCATGCTATGTAAAATAGGATGGAATGACATAGCATCATTTATCGATGGACAATTTCCTAACAAAGCAGCCGTGATAGATGGCATTTCGGAAGTTAACCTAATTTCTACAAGCTATGTGCAAAATGGGACCTTACAAAGATAAAGTCTGCGACTTTTGCCATTAAGTTGGCTGATCAAACGATAGTTTGTCCATGAGGAATGGTTGAAGATATACATGTCAGAATTGTCGTAGTACAGTTCATTACTTTTGTAGTAATGGACTTATCAGAAGCACCAAATATCTATTGAGTTCTATTGGGATGCCCATGGTTACGAGTTGCGCAAGTAATTCATAACTAGGGTACCGGAAAAATTACTTTTGAAAATCGTAAACATGCAGTCAAGGGTGATCCTGTAACTTGGACTATAAAACTAGTGGTTCAAAAAGAGGATGATAATTCATCAACAATGGATCATACTTGTGACCGACGATTAAAAAATTTGGGAGTTCATTACGACTCTCAAACCGATACTGTCAACTAGAATAAAGCTCTTGCAACCATTAACTGTACAACAGGTTATATGTGTCAACAAAATAATCAATCAGATTTTAAACGAGATTTCATTATTGGATTCACCGATCACTTTTCCGTTGAATGTGCTGAATGTAGCTTGGATATCAACGGAGCCTATACCAGATCCGATTGAAGATGGACTCATTCCTGTGCGCCATGCCTTGACTTATGATGACAATGCAGAGCTTACTGATGAGCAGATTCTAAATCATATGGATTTGACCAGATTTGGAGTGCATAATATTCCTGATGAACCAACAATAAAACTGTCAAAAATAGCTATATTGAAGGGAGACAGGATCACAGGTTCAATGACGAAGAAACAAGCCAAGCAACATTATAATACGATCCTGAAATGGGAAAATTCTCCTCAAAAGATTGACTAAAAGAATGTGCCACCCTTACTAGATAAAGACACAGAAAAAGTCAAGGATAATTTTGCAAGTTAGAATTCTAGCAAGACATCATCGTCTAGGAAGTCTTCACCTTCAAAGAAGAGTTTATCTTCTCGAAAGTCATTACCTCCATGATCAATTCCTGCTAAAAAGGCTAAGCAAAGTTCCAAGACAAATTCTTTTGACAAAGAACAAGAAGATGAAGTTCAGCATGAGATGCCCGAATAATTTAAACGCTATATATTGACTGGATGATGTGGTTATCATGTTACCAAAAGCACATCATGAACCCGAAGAACAAATGCCAGAATTGAAAGATATTTACGATGGCCCAACAACTTATGAATCTTGTTGAACCAGGAGAACCAGAAAGGATTGTGCAAGTTGGATCACAACTTAATCCTGAACAGTTTTAAGTGTCCTGAACGTTACTTATTAAGTATTAAAATTGCTTTGCAGGGACTTATAAAGATCTCAAGGGTATTCTGGAGTCAGTTATTGAACCTACTATACCTTTAATACCTGATGCAGTTCCAAAGGCTACAAAGTTCTATCGTTATAATCCTAATGTTGCGGATCTGATAAAGAAAGAACTTCAGAGATTGCTTGACGCCAATTTCATTTATGAGATCGAACATACCGAATGGGTTTCATCGATTGTCATTGTTCCTAAGAAGAATGAGGAATTGAAAATTTGTGTTCTTAAACAAAGTGACGGGAGAGGATCACTTTTCATTTTCTTTTATTGAAAGCATTTTGGACCGCCTTGCTGGAGCGGAAGCCTATAATTTTTTGGATGGATTTAGTGGTTACAACCAAGTCAAGATTGCACCTACAGATTGTCACAAAACAGCTTTTGCAACAGAATGAGGCACCTGTGCTTATAAAGTAATGTCGTTTGGAATCTATAATGCACCAAGTTCATTCCAAAGAGTAATGCAATTTGCTTCTAGAGATTATCTATAGAAATTTCTCGAAATTTACTTGCATGACCTTGGAGTCCATAACACAGATACAGACCACCTGGATCGATTGGAGAAAGTATTTGAACGATGTCGCAAGTATCAAATTTTCCTAAATCCAGAAAAATGTTAGATATGAACTTCCCACGGAGTTGTTCTTGGACACGTGATATCAAGACGTGACATTGCCACATATTATTCTAAAATCAAGGTTATTGTGGAATTGCCACCACCACCAACAATTTGGAAAGTTTATGTATTTCTGGGTCACGCAAACTATTATCGAATTTTTATTATCTTTTTTGCAGATTTAGCAAGACCTATATACAAACTGACTATTGTTCCTATTTGGATAGTAGAGACGTTAGAAGCCTTTGAAAAATTAGAAAAAAACATGAGCCTCAGCATCGATACTGCGTTTTGCAAATTGGACGATTGAGTTTCATGTTCACACTGATGTCTTGAAATATACAATTGGATCAGTTTTGATGCAGCCATGTAAATATAAGAAGGACTATCCAATATGATTTGCAAGCAGACATCTTACAGATTCAGAGAAGAACTATTTAACAACAGAACGTGAGGCATTAGCCATGATTTTTTCTGTACAAAAATTCGACATTACCTCATGAAACGCACTTTGCATTTTATACGGATCACCAGCCATTACTTTACTTGGTAAACAAGACATGCAATATTGGGCATATTGCAAGATGGTTACTGTTATTGACTGAATTTGACTTTCGAATTGCGGTTCGTAAGGGGAAGCAACATTATCAAGCCGACCACATTTCGCGAATTGAATCCGCACCAGTTAATACTAAAGTGGATGATGAATTACCAGATGCTGAATTATTCTATGTAGAGGCAGTCCCTGAGTGGGCAGTGGATATTGTTAAGTACCTGATGCTAAGACAACCAAATGACTCTTTGACAAAAGTATAGAAGAAGCAATTGATTCATAAGGCTCAACCTTATCAATTGATGTTGGGGGTATTCCCAACAAAGTGTAAATAAATAAAATCATCCAATAAAATGTGTTGCGAGAGCATGACATCCTGCGCGCATAAGCCCATGGCCCAATGAGCACGCAAGTAAAGTTGTAAATAAAATAAACTTGACTTGGGCCTTGGAATTAAAATAAAAGTAGAGGCCCAAAGTCATTTTTAAACTTAGAGATTACTTATTAGAGTTGGGTCCAAATTGGGACTCACATGAATATTGTGATTACCAATGTACTTTTTGTGGACCCTTGGATCAAGTTGGGTCCAAGATGAATGGATAGGATCATTGTGAATATTAGCCAATAGGATTGAGGGGCAAGGGCCTTCCCCATTTTATAAAAAGGCACCATTTGTACACTATTATGATGCTTAATGAGAAGGAGGAAACTCTACCAATTTTGGAAGAGAAGCATCCTCATTTGCAATTCAATGCTTGCTATTGCTCTTATTGTTTTCAATTGCTTTCAAGTTCATGCTTTTTGATTTCAATAGTTTATATTTCTCCTTTAGCAAGTATAATGTGCATTTGAGCTAACCTCCACCCTCCCTCTATCTCTCTCTTCTATCTTCTTTTCCCTCCATCTTTTCTAATCATCCCCTTCCTTTCACCTACAATCGTGATGAATTTTAGTGTAGAGGAGTAGAGTTAAGGGAGAGTAGTGTCAGTGGTGAGTAGAGTTAAGGGAGAAAGTAGGAAACTAACTAAAAATAGCATCTATGTATAGTTAGGTACCTATCCAGTGATCTAACCCTTGTTGACAGGCGGGAGGGCTATACTACGCAAGATCTTCGACCCTATAGTGGCACCGTTGCCGGGGGTAGGTTTCCACTAATTAGTTTAGCTGCATTTTAGCTATTTTCTTGTTTTTTAGAGTAGTTTTAGGTAGATTTTTGGGAGTTTAGAGTTAGTTTTCTGTATTTTTTTGTGTTTGGACTGTTCACAGCTAGCGAAGGAGGTGTGAGAGGGTAGAGGAGGTCCTGAATAGCCTCGAAGAGCTTGAAACCCAAACCAACCAGCCAAAAAAACCCAAAAAACACACCAATCTGTATTTTGGAGGGAAAAAAGAGCCTAAAATCTCATCAGATTTTTATATCTCCAGAATCAGTGAGAATTAACCCTTGCATGACTGGCAGCAGCTCCAGGGTACTATCCCAGACCTGCATAAAAGCCTGCGAAATTAGTTCCAAGCAGATTGTAAAAACCAGAGAAAAATCATAAAAAATTCAAAAAAACCCTTGAAAAAATCCAAAAAAAATCAAATCTTCATAAGAACTCTCGCAGAGCCCTCTGAAGTTCCATCTCAGTGAGACCAGGACACAGAGAAACTTGCAAGAGTTAGTTTGATATCTAAGTGTCTGTGCGAGAGTTTATAGTGAAAAAAAGATGGGAAAGTACTAGTGAATCCTCGCAGACAGCAAAATTTTCAGTTCCAGTGGTCCAGAACTCTCGCAGAGGATTCTGAAGTTCCATCTCAGTGAGACAAGGATACAGAAGAACTTGCGAGAGTTAGTTTGATTTCAGTGAGCAGAAAAGTGGATTTAAGTGCAAAAAAATCACTAAAAAGTGAAGATCCAGCAAATCCTTCCAGTAAAAACTCTTGTAGACCCTCTCAATCGATTCAGAATGTCAATTTACATAAGTGATGAAGCCTGCAAGAGTTAGTGTGAAGATCTGGTGAAGATCAATCCAAAAAAGTGGTTTTGAACCCTCGTAGACAGTGAAATTTTCACTTCTTGCGAGAGTTAACTCTCGCAGAGAATTCTATAGTGAGATCCGACCTAAATCCAGCTACTGTGAGCCTTGCAAGAGTTACTTCCCAGAGATATGAAAGATATCAAGTTTTTTACCTGCAAAAATAGCTAAAGAACCCTCGCACAGCCAACCCTCACAGACTAGATCAATGAAAAGATCTGCATCAGATCCAGCTACTGTCAAAATATCAGGTCAATCAATGCAAGGAGTAAAATGTTATCGAGAAAAAACCATTGTAAAGGGCCTAAAATTCACTTTCGGCCGATCAGATTGATCAGATCCTTAGAGATCCAGATTGCATCCTACTGTATAAGCAAGATCCAATCACTTTGGAACCCACCATGAGATGAATCTGAGATCGGGAACCTTCCCAGATTAGCAGCTGTGCAACAAGAGGCAGAACCGGACACAGAAAATTACATTCAGACATGTGATATTTGCCAACGAGCACAACGACCTACTAGACAGAACTATGAACCCTTACATTCGGTTTTATCGCAAGCGCCATTTGAAAAATGGGGACTGGATTATGTTGGTCCTACTCATCCTGTCGCGTGAGGATCTTAGGCCCAATACATTATTGTAGCAACTAATTATATGACCAAGTGGGTTGAAGCCAAAGGTGTCAAAGTTGCTGATGCGAAATCTACGGCCAAGTTTCTCTATGAAAATATTATTATCAGATTTGGATGTTAGATCGAAATTGTCAATGACCGGGGTACACACTTTGTTAATCAAACGATAAAGTGTTTACTGGAAGATTATTTTGCTATACACAGATTTAGTACTCATATTATCATAGAGGGAATTGCCAAGCTGAATCTTCCAATAAGATTCTTTGCACTATTATGACGAAAACAGTTGAAGCGAGTCGGTCTGATTGGAAACATAAATTGCATGCAACATTATGGGCATTCAAAATCACTTACAAGAGTAGTACAAGTGAAACACTCTTTCAACTAGTTTATGGTCAAGATGTTGTCATGTCGATTGAATTTTTAATACCATCTTTACGCATACCAGCAACATAGCGGTTAAATGATGATAAGCCTTTACAACTATTTCATGAAGCATTGCACAAATTGTGTGAAACAAGATTGATAGTAGTTCATGCGTTAGCAACAGAGAAAGCCCACCGTAAGGCATGGCACGATCGTCGTTTATACAAAAAGGATCTGAAAGAAAGAGATCTAGCACTGATGTACAAAACCAAGCTGATCAAGGGGAAATTGAAGTTTACGGGTGAAGGCCCGTATAGAGTGAAGGAAATCTTGAACTATGGAGTAGTAATTCTTGAACACTTGGACGGAAAATGTTTTGATACTCCTGTGAATGACAGCCGATTACGCAAGTTTTGGCAGCCTGCTCCGCCAGTTCAGCAAGCATGATCCAAATGATTTTTTTATTTTTACTTGTTTTTCAATATGTTGTTTTCACTACCTAATTGGTAACTTCTTTTGCTAGCAGGACAGTTGGACTTAGTGGTATTGGAACGCGAACGACTTCAAGGTAAATTGGACGTGACCACCCGGCCTTTGTTGTGTGGCCGGTTCTTCTTCTTCAAATATATCTTTGGCTTCAAAACCCTCTAGTACTGTGGCGTAGAACTGCTTTGGAGATATAACAGCATGATCGACCCTAAGGGTGTCTGGTGCGACTTCAACTTGATCTTGCTGGTTGCTCTGAAAAGAATCATCAAAGCCAGTAGCAGTATCATGGAACCGTTTGATAAATACACATGTGTGGAGCGTGTTCCCACGTGTGAAACTAGTGTACTTGTCATGTACCATAATCATATATAATGTACATATGATTTAATTCAAGTTCTAGTGGCTAAAAAGGCCAAAACCTAGTTTTCTAGACATAAGACACATGGCATCAATCTATTGATTGCATAAGCCACATCCTTTGGTTAGGTGTCATATCCCATGTGTAAAGGACAGCTCACACATGTGGAATAAGCTGAATAGACGAATTTTGAGTTCTAGAAGATTTCCAAGTAGATCTCCATATAGAAGGAAAATAGACCAAAAGTGCTCAAAATAGAAGGTTTTGTCCAAGTGTCAGTTTTGCATGACGAATCATCATATGACAAAGCACCTTCACACATGTGGGATCAGAGGGATGATCAGTACCACGAGCTCCCACTTATTGTATATATAGAGCCACATTTGGCCATAATCAATGTGAGACACCAATCTTGGTTTTGGAAGCAATTTTGAGTGATTCTCTCCATTTGTCTACATTTGTTTTGATTGTTTGAGGTTCTATCAATGTGTACTTGATTTTCAGGTTGGAGTCCGTACTCAGACAGTGTTTCACACGTGTGAAACCATAAAGTACACTTACCTTCAATTAATGATTGTTCTTGTTAGGATTTTGTGTCTAGAATTGATCTAGATTGATCTTAATCTGAAGTAGATTGATAGATCAAGTAATCTGACAACCAATCCCTCTTGAGGATCAGATTAAGATCCACTCTTGGTCCTTTTTGTACTTTTTGCACACTTGCGCTCAATCACTTTTCCTCCATCTCTCATGCTTTTATTGTGTTTGCTAATTGTTGGATCTGATTGTTATTGGGATTGCATGTTTTTATACTTTTTATGAGGGAGAAAGGGAGAGAGAGAAAGAGTAAGCTATCTTCACTGTGGATCTTAGTGTTAATGATTGTAGTGCTAGTGCTTAGTGCTAATGGATATTAGAGTTAGATCTGGATCTTACATTCATGATGAAATCTGAACTATGCTATTGCTCTCATGGGAACGAATCTACGCGTGACAACTAACTTCATTTCCTTGATTGTAGATTGATTAGATCTTTGGTTGAGGATAGGCAAGGAAAGAAACCCACTACAGACATGCTGCTAGTCTTTCTCAGCATTTCTTCTTGAAGAAGATGACCAATCACATTTTGAAGAGTGAGGTCGGGGTGTGTGGAGATCATCACCACAAGTGTTCATATGACTTTGGAAGAGAAGAAAGCAAGGTCATAACGACATCATCATCTTGAATAGAACATCCTACAGCGGATAACTGGTCCAATAAAGATTTGAAGCTGTTGATGTGAGAAGTGATGGCAGTAGAATCAGACATGCTAAGAGTAAAGAACTTCTTTCTAAGATGTGATCTAGTGGTTACATCATGAGTCTCATAGAGATTTGATAACAAATCTAATGCATCCTTAGAGGTTTTGCATGTGGTAACGTGGGATATTTGGGACTTGGCCAGATTGAGTGTGATGCATGCTAAGGCCTTCTGATCTTTGATCTTCCATGCCTTTGCTTGATCACCATCTTCTGGTTCAGGTCTTCTACTAGATCCCAAAGATCTCTATCTATCAGCATCATCCGGAGTTTTAACTTCCAGATGTAGAAGTTAAAACCATTGAACTTGTCAATGATTATAGCCTCGTTGGATGATGACGATGAAGAGCTACCTATATGAGACATACTAATAGTAATACAAATAGAACACACTTAATCTCTTGGTTTATATGAGCTATGCTCTGATACCAATCTGAGGGGGCAAGGGAGATAAAAGAACGCGAACGGAGAAGAGAGGAGGAATATTGCGGAACAGCTCTCTCGTTACAATCAACTGCTAGATGCAAAAACAATCTGATAGAGTTAGTTAGGGGCTTGCTCTCATCCATCACAAAAGATGGGCGTTGATGTGGGCCCCACATTGTAGGCAATCCTAACTAACTATAAACTCTCCCTAGATTGGGAACTTTTGTGGTGAAACATGGTGGCCCCACCTAGACAACTAATCTTGCTACATAAAAATTTCTCTACACTCGGCGTACATTGTGAGCAATGTAGCCCTTTTCGAGTTAGTCCCCATGTCCTAAAAAATTACATGGCTGACCTACTTATCGTTTTAAGCCATGAATATGTGTTTTCCCTTATAAGTCATCTCCCATTCAATGGCGAAAAATGCAAGCAATATTTTCTTATCATGGGCGTCTGGAGAGTGGGGTGAAGGCCCTTTGGAGCCAATGTTTAAGGGGAGCTTCTTCTTTTGTGTTGACAAAAGCTCATCATGCTCCACAATTGGTGGACCCCTTCGGAACAGCTCATTGCGTTCATTGAGTCCCCAACGATTAGATCAGGATGGGTTGTGACTACCATCACATTCTCAAGTTCGCCAATGGTGAAATGCTCTCTCGCAAAATCTAGAATCACTCACAATAGTTTTCGGAAAATTTTGAAACCAATGGGCCATTCACAAACCCCCATAAACATGCATCCCACTTAAGAGTAAATTAGGCACAAAAAATGGGTAAGCTATTATTGATGTGGTCCATAAATCACTCTCCAACATTTACACTTCAATGAATGTGCCATTAAGGGGGCCAATGGCCATATATCGTTTTATAATTAATTAATCAATACCTTCCTCGAGGCAATAAAAACGGTGGTGGCCTTTCTTGTCAAAAGCTTCCTTCAATAATTAAAATTTGAGACTAATTCGGGGGGGGGTGGGTCCGGGAATGGTCACAGGGTCCGTCGCCCGACATCGAAACGCCGCCCAATCTGGCGGACGTGACCTTCTTCCTCTTTTTCTTTCCGTCGACCTGTTTTCTCTTTTTTCCAGTCACGACGATCCACACCATTTACGATCCACTATTTCTGAACTCTCTCGATTCTCGACCCCGCCTTTTCTTTATCAGCGATGACGCTCCTTAAAACTTAAGGCAAATCCCTGATGAGCAGCCACGATCAATGCCGACAAGGCTCATCTCTCATGTAATCATATCATATTTATGAAGTTATGGTCTGTTCTTGATATCCACGACTGGGCACAGTGTTCATTCCGTACTTCTTTAGAACCGTAACTGTTTGCCGCTTCAGCAATATGACGACGTGCGTGCATTTGTTAGCACAGATTTACGCGGACTCTTTGATTTTTCGTAGTTTTGTGATATCGTATCATTAGGGGGTGGGGGGTGGCGTTTTCTTGTTTGCTTTGTTGTTCCGTCCTTCTTTAGCACCGTGACTGTTTGCTGCTTTTGTAATATCATGATACGTGCGTGCGTTTGTTAGCGCAGTCTTCAGCGGCGGGATATCTGTCTCTTTAGCTGATAATGCAGCATCTATGGTTATTTTATGCAGTTTGTTTTAGGCTGTAGTTCTATCTTCAGTGCAAGTTGATTGGGAACCAAGAGTCTATTATGAATTTTAGGGCGTAACTGAGATTCTTCTTAATCTCATTGCTGTGATCAACGTCTAGCCCTCTGTGAAGCTACCTTTCCTGCTCACCAAATCAGGAGACATCACTTCATCATACTTGTAGGCCTGAGTACGTCAATGGAGGTTATGAGCCACTGGCCTTTGGCAGAACGAACTGAATCTTAATAGGCACATTTTCCGCACACAAAGTTATTATAAGACCTTTAGCAACCATTTTTCCCTTCAATGAACATACACGTTTATAGCAATGCTTTGGGAAGCGAAATTGCACAGTTGATGCTCTTGATTTCAACTATAGTTGCCAGCTCCATATCAATGTTTCATTTCTCCTTCTTCTCTGGATGTTCGAAGATGAAGGTTATGCAGCTTGCATTGCATAACCTCGCTGCGTGCAATCAATCTTAAGAGCCTCGGATCTTCACCAACATGTCGAAAGAGAGGAGACTTGAAGACCTTCTTCGACAAACCAAAAAGCTTCCAAGGCCCCGGGTACTACGTAAATTTTTTCTTACAAAACGTCAAAACTCCGAAAGGCAATGAATTTTGTTTCAATCTGTGCTCCATCATATTCATGCATATAATGCCTCAAACGTAAATTTTTTCTTACAAAACGTCAAAACTTCGAAAGGCAATGAATTTTGTTTCAATCTGTGCTCCATCATATTCATGCATATAATGCCACCTTAGTTGTGGTGATAATTCAATGTAGGTATCACCCATGGGCTTCATCTTGCAGCAAAATTCAAAGTTATTAAATCAACTGCAAGTTGAATTGATTTGCACCTAGAATTATGACTATATACCTCTTGGTTTGTTGAATGTGTTTTTTCTTATATGGATGTTACAGTGTGAATATTGTCCGCTGTCTCCATGTTGGTATGCTAGCTTGATTTTGGAGGTTTGATGCTATTTTTGATGTTATGTTTTGTACATCATAGCAAAGTTGGATATATTAATGGGAATGACCTAGTATAGGTGTTTACAACTTTCCCAAAATCTACTTGGACCTTGATATGCAATAACTGTAATAACATTACTAGTAAATTAATCATATCCATAATACACTGCATTTATATTTTAAGGGTCAATTGCACTTTTTGCTGTATCGTACCAACTATGCTTCTATTCTTTCTGCTATTGTGTTCAGTAAGCAAATTTTGAAGTTTCATGAGTGTCTTCAATGGTTGGTCGGTTTAAGGAAAAAGTGAGTTTTTGACAATGATTTAGACTTCACTAACATGAAACTTTTCAATGTTGATGTTAGACATATTTTGTTGCTATGATATATAAAGTGTTTGATGAAACATAACATTTGGTTTGAAGGTCAAGAGCTAGTGTGTACCCAAAAACAAATAAATTTGACATTTTATCATAATTTTGTCATGATTAAGTAGTTGTCAAATTTCTTCTTAATTTCTGATTCATGGTTCTTTGCATGTTATCCTTAGCTTTACAATATAAATGAGAGCTCAACGGAAGTTGTCAACTATGATTTTCACACCTTGATGTTGTCACTCTTATCATTTTTATGATTGTTAAAGACCTTGTATGTACTATGGACTTAAAAACTCAACATAAAAGTCTTCACTGCTTTGTGTTATTAATCGGATGTTGATGCTAGTAAAACTTTTTGATCACATCAGTTGTAACTCATAAGTTGGTATGCTTTACCATCTCCTCTTTGTAAACATATGACTCTTCACTTTATGTTTGAATTAGTGGTTCACTAAAGAATTACAACTTGATGAGGATAGAACTAAGATTTGAATCAAATGATACATCCAACTAAAGTTGATAAGAATTGGGGTTTCACTTTGTGTGTTTTCTTCTATATTTGTTCCTTGAAATCTCAGTATTCAATCATTCAAATTTTGTTTCTTATGCCACTTCAAGCTCCCTTTCATCTCTTTCACATCTCAAATTTGCAAAATGATCCTCACTTATTTGAGCAATCAAATATATTTGTTTCAAGCCGTTGAATACAACTATAGAAGTTGCTTCATTGAGTCTAAAAAGCAAGTAGGAGAAATATTTGTTGGATTGGCCATGGTAGTGGAATGGTAGTTGTGTTTTAAACATCTCAAACCTAAATTTAGCACGAGGAGAGTTGTGAGATAACATTGGGGAGGTGGATTTGTAGTATTAAAAAATAGATCCAGAGCACTTGTAATAGCTTTTAATAGACTTAGGATCTCTAAAAGGTACCCCTAATTGAGCAAGGAGGTGACGGCCATAGTCCAGACCATCCGCAAAGAGTTGGGGACTAATCTCAATTTCTTGGTGAACTCAAGGGAGGATGAGGTCAAGTCCAATACTAGAGTAAGGGTGATGTATCAGAGGCACAATATCTATGACATAGTGTCAAGCTGATTATAATTTTGGCAAGCCTCATGAAGTTGTGGTGGCTTGTGGTAGCAACAATCTTATTTACCTATTTTCATTTCTTTCACAATTTTTGCTTAAATATGGTCATTCTTTTACAACTTTGGTTCTCAGCCATTTTACAATCGATATGCTTTTGTTTTACGACTTTGGTTGCATTTGTCGATCATTTTGCAATACATGTACATTTCTTTTACGACTTTGCTTACATTTGTTACTTAAATAGGCCATTTATAGCTAATACACGTTTATTTTTCTTATGATTTTACTTACATTTGTATGCTGGTTACAAGTTGTCGATAAGATGTATATAGTTTAAGGTGTTGTGGTTTCCATTTTTCAGCCATCATTATGTTCTTCTCTAAGGAAGAATATGTCATCCTTTTGAAGGATCAAGAGGATATGTGTTGGTCATCTACTTGTTGCTTTTTCATCTACTCTTCAATATGTGGTTGATAAATCAATATTTTAAGATGAGGGTTGAGTACCAATAGCTATAGATAATCCACAACCATACAAGTTTGAAGAGTCATAGGACATTTTTTTTAAATGTTGAAGAGGCCTTTGGCCCGAAATCTACTCATGCGTGGCCAAGGAATCAAAAGTGGGTGGGCAAGCCCAACGCAGGCATGCTACATCACCGCAATGCCTATGCTACGTATGAGGTATTGTAATAGATCATAACGATGAGTTGTATGAAGTACATGCACAAGTTTCTGATGTAAAATTTTAGGTATATATAGATCCACAAAGACAACCATTTTCTTTCTATGGAATCTGAAGTCTTGCTATTGGCTTAGATGCTATAGATGAGCCGTAGGATCATTGTGATGAGTACATGCATATGAAGCACCATTGCAAGCTGTCCATGAGGAGGTACAAAAGGAGGTTCATTGTTACCAGGCATTTATGTGCCTATTTGAGCTACAATGTGGGTTTATTTAACTTATCATTATGAGGTTATTGTTACCAGGCATTCACATGCCTATTTGAGCTACAATGTCGGTCCGTATAGCCTAGGTAGAGATACATCTAATAATGGTGCCTATGCACGATAATATTGCATCATCATTATAGCAACAACTCACTGATTATAACACTTCAAATCAAAGTAGTCGTGTTACACAATACCTTGGATTCTATGACTCCCTATGTCGATTTGTTGATGGTTTGATATCATATGCATGCTTAGATCTTACTATTCCTACTGTAATATGTAGTGCATTTATGGAGATAGGTTCTGTTGTTGCTCTTTGGCACTTATTCAATGCCACCAGGCATACATGGTCTATAAAGATAGCTTGGGATTTTCGTTCGCTTCCATATCCATGTTTTCGTCCAACTATATATATTGTAGTCATGGTTGATACGACTAGCTTGTGCTGCATTGCTATTTTATGGCATGGTACTACTTTATGTGTGTCAAAGTACTGTTAGCATATTCCAAAAGAATTCTTTTATTAGCATGTGGAAGGATATTTCTTATGACGGAGATTGGTAGAGTGTTGTTGTTGATATCTAATAGTAGCATCCTTCCATTGATATGTGGCAACATAGCTCTTATGGCATACATGGGCAAATTCTTCTCATGGTTGTGGCATCAAAGTTCTTGTGGCACTCATTGGTAGATTCACTAGCTACATCTCCATGCTTGAAGCATCAAGTGTGTGTTGATGCGTCTTTTGATATTCTTGGGCAATTGGTAGAGCAACGTGGTTTATAGGCAATAGTTTCAACAATCTCTATTTTTCTGCAATGTTAGTGTTATATTGTGGATCATATATGATTGTTTCTCCATTAGTCTTGTGGTAGCCTTCTTTTGGATATGATGAGGTGATTATTCTTCTTCATCAATGCTATGGCTCGATACAATAGGTAGGATGTATGCTTGCATACGACAACTCTTTATGACATTCTTCAGCCAATATGATCATTTTGATGTTCATACGACTAGCATAGTACACATTTGTTTGCAACATCATTGTTATCATTTGTGCCCTATGACTCTCATCTTGGTGTTCTTGTCCATCCCTAAAACTTGACGAAGTTTCATCTCATTATTCGACAGTTATTTCTTGTTTTATGCATTCCATTTCATGTTGGTGCTTATGGTTCGACATCTATACTTTGTATTTCTCATTCAACATATGCATTTTATGTGGTTTGCTATAAAGCATTGACATTATGCAAGATTTTTAACATATTCATTTTGTGATCTTATATTGTTTGCATCTATGTCAAGTTTGTGCTATTTTTTTCCAATATATTCCCAACATTATAGGCAATGGTTATGTCAATAGGGAGAGTCATGGACATATAATTAGGGAACACATTGACTCTTTAACATATTGCAAGCTTCATTCATTTACTTTTAAACTCAATGCTAGTTAATTACATCTGGTCCATTGTTATGTTAGTTGGTCACTACTTATTACTTGAGTAACTTGCTAGGACTTGGTCACTTAGTAGGGTCATAGATCACCTGGGTAAAGTGCTATTCCTAAGTGGCTTTCAAACAAAATTAGTGATCTCTAATTATGCCACAATTGATGATTTCTGTCCTTCAAAGTTCTTTTGTTCTCTTATAAAGTGAATTTCTAACCTCAAGGAAAGGAAAGGAAGCTTTCAACAACTTGCTACCTATTTGTGAGGGCTAGATGCTTTGTACTGTCTTGTTTTAGAAGGGCTTGCATCTCAATATATTTTCAATTTGCTTATATTCTTAGTCGAGGATGGTTAGACATTTTTCTTTGCGAATATGAGATGCTCTTTTGAGATCCTATTCATAACTATTTTTCTACAATAATGAAGTTTGGTTCCGAAATAAGCTTTCCACCTTTGCAAGTGAAGAGAGTTTGCTTAGGTATCAAATTGGCGCATAATTCGAAACACGTGTTGGTGGCTTTGCAACTAATGTGTCAAGTTGTTGAAATGGTCCATCTTAAGTTGCAAGCTTGATATCATTTAGATTACTCATGGGTGCTACTTGAGGTCAGGAGTTGGACTGCAATTAGTTGCTCAAATGAGTACATACAGAAGAAGAAAACATTTTAAGGATTTGCAATAGTAAATGATTTCTCAAATTTGACTTCATGTTTTTTGTTAGTTTTTTTTTTAATGAATTATGGATATCATATCTTAGACATAACATTGAAATATGTATGACATTCAATAAGGCTTTGATTGGAGACTTTTGATATGCTAGCGATATTTGACCCTATCTTTGAAGTGGTTGGTTGAACTTGACCTGAGCATCTATTTTTTGGCTTCCTATGACTCATCAAGCACAAATAATTTTCTATAGAAGATTATGAAAGTGGACTTTGAAGATGGGCATGGAAAGTCTTTCTAATCTATCTTATATCAAGACGTTTTACTGAACAATTATGATATTCAAAGAGTCCTTGCAAGTTTAACAAGGATGGTTCAACGTCTTAACATGTCATGGACTTCATTTGACCAATGTTTTATGGACCTTTTCAAAATGCCTTTCGAAAAGGGTTTGAAACTGGAATCAGCAACCCCAAGAAAGAATCGGTGAAACGGTTTTTCTTTTTTTGATTTTTTTTCTAGCCTCTATGATGGCATAAATTATTGGTTTTTTAATGTTTAGGTTGCAATGTAGATTGTCCTTAATCAACAATTATTCTTGAATCCCAAACCTCGAGTCCTCACTCGACAGTCGGTATTCAGAACTCCTCCCGAGGGCCGGGTCCTCCCACCCATTTTAATGAATGACTATCCATAGATGATATTAGATAGCACACACAATGTACATCATTGCATGCCACATGGTACTACATATGTCATAAACATAGTACATACATTGATGGTCAAGACTCAAGACTCAATGCTCATGTAACTACTAACATTGAAATTTGATAACATGTAGTAACATTGCAGACTTGCAGTTGTTAATTGTTGAATGTTCAAACTTGAAAGTTGATAATGCGGCAAGCGGCAGCATGCCCATTTAGATCATTTAAATTTTAAAGATTATAATCAATATTCAAGAATCAGTAATGCTTGTTACCAAAATTAAACTCAAGTGACAATTTGAAATCATAGTACATACATGAATGATGACACATATAGTTCCAACTTCCAACGTCCATAATTCCATTATCCAAATTCCATAAACGTCAATAGCAAATCACAAATTGTTACAATTTACAAGATCTAGTATATAGTAGTCTACACCATGTAAACAACCTAAAAGTAAAATTCTAATCCCTAAATAGTAAAGCCTGAGGAAATAGAGCTAAATTTTGACAGCTAAAGGCTAACTAGTAATGTCTAACGTAGCCTCCTCCTAGTCATTTGTGATGCAGCTGCAGGCTCTGGCTTAGGATCCTCATCATCGCCACTCAGACTCTCATCCTGACTCGAGGGATTCGAGGATTCCTCATCCTCTGAGGCCTCTATCTCCTCTTCCTCTTCCTCGGCTGTCTGAGAGCTTGGACCTGTAGCATCTGCTTCCTCTGTTTTGCAATGTGCAATAGCTCGAGTGGTAGGCCCTGCATCAAGGATGGACGAAGATTACAACTTGCAAGTTACAAGTTTGAACTTTGAACTTTCAAACTTTGTGATTTATGAATTTAGTAATAAACATCAATTTTTAAGTTGGAAATTGGAATCAACTTGATGACAATAAGGCCTCATCGTGGAGTAATGAGAACATATCCTCCTCCTCTTCTGACCTTGGTGGCAGGTTTGGAACCTTGGTCACATCGATCTCATCGGGATTTACCTATAAATCTCACCACAATTCAATTTAGAGTTTTGACCAGTGACTTGTGAAAAAACTTCAGACTCCAAACTTTAAAGTCCAAACACATTGCAATGTGCACACTAAGAAATTACAATTTACCTGGACGAGGTCCCTTGTCTCTCTTTGTTTCTTTAGAAGCCTCAAGTTGGCGTGCACGTACACCACCTGTCTAATTGTGTAGTGGTGATTCTATTCCTCTTTTTCGTATTAATAAGAGAGAATAGACTCCAGTTCCTGTTGCACGCACTTGCTGTGCAATCTTGTAACAATATGCGTATGGCAAGCTTTTGTAGCTTGGAACATCACTGTCATAGTTGTCCCACCAAGAGAGGATTCTCGAAGTAGCGCTCTTGGACACCCAAGGTCCGGTAGCTCATGCCTGCACACATTGAAATCTTTTCATCAGCGTGCACTTTAAAGTTATCAGGATTCAGGATTCAGTGTATGACAAGATAATAAGAAAGACTCATCACCTGTCAACCGATGAAATTCCGAATGTTATACATTGTAGTTGCTAGTTACAACTTACAACTTATTGATACTATAGGAGTGGCATTATCCATACCTGAACCCATTGAGATCATTTTTGAGTGCATGTAGAATCGATGCACCATCCTCGTTGAAGCTCTGCATCACGGAACTGCTCTTCATTTCACAAAGGGTGAAGGAGGCAAGCCATGGCATTCAAAGGATGGTGGAACCACTCCCATTTTCCTTGCGACTTGGTAGTATTTCCTCAGGCCTATAACAACGTAAACTTAGAATTCCAAAACTAGATCTTTGATTGTGGAGTTCATAATAAAAACTTAAAACTTAAAAGAAATCATAGTTGAAGGCTCAAACTTAAAAGTTAAAACTAAAGAATGCAAGTTTGTACTCTAGTGTGCAAGTCCACACCTCTCTTCACTGATGGCCATGCAAGAGTGAAGCTGCGCCCCCAACTTATCCATAAACTCATAGGGAAGGCCCAATGTGCATCCCTCTCTATCAGTGAGGCGCACGACATTGTATAGAGGCTGCAACATTGTCACGCTGCCAATGATAAAACCGTCCTCATAGTAGTAGACTTAGCAACTGGTGCAAAAGTTTTTTCATAGTTAATCCCTTCCAGTTGAGCATAACCTTTTACCACCAATCTTGCTTTATGTTTATCTATAAAGTCATTTGATTTGTACTTAGTTGTATAGACCCACTTGCATCCAATGGCCTTTTTACTTGTAGGTAACCGAACAAGTCTCCAAGTCTTGTTCTTCATGATTGAGTCGTACTCCTCATCCATAGCTTTCCTCCAAATATCCTCTTTTTCAGCCTCTCTGAAAGTAGATTGATCCTTGGTTTCCAATACTGTGGCCATATATGCAAAATGTACATCCCCGTCTTCATGATGATCCTCCTGTCAAACCTCCTGTTGATCTTGATCTTCATGATGATCCTACTGTCGATCCTGATCTTCATGTTGTTTTTCAAGTCTAGCCGATCTCCTAGTCCCATGTGTACTGGACTCTCCCTATTCTATAATGACACTATCCTTGATAGTTTCATAGTACCATCTAGGTAATCTTCTAGCTTCTAATGTAGGATGCTTCCTGCTTGGTGAAGTAGGAGGTGAATAAGTATCCCATATACTTGATCTCTCCTTCCTCTTTCCTTTCTCAACCAAGGTCACTCTATACTTAGATTGGTGTAGGCGATACATGTGTCGATTTAGGCTCTTGTAATGACTCATCACACAAGATAGGAATTCCTCCCTCTTGCTTCCTATCATAAGATATCTCTGTATCTTTATGAATTCCGTCTTCATCAAAGATTACATCCCTGCTTATGATGACTTTCTTACCCTCCAAGTCATACAACTTGTATCCTTCCCTTGACTATCATATCCAAGGAATAAACACTTGGTCGCCTTAGAATCTAATTTGATCTTGGAATCCTTAGGTATGTGAGCATAAGCATTACTTCCAAACACTCTCAAATGACTTACATCTGGTTTTTGACTCGTGTAAGCTTCCTCTGGAGTCCAATTCTTTACAATCTTTGTAGGACTTCGATTCAAAAGATGAAGCGCCGTCTTGATTGCTCCACCCCAAAACATATTTGGAAGATTTTTATTCTTGAGCATACTCCTCACAATTTCTACTATAGACTGGTTCTTTCTTTCCGGAACTCCATTTTGTTGGTGCGTGTCCATGTTTGCAAATTGTCTCTTTATACCATGATCCTTGCAAAAGTCCCGAAATTCTGAGAAATATACTCTCTTTGTCCGGGCGAAGTATCTTGATTTGTCTATCTGTTTCTTTCCCCACCTATGTCTTAAACCATGTGAAATACTTGAACGCTTCACCCTAGATACATGTCTTCCTAGAATAGTCATCCACAAAAGATTGAGTTCTCATAGGACCACACAAATCTGTATGAACAAGTTCTAGAATATTTCTCGCCTTGTATGTACTAGGTGAAAATTTCTTCATATGATGCTTGCCTAAGACACAGCGTTTACAAACCTTGTGATCATAAACAACTTGAGGTAAATCTATAACCATGTTTATTTCCTCAAGACTTGTAGACTTTTGTAATTCAGATGTCCAAACCTTTCGTGCCATAACTTACTCACTGATCCAATATCCGCAACACTTGCATGATGATCCACCACCTGAGCCTGAAGTTTGTACAATCTTCTTGCAAGTATGCCTCAACTACTACTTCATTATCTTTCTTCTTGATGAGATACCGCGCTTCATCAAACTGCACCACCACGTGTTGCTTCGCAATAGCTGATACTGAGAGTAAGTTTTTCTTGATTCCTGGTACATAAAGCACGTCCTTTATGTCTCCAATCTTCCTTCAAGGTAGTTGAACTTGTACTTTACCAACTCCCTTTATATTGTATGTGTAGTTGTCTCCCAACTTCACATTTAATCCATCATCTAATTTTTGAAAATTAGATACCACTCCCGCCTAGGTGTCATATGCTTCGAAGCTCTTGGATCAATGAACCAATAGTCTTCTTCCTTCGAGAAGCCACCACTAGAAGATGTGGATGCGCCAAAAACAACTCATAGTCTTCAAGATCCAAAGCACTTAATTCTACATTAGATGCTTCTTCTTCTTTAGCAAAATTCTCATCGTGCTTTTTCTTGAACTTGTTGTGCCAACACTCCTTTGCATTATGCCCTAATTTGCCGCAATTTCCCTTTCGAACTATTTTCTTGCCATCTTCTGATCGATTTGATTGATTCTCCTCTGTATCTAGCTGCTTCTTCTTCTTCTTCTTCCCTTTGCCACCCTTCTTGGAACTTTGCTCTTACTTCTTTGCCAGGAATGCCTGTTCCTTAAATTGTTCCCGTTGACAATATTTTGTCGTCTCATTTCTTCCTGTAGTAAGATGACATGCAGCTCATCGAAAGAAGGCCTCGTCTCTCTTAATGATAGCATCACCACAAAGTTCTGATAAGCCAAAGGTAGACTATTAAGCACAATGGATACCGACACTGAATCTTGAACAGTTTCTCCAACTGCAATAAGTTGTCCTCTCAAATCTTTCACCCGAGAAAAGTAGTCCGTTACTGATTCACCTGTGCCCATCTTGAATGTGTGCAGTTTATTAGTCAAGAACAAGATTCATGATCGATATACAATCTCGTACAAGTTCTTTAGTATATCCCAAGCCTCCTCGGGTCCGGTAGCATCTCTGATGTGAGAAATGATCATATCTCTAACTGACAAGTTGATGATATGATGAGCTTTTCTCCTACGTCTCTGATACTCCTGCAACTCCTTGTTAGTATCTGCCATTATATTCGTCTTTATAGCCTGATTTTTCAAGCAATCAGTATCTTTTCAAATTTAATCAATTTTTTTTTTAGAAATCAGTTGTCAAAAACCCTTCAAAATTCTGAAATAGCTGTGATCCAGTCTGTTTTTGACACAGCAGTGATCAGGTCTGACACAACAGTGTTCTGATCTGTTTCTCTTAGCAACCTGACTGTTTCTAGCGCAACGACCTGTCAGCGATCTGCCTGTTTCTGATCTATTTCAGCAGTGGATATACTGATCTGTATCTCTGTGATCTGCAGACAGCAATAAATTGAATCTGCCAAGTCTTTTCTTTAGAGATGAAATCAGATTTGTATATAGGGATCAAGATTCAGGCAGCAAACAACTGCAATTTGCGAACTCCAGCAGCAACAAAGTGTTCTACAAACAACGATCAGCCTCCATCAAACAGTAGACAACAACAGTTCGGATCTGCTTTCTACAAGTGATCAACAAGTTTGATTGCAGCGAACTGATCTTCTGATAGGTCTGATCTCCCAACATCCAGTCAACGATCTGTTCCTCCAAACTTCTACTTGCGATCCTGCAAAAGCAGACTCTCTTTCTCGCACAAAAAAGCCTGCTTTGATATCATGTCAGAATTTGCCATACAAATTCTAGATGGAATTACTAGTCCTAGTAGCACTCACACAAACCAAGCATAGAGATTAAAGAGAATTCAGATTATAGAAGAATTGAGCAAAACTTTAAAACTTTGGAATAAGATTGTGGTGGGGCACCAGCCTCCTTTCTCTAATCTATGTGAAAAGCTAAAAGCATAAAGCAAATAGCAAAAGACAAAAAGCTATTTGCTAATATTTTACTACCTATATTGGGTAAAAGCCCAAGATGTATTCCTAAATAGTAAACCAAGTCCTAATCTATTGCCCACCTACATGCATGAAAAAATGACTTACTATAAATAGTAATGACCCCCTATAATGCGATTTACTAAAAATACCCCCTCCTTGTGTCAGTCCATCCATTTGATATGATGGCGCACCCATGCCTGTTTCGGGTTTGTGATGGAGCACATAATGCACATGAGTCATTAATGAGTCAATGACAATTGTCAAAGTCAAGACTCACAACTCATTGCGAAATAATAAATATCAGATAAAGTTTAAATAATGACCTTACTACTTAGTCAATTAGCAGCCAGCCTATTGGAAGTAGACAATCTAAAGTTAAAACTTAAAACCTTGAACAAAAGAGTTAAAGCTTTCAACTTGAAATTGACCTCTGTTAAATCTTTCACCATGTCTTTCTGTGATATGCATAGGCGCAACTGCTCTGCTATCTGATTTTCTACTGATTCTGGTTCCTCAGTTTGCGGTTTTGGACTGACCATAAGCTCAGATGCCCAAAATATGAAAAGTGGAGAGTGTGGTAGGATTAGGGTTTAGTGTATGTGTGGTCCATGACTTCTTGATAGGCTCTAGTGTCCTATCTACGGAGTTCCGCTCAGCAATCAGTTCCCTCGTCCTCGGCTGCTCCATGGTTTGTCTCTCCTACTCAGAATCGATCTTGGAAACATATGCTTCATCATTTGCCTCCAAGCAGGGTCTTAGCCACATGAAGGGGGAGATTGCACAAGTAGAAATGTTGTTCTTCGATTGCTGAACTTTTGCAACGTAACCATCTCTTCCAGTAGACCTAGGTGGACGAACTTGGCTCATTGCCCTTCGCCCACCACCTCTGCTAGTGCCACTAGTCCTCAAAGGGCATAATGCGAATTGTAGTGGGCCGTGATGATTAAGCATCCGCAAAGGAGCCACATTTAACAATTTACTTGAGAAAATTAATAATGAGTCATGACACATACAGTACGACATCGGATGTACGTATAATCTCAATTTTCATTTTAAACTATAGGTATACCATATTAGGGCTTGTGCAACAAATTGAATGAGTTTCAATTTTGATTTACGACCATGAAGTTCGAACGTTGATGGTTGAACTATCAACACTGAACAATGTCAAGACTCATGTTATAATTTGCTAACCTGGGTCGAAGTAGTAGCATTTGACTATGAAGGTATCAACAGTGAGGCTAGTGCATCCGTGTAGCCTCCGATATCATATCCACACAATCAAAGTAGGTGCGCCTTTATTCTCACAGGGCCACCACCTCTTTGTGCCCGAGGTTCCATAACCTGCAACAGTGGTGACATTCATGCTCTTACAATGGAGCCCTATCCCTCTGCATGTTCCTCTAAACCCTAAACTAACAATAGTTTCTAAATTCTAGCACTAACCTCACCGTGGCTAGTAACTAGTAATCACACACTGCTAACTACTAACTAGTCTAGATTCTAAGTTCTACTACATTTTAACACTAATTACTAATTAGTAATTACTAACACACAATATAGATTCTAACTTCTATGTTCTAACAAGGATAATCAACTTGTAAATCCTAAGTTCTTAACCTAAATTCTCTCCTTTCGAGTTTCAAGCACACTCACAGGCACATCTGTAATTTATCATGCATTCATCCCAAAACTGGCCTCACAAATTCCCTCTCATCAACTAGTCAGAATTAAGAACTTAGAAACATGTTCTCTCTCTACTTCACACCCTCTCTCCACCCCCCCCGCTCTCTCTCATGGAACTATTCTTGGTAGTGGGCACGTTGTAAAAATCAATATTCCAAGAGGGCCAATTCGTACTTGGAAATCTGATTCGAATGGTCCGTTTCAAAGCGGTGATTCATCCAACAAATCGTGATTCGATAAAACATTGCATTTGACACATCAAGCACGTGAATTTTTCATATGAAATTATTGAGTTAGAGATAAGTCAACAAGTTGAAGAGATTTGACAAACCTTTAGTTGAAAGGGAAAACTAAAAATCTTTTTTGATTTGCTAAACATTAATCCTTGTTATAGTAGGACCACATCCGCATGAGATTATTTTAGAAGCATATTAGATGTGTATGTAGGAGTAGTACATCTTTTATGTGATTGACTATGATAATAGTTCTTGGTAACATACTAGAGATGAAATTCAATACTTGTACCATTTATTTGATGAATTGATACTAATATCTTATAGTAGATTTGCTAGTTGAAATTAGTCATTGAATGCATGATCGATATTGCGATTTTGTTGAAGACTTCACTTTGGTTTTCTAGGTATTTATGCCACCTCCAAAGTGCATCAATGTGCACTTACGAAGTCTCTCTTGATGAAGATATTTGCATCAATGACATAATGTAGGATGGAGATTTGACATTCTAAGCATATGCCATGTTTGTCACCATAAAGTGTCTCAACGATCTCAATCAAATTATCATCTAACATGTAGCCCTCGCTTTGTCCAATGTTGTTGTGTAAACCATGTATGTTAAAGGATATCCCTTGTAATGACAAACGTCTTTTCCTCTTTTCTGTGCAATATCATTGGCACCAATTTGACTCTTGTCAGAGATAAAATTTCAACCCTTCGCATCAAACTGTTAAGCACAATGAGTTGTGTCCTTCACCTTATAATTTCTTTGCACTGTGAAGTTTGAAAAATCAACTTGATATTTTCTAGCATCTAGTTTCCTATTAGCCTTAAAGTTTTATTGGCAACAAGACATAAGTTGGATGGTGTAGCTAAAAGGGTGATTGAGAGTTTATCTACACCATTTATTGAATTTGTATGTGATTCATGTATGATGGTGTGTTGATGTGAGGAACGTTTTAGAATGTTAAAAGGAATTTTATGCCAAAAATTCATTGGATAGGCAATATGCATCCTTTTCAATTCTTCTTTTGAGTAAGACATTATACGTTCAAATCATTTTTTGAAGTAGTTGCGAGGGTAAGGCTCTTATAAATTGTTTTGAGGTCTTAACTTCAAGTGAATCATTAGTATGTAATGGAGCCACCACTCCGCTATCGAGCATTGCAAATACTTGTTTCATAGTTGTTGGCATCCAATACTTGAGTTTGCATGATAGAAACAATGAGCTCTTCATTGGATTAAAGTGAAACTATTGTGGATATTTTTGTGAGGAGTTGCAAAATCAATAGGCGCATGAACAATTACGTGACACATCAAAATTGTTTAGCCATAAGGTGTTGTGAGTTGGAACTTGAAAACATTGTGGACATGGTTTAATTCCTTTGGATATTTTGGTGGTTTAGATTACTCCAATTCTGAAGGGTCGAGAGCAAATGCGCGGCCCAACGGATGATCCAGAACCGTATAGCCAGATTTTTGAGGTGAATTATAGTCACAAACATTTGCATATGTTTTGAGAACAATTTTTCAATTTGTCAATTTAAGCCATAGGCTGAAGGTGAAAATTTGATACAATGCTCTCTTTTTGAATTTGGTTAGGCATTTATCCAAGATAGGCACATTATGAAGCTCATCAAGAGACTTTCTTTGAAATTTGTGTAAGTTTTTCAATTAGAATGTAGTTTTGTCTTTGAGGGTCTTGTCAAAGCAATATTTTTTATTGTTAGATAGAGATTTGAGACCTTCAAGGCTTTTGGTGGAGAATTTATAGGATTGAAGGTGATTATTAAAATACTTTATTTTGATAGACCTAGTTGAAATTAGTTGTTGACGTGATTTAGACCATAGTTCCACGTTTTGTTGTATGTGTACGTTTTGTTGTATGTGTACGAAACAAAACATCTTTTGCACCTATGGAATGTAAAAAAAACTTGAATTAATTGTTATTAGGGATCTCCAAAGTCGAGAGACTCCCATCTTTGTATGATTGTGTCAAGGAGAGGAGGTCTTTAAAGAACCAAAGTAAGAGGTGGTAAGTGTCAATGAAAGTTGCATACTCATTTGCCATGTGCCGCATACTCATAGGTTTTTAGGAGGTTTTGATTTGTGTGCCATGTTGTTTATGTATTTTGGTGTTTTCATGTGTCTTTGAGTATGTACCACCATTTTACAATAAAGTAGGTTGTACCAAACATATTCAGGCCATTACTTCTGCAATGGTCGAGATTGTCTTGTTTTACTGTGCATGATATTATATTTTCAGTTTTTTCACATTTTTGGCACTTCACTAATTTTTGACTTACCCTTCAGATTATAAAACTGATATTCAAGAAATATAACATCTCTACTAATAAAAATCTTCTTTGTCAAAAATGAAGGTTATAAGTTTCGTATTCATATCCTACAAAAAAGACTTAGTGCTAGAATCATCTATCTTTTTTCTAAGTTATGTAGGAACTTGTGCAAAGACAATACAACCAAAAATTTTGTAGTTTTTGATTGATGGTTTAGAACCTGTCCAAACCTCGTTTAGTGTTTTGTCCACCAACACCTTGGTCGTACCTCGATTTTGAATGTATGTTGCTATGATTTTTTTGAAAGTTTTGAATCATTTCACTTTATAGATAAAGTCACTTCTAGTGCACTCTAGGTTTGGAAGTATGATTCTAGATAGTCAAGATACTATAGACACTTTTTAGGTTATTTTACTAGCTTTTCTCACATTTGCACTTTTTTGTATCCTTTCTTTGAAACTTTTTGGATCATTTGAATATCCTCCTAAAGTGAGTTGCTTGTATCACATTTCACAACTCTCGCTTTGAATCCACGATTTCCACCTTTTTCAAGATTTCGAGTATTGTTTTGTCTTGTGGCATTCTAGTAAATGAAAGTATTTGGCATGGTTGTGATGATTTCTTAACGTTTTCTCCCTTAATAACATGCCTTTTAATGCTCTCTTAATTCAATCGACTTCTACACTATAACTCACATTACCACATTTGAGTTGGAAGAATGGTTCTTCGAACACTTTCACATGTATTTTTTTGACTCCCATCTTTTGTTGCAACATTCTATTACAACTTTCACTCCCTGTCTCTTTTATGTATAGATGTACTTTTTGTAAATGGAGAAATGTCTAGTGTCACTGGCTTGTGGTGAAAATGAAACTGTGAATTGAACTTTTGAGCCTTTGAGTCGCATGTTGCTTTGGTGTAGGGTACTGGGTTATTAATTAGGAGTGCTTGGGCTGACCTCCTAAGCAGGAGAGTTGACTAGTCAACATGACATGTGTCATATGCTCACTGGGACACTTGGTTTAGTGAATGAGTGACACATGTCAGGGTTGACCGATCAAACATGGCACATGTCACATGCTCACGAGGACACTTGGTCCAGTGTATGAGTGACACATGTCAATCTACTCACTTGCCTATGTGTTAGGGTATTGCCAAGTGGCAAGTGGCGACTATGGCCATGTGTTGACATTAGGATGGGTTGAGGATTGTGCATTAGTGAAGCCTAGAGGAGAGGCATTCCTCATCATAATCTATGCAACAAAGGTTGGGAGGAGACAAGGCAGCCAGCTCCACCTTCATGTCTTCTGATGTTTTTACATGCAGAGAAATCAATAGGGATTGAAGTTTTAGATCGCTGTGCATAGGATATGCTAGGTTTTGAGTAAGATTTCAGATTTGGAGTTTTGACATTTGGTGTCGAAGCTGTGTTTTGGACATCAAGTTCCGCGGATGGACAGCTATGGGAAGGAGTTTCACAGCCCATTGTTGGAAATCCGGTCTGAAAATTTGCAAATTAGCCGTTTATTGAGCCATCGCTGCTCCGCCGACAGTCCCGCAGTCTGTCGCTACACTTAAGTAGCAGGTTGTAGACCAAAACACTGGAAAAACAGCCCAGGATTGCTCCTACGGACCATCTGCTCTTTGGTTGTCCATCATTGAGGTTCAGTTTGGGTGGTTGATCGCTGCTCCTATAGCGTCAACCTTGGCTGCAACTTCCTTAATTTGTTGTAGAACTACTTCCATAGCGTCAACCTTGGCTGCAACTTCCTCAATCCTCAATATCTCGGTACTAGAACCTTCCAACGGATCCATACTGGCTGTGGTAGGGTTCCACTCAACTGTAGATGGCTGTTTTCAGACAGGACAAGTCTACAACTAATTGAGTAGTTGAAGTCGGCAAGATCCCCACAAGAACTTAAAAGAGTCATTTGAACTATGGTAGCCACTGAACTTGTGACCGTTGACAAAGAAGCTGAACTTCCATCGAAAATAAGGAAATTGCCTTCAATTAAGGATCTTAAGCCGCACAGTTTACTGGTGTAGTTGTAGTACGCAATACGGATGTAGTGGAAAATTGGATTAAAAAATGGGAGAAAGCCTTTCAGATGTGTGGCATTGACGAAGATGATCAGAGAATTGCTGAAGCCACTTACCGCTTGCAAGAACCTGCACAACGTAGGTGGAGGAAGGTGGAGAAGGAAAATTTGGAAAACATATTATTTGCTAATGATAAAAAGAGCGAATTGTTAAAAAAGGAAATTGCATATTTGGGTTTTATATTGTCAGTTGATGGGATAAAACTAGATCCTCAAAAATTTGCTGCTCTTTAAGAAGCTTTCTTGAAATAGTTGTGTTTTATCATAAAGGTGTGAAAAATTGTTCACACGTAGTTGTACATTGACCGATATGTTGCAAAAGAATAAACGAAAAGAATGGACGAAGGTTCGGCAACAAAGTTTCGATGCGTTGAAATAGGATGTGGCTGACTTCGTCACTTCAAAAATTGTTGATTCTTAGAGACCATTTGTTGTTGAAACGGATGCAAGTGACATTGCTCGATTTACTGGGAGCTTTTGGACAATTATGGCCAAACTGGAAGTCCAATTGAGAATGAGCAGCACAGAGTATCCTGAAACGAATGGCCAAACTGAGAGATTCATCCAAACCTTAGAGGATATGCTTAGGGCATTTGTTGGGGATAGGCAAACTCAGTGGGAGAAGTACTTGCCACTATTGGAGTTTGCTTACAATGACAAGCAAAATGTAAGTACTAAAATGAGTCCTTTCGATCTTAATTATGGTTTTAGGCCAGTTAGCGCTGTTACGGTAGGAATTTCTCAGAAAGTGCCTGGTGCGGCTAATTTCCTAACTCAAATGAATGAAATGTTTGGGTGAGTGAAAGTTAATCTAAGTGAGCAATGGATCGAGCTAAGTCTTACGCTGATCAGCATCATAGAGAGTTAGTGGTAGGAGACATGGTGTTTCTCCAAGTACACAAGGACTCTAAGACCCTTTAGACGGACAAATGTTACATGTCAGGGTTGACACGTATCAGATGCTCATTGGGACACTTGGTCAAGTGTATGAGTGACACATGTCAATCTACTCACTTGCCTATGTGTTAGGGTATTGCCAAGTGGCAAGTATCGATTGTGCTTGGGGTTGGCCATGTGTTGACATTACGATGGGTCAGGTTTAAGGGGTGCTTGAGATTGTGCATAAGTGAGCCTAGAGGGAGGCATTCCTCATCATAATCTATGTAGCAAAGGTTGGGACAAGGCAGCCAGCTCCACCATGTTTCATTACTTTTGATGTTTGTACATAGGGATCGAAGTTTCAAATTGCTGTGCATAGGATATGCTAGGATTTGAGTGAAGTTTCAGATTTGGAGTCTGACACATTCACGATCTTTTTCCTATGCAGCTACAGTTGGGAGGAGACTTGCAGCAAAGCTCCAATGTTTGATTGTTGATCTATGTACAATTACTTGAGATTGATAAAGAGACGGATTTGCTAAGTAATTTTTGTATTTACTTAAGGTTTTGTGAGATTGTGTGCAACAACAATAGTATCTATTACTATAGTTTGTGAAGTTTGAAAGTTTGACTGTGTCCATTGTCATGTGCATTTTGATTTTGTGAACGTTAATTTGGTTTCAACTTTCTACAAGGATCATTGAGTTGTATGTGTTTATTAGAAACCTAGAGGAAACATAGTAGACACTAGATATTTTTAATCGCTATATCTAAAAAATCTGCAAATTTATTTCTTACTCGATTCTTTTGGGATGGACTTAGTTTTGAACCATTATTCATGTCTATTTGTATGGTTCAGAACCACTAGATTATGAACTAGTTGGAACACCTAAAGACTCATGTGAACTCAATTCTCCCTCGTGGTGATAAGTACAATTATTTGGAGCTTTCTATATTCTAGGCCAGGTTGGGGTTTATTGGTTCATAGTTTTGATAAAAAGTTCAACAAGGATACATTAACTTGAACATGATTCTCATGCCTCATATTTCTTGAAAAATTTCTAACTTTGTGAAATATCACTTTTCAATTCTATAGGTTTTCTCGACTTTGTACTAGTAAAGATGCTTTTGTAGACCAATTAAGCAATCTAACTTGGTTTAAAAAATCATTGAAAAGTTCAAACTATTATAGACTCTTATGATTTTATCTTTGGTGTTTCAGCTTTTGGTATGTTTAAGATAATTAATATTAAAGTGCAAAAAAATGGGGAGCTTTGTTTGTAGTATTGTGTATTTACATCAGATTTATCATCCTTCTCCTCCCTTGAGTAATATTCAATTCAGAATGAGAGATTACTTTGGTACTAGTATGTAAGTAGGTGAGTCACTGATGGCTTTGCATATTTTGTTGTTGGATCTTAGATTGAACGTAAGCCATACCTTCTTGTAGCATTTGTTGCAAGAGAAGGTGAATATATTGAGTAGATGGAGAAGCTTGACTGTTGGCCGTGACTACAACCAATTGAAAAAACTATAAGATACCTAAACGAATCAATAAGCAAGAAAACTGAAGGTAGGAAGAGATAGCAACAATGACAACTTGTGCTAGAGAAATAGGTTAATACCTTATTCTCAAGGCTACACATAGACTCAACATGACCTAATTATGGTCTCCCAATATTCACTAGTGCTAATTGGGAGTTGTAACTTCTCACATGAACCCTTGTGCTTCCCATTAGCTCGTGCACCTTTCTTTTGGACCTCCATCTCCCGAAACTTAGCTAACAAGTTGCAATCTGTTTGCTTAGACTAGTACAAAAGCATGTCATGTGTGAGTACAATCCAGAATACTTAGGAAGAATAAAACATCTATATTGATGATAGAATAGAAGCAAAATAGAAGACTAGGGAATCTCAAGGAATTAAAGTACAAAGTATCAAATTTCATGTCAATAGGGCACATGAGATCTGACATTGAAAACTCCGTAGGTGATATTCACAAGAGAAGTGTGGAGAACCTTGGAGGTTGTTCATATCTCTCACAATACAAATGAGCCAAAAGAGGACTTCTACGATCTCTATAGCTGTTTATAGACAAAATTTAAATGCTAACACAAGGCAACTCTCTCTTTATTATTATCTCTAACTATTAGTTAAGCAGTCAGTAGCTTTAAGGGGTGATAAATAGGGGTCCACCTTGATTTATTAAAGTTAACGGATCCTTTGGGGTTGTATGAAGGTTTACAAGCCATTATAATATTTGTGTAAATGCTATTTAGGTGAGACTCTTAAACATAATTTTTTAGAAGATTGAGGTACTTTGTTGATAGTTCTTTGTACTTTAAGCAGTTTTGAGTAGGTATTTATTTGTAGGTGTTGTCAAATCTTGTGGATTCCACTTATTGTAGATAGTTCAACTAGATTTTTATGGGTACCCCAATTTAAGCTTATAAGCTTTGATAGATGGCCGATGAAGACATTGATGGTGCACAACATTGTTCAATTAGATTTTCAAGTTTTCAAGGCATTGGGTTGAATATAGTGCAACAATACGTTCATGTGTCATCTTCACCAATATTGTCCTCTGTGGATTAAACATTCAACACGTAACTCATGTCTTTGTTGTATTATAGTCTGAATTTAAAGCTATTGCTATATCATTGTTCCATGTTGTTAGATCTCATATGGCACAACATTCATCTTCATCATAGTCACTCGTGGAAGCTAACATATCAAAATTTGTATGTTTTTTCCAGGCTATCAATTCTGAGGGCATATTCAAAGATGAAGAGGAGAGTAAACTTGCAAAGTTTTACAGAGCAAAAGGTGGACTTAGAATGCAACTTGTGCTTTGTAGAGAGCATAGATTACCTTAATCCATGTCCTCTTGTAGAATGATTAATAAATGCTGGATGAACTTGATTTCTTCAGGGAAACTTCCATCTGAGGAACTGTGGAATGCGACTACTAGAGAGAATAAGTTTGAAGAAAGTGTGGTTACTGTCATGGATACCACAGCTATACACAGGGATCCACTAATTAAGATCATGGAAGCTGGAAATATGCAGGGAGGTAATCAAATTCCACTAACCATTTTGGGAGAGAGTAAAGTGAATAGGGTCACATTATCGAGTAGCAGTTGGAAAGATTGTGTACCAGCTCCGTTTACCTCCCAAACTGACGTGGGATGTTTAAAAGTCGAAACTGACTCACGAAAAGACGAATCCAACAATATTGCTTTTGTTTCTGATAACAATTCGTTTTGTGAAGAGACTCCAGCTTTTTTGGAAGCCAAAGGAAGTCCTGAAACACAAGTTCTTGGTAGTGACCCTTTGTTCTACAAGCCAACCTCTCCAGATTTAAAGGAGAAAGCTGGTTACTTCATAGATTATACAAATTTGAAGCCTGTTTTGCATATTCCTGATGAGCATCACACATTGTCTGATAGACTTGATGGTGCCAAAAATGGAAGCTTGTTGGCAAGCCAATCCAGCTTAAGAAGAAGCTCCCAACCTCCAAGCAAAGGAGTCCGTATAGACCAACTTGTAGGTACAATTCCCAAAGCTGAGAAAGAAATGACTTCTGAAAAAGTAACGACAGTAAATGATTCTTTCGATAAAGCAGAACTTGTGCTAGATTCTGTGAATTTGAGCTCAGAAGAGATCCCTTCTCAGAAAGGTTTGTTACGTAGAGTGAGAAGTTCCGCTGGTATTGGTGTGCCTTCAGATTTGAGCTCAGGAGAGATCCCTTCTCAGAAAGGTTTGTTACGTAGAGTCAGAAGTTCTGCTGGTATCGGTGTGCCTTCAGATATGGCAGCTGACAGTGATTGTAGGAATCATTTAATTTCCGGTGAGAGTAAGATCAAGAAACAAAAGGTGGGTGCACTTCTAAAAGAACTCGATGATAAATTTCAGAATCAAATTCACATCGAGAATGAGTTTACGGAAGTCAATGGAGAGCCTTTACTGGCCAAATCAGCCCCCTACATTCTTAAAGCGACTGGAAAACAATCTGATGCTTCCCAGAAAAACAGAGAAGGTGAGCTAGCGAAAGACTCCAAAATGAGGCCAGAGGTCTTTGATTCGGCTAATTGCAATCTTGAAGAGAGTGGACGCTTCATTCTAGAAAAGTCGTCAGTGATTTCTCATCCAGGTATCAATCGATGCTTCAATGTAGTCCCACCAAAATGTTCAAAATTCTTGCTCATGCCCCATAGAAAGATAGCCTTCTGCGATTCATTATAACTTTTTAACATCCCCATTCTCGTGTGTCGCTTTTGATGTGTAAATTCTTCTAATGTTTGATTCTGCTCCCAAGCCAGGTACTTCAGCTAATGTAATGGATGACACAGAAGGATCTACTAAAAGCTGCATGATTAGCATATCTCATAGTCAGCCTGATAGTATATTCTGCGACTTCAGATCTGTTCCTGCCCTGGAAATAATAGATATGGATTCTCAGACATCCATGGGCAACTCAATTTCGGTAAGAGAGGAAGCGTCAACTGCGTCTGTCCATGATATAGTAAATTGTGCGAGGAATAAAACTGCCGACCTGATAACCTCAACTGTGTTTGCTCATCACGAACCATCGCCCATGCAACTGATACAACCTTGTGAAGTGCTATCTACCACAAAGAATGAGGTAGCCCCATTTCGAGCAAGTGGAGAACTGAAAACCATGACAACAAGTCCGAAGTTCAACAGTGTGCATTCTCAGAATGTTGTGAAATCATTGGGATCCAATGACATTGAGTTTATGAATACTGCTCCCAATGATACTACAGCAAATCAAGAATCAAACCTTCAAGTACCTGTTCAAGCTTCAGGCACAAGGGCAGAGGATGATGTAAGTTGTGTCTTCAATTGTGAAGTAGATGACATATAATTGTGTGCTGGATCATCTCTCTAAAAGAAGTTCTGAGAGGATGACAGTTTCTTGGTATTGAAGGATAATGCAGTCTTTTTCCATTCACATTCACTGCTGGATGGCTAGAATTCATATTTTCATAACTTCAGAATAATTTCTGTGAGCCTTTTAACCTGACGCATGAGTTCTTCTCTTTATTTTAGTTCTTCTGTTTGCCAAGTAAGAAGCATATATTGAGATGATCGTTTTAGAAAAAAAAAATTAAGCTTGAGAGAGCACAAATGTACAACATGAGAGGCCTTTTGATATCCTTTTAGGTTCTTATACCCATATAACCACTGCTTGTTCCTTTGATCGATTACCGATTCTTCAACATTTGGATGGCTGTTCAGCATGCAGGCCTCATGAAATAGGGAAGGCAAAGTGAGAGAGCCAGTAAGGCAGGCTGCAGGGTGCAGCAGGAGACCAACAAGCCAGAAAAGAGCCTTGGGGTGGCGAGGGAGGAGAATGGACAGGAGGAGGCAGTTGATGGAGATATCATGTGTAACCATGATATGACTCCGAATCGATATAAAGCAAATATGATAGTAACAATCAATAATCAATAGCAGAACCAGATTGAATTGTCAAGACTCTAGAACGTTGGTATCTAACAGTGCTATCTAGGGTCAAGCTAATCCAGGTGGTCTTACCCTAATTTCAAGGGGTATAGTGATGTTATACAGATCATATTTGTTGTGAGAATTGATCTGTGGGTTTCAACGAGTGTGTGACAACTGTGCAGCACCTATTCTAGTGCTTGTTCTCCACAATTTACAAGTCATTCTTATCTTTTCCTAAGCTGATTCATTCCACTATCTGCCTTTAGATCAAGAAGCTTATCATGCATTCCAATGTTTGCCTTTAGATCAAGCTAATATCTCCACCTCCCTCATCAGAAGTCATACGTGTTTGTTATTTTTAATGAGTTAAGCCTTACGAGAGACGGAAGGAAGGTAAATTGATAGCTCAATGAGATCCTTTGCTGTGCATGGTACAAAGTGCTACTAGGCTTGAGACCCATAAACACCCTTTCACATTCTGTGAGCATACACTTGAAATGTGTAATTCAAAAATGAGTAATGAGCACACACAAGGAGGGAAATGAGCAAGTATATGAGTGAGATAAAAGCCACAATTCTTGTGAGGCGAGAAACCATTGTAATAGCTAACACGATTGCATATGCAAGTGCTTGTGTTGTAAGTGGAAAAGCTCTTGCAAGATATGAGCATTCTTTATTATGAGGGGATCAAGTATGTAAGTTTTTAAACTATTGCTGCTCGGAATGCATGGGAGTGTTAAAAGATAGAGCTGATGGTAAATTTATGTAGCACACTGTTTTATAAGTCTATGTTCCTGCAAGTGGGAAAACACCCAAGTGAAAATTTTCGGAGATATGCTATGAAAAAACATGTTTCTCTACACAGGCAATTGCTTCTGCGCATCAGAGGGCCTGACAACTTTTTGAGCGTTAAATTTGATCCCTTCTGGAAATTTTGAATACTAGCAAATTTTTCTAGCATGTTTGTCTCCCTTGTGGTCTATGTATATGTTTCTATTATTTTGGGTCAATCTGTATGCTGTTGATATGACATTGTCTGCATATGGTTTCTCAATTCCCTATTTCTGTTTTCCATTTCCAATGGTCTGCAATTTCCAGGTGGGGGACTGTTTGTTAAAGATTTTCTATTCTCCTGGGAGACTCTGTTGCTTTCATTCGTACATTGATGCCTGTGCTGTCTGTGGTGATAGTTGCTCCCATTATGTAGCTGCTGTAGCTGTCCACTTGACCCAGTTTGTGTTTGAAAATGAGCCTGGTACATCTATTTGTGTGACAGGGAGAGAGGAGTTCTGTGACATGATCTTTTTTAGATACGTATCATGTAGAATAGCATTTCTTGGTGTTTATCGACTGCTATCTAGTAAGGTAATATGTGTTTGGAGTATAAGTTATAAGCACATAGTTCAGGAGAAGCTGTTGAAAATTCTGAGCCTAAGGTGAGACCGATAAATAATTCAGGAACTTATTCCTGGTTAACAGGTGTTTTCCAGAGGGAAGAAGTTAAAAATTCAAGTTTGACTCTTGCTTTTGTTGTGTGTGTCTGCTTAATGATAACAAAAAGAAAAGTGTATGCAACTTTGAAAAATTTATTGAACCCATACAGATGGAATGTGTGAATTGAAATTTTTTGTTGAGTATTGATTCTCTCCATATAATGATTAGTAGTTGGCTCAAAACATTTTATAATGACTTATTTGTCACCACTGTATTGCTGATAAGTAGCTTATCTTTCCATCTATATTGCACAAGTGACAAACTGAAGGATTTCATGGTTCAAATGGTTCTGTTAGTCTGGCTGTGCCAATAGTGAAGCATATTTTTGGCTGGTTATATTTGAGGCTCGAGATGTCTTTTCTTGAAGATAAGATCTCTTTGGAAATGTTGTGGTTGTCCATAGGAAGTTTGAGGTTTCTTCTCAGTTATCTTTGATGGTCTTTTTCAGTGTGAGGCTCCCTATATTGCCATTCTAATTCTTGTATCTTTTTATTTTTTGATAAGGCAGGTCAAGGTCTGTGATATATGTGGGGATACTGGCTTTGAGGAAATGCTTGCTGTTTGCAGTGAATGCAGTGAAGGAGCTGAGCACATGTAAGTATTGTTTATTTGTTTTCTTTGGCAAGTAACACAGCTTTTTCTAGTGCAAGCGCTTTCTTCAAGTTTTACATGACTCCAGATATTTTGAGCAATATAGATTGGTTGCCTCTTCTCAAGCTTTAGTATCACAGATGATTCAGATAGCATTGGTTGTAATTCCTCTATTTGTTCACTGTCAAACAGCTACTGCATGCAGACCCTGATGGAAGCAGTACCTGAGAACAACTGGTTCTGTGAGTGCTGCAAACTCAAGATGGAAGCACAGCGCCAAGACATTTTGGGTGCTTATTTGCTTCCGAGCAGGTCTGGTTGTTCAAAATTTGTCAGTAGTAAGAATGACCAGGGAACTGCTTGTTCTAGACTATCAGCTAGATTGGAAAAAGGCAAGGTGGTTCTGAATAGAAAGGCAGTCAGCAGAGGTCATTCAACTTCTGCAAAACCAGCAAAAAGAACAGCAAGTGATGTTCTGAACATCTCTAACAAGATGCCTAATATTGGCATTACTGGTTCAATACAGCAGCCAGTTGGCATCTCAGGAAGTCGACAGATTGTATCAAGAAAAGATTCATTGAAGGTGCCCGAGATCGGTAAAGTTAAATTTCTATCAACCAGAACACTCACTGGCGGTTTCACAGGTGGTGCAGCGACAAGTAGCATTGCTCGGAGTTTAAGTGGGAGGCTTTCAAAAGCCATTGCCGTCTCTTCCCCAAAGACAGTGTCGGTTCCTTTGGCAGGGATGACAATAAAGTGTGACTTCCCTAGTAGCTCCATCATAGAGAAAATAGGAGGAGCTGCAGAAAGTGCAAGGAAGTCCGAAGTGTTAATGTCAGTTTCCTGTACTCCTGCTGCAACTAATGCCAGTTTGTTGCAATGTGGAGCTGCAAAGCAGGTGGTTTCTCATAGGTCTTCCTATGAGGAGTTGCCGTCATTTTTATTAAGTTCAAAGCCACCAAACATGCTGAAAGCACAGGCACCTCTAAAATGCTACAGAGATGTTTCTGTAGGTGGGTATGCAACGCAACTCAGAGATAAGCTCTCAACTGGGCATTCTGTGCAATCATGCACCATGGACCTTGAGAAAAGTCCCACGCAGAGAATTTCCCCTGAACCCGATCATAAAGTTTCTATTGAGGTAAGCAGGGAAACGAGTGCAGATGTAATCAAAGCACCAGAGCAGAACTTTTCGCCTGATACCCCTTGCCCTGTGGATCCCTTCTTAATTAACCAAAAAATGTATGGAGGGCACAAAATCAAGCAGGTGTCAGATGCCACTTTCCAGCTTGCAGAAGACTCAGGATCAGCGGACGCCCATGGAAATGCTTGTTTACTTAATATTGAAAGGCACACAGATGGTTTGCAGGTATATCAATCAAAAGCCCTTGCAGATGCTGCACATAGTTGTACCTCTGAAAAATGCATGTCTGAAATTGTAATCAATACCTCAGTTGGACAGCTGGACACGTCTCCTTGTTTGCAAACCTCTTACACCAAGCCAAAAGCCAAAGAGGAAGGGATTCTGACAGTACTTAATCCTGTTAAATCTGGACCAAAGCCTTGTGCTGAATCACCACATACTAATGATATAGCCAAGTTTACAGACGTGGAGACATATATTGGTGCATCGACTTCTGGAGTTACTGCATCTGTCCAGAATAGTGAGACCATGCAGGTAATTGCAAAGGACTGTATGTTAGAAAGGAAAGCAATAATGGTGAATGCAGCTGGCACTGATACCTCAGAGATGGAAGATGTGGATGAGGTCATTGCAAATGACTGTATCCTAGAAAGGAAAGTGATAATAGTGAATGCAGCTGGCACTGATACCTCAGAGATGGAAGATATGGACGAGGAAAATAAAGAGCAGAAAAGTATGCCCAGTCTTTCATGGTGCTCTGACTTTGTTCCCTCACTTGGTCAAACAAGATGTTACAAATGCAAAGAAATGGGACATTCTGCTCAGAATTGTCAGAGTCGCAGTAACTCTTACATGCTTGATCTGTCCAAATCTGGAGGAAGAGCTCCTGCAAATGTCACGCATTCAAACCAAACACCTTTCAGTTGTGTTGATGCTACAATCAATACTGTTGTTGTATCTAGGGGTGGCACCAAGATTTTGGAGCCTACACACATTGGCCTAGGAGGTGCAGACTTTTCTGCTAAAGCTACCAGTCTGTCATTCGAAAGGCTACCTAGTCTAGGAAACCTGCAGATGCAAGCAGAAGAATTAAATTCATCTGAGTTCAGAGCCTCTCAAGAAGCTGGAAAACAGTGTGTTACCCTATCGGATGTTAAGAGGCCTGGTGTTCTTTCAAGAAAAAACCCTCCATTGTATGACAATCTAAATAACATGTCTGGGTGGTCAAGTCCAGATAAAATTGGCTACTTAGAAAAGGATAGAAATGATCAGGCAAGCATCAGCTTTTCTGCTGTCTGCAAGCCATCTCTTTACCCTTCTTCAGAATCAAGGAATCCACTTCAGCATGTTAAATCTGATGAAGAACTAGCTGCTCCGACTGCAGGCAACAGCCTGGAGAACATCCAACGATCTTTTTGGGTACAACTAAGCCACTGCAGCACACCAATTGTCATTCCAGAAACATTGTCCACACAGGTGCACCATTCAGAAGGGCCTATGAAGGTTTCTTGTATGGCATCTTGTGTCCCAATGGTTAGCAGGGGACTTCTACCTGAGAGGAAATCACCTTGCTCAGAAGTTTTCAATGCTGGGAAAGTCTCAATTGAAAGAGGTACAATTGACTTAGAGATTGAAACCATGGGAATAAGGGCGGTGCCATTTCCTGGACGTGCAACATTTGGGGTCACAATTACAAGAGCTCCAGCAATACCAGAACCAAATTACTTATGGCGGTATTCTCTCTCTCCTGGCAATTCTTTGCTTACATCCAGCTGTAGTATTGTTATACTTAGGTCAGGAGTCAGGAATCTTGAGGCAAACTGCTTTCAGTTTCCCATATTGCATGAAGTTGCAGTTTGTACTCACCTCCTAATCCAAACAGGCATTGCTTTGTATTCTAGTAAAGGAGGAGACAAAAAGTTAGATGCTCAAAGTCTCTTTTGTGAGGTACTTGTTGGACTCTTTAATGTGTTGGAAAGATTGATGCTTAAGGATGATATAATAAATCTGTAATCATCTAATGGGTCATTTTGCAGAGGTGGCTTTCAAGTGGTTGCGAATGGGAAACTCCCAGTGTTCTATGATGGAATTGAAGCCCATGCATCAAGTAGAGCTATAAATAAGGTTTATCAGGCAACCAGGGGTTTGCCATCTATACTTCAGCTAGAAGCGGTACAGCGTGGAAATGCCACTGATTCCTGGCCAAAGCTATTCGTGAAAAAGCCACCAAGTGATGAGTCAATTGCCCTATACTTCTTTGCAACCAATGATTACAGGTTAGGAAGTTTATTGACTTCTTATTATGCCTGCTGGATATTCATTCAAACATCTGTGCTGCAAACTATTTCAAACATGTTGATGAATCTAGATAGGATTTGCATTGACGTCTTGTTTTCTTGCTATACAACTTGTACTAATCACCATCACAAGTTCCAGCTTTGAGCGCTTCTATAGACCACTCTTGGACCACATGATTGTTCATGACCTGGCTCTGAAAGGTCGTACTGATGCTGCGGAGCTCTTACTGTTTCCTTCAAGCTTGTTACCGGAGCAATTTCAACGTACGTGCTAATGAAAGCCTCTTCTGCACTTTCTTTTAAGGAATGAGCATTGCCTTTGAGGCAAAGTCAATCTATGTCTAGTCTTCAAAATTTACATCGCTGAAGTGTGTGAGGTTACATAGAGTAGTCATAGTTTCTTCTGGAAGGTAATTATGACCACACTAATAAAGACATTCTGCTTTTATGGTCCAACTTGTCTTCCATCTAGGTTGGAATCAGATTAGGTTTCTTTGGGGAGTATTTCGTGGAAAGAAAGCTTTGAAGGTGGATGACGCATCTGATACCCCATCTTTGGGCCTTCCTGATCTTGGCGGACACCAAGCCTCAAATGTTTTGCCATCTATAAGGCCTCATGTAGCTGAAGGAAGCACTCTACCAATTCCACCTGTTGGCATTTTTACGGCCACATCAAATGCTGAAGTTGCAGATATGGACGTGGATATGGAAGGAGGTAAGGAAGTGGGTATAGTAGATCAGCCTGTAAAAAAACTAGTTGCCCCAGGTACAGAGCCCACATCTTTGAAAATGGACATACTTTCAGTTCTTCCTCAGGGCTCACAATCTCAGCAAGTAGCAAAAGTTCTAGAACAACAAGATAGTTCTTGTGAGGTAGTCCCCGCTTTGACTGTTTCCACTGTAAAACCTTTATCACCAAGTTGCCTGCTTAACACTTATCATTCTTATGAGAATGATGATAAATTAGATGAGGTTGGCCTTCCTCCTGGGTTTGGGCCTCTCACAAATGCTCCAGCAATTACCTCAGATCTGCCACCTGGCTTTGACAACTGCAACAAGATCCTTGATAAGGTAAACAATACCACATTGTTTCTGGTATGTCCAGAACACTTAGTGTTATTTGAAGATTGTAACAACACCTTGCCGTTACAGTTGCATTCTATTCAATTATCTAATGCTTTTATGTAGTATCAGGATTAACTTCCATGTTCATGTTGTTCCTTGAAATCACTTGAATCAGGAAAATGACTTGAGCACTCAATCTGGACATGTTGTCTCGAAGCGCACCAAAGCGATATCATCAAGGGCATTATATGCATCGGTTCAACACTCAGCTCCTTTTGCTTGTAGCCCAACAGACAAGGATCGTGACACAAGCCTACTAAGGTCTCATTCTTATCGACACAGATACGCTGATTCTGGCTCGGAATCATCAGGGCATCATAAGAGAAGAGGTAAGATGCTGGAAAGGGATAAAATTGACAGAAACAAATATGGTGAAAAACTGAATCATCGAGATTTTGGGAAAGCATCATCATACAGGAGAGAACAAAGTTACAGAGATGATAGAGAGATGGACAGACGAAAAGAAAGAGAGAGTGGGGCAAGATATTGGGACCGTGACAAAAAGAATAATGCGATTAGGATGCATAGGGAGAGGCGTGCAGATTACCGTTTGAAAGAGAGAAGGTTGAACAGACGTACATTTTATAGTGGAGGTCACAATAAGTCATACTCTTGCAGTCACTCACGATCACAATCTCAAAGTCGCTCACCTTTCAAGGAGAGAAATCGATCTCGTTCACCACTTTCTAGGTGTGGACGTAGATCTGGCAGACATAGAGGCCGACACCGTTCTAGATCAGTAACGACCTCTTTGGACTCTGATCGTAAAAGGCATTCAGTAAGGCGGCATCAGTCACAGGTCAAACGAGGTGAACCTCAAGAAGCAGGTAAAGATATACAAGCTGGTGGAAGAAGGGAGCATGGGAGAGATTCAATCAACAAAGCTTTCAACAGTGCACAGGGCTCTCTTGTTGAAAAGCATGCCATTCATGGTATCAAAGGTCGTGCGAATGAAGTGAAGGATAAACCAGCGAAACAACAATCTATTCCCTTGGAAATTATGGTTACCGAAGTCTGTGATTCAAGTCAGGAAGGTCTAGCGATGGCCGAAAGTGTGACTAAGGAATTGACAGGCTCTTCAGAAAACAAGCAATTATTGCAGTCTTCAGAGGTTATACCATACCATCTATTCATTGAAGAGGAAGCATCTCAAGAAGTGACTGTTGTGAGTGAGATCTCTTCAGCTGCTGAGCGAAGCTTTTTCCCATGTTCTACTGGTGTTGTAACAATTGATAACTTTGGTGATTATGCTCAACCAGGTATTGAGAAAGAGCAATTGGTAAGTGGCTGGCAGCTGGCCCATGGACCTGAAAAGGATGTCATTTCTTTGAGCATGGAAGAAACTGGGTTATATAACGATGTAGGAATGTCCATAGCCCCAACCCTGAAGCTGCCATTGTGTGACAGACAATCAAGTCCCCACAAAGGGGAGCCTTTGTCTCTGTTTAGTGAGCAAGTTGGAGTATTGAGAGCAAAATGCCACTCTGCATCAAGTCAACGAACTCCGTTCTATATGACAAATTCTTCATCTAGCGTATGTGAGAAGTTGAAACTGTATGGCATTGGTGGAGATAAGTTCAGCTCTTTAGATCTTACATTGGCTGTTCCTGGTGAAAAGACAGGAGTTTCACAGGTTTTTGTTGAAGAACATGATGAAGGTTTCCAAGTCAATGATTTAGATTTTTCCCTGAAGCTGTGAGGGGAAGAGTGTATTTCAGCTGCAAAATGCAAGCAAATCAAATGATGTAAATTATCTGCCATGAACACATGTAAAAAAGTACATATTCTCTAAATATCTTTAGACATCCAAGTAGCGTATACTCAAATTTGCTGGTGGATTTAACCACCCATTAGCAACAGATTAAATCTTAGATAATTCATGGGCATTTTTGTAAGAGCCTGTTTTTTTGGGGAAAATGTGCAATTTATAATCTGATCTTCGAACGATGGTGATTGAAATTTGAGACTACTTCTAGCATATTCTGCTACGTTGAAATTTTAAGTAACAACATCAATTTGATGATATTTGGCCTTTTCTTTTGTTTCATGCAAGGGTTGTAATTTGAGCTAGCAACTGACAAGACTCCCAGTTAAGTTCAAATGGGAAATATCACCTACCTGTTCAAAATCATGGCTCGGAGTAATTTTGATAACATGACATGAAATTGGACTACCTCAGGGATTTTCCAGTTGAGGCTGGACTGTTGCATGTGATATTGTATAAGTCTTTGGTATTTATAAAATGATTCCTAGCAAGTTCAGGTCTTCATGGGAATTTTTGGGTCCATCATGCTCAGAACTGCATGGAAGGTAGCCCTATTGAGGAATAAAATCAATGAATTTTACATGTCTATTATATTACGCAAAGATTGCTATGCTTGGCATGTATGAGTAACAAACGAAGACAATTGGGCAACTCGATGTTTCGTGGACTTTTTGTGCAACTCAATGTTTCATGGACTTTTTTGAAACACCTTGATACGGGTTTGAAATGAGTTTGAAACAGGTTTTGAAACGGCAAACCCTGGAAGGAAACAGTGAAATGGTGGCGGGAGGGGGGGGGGGGGAGGTTGTTTTGTGAATAAATGCATATGCTTTTTTCTTCAAGAAAACCCAACTTTACGAGAAAAAACAACAATATATAATATGAAATACAAAGCATCACGAGCAAGTCACATAAGTCACTATGTATCAAATCTAAGATATCCTTCACTTGATATGTACTAGTGTCGAAAGATTAATATGACTGGTTAGCCAACAGACAAGCTTCGCATACACCTGAGTTAATAACGATCTTTGGTATTCCATTGACCATCACTTGCTCATGCAACCACTTTAATCTCCCATAGTGGAGATGACCAAACATCTTGTGCCATTGACCATCACTTGCTCATGCAACTACTTTAATCTCCCATAGTGGAGATGACCAAACATCTTGTGTCGTAGAGGATTCTAATTCTATTGCTACTTACACTTGCACATTGCTCCAACGTAGTCTCCAAGACATAAAGCTTATTATCCACCGTGTGCCCTATGCAACTAACTATTTTAAAGTGATTTTTAGATCTTTGACAAAGAATTTGTCTTTGTAAAATTCAACTTTGTAGTTTTGATCGATTAAACAACCAACTAATAGTGAATTCTTTCCCAAATTTGGAATAAAAAATGCATTCTATTTAATTACCTTTTGTCATGCTGCAATTTGTACATAAATAACTCCAAACCCTTCAATTGTTTGTGCACTATCAACTCCCAAATTTTTGAGTTTCCATCAATGGTGGAAAACCAATTCTCATGAACGTCATGTGCTATGATCCTTCCGAGCCCAAGTGCCACTCTCCTCTTGATGCAATTTTACCCATAACTACATCAGTGGCACCTTGCACATCACGTCCTTTTGAAGTAAGGTTCTTGAGAATTTTTCATATTGTCAACAACTTCTACTTTAGGAAGAGTACTATAGTAGCATTGACAAATTCATACATGGATTTAAAAATCACCCAAGCTTTACTTGGTGTATTTGCAAACAAAATGTGGGAACTCTGTGTGAAAAGTACAGTACTAAGGACCATAAATGGATCTTTGAATGATCCACAAGGTGATTGTATGCTTGTTAAACAATCTATCAGAAACTAGTCATCAGAAAACAAGATCTAGTTTAGCAGCTTGATAGGAAACAAGTAGAGACAATCAAAGCATTGATCAATTAGTATAATCCAACTCCACACGTGTGGAAATAAGGCTGTAGTACGGCCTGTAGACAATGTTTACAAAGTGCCAAAGCCGGGTTTCATTGGAAATCAAGAGTAATCACCATACAATGAGAGGAAACTCGAGTTTCTCCTTGAGGCTCCAAAAAGTTTCTATCTTCTCACTATGGAGAATGGGAATACATAGTAAAACACACTTCCTTTGCTAAGTTAGGTGAAAATCCAGCATGTAATAAGGAAGTAGACTCCACTTTCTTGCCCTAATGTGAAAACCCTAGCCTAGATCCAAGAGTCATGCTTGGTAGGTGCATGGTAGGTACAAATCTCATCATAAATCATGGTCTAGATCCTACAAAGTAGGAATCACTACCAAATGGACACAACCACTCCTCTTGACTCGTGGTAACCTACTTTAGGTGTGTATGTACAAGTGGCACTTTGGCCATTCAAGTAACCAACAAACAATATTGACAAAATGTACAATATTCTACATGGCTAGATTTGCCAATGTAGGCAATTTTTCACACTCTGGACGCATATATTAGTCATTCCTAAAGAGTTGGTAGCACGTCTATCCCAATCCAACTGACTACTGAAGAGTTCCTCGAGCTCTCTCTCTTGACGGCTTCTTCTTCAATTGGGCAATGTCCATTATATGACACTTCTCTTGTTTTGTTACTCTTATTTTCAAAATATTTTGCATCATCAACAAATTCCACATTTTCAACTTCCAAAATTGATAGTTCTTACCATCCAATTTGATTGCTCCTAGTAGTATGAAGCCAAAAAAATTTCTCTTCTAATGTGTAGAGTGTTGGAGGCTTTGATACCACTGTGTTGGAGGCTCTCGAAGAGATTAGGTGCGGAATAGGAAACAGAGCTCCAACATAGAGAACTTGAACAAGAACTTTACCAAACTACAACAACAACATTGACTTAGACCACCAAAACACTATATTTTGCAACAATTTTGCCTCCACACACCTCTTTGAGTGCTAAGGATGTTGAATTTTGGCTTGCCATGCCACATCCTTTATACTATTCTCCTTCACATTAGGTGCGAATGAGCTAAAAACTTGCACAAAAATTAACTTGTCACAACTCTTTCTCATAACATGCTCAATCAAATGCTTAAGTGACACTTTTACCATATTAGGTATCCTATTGTCTAAAAAATGCATATGAAGCCAATGGCTTTTTTGCCACCCATAGCTTTTGTAGTTTTTTCAACCAAAAGCTCTTATACCAATATGTAGGATCGGGGACTACATGTATTGAATCTACTCATCCTATCTTGTAATCATCCAACATTGTATCCTACTTTGGTAGCAATCACATAATCAATCACAATAGCAAAAGCATATAATAGAGGGAGAACTCACACACATATGTACAACATTAGCCTTTACACTCATTACACAAAATTGGTGGCATACACATTGTTTGAATGATTAGGTTCAAGAAGTTTCCTGTGAGGATCCATCCATTTTGACAACTCAAGTTTGAAATAAATAAATGTTACAACTATATATAGCTATCAAGCTTATCATAGCATTTTCTAATAGACTCTTTAGTATACTTTTGCGGAAAACACTCACTAGAAACCCCATAAATGGATGCATGCTTTTCCTAGAATTTCTAATGAGCATTTGAAAGGACACCTGTGAGATCAATCCATTGTACCATTTTTATTTTTATTGTTAGATAGGCCACATGGAGATTTGATTTATGTCATGTCGTGTGGCCCAACAAGCCTCAACAAAGCCCATCAAGAAACAAGGTACCTCCTATTCTCTCTAGGTGCCAAATGCTTATTCTAAATAAGATGAAACATACTTTCATGCTGCCAACATCACGTTCACAAACACTTTCCAATTTCTAACAAGCAATATATCAATCAATAACATGAAGCAATTAAGATGCCCAAAAGAAGAATGATCTTTTGAGTGGGACCATGACGGGTTTCTAGCTATACCAAAAAAAGCTCTTCTAGGTTTAACAACAACACTATAAGAATCCATGTAGGCCTCCTTATGTAAGCAAATCAACATACCGTTAAACTATTCCTTGTACATGTTGATCCCTTGATAGCTACGCATGTCAACATACCGTTAAACTATTCCTTGTAGATGTTGATCCCCCGTGATTGCTACATCAGCTCCCTAGGCTTAAGAGTCCATGTCACTCTCCTTTTACTTCACTTTTTGAGATCTCTCTTATTTCAAAAAGGATTAGAAAAGGTTTTCAAGACCGAAAGAATCTTTGGATGTGCATTGCGGCGTAGAATACAATGCTTTGCAAGCATGTTAAAAGGTTTCATAGATTTGCTAAAGCATTTATTTTCCCTTAAAATTGCCCTTTTTTTTGGGATTTCTATGCCTTATTTAATTAGGTTGAGATGTCCTCTCAACTCTTTGTCTTTTTATATGGACTATAGACACCTACCCACCTCTGTCTTTTCTTTTTCTTTTTTTCTGAAAAAAAATATTGGTTTACAGGAAATTGCCGGTGCTTTTGCATGGGGCCAGGTTTTCCCGGTCCATGTCCTGACCATCCAGCGGCTAGCCGCACCTGCGACGTGCAGGTGTCGGTACCACATCGGCTGAGGGGGGATGCGGATGTCAGTGGCGGACGTCACATGTGACAACGATGGTTCTTAGTACTTCGAGTGCAGGCAGCGGTAACCGCCGGCAAATGGATGCGGAGGCAAAGGCAGAGAGAAGTGGGTCATCTGCCCACGGGCGAGGTGGCAGAGGCGCAGTGGAGGCAGGTGGGACATCGCCACATGCATTCACGGGTCGCATCCGGCCTCATCTGCGTCAGGGTTTAGTAGAGCGCTCTCTCTCTCTCTCTCTCTCTCTCTCTCTCTCTCTCTCTCTCGCGCGCGCGCTGCAAATTCTATTGGAAGCAGCAATTGCGATAGATCATCGCTCTAGATAGCCATTGATTGATCCAATTTTAATGGTGCTTTGATCTAGTCCTTTGTGATCCAGATTTGGCATAGTGTCGTTTCTGTTTTGATGTTCTAAGATTTTATTTTCACTCGAAAGGCGGCAGCAGCTGCAGTGTTGTTGTTGTTGTTGTTGTTGCATCTCCATCTCTGCTGATCCGCAGGCCCACCGGCCAAATATAGCTGTCTTCAACAAGGTAGATGATTATTCTATTGTGCCCACTGCACCTGTGGCAGTAGTAGCTCATATACCAGGCATCCTGCATGGTGGGTCAGAGGTGGTAGGTTGAGAGAGCTCCTCTTTCCAAGGTGGGCTCCATAGTAAGTACAAATCCTTTCCAGAAAGACTATGCCTGCGTGGATATTGATCAGCAGCTCTTAGTCGGCGTTGATCGTTCATTTGGAATCAGAATCACGTCGATGTTAATTCCAAGTTATGGAAGTGTTAATTTGATAGAACTGTACTTTGGCACTGGAAGCTTCAACTTAGTTTGATCCTCTATCATAAGAGTACTGGCTTTTGCTAGTAATACTCGCAGATGAGGTAGATTGCAAGCCTCCAGCTATGCTGATAATGAGCAGCTTTTGTCCCGAAAATAGCTTCGGTAGTGGTGCAGGTTGTTGCACACGTGAGGTTGACAAGGAGAGAGAGAGACAGATCACGGCCAGATAGAAAGTCATCCAATGTCAGAAATTATAGGACTTCTCAACTGCCCAGAATTGAAGGTTCACTTGACAAGGAAGCAAACTATAGCAACGTCGTCAGCAGCGTCATAATAGTGGCTCAAGCTTTGATTTTACTCTTCCGATTGTTGCATCGTCTTCTTCTTCTGCTTCTTCATTGACGTTGTCACGATAGTCTGCAAATGGCGTTTTCTTCCAGGGGTTGTAGCATGCCCAATTGCTATTATCTCAGGCCCGCCTTGATCAACTGGCTCTTCGTGATTCTTACCATAGTTTCCTCATGCAACGCGGATAGCAGCAGCAGCACCAACCAAACAGTCACAGTGATTATCAACGGAGGATCAACAATTGCCAAGGTCGACGCCAACTTTCTTTGCGCAACGCTAGATTGGTGGCCTCCTGAGAAGTGCGATTATGGGACCTGCAGCTGGGGCAATGCATCTCTATTAAACTTGGTAAGTCAAAATCCATCTCTCATTGATAATTACTCTACTGTATTTGGTCTACAGTTAACCATGAACTGCTTGAATAAATCCTTTCATATCTCGATCGTTACAGCCTGCTCAATTCTGTACATGAAAACTGGATTATGATCTCACACGTCCATCTTGTGCTCAATCCTTCATAGTTAGAAGTTTCAAAATATTTTCTTGCGATTAAAGTGTTATCAAGGATATCGCTATTGCATTCACCTAGTTCCTTTTACACCGTTTTGGGATGTCTCCAAAGACGATACGAAGATGATTTTTTGCGGAATTAGTACAACGTATAATTTCCTACGTGACCACACTACACGAGCATGATTCTTATGACTTCAACATGCACACATATAATAGAGAATTCTGTAGGCAGTATGAAGTTGCATAATTGAAGCCATGATTGCATCAAAAAAAGAAACTTATAGTAAACTTCTCCGGTGTAGTATAGCCGGCTGCCGAAGACGTTGTTCATACTATGATTATGATATAGCAGTATATTGCAGCCAACCTTTCATCACCATGTTGTAAAACTCAGCACCAGTAATCTACCAGCATGATGGAGTTATGTTATGATCAGTTGACAGCAACTGTGCTCTAGAGATTGAGCTCCTCCTGTGTTGCTAATTTGATAGTAGAATTAGACAACCCCTTAATTGAAGATAATGATTAGCCACTCTAGCCTACGCAGAAGCTTGAATGCAAATTGCAGGCTTCTCTTAACGTGCGATTGCCACAAGCAAGATCTTTGCGTATGTGATAAAATACATAAAACTTGCCGCTTGTCCTCGGAAAGAATTTCAGTTTGCGAACTTTTTAAGCAGCTGATGCAACCTGCAGTAGTGGGCCAGCGAAGAATATGAAACTTTTTGAGTGGGCCAGGCCAAAAGCACCGAAGTGCTTTTTAGATAGGGGGATCCAACCTTCAGTGAGGGAAAGCTCTTTTCAACTTTTCTACGTTCTGTGCATAATAGTCTGATGAACAGTCTGAGGGCAGTCTCAGATTAGTGATATATCAATTTCCCTTGCCCTTTAATTTGAGTACTATGGTATGGCAAAGTCATACTTCTATGTAAAACACCAAATATTCTTGTTTTGAACATTTCTTTTAGAGCTGCCTGGGTAAATACGGGCTAATGCTCTGCCTAGCAGCCCAGCTTCAGGGCATTATGCCGCATAATGCCCCCGAAATTGGGCGTGGAAAAAAGAACGTGCTTACCATATCGAGTTGCCCATGGCTCCGCTAATTAATGGAGCTGGCTCCAAAACCTATTATTTAGATTGCTTCCATCTACGTCTTAAAGAGGACTGCCACCTCATTTTCCGCAGTGGATACCCACACGGAGTCTGACAGGGGGTGTAACCCATAATCCAATATTTAAATATGAACCGATGTATACCAGCTACGGCTTGGATGCACTGCTGTCAACATTCTGCAATGGGGTTCAGCTCTATAGCCAGGACAAATCATTATTGTGGTAAAGCATCAATTATCCAACGTCCATCATGCATCCATGTACAACAATCCAGGTACCCATGCTGGTGTGGGGTTGGTAGCCCATTTGTTTAATTATAAATTTTGGCATGAGGGTGCAGCAATAACCCACAACACCCACAGATTCTCAAGGCCTAAAAGGCTTTTTTTTCCCTTGGTTTTACATAATATCCAGATTTTTTGGATACCAAGCACATTCTTGGCATATGCCTTTACTCTTAACAGCTCCAGGCTATTATGATAGGCAGGTTAGTTCAATGCTTCGCAGTTTGAAACCATAGATCCAAGATAAATGCGGTCCCGATCAGAAATCTAACACGACTGGGGTCTGGTGAACTTATAGCTTCGAATCCATTGAGCACCCTAGTTTCAAGGAACTATAATACAAATGAGTTCATACTAGAACAAATCTGAATGAACTGTGTCGCTCAATGATCTTGAGCATTTCTATCCACGGGAAGTTAATTTGTTCAAACACATCAGGTTCTTCCCTGAATTAAAATCCTATCACCAGTAAAAAGTAATAGATCTTATTGCCCGTCTGAGCTCTGAAATACCAGATTATCTCAACGCCAGTAAGTTCTCAGACTTCATATTTGTCTGCAGTCCTTTGGACATAAGAGGTAATATTAACCACTTTCATTTCAATGTATTATGGTAGATACTGAAACTTCAATATGGAAATCCTTCTAGATATCTTCTCCTAACAGAAGTGCATCACATATATAATCATGTAAAAATCATGAGATCTTCCAGTTACTGGCAGAAAAATATAACACTCCATATTACTTGTTCAATTCTTGTTTCCTACTTAATTTTATTAGTCCCGAAATTTGAGAGTTTTTATCTGTGCAAGAACGAAGAGACACATTTGTAAAATTCAAAGAGCATTTCCGTTGAAGGTTAAAGAGCTGAAACTTCAATTTCTGTTACAGTGCAAAATGGTTTCAAAGCATCAATTCATCCAGAGCCAAATATCCACTGCCAAGTGCTTGTTCAGCTTACTTCAGCTTCATATACACTATGTATCAAGAAACTGCCCACCAACAGAAGCTTTCTGCAGATTCCCCAAGAATTTGCTTGAATAGTGAAAATTTTCCAAAATTTCTTACATAATTTTCAGAAATCTGCTTGGTATCATTTTAAGTCAAAGAACTTCTGTCTAGACTCTTCACCTGTGAATGCATGTCTTTGATTATATACAGCTCTCACTGGTAGACTTGAAGTGAAGTAAGGGTGCTATTGTTTAAAGTTCATGTCTTTCTTGCCAAGGATGTGTCATTGATATTTTGCTTTATGCAGGACCTTACAAATCAGCTTCTTCAAACTGCAGTGAGAGGTACTGTTACAACATTCCAATTTCAGATTGACATAATGATTCAGTATCAGCATAAAAAAGCTTTTAGCATTTAGAAGTTCAAAAAATTTCTTCTGGTAAATGTATGTACTTGAAAGCATTAAAACATTTACACAGCAAGCTAAAGCTTTTTAATTGTGAATTTTTGCAACTATGTTCTCACTGGAATGTTTGTTCTGAAGCAAATGCCAAAATTTTGGGCTCTCTTACTCAAAAATGTGCAAATTCTTGTCTTTTTGTGATTGGTGCCAGGTCTAAAGACCATGAAGGTTCAGAGTTCAGACTCACAAGATTACTTTATTGCTTGATATACATTTTGTTCTTCTCTTTAATTTTTTTTTTGAAAGCCAAAGAATAGTCAACTCCCCATAGGAAAAATAGCACATTTCAAGACAATTAACTGGCCTATCTTAGAATTTGGAGAAGGTAATTGAAAGCTACATGAAATAGCACATTTGTGAGACAATGAACTGGCCTATGTTAGAATTTGGAGAAGATAATTGAAAGCTGCAGCTAACTCACTTTATGATATTGGATACAAAATAGAAAATTGGTCAACAGTGGAGCTTTTTCTTCTTTGGACTCATTAAAAAACAGCTTCTTGTAACTAGGTTGCAGCTATCAAAGATGTGGAGGAGCCAAAAAGCTTGCTTCAAGCATTCAAGAGAAAATTTTACTCCTTATCCACTTTTTTCTTTCACATTATAGAAACCCTGTAATATCACCTTAAAAAGCATGTCTTTAAGACTTGTGGGCCCAACTGTGTTTCTTCTTTACTATTGATAATTTCTATTTATTGAACTTGTGGGACCAGCCAAGAGATTGTTTTTTTTATCTGTAACTTTGCTTTGTGAATCTGCTTCAGTTTCTAACATATACCCGCCAAACCAGGCAGCACAAAAAGCGTAAGTGAAAGTCACAAAATTGCTGTTTACTGAAAAATAGTGCTCAAACTAGACTTACAGAATAGAAAGAAAGGTCCAGACTATCTGTAAGCGCAGATTAATGGCCCTTCAAAAGAATTTGGAAAACAGAGTGTTCAGAATACTTTCTATTCAAGGTAATCTCCTTTTGATTCTTTACATACAGCCAACATATAAAAGTAGGGTGTAGTGATTCTTATTGGCAATCTTAAAACTGCAACTGATAGGCAACAAAAGAAGGTAAAAGCAGCCCTAAGGGACCGAGTCTAATAGGCAGTACCTTTAGAAGTCAAATCGAAATCCTAATAATTCAACTTGTAGTGATCCAAAGTGCAGTGGGAGCACCCTCTATACAGAGAATGGTGATAGTCCATGAAAAAGTACACTTCAGCATTTCAAAAGCAATAGCTTGCAAGCTGGAGACTTGGCCCAAACATGCAATGAAAGATGAGATCTAGCCATGAAGAAAATTAGAGCCACAAAATGATTTGTGCTTTTTCTATAGTTATGGCATAGTTATTGGGAAACTCATTCCTGAACATTTTTCATGGGGAAACTTGTCCACATTTTCCAAGTGGGTTACCTGGACAGTTAGCTGGCAAATTCTTTCTAACAAACATAATAAGGAAACACAAGATTCCTCATAACACATGGGAAATTTTACCCATCCATAATGCCAAATGCTCATCTTCCTTTGCGTTTTAGAGCCACCTTCTTCAGCAAAAAACAGATGTGGCGATATGTCCATCAACAATGTCAAAAATTACAGGAAGTCAATTTCTAGCACCTTACTGTCAGGGAGCCAAAATCAAAACATAGCCCAGACGCTTCAGCAAGTAGCTTTACCCATTCTTACTTAGGGGCATAACTTCAAGTTGAAATCCTTTTTCTTTGGAAAATTGCATAAATCCCAAATGTCACGTGCGACTTCAAGCCCTCACATTTTCGTCTAGACAAATGCTACCTTCTGCATGCACGCACAATGCTGCTACACTTCAGCATATAATTTGAATGCTTAGTTGAGGTGACTATCAAAGCAACAAGATTGGCATACAAATTTAGGTACAAATTTCACACTTCATGTTCCAGCATATACCTTTTAAAAACTTGACAGATGACTGACCATACAGAGTAACTTTTGAGAAGCATTAAGCTTGATAAGAATGAAGAGGGGAAGCTTGACAAGATGGCAAGGTAAATAATATGTAAAAATATTGTACACAAAATCGTATAGAATCTTTCACAACCAATCAATGAGCTCATAAACAGTTATATAATACAGAATAAAGTTGACGAGAGTAAGGTTGTGGTTATCTTAAAGTCTACAAGTACAAACCTTAACACAATGGCACCTGAGAGAACTGTTACCTAACTACAAGAAATCAAAGCTTCATTGATAACTAGACATGATTTATGGATGTCAACATAGAATATAAATGTAGTGCACCATTGTACTTTTCAGGCCTCTAAATAAGTGCCAGCTTGCAGGAATGGACGTTTTTCTTCAATTTTGAATCTTTCTAAACACACAGAAAACTCATTTCTGGACTAGCGTGGAAGTTTGTCAATATCTTCCAGAAATTTAAGCATGAGAAATGCTAGAATCACCTGCCAAACTTGCATAATCACCCACACAGCCTTGAAACAATCAAAATGGTCTGAATAACCTTCTTCTTCATTCAACTTGGAAATCTTGCACAACTATCCAGATATCAGTTGAGTCCTAGAAACTTTACTTGCTGAAAGCTGACTGAATTACAATAGCCCAGTTTCCATGTCTTGACTACACTTGAACTGAGTCTTTGAGAGTTATTCATTCTTACTCTTAACTCTTCTCTCAAGGCTCAAGCAGAAGTAAATGTGCAGGTTTGTCTCCAATCATGTTGCGGCTGGGAGGAACCTTGCAAGATAAACTTGTGTATCAACTTGGCAACATTCAAAGTCCTTGTCTTCCTTTTGTGAAACAATCAGCACTTTTCGGGTTCTCTGATGGATGCCTCCCTATGTCACGTTGGGATGCTTTGAATAAGTTCTTTCAAAAGACAGGGTAACTTGAAAAACAGACTTCACATGAACCTAACATTGCATTTTGGTTTTTCTTACTATACAAGTGACAATCTCCAAGCATAATGCTGATCATGCTTTCACTTCATAGGATTGATTTTAGGATAAATGTAAGCTGCATAATCTCTACTCTACATGCAGAGTGCTGATAGCCTTTGGCCTGAATGCCCTGTATGGAAGAGAGACAAATACTTCTCAGCGGTGGGACTCCAGCAATGCTCGTGATTTTATAAACTATACTGCCAGCAAAGGGTACCCAATCCAAGCATGGGAACTGGGTTAGTATAGTAGCCCTAGATGCAGTTTCTGATACTTTGTTTACTGTGATCATGAGAAAGTTAACGAAATGAGTTGCTCTTTTCTCCTTGTAAACAATTTGATGGTCAACGAGAACTAAAATTTGATATGATATCAAATAGAGAACAAATTCACAACACAAAGCCAAGACCATAGCTCTCTTTCATAAGATTTATCAACATTCCAATCACTATTGTATTTGTTACAGGAAACGAACTTAGTGGATCTGGAGTGGGTACAAGCATACCTGTTTCACAGTATGCAACTGATATGAAGACGCTACGAGCCATCGTTGATACGATCTACTCAGGCTGGGGTAACAAACCTCTAGTGGTGGCACCAGATGGCTTCTTTGATGCAAATTGGTTTCAGCAGCTTCTCCAACGCACGGGATCGAAAGTCGTAGATGTTCTCACTTTTCACATCTATAACCTTGGACCAGGTTTCATCATAAACAAGCACCTCTTTCTGTTAGCAACATACACACACACACACACACACACACAGTTTATCTTGAATCGAGATAAGAACAGGAAAAACTGATCATGTGATGGAGCTTCTTTCTACATTCCATTCTGCTGTCACTAATAGAAACATGTGTAATCAGGTGTGAGCACAGACTTGGTTGATAAGATACTCAATCCGTCATATCTCAGCCAAGCAGCAGGGACATTTCAATCCACGAAACAAATTCTACAAAACTCTGGACCATGGGCACAAGCCTGGGTTGGTGAAGCTGGAGGAGCTTATAACAGTGGGCATCATTTAGTCACAGATGCATTTGTTTTTGGCTTCTGGTACGACCATTTCATTTGTCAACTAAATAAACTCAAATTCCTGCTGAATGCCCATGATAAGAAATCTTCCATTATCTCAAGTTTCAAAATTGCAGTTGGAACAACTTGGTTAATTAAATAATAATAAAATAAAATAATAGTATTATTAATAAAATAATTATAATACAAAAACCTGAATACTGGTATACGACCACGTGGACGTGGGCATGCACAATAATGAACTGACACCGTTTCTAGTTTGTACTCTCACGTCACATTCTTGGTTACTGAAGAAGTGCGTCATAAATCATCAGCGCATTTATAAATACCACACATAAACAGTCTTTTGGAAAAGTACTTTGCAGTAGAATGCACAAGTACTAAGAAATATTTTCTTAAGCTTGGCAGGTATTTAGATCAGCTAGGCACGGCCGCCAAATATGATACCAAAGTCTACTGCAGACAAAGCCTGATAGGCGGCAACTATGGTCTCCTTGATCACACTACTTTTCAGCCCAATCCAGATTATTACAGGTAAGTAGGTCGCTTCTGTGCTTTCAAAGTGAAGCTAGTTAGCTTAGATTAAATGCTCTGTATAAAAGAGATTAAAGTAAGCATCTTCAGATATGTGATGAAATGAAGATAACATATACAATGTTGCCACCATATATGCCCATACATTGTACAAGTGTTTGAAGTATGCCACACCTGTACACCACAGAATATAGGGATTCACTACGAATATGTGCAATCTTTACACAAAAGTATTTCCTGATGCTTGTTTTATTTAAAAATTTGAACCGGCCAGTGTTGCATATATATGGGGGAATGCATTTCACCCAACTCTATGTTTCCCTAATTAGGGAAAGCCCTGGTGAAACATCTCCCATAACAATATGCATATCATTTTTTTAAATCCAAATTTGACCTGTTTTAACGATTTCGAGCAGTCTCATTGGCTTCATTTCAACAGAGTCCCTCTCCCTTGGAGTGCTAGTAGCTTTCTTTTTCCTTTCTCCCTCTCTTCCACATGCACTGTAGTACACTTAAGAAACGATGTTGTGATGGGGTGAAAAACTAAAAGTTTGAGAAGTAAGAAAGCGTGCAAGCAATGTGTTGTTATGTTATTAAACCCTAAGTGGCTAACGATTTGAAATATGTTCACGGTGAGTCATGGGTGCAGTGCCCTGTTATGGAAACAACTTATGGGTCCAGATGTGCTTTCTGCTTCTGTTAACGGAACTTCATATCTACGAGCCTACGCGCATTGCTCCAAAGGAGATTCGGTATGTATATTGTTGTAGAGTGCCCTATCTAGATAGCATACAATTTCACTTTCATGATATTTTTCAACTTGTTCTATTCCCTTATTTCCCTGATCTCTTCCAGAAATTGATATAAGATTTGTTCACACATTTTGAATATCAATATTATGTAAAGAATTTGCATGGCCTATTGATGCATGTTTAGTCATGAGCTGCATTGAATCATGCGAGAATTTGCACTCATGAAATTATATGAAGAACATTGTGAATAGCCTGTTTAGTGTAATCCGCCTTATTTTACATTTTCGTACAAGCTGTTGATTGATTCTAGGGACACATTATGAGTAAGAAAAAGTGACATGAACTGCCAAAAAAGAATTTTCAGAAGCAGATTACAAGAAATTTTCCAAGCATATTACGCCCAATAAAAAATCAAAATATGTGGGCATCAAATCAATTTCAGCCATTGAAAAGGGACGGCCTTGCCATCCTTTACGCTTGGGAAAACATTTTCTGGGCACGGCACATTCTCTCTGGGTTTAACAGCCGTTTGAGTATGACCTTGCCATAAGGCCTTGCTACAATTTTACAGCCATTTTACCCGCTGGAGAGGTCACTAAGTGATCCATTCCACACGCTTTTTATTGTTAGGGACAAGTTGTATACTATGAGCTTTACAGATGAACAGATTAATTTTTGGTCCCAAAATAATTGGCATGTTGGTGAAGACTTGAGTTAGGTGTTTGATTTCAATCGGCAACACAAATACATATACGAGAAAAGAAAATTCAAGTTCTGACTCTACTTTGGTGTATATATGTTTTTTGTGTAGCAATCAATCACAGTGCTGCTACTAAATCTAAGCAACTCCACACAATATATAGTCAAGATATCCTTCTCTGATGTCACGCTAAGGGGTGTGAACCTAAATTCAAATTCTCAATCCAGTTCAAAGGCTGCTTCAGCCGGAGCTGCAGGCAAGATGGACAAAGCCACTAACACTTCTGCGAACACACAAAGGCTAGAGTACCATTTGACCGCACCCAAAGGCAACCTGAACAGTCAAGAAGTCCAGCTAAACGGCATTATACTGCAAATCAACGCTGATGGCAACTTACCTGTACTGAAGCCGGCAACAGTGGATGCTTCTGAGCTGCTAATAGTGGCTCCCACTTCCATTGTGTTCTTGCAGCTGCCAGGCATCTCACTCCCTGCTTGCACTCAGGCAGCAAGCTCTTGATCCACCATCTCTCTCTCTCTCTCTCTCTCACTCCCCGCTTGCACTCTGGCAGCTCTCTCTCTCTCTCTCTCTCTCTCTCTCTCGTTTCATTCATATTATTCAAAAAGCATTCATTCATTTTAGCACCTTTCACACACACACACACGTGCTCATATTTTCTCGTTCTTTTTGGGCTGTGCTCATATGGTAGATGAGCTTCTTTTAGTCTACGTTCTCACACATTTTTTCATGTGCATATGTGATCTAACTTAGTGGTCACATATGGAGGGAACTAACACTTTCAATTACGTATAGACCACCACGTGGTTGAACTTACCACATATATATGGACAACTCGTAGTGAACAAACTTACATTACGAGTTACACACAAAAACACACACGACATGTAATGATGTCTTTACCCATGTGCAGCAAAATTGGACTCGAAATATGGAAAGCAATGGTTAACCACTTGAGTTACCAACGGAGACTAGCATGAGATTTCCATGTGTGCTCATTCTTGACAAACTTGATCTTTCGATCACATCTCACATTGATTCTAATTCTCATAGTTTTTTGCACCTTCACTAGCTCAGTTTGCTTTAAGCTCTTGCTTTGTGATATTCTGAATGTTGGTAACATGTTGTGGTAGAAGCTGATTTCTACAACATTTCATGTATGAATCAGTGCTCGGGAAACCTCTTTTGAGTAATCCTCAAAAAACTTGCATTTTATAGTACTTCTCAGTTTTTTGAAGACTTTTACTTATAAAAAGGTATATAAAAAATCGTTAGACATTTTATCATACCAATTTTTTAGAAACTTGCCGGTTCCATTCCTATAGTTTGCCGATTTTCCTGAGCTCTGCTGTGAATCATTCCATGTGGATAAACTATGAAATATGCCAATAGCTTACTATTCAATTGAATATTTTCTCTATTCATGATGGTTTGTTTGTTTATTCTACTTGTTTTAGATTCAATTGTTTGCCAAGTTAGTTCACTTCGGAGGTTTACATGTGTATGCGACACTAATAGTAACCATATAAAATGGTATTTATCATGAATACTTACATGCCTCATGGCCAAAATCAGATGCATGCAGAAAAAGGTAGCATTGATGACCTAAAACCTAAAATGGGTGTATTTTGTAAAAATGCCTCTTAAGCACTCTGATAAACAAACAATACTAACCAAAAAGTGCTTCTCATAATATCTAAAATTTTGTGTAAATAATGCCAATCTTCATCAAACTCTAGTATGTTCACCTTGTTGATCTTGGCCAAATAACTTTGCTTGTCAATGTCTAAATGCATAGCTCAAACAACATTTAAGCCATCCTCAACTTTATAATATGCCAAAATAACCTATAAAGGCAATACTATTTTGCAATACAAATCTTGGTTGGGCATCCAAGAACATCAAAACTAGTGATATGAATGAAATCCAAGCAAGGTGGTACTACTAGATTATTAGCTTATGTAATGAGCATGAGTCATTAAAACATGGTAATGAGTAGGCAGCTTATGGTTGATTTACATTGATTTGAATCTCAACAACCATAGTAGTAATGCTACTTTGATTTGAAATTGTGTTTTTTACTTGCCCATAAGAAGAAATATTTTTCAATACATCAACATCAATGGAATCTTTATAATCATGAGATTCTTTCCAAATCACATTCAATTAATTATCAAATCACATAAGCTGATAGATCTTGTTCTTAGCATTCCGGAAGTACTGATTTTTTCAATTTGGATCAATATCAAGGTAGTTATCATCAATTTAGTAAAGATGTATCAAAATTGGCAGAACTTCAAAGTTTTCCTTTGTGAAATTATCTTTTTTCACTGTTTTCATTTTGAAGGCTCACAAATTTCTTTCTTTAAAAAAATACAAAAAAGATGTGGTATTGTACCACAAAGGCCTTGCCATGTCATAATAGCATGAATCCTATAATTTTAGGATTTGTTTAAAGTATTTTTTATATTGTTGTGGTAAATTATTTTGTAGTTTCAAAATTTGGATAGTAGTTTGTTGCAAGGTTTTAACAAACATTTGAATGCTAGATGATATCTATAATATTTGTTATTTATTTTAGAAGTTAATTCATTGTAAGTTTTGTACAAAGTTGTTTTTTAGAGAAAGATGTTGATTCCATTATTGTACTTGTTGGCTTTTTCAAACAATGGCCCAAGTTTGAATTAATTAAAATCCTAATTAAAAAGTATTGAGCATTTTGGCCCATGAGTTGTTGAAGAGCCTAGATAAATTATTGTGTGTAATTAGTGTATATAATGATTTAATGTTTTAAGAAATTGATAAGATTTGTAATTTTTATTAGTTTATGTAATGGGTTTATGTTTTGGTTATAAGTTATGGGATCTGGTAATAACCATAATTATGTTGTACGAAATATAGGTGAGGTGTTAGTGTGACGACTTATTTTGTGCAATGAACTGATATTTTGATTTTGTAAAATGTGCATGATCTTGACTAGCTTGTATTTTATTATTAAAAAGTGATATTAAGTTTTTATGATTTTTGAACATAGATTTAAAAGTTACAAATTGATAAGCTAAAACTTGAAGTAAAATTGCATTTTTTTCAACCTGATGGATCAAATGAAGTTCAAGGTATAAGTGAAAGACAATTTAAGACAAAATGTGAAGTTATAGAAGTTGATCTTGATATGAATGAGTTGGACTATTATCAATCGTCTTTTGTGGGACTTGAGATTGTACCAAAGTCATATTGTTACTTTCATTAGAGCTTCTGCAAAACTTATTTTTTGGCTTTGAATTTGTCGAGGAAGAAGACTTTTTTAAGTTCTTATTGTTTGTGCTAATCGAAATTTTCTTCTCGTCGCTTGCCAAATCATTGTCTTCATTCAAACCTATAGAACAATTTTACCACACGTGATGAAGATTAGCAAGCGCAATCTTTAGTTTGAATAATCATGTTTTGACATTCATAATTTTTATTTACAAAAGTCCATATTAATCACGATTAAGTTGTAGAATATTTTAGTATTTAAGAATATTCAAAATCAATATTCACGATCAATATTCACAACATGTATTCACAATATTCACGTATCTCATAATATACGTCTCTCAATATTCACAATTTCACATCAATATTCATGATTTGTATTCACAATGTTCACGATCAGTATTCACAATATTCACGATCACTATTCACAACATTCACGATGAAAATTTCGAAATCTCAGTTTCTCAGGATCTCAATTTGTCAGAATCTCAGTTTCTCAGTTTCTCAATATTCGCAATCTCAACGCTTACAAACCATCAATAAAGTAATCTTCAAGACGACATCTCTAAAAATTCGATCATTTGTTCATCCAATATGGAAGACATTGTCTATATGTCCTGCAAAACAAAACACAATCGCAAAATTATGATTTGATAGAGATCAGTTTTTATTGGTGAAAACTTGTTGATGAATTATATCTGTCACAAAAGGTGTAATAACTACAATTTCATAGTTCAATCAAACAAAACACAATATTTGAGCTTTGACCATATTGATACTATTTAAGACATTGACCACATAATATGCTTTAACTTTCACTTTGTTACAAACTTCATTGATCGACCTGAACACATAGTATTGCCTTTGCAAGGCAAGGCCAAAAAGCTAAGTTATCGTGCGAAACAAAAGCTTAGCCACTTGGATGCATGTAGAAAAGAAGAGGAGACTTTACTTGTAGTTTTTGGTTAATCGTCAACTTATTCCATGCTACAAAAAAGGCACATGAAGCAGCAAGAACACACTTGAGACTTTAAAATGAACCTCAACACATAGAATTGCCTTTGCAAGGCAAGGCCCAAAAGCCATAAGAGTTACTATAGAAAGGCTCAAAGAGTTAGATTCAACCTTAAAGCTACAGCCACCACCTCAAAATAAAGACTAAAGATAGGTTAGCACAAGAGTTATCATAGAAAATGAGACCAACTAGCAGCTTATTTGAAAAATATGACAATTTCATGATAATAGAACACCTATATCTCATGTGTCGGAAGTCATGAGCTTGCCCGAATTGCATGGGAAAACCAAGTTCAACGGTTGCTTCTCTGCAATACTGGATTGCATGGGAAAACCAAGTTCAGCAGTTGCTTCTCTGCAATACTGATGCCATCATCCCGCACCTTCTTAATTCACGTTCCACAACATGTCTATAGCAGAGAATGATGCCATTTTTTATCCACAATAAAGCCCGCCACATAGCTTGAGCCTGGAGGTGCAGCATGCAACAGAATAGGAGCTAAACCATCTAGAGAAATTCTTGCATGAGCATAAGGAAGAGGCCCAACAAAATGAGACTAGATCAGATCTGCATTTCCAGCTTCGAAATTGCGAGGCTCTCTAAATTGCACTAACTTGCACTGCTGATGGCCTAGCTGCCTTCATCTCGAGCAACATTCCAAGCAAATGGTTGCAACCCAAAAATTTATATATCAATGAAGGCAAGCTCAGAGGTATGTCAAGCCCGACCATCCAGAGCTTCAAAGAGCTAGAAGGCCGGCACCAGTTTGGTTGCTAGTATTCTGATGTATAGCTTTTGGTCAGAACTTGGCTACTTCTACAAATTATCCAAAGCTGCTTTTGCAGTTATAGGTTGAGGTGGATGATATAATGCTTGTTGTCGTTGCCATGCAGATTAGGTTATGTGGATGGGAATGATGAGGATAATAAATAAGCTCAAGTCGTTGCGTTTCTGCTCTCTTAGTGGCACTTAATACTCCGCATCTTCCCAGAGCAGCAAAAGCGTAAAAAATCATGTGGAACACACATTTAGCAAAGATCAGAGACATCGATGTTGCTCATATGATCTACACACAGATGCAGACTTAGAGAGAGAGAGAGAGAGAGAGAGAGAGAGAGAGAGAGAGAGAGAGAGAAAGCGAGAGCGAGAGCGCATGTAACTAAACAAGAATGTATTGAATAAGCACAGTGATGGATAGGACAGAGACATGACTATGGCCACAACACTAGGTACTAGAGCACCTCCGTGCTATGCTAGCCCCCATGGATATCCCGTAACCGTTTTCCAGGAGTCCAAGCACCGAACAACTTGGGCAAATCCATGCCATTCAAGTGTACCATGGTTGATCCTATATGACTATATGAGTACGTGATTTTACATATAATAACCGGACTCAGGATGCAAGAGAAATTTATTTAACAAAAACCACAAGCTCATATCTACTTTACCGTACATAAGATCAGACTTTTCTAAAGTTATTAGCTACTACCATTATAGAAAGCATTTGCAGTATTATCATGCATGGATAAGATTTTTCGTAGTAACGAGTAAGGCTACCCACCGTATTGGTGAAGTTCCATATAGCATCATACCTGAATAATAGGCGAAGTCATCTCTTGCGAACTATCCATCTTCAGCTATTTTAACAAATCACCTATGTGCTAGAAGATTCAAACCGAAAGTATTGTGTTACGTATAGAGTACTTCTACCAACCTCATAGTCTTTATCAATAGCTAATCCATCATCTTCCCGCAGATTATTAACTTATCATTCGACTTTTCAAGAGAATTTCATTCCCCACAATATCCACAATATACAGATTATCATTTTTTGTGCACACGTCTTCTTAGGATGATACTATCAAGCCAAGCTTTCTTCATGCTACATTCTTTAGAAGCCATTATACTTTTTATCAGAGGCAACTATCATCATAGTTTCTATCATTCTACCAGAGCAATCAATCATAGCAAGTTACAGCCAATGGAGTATAGAAAGAGTACTCTTATCAACCACATATAAGCTATCACCACTGGTATCATCGGAATCTATATGGAAGGACAGCGGTCCATCGCACTTTTGCTATCATTCCATACTAAAAAATGCGTGGAGTTATGCTTGCATGCAAGGCATTGCTAAATCTCAGTAGCACAATGAATGTTTTTTCCAAAACCTAGTGCTGGCCAGTGGCCAATTCCACTACAGAAAGAGCACTGGCCAGTGACTATACATTATTAATAAAAAGTGATTTTTATTGCCAACATCTGGATTGCTGTCCAGCGCCAACCATAGATCAACAGAGGTTGAAAAAATACCTATAAGAATGTCCACTACTGCTCCTTGAGGCAGCGCTTGATTGTAAGAGTATCCAATCGCAGTTTTGCAAGCTAATACTTGCTACTACACAACAGTAATCACATCAAGTAGTAATCATCCATTCCTAATCATAAAGCACAACATACATCCTTCATTATCAATGAGCTACCATTCCTCAAATCACTCTCACCTTAGTTTGCAGTATCATTCACATGAATGCTCTTCCAGTAGCATTCTCAAGTTTTTCTCCTCAATTGCAATCATCGTAAGGTAGAGCACCAGGAGAGCAGGAATGAGAGAGAGAGAGAGAGAGAGAGAGAGAGAGAGAGAGAGAGAGAGAGAGAGAGAGAGAGAGAGAGAGAGAGAGAGAGAGAGAGAGAGAGAGAGAGAGAGAGAGAGAGAGAGAGAGAGAGAGAGAGAGAAAGTGAATAGGGTTGTGTGATTTCCCTCTTTATAGAACCGGAGGACACTTAGGTGTACTAAGTGCAAATTGCTGCTCACTGTTAGATTGAATGTCCATAATGTGCACAGATCCTGGCCATTGAAAGATTCACAACTTTCCCACCATTTAGAAAAAAAAAGCTTTTTCTATTATGTGGGGTCTTTTATCATAGTAAGGCATTTTTTTCACCCCCACTAGTAAATAAGGTTAGTACGCGACGTTTGCATTCCACAGAGGCTTGCGAAGCAAATAAAGCGATATATGTATGTAACAGAGTCCATGAGAGAGAGAGAGAGAGAGAGAGAGAGAGAGAGAGAGAGAGAGAGAGAGAGAGAGAGAGAGAGAGAGAGAGAGAGAGAGAGAGAGAGAGAGAGAGAGAGAGAGAGAGAGAGAGAGAGAGAGAGAGAGAGAACAAAAATGTAACTAAACAAGAATGTATTGAATAAGCACACTGATGGACAGAAACACACAATTATTAAAGATCAGACAGAGACAACGACACAGACCATATAATCTACATAAAGAGACAAATTATAGAGGCTGGTGGAGGACAACTACCTACAACAAAGGGAGGAATATGATGATGGTGATGGCTATGAGCATGATGAGTAATCTCAAATCCTTGAGTTTGTGATCTCTGAGCGTTTGTGCTCTTGAGAAGCAACATATAAGACACATATAAAAGAATTGTAGCAGAATCCAGAATAACAACTAAAAGTGAAAGTGAATAGACTGATGCTACATATGGACTGAGCTTCAAAGTCTAATCAACCAGGGTCACCCGAATATCACTTGTGCTGTAAACTCGTCGCATGCCGCACATGCTGGCCCTCTGTAGACTCATGAACTTGGTGAGCCTGCTCTGTCGGTAGGCGTACCTTCAAGTGATACAGGTTTTCTCTTTGTCTGCCTTGTGTGATGAGCATACTGGAGCTGGCGTCAATCACATTGCATGTCTGATCTGTGAATGTCACATGCATGCCTGCATTTGTTATTCTAGCAACTGATAACAGATCTTTCTGTAGCATCGGCACATATAGGACGTCATCCAGTCTTCTATCTCTGCCATTGGTGCTCAGCCAAAGTGTTCTAGTGCCGCTTACTTCATGTCGTGATCCATATCCCAGAATGATATATCTGGAGGAGTCGGTTTGTTGAAAGTCGGCGATCATCTGCCTTGTCATCACAAAGTGCGACGTGGCTCCTGAGTCAAGAACTATGTCTTGAATGTCATATGTGGATGTTGCACATAAGTCAGTGCATAGGTAAGCAATGGAATTTCTGCTAGCTCGATCTTCAGCCATCTTTGAGGATTCAGTCTCCTCCACATATGATGTGTTGTTCGTGCTTTCCTTCCTGCTCTGCATCTTCTTGTTTCTTGGATTGTCATAGTAATCCATAGCTGCATGACCTTTCTTATAAAAATATATACACTCAATCCTTGGATTCAACCAGCATTTATCCATTGTGTGGCCGTCACATCTACCTCTCTCACATGTCTTCTTGTCATTGCCTTGTTGTCTGTTCCTTCCTTTTGATCTGTTTCTTGGGTTCCCTGTTTCTGCTGGTTCTAATTTGATCTCTTTGTCGACTCCCTCTTAGGTTGAGCCTTCTTCTTCAAATGGTCTCTATTGTTGTAGAGAGCTTGATCAAACTCATTACTGTCGTCGTAGTGCTCTCTAGCTTCAACTTCTTCTTTGATGTCAATGACTGCCTTGTCGAAGGTCATTATAGGATCTTTAGCCAGCAATGTCCGGGTTGTCTGAAATGATCTCGGTAAGGAGTGTAGCAGGTAACTGAGCTACTTCTCTTGTGAGACTGCATGTTCTGCTATAGCATCGTATAGCGATGGGAATAGGTTCTTCATCCTCCTAACAAAGCTGGTGAGATCTTTGCCATCCCATCTTAGATAGGTAAGTTGATTTTCTAGATGCATTATCTGATTTCATGAATTGGTCTGAAATTTGCTGATGAGTGTATCCCACATCTAATTCATTCTTCACTAGGGCTACCATCAAATTTACGTGATCCACGAACAGATGTCAATACTCAGTTGCACCATTGCCAAGAACCTTTCAAGATGACCGAACCTGAAGTGCCGCAAATAGAACTGATCATGAATATTCTATCTAGCAAGATGAATATTACATTGGGAGAATTTCTTAAGTTGGTGCCTCAAGCAATAGAAGTGCTAGCAAAAAGATTGACTCATATTGAACCAATAGTCTAGCAAGAACCACTATTTTGTGCCAGTTTTGAAGAATCAAACGAAATACTCAATGTAGGAGAAGCCTGGAAAAGTGAGCAATGAACGCTCACCCTACCAATACAACACAAACCGTTTGGTAAAGAGACAAACATGATAGATGGAGGTTCAAGAGTTAATCTAATTTTAACAAAGCTATGTGTCAAATGGGGCCTTACAAGGATGTAGCTTGCAACTTTTGCTATCAAGCTAGCTAATCAGCAGACTATAGATCATCCTAAAGACATAATAGAAGACATACATGTCAAGATTGATAAAGTTCATTTTGTCATTACTTTTGTAGTAGTGGACTTACTAGACGCACCATCTGTTTATCGTATTCTATTGGGACGTCAATGGTTACGAGTTGCGCAAGTGATTCATAATTGGGGAACCGAAAAAATTACATTTGAGAATCGTGAGCGTGCAATCAAATTTGATCCAATCACTTGGACAATCAAACCAGTAGTCCAAAAAGGAGATGATGATTCCTCAACCACGGATCATACTTGTGATCGACAAGTAAAACCTTTGGGAGTTCATTATGACTCTCAAACAGATACTGTTAATTGGCTCTTGCAACTATGGATTTTATAGCAAGATATATGTGTCAATGAGATGACAATCATAGTTGAGTGAGATTCCTATGTCTGATCGAAATTTGAATATGCCGATCACATTCCTAGTAAATACGATGAATGTAGCATGGATATCAACTGACCCAATTCCTGATCCTATTGAAGATGAACTCATTCATGTCAGTAATGCATTATCTTATGATGAAAATACAGAACTTATTGATGAGCAGATTTTAAATCACATGGATCCTACAAGGTTTGAAGTTCATGATATTCCTGATGAACCAATAAAACCATCTAAAGCAGTTATATTAAAGGAAGAAAAGAATATAGGACCAATGACGAAAAATCAAGCCTAGACTCCTGCAAATATAGCCAACTACATGAGAGGTATAGATAGCTTATCCATGACCGTGATGCTAGATGCCTCCCCATCGATGCCAATTACAAAGACTGCCCCCCTGTTGTAATGCCATCCTATACTTCCAAATGAGCACACCATGAAGTCCTCGCCATCAGTGTCCCCTCAAGTAGATCTCTAGCAAAACACCCATCATAGTGTTTGCCCTTCAATCACACCCAACTATGTGATATCCATCATCTCTCCATCCTAGAGCTGGCTCCCAAAGTTTCACGCTTTGCCCATTTGCATTTGTAGCATCCTGATTTCATCACACACCTGTAAGACCTATCCATCCAAAGTCTCAAGTCCAATATGAGATAGCTGCCCCTGAGGATCATCCCATATCATCCTACAGTCCTATCCATATATCATGATATGACAAATTGACTTGACTTACCCAAAATAGTCTATTGAAGTGTATCTCTCGATGACAATCCTGATACACTAGTCCACAACTACTTTGACTTGACCAGAATTGACTTAGCAACTTCGGAACCACAAAATCATCACACTCACCACTCGGCAAGAGTCTCCAAAGTGTGATTATTGACCCATTTTTCATCCTCTGTGTGTCTAATGCAAGTCTGCTATCTTGCCATATGGCTTCTAACTGGCACCAGCTCGCGCTTCCATCACCCGTGACCACCAAAACGTGTGTACCTCCAAGCTAGTCCATATTTTTCTCAGAACAAGAAATTTCCAAGCTACAAATGCGTGTGTCAATGTAGCTATCACCTGACTCAACAATGCCACTGCTGATCATACCTATGAGAGCGTTCCTCCAAAATGCCACTTGACATTGGTTGGTTTGAACCACAAGAGTTGAACCTGATCACGAGAAGTTTTTACCCGTAACTGGCATACCATGTCTACCTCTCACCAGTGATTGCTTTCCCTCTCAAAATTTTCACCAAAGATGAGTAGTCACGTTGCCAAGCTGCACTTCTGTCACCAAAACTATCTTTCTCCACACAATTCCGCTATCATTCGCCCCCATACCACATTTACCGCATCCAAACATCCCGTTACCTTGTTAGAAGTAAGCAATAATGATTTTAAAGAGATTATGCCTCATTGTACTTCCCTGTAACAGGTTTCACTAGCCAAACATTGACCCAAATCTGACCCTACGGTACCCAAAAGATGAATGTAGCCCATCACTAGGTCACTCACACTCCACTCACTGAAATGGTGATGAAAACCCCTCGAAATGCATTTCTCCCTGATCTCTGATGTCGCGCTATGAGCAGCTAGTTTCAGGGGTTATTTTGGCCCAAGGAAGGCCAAAATAGGTGCCCTCTAGCCAAAGATAGGCAATTCCAAAGAATTAGCTTGCAGAATGAACTACAACTTCTAGTTGAAGTTTTTTAATGAGGAAACAATGACTTTAAAAGTCAAATCCCTTTCAGGATTTCAAACTGAAATTTGTAATGACATTGAAGGCCAAAATGCACTTCAAGTCCCTTCAACCCTTTTCAAGGCCCATTTTCTTGCAGCCCATGTTCATCCTCCAATGTGGAATCTGCACCAAAAATCTTCATAGGGACTAATCCTGCGATGTGCAGGGAGTAGTAGGTTCAAGGGTGAGTAGTTCTCCATCTGTTAAAAGGGTTTAAACACTTGGATAGGTTCCTAACTATGCTTAGTTGCTAGTTTAGATGCTTTTCTAACTCTACACTAACACAGTGATGTAATAGCTTGAGGTGTTCTCGATGGGGACGGAGATTGGAATGTCGAGCAGATGATTGCACTGGTGTCTGCTGGGTATCCATGATCTGGAGCTGATGTGAGGAGGCAACATGTGAGGTCCTTCATCATCTAGTGTATCTCGTCTAAAGGCTACCTTTATCCTCATCGGCATTATCGTCATTATTGGATGGAACATCGGCGTATCCGGCCATCTTCTTCTTCGGATTTCTCGAGGTCAACTGATTTGTCGTAGATGGCGGTGGGTTATCGGACTCCGTGTCAAATTCAGGAGCGATTTTGCTGGTGGTCATCTTCATCCTCTGCTTCTTCGGTGGTGGTGTGGTATCAGCTAGTTGAGAGGCTAGTGATGATGACCAGTCGTGTCTCTTCTTGATGTGACATTCATGGGCTGCAGCAGCTTGTGGAGAAGATGTAGCTGAAGTTGTGGATGGTGTATAGCCTCGGCTAACAGCAGCATCTCTTGGAGCTAAGGCAAGCTTCAAGTCAATTGAGAACTGACGTCGAGCAAGATCAAAAAGGATGTAGCCCAATGATGTGACTGAGGCTATTTTGTAAGGCATTGGTCAACTGTCCAGAGATGAATCCTACCCAATTATACATGTTGTGGTGGGCTTCATAGGATTCTCCGAGCATGGCAAAAATCTGGAGTGGAATCCGTAACAGATGTGCCTTGCGTGTAAATGTATACCTAGTGAGGTAGGCACAGACAGCTCCGAATTCCTTGGATTTGATGGCTTCGAGCAGGATGCCATCCTTGTTCTTCCACTTGTCAACTGAGGTGTCAAGGTACTTGGCATAGAATTGCTGCATCATGTTGATGAGCTTCACCGGTTATTCTTTATTGCCACTTGGGAAGCCGAAGGTGGTAAGACTACTAACAGCCAAGTAGACATAGAGCTGAAGATTGGGAATATCAATGTGGAACATCAGCTCTTTGGCTGCAAAATTTTCATAAGCCTGGTACATCAGGTAGAGGCTCTGATGTCCCTTCCACTTAGAAATTTTGAGCTCAACCATCTGGAAGAGCATCTCTGCTTGGTGTGCATCGCGCTATGTTCACATGGAACCAATTTCAATTGTGGAGGCATCTGCGGTACATCTGCATTGTGATCTGAATCCGATTCGGCCATTTTTTTAAATTTTTGTAGTGGTGCCGGATGCAAATGGTTGTCGAACGTACTGGTGGATTCAACTAGGTCGAAAAATTTTAGAGGGATCGAAAAAGGAGCAAAAACTCAGAAAATTATCAAAATTGAAAAAATGTACAAACAAAAAAAAATTCAGGTAGGCAGATAGAGGGTGGCGGATGCAATCTGGCGGATACAAATTTTTTGTCGGTTGGAACTGTTTGTTGAGCATGAGCGGATGCAACTAGGATGTCACCAACTCCCAACTACGTGCCCAATAGCATGGTGAATTTATTTCTGGCATGCTCTGAACACTTTCTCTACGGAATCACTCTGTTTTGGCATACCGTACTTGTAGGTACAGTTAGGGTGCCCTTCATTTGGAGGCTATAGCCTTTCGTTTGGCCAAAATAGGCTAAAGGAGGTGAAAATAAGGGCACTTTGAGTTTTTGAACTGTTTCTTCAGTGTGAAGAAACTTCACTCTTCAAGTTGAAATCCAACAGATCCAATGGTTATCCAAGATCTGACTGCCTAGATCACTTCTTGGCCAGTCAACTTCAACCGTTGATCATAATAGTTCTGGATCCAATGATCATAATCATCCAGGCGCATCAAGTTCTCTCCTCGGGATCGCTACTCCCTTCCACACACTACAAGATTAGTGCAATTGACTGTGCGTTCAGGCCCGCGACCTCCCTCACACCATTTCCAAGCTTTCCAAGCTTTCTTTCTCAAAACCATGGCTATGGCAGTCTGACAAATTCCAAGCTACCTCTCTTCACAATCCGCAGCCGGCCACGACCTCTCCACACATTCACAAAAGTAGCAGGGCGCCCACTTCTAGCTCTTTACAACTTCCAAAAAGGATTTGTATTGAGAGAGGAATGCGTTTTCTTGACTTAAAACCCTAGTTGTCAAGGAAGAAGATATTTTGGGCTTTATTTGATCTTATTGAGAATTTCTTTGAGCAGCTACGTATCCCTCTGAGGTCGCCCTACAACAAGCAATCTTCTGCACCAAACTGTTCTTCAAACGATGTTCGATTGGATTCAAACCAATCACAAACGCCAAGCAACCCTCCAGAAGAATTTTCGGCTTCAATCTTTGCTTGCCCTCTGATTCAGCCGACAATTCCCTGTCTCTGAATCATTTTTACAGTTTTGAGCCATTCCATGAATCTCCACAGACTCGGTTTTGTGCTTCCTAATCAAAAAAATCAGAAGAGATCTCCAAAGTCAGATTTTTCTGACAAAAGAGCAACTTGCAGTCTGGGTCGAATTTTGACTCTGGACCGAATTTTTACTTAGGGTTGACTCCTGGCCATTTTAAATTCCAATTGTACTCAACAAATGTCGAAAAAAAACCTTGTACAAGATCTACCTTTAATTAGCAAATCCGATACTCCATGTAAAAGTTGTATTTCCAACAAGCATGTTAGAAGTTCAATCATTTCACTTCTAGAAATTTGCTAGATCTTGTACACATGGACATTTGTGGTCCTATGCACACTATTTCCACAGGGGGAGCTATCTATTTGTTGATTATTATTGATGACTCTTGTCTTACTCCTTCCACTATTTGTGGTTGGCTTGGTTCTCTAGGTAGTAACTAGTTTCATACAATGAAATTTCTATAGCCAGCTCTAGCTCTGCGTATGAGAATCCATCTAGATCCAATTGTGGGTCCTCAACTGGTTGTGGTCCAAGTTGTGGTTCGATCAAGAGATCTTCTATTATGACGTGCTTTTCCTTAGAGTCTAGGTCCGTTGGAGTAATATCTTCTTTTCCAACCACATCCTGATCAAAGATTTCTAAAAACGAGTTGATGGTCTCGGCAAGGTCCTCTTCGGTTACCATTTCGGGCATATCTATTGTCTTATCAGGCATGCATAGCATCTCTTCATCTTCTAATTCAAGAGGGGGCATTTCAGGATCATAGATAGGATATGTTGAATACAAGGTAGTAGTCTCATAGGATTCCTCCTGTGGGTACTCATCGGTTTGGCATGAAATGGCAATCTTTTCGGACAATAGAGGCTGCAATGGTGTTGAGCAAACAGTGGTAGGACAAACATTTAGCTTCATGTTCGCATATGGAGACCAAAAAGAGGACGAGCGACATTAGAGACATAAGGTATGTGTGGAAAACAAGCGGCTAAGGGGAGCAAGAAGGAAAAACGTAACCGATGATAGATGAGTGAGCTCGCTCTATTGCTCTCTCAACTTTCACTCACTTCTCACACAAACACCTCTTTCTTCCATCATAAAAATCTAAAAACTTTACCTTCTCATTCTCTCACCCTTCCACGTGACACACAAGCAAAAGCTTCTTCACATTCTTTTCTTTTTCTTGGACCCCAATCTCAAGAAGACTTCTCCCTTTTATAGAGGTCACCCAAAGCTTCCCCTTCATAATGCCATATCTTCATTTTTCAAGCCTTTCATGAAAAGTGTCCTCTCTTGTACATGGCTCTTAGTTGTGATTTGATCACAAGTGGTACCCTTTCCCTTTTGGAAAAGATGGATTGGAGTCATAGGTACAGGGGTACCACATGTGTAAGCCACTTTCCTCTTTTGCACTTGTTGGTGGTGTAAATGGTAAGTACTTCCCTTGATACTTTTCTTAATTGGGTAGTCCTCATTGCTATGTGTGGTCAATTCATTAGAGGAGTTCCAAGCACCAAAAGGGCTGTTTGTCAAGATGCTTTTATTGACTATTCAACTATTCAATGTACATGTGGCCCAATAAAGTTTTTACACTTGTGAAGAAACGTAACGTTGTTTGTCGGTCTGAAAAATTTTGGAGTTTTTCGGTAATATTTCGAACATTTCGAAACTCCCGCTGGGTAGGGTTTGGAGTTGTGATTTGACAATACTTGCTGCCCGCAAGACTCCTAACTGCCCAACTATTAAAACTTATGGTTAGTAGTAATATATTTTGAGCAAAGCATAGTTAAATAAACTTACATGTTTTAAAGAGGGCCAACCTACAAGAAGCTGCAAAACATCATCTACAACAACATTAGCCATTAAACTACAGATGAGTAGAACAACAATAGATTTTCTAGACATTTTTGATATTTTTATGAAATCATAATCAAGATGTGATCATTCCAATGTATTCTACGCAAAGAGTAGATCATTTTTGGTTTTTTACCTCATCTCCATCCGAGTTCAAATAAGAAAGTTATGGCTAATCAAAGATTTTGATGATGTGGCATATCGCCATGACGCAAGAATAGACCAGTTTTTTTTTTAACAGAATGCAAATTCTCGCATGGTGGAGATATTCCAATGGATTCTACGCGAAGAGTAGATCATTTTTGCTTTTTACTTCATCTCGATCTGATTCAAATAAGAAAGTTATGGCTAATCAAAGATTTTGACGCGCCATGACACGAGAATAGACAAGTTTTTTTTACCAAAATGTAGATCCTCGCGTGGTGGAGATATTCACATCATCAAATGCCACATCATCAATTAATATAAATGCCACATCATCAAATGCTTATCTTGTACTATAAATCTATGATCTACCATTACTTTCTTATCTAAACTCTGATAGAGATGAGGTCAAAAGCAAAATTGATCTACTTTTTGCATAGAATATGATGATGTGGCATATCACCATGACGAGAGAATAGACAAGTTTTTTTTTGCCAGAATGCAAATCCTCGCGCGGTGGAGATATTCCACATAATCAAGTGTCGCGTCATCAAAAGCTTATCTTGTACTATAAATCTTTGATCTACCATAACTTTCTTATCTGAACTCTGATAGAGATGAGGCCAAAAGCAAAATAAATCTCCTTTTGCATAGAATATAATGGAATGTTCATATCTTGATTATGATTCTATAAAAATTAAGAGCTTGCATTTTCATTTCATAATTGACCTCTTTTTAATTTGCATTTTCAAATCTGAAAAAACATAAAAGCAAAATTCAAACCCAACTTCAAGTTCTCCCTTATTTTAATAGTTTAAGGGAAGAGGATTTGAACCTCTACAAGGTTAAGGCTTGTCTTCCAAATCCTTAATCCTACACAAAGGAGTGGTTAATCTAATAACAGAGGGAACATCTTACTCAACCAAGAAGCTAGAAACATCAGTACATTATCTACAACAATATTAACTATTAATCTAAGGGAAAGCAGAATAACAATAAACCTGAACTCTGCGAAAAGCAATCACAGCACCTACAAGAACAAGACATGCACACAAAACCATACAGCGAATGAGTGTCCAGTCCTAAAGCAAAATCTGAGACTGACACATAGATTTTGCCATCGGTGCAATGCAATATTACACGATACGACATTTTGCCTATTTACCCCCGGATTGTTCAACAAAAGAGAAGTCCTTATCAGACTTTCTATCCATATCATCAAGGGGCACCAAACGCGGCACCGAGGTATGGCGCACCGAATCAGCAACAGTGTATGGCATCATTAAAAAGCTACAAAAGGAGCCCACATTGCTAAAACTTCCTTACAAAACTCCTCAAAGTTATTCTCAAGACGACTCACAAGTATTCGACAAGCTGATATGCAAATTAGTGTGACAACATGACTGGAGAAATCTAAAAGGCTAGAGGTTCTATTTATGTAAAACTTCGATCCTTTACACATGAAATTTTGGAGGGAATATTCTCCCGCTTGTGGCACGTGCTTTGTTTCATGTGCACTATTAATGTACTTCAAAAAATGAGCCAGCCACACAACTTAGACGGCGGGCAGCACCGGAAACTAAGAAAATGAGAAAAAATTTCGGTCATTTTATCATTCTCTCTCTAACATTCTCTTACTAAGGCACGATTTCTTATACGGCCCTTTTGGAATTGAAAACTCCTCTAATGCCTACCACTTTTAGGTAGGGTATTTTAGGTAAGCACTTTTGGCCTCCACTTGCATTTTCCATTTGTGTGTCCATGGCCCATGGCTTAAGCTGTCGAGGTGATTTGTCTGTTAGTGTGCCGCCTCAACTTGCACCGGGACTTGTCTGTAGTTTTGTCACAGTTTCCTTGACCCTGTCCCATAATTTCTGACCATTTGTTGCGAGTTGATTTTTCTCTTTGCCGGTTTTTCCGTGTATCGTTACTGGCGAGCACTCATGACTTGGGGTTTCTTCAAGGCAACCGGTCCCCTGAAAAACACAGTAGGCAATTTTTTGTATTAATAAAAAGTAGCAGAGTACATTGAAAATTCGCTCGGCCGTGCCGGCTAGTATAATCGGGCCAATTCTAAGGCCGTAATCTATTCTATGGGCCATTTCTAAGGCCTCAAAATTTGCGCTAGCCACATTTTGGCGGGCTGGGACCCCTATCTGTAGGCAACTGTGTGCCGATTTTACCATTAATAGTCGAGTTTTACATGCCGGTTTTTGTACAAAATTGTGAAAATTGCTCTTAAAATAGCCCGGTTTTTCATGAAGGTGGACCCTTCAGTCATTTTGGCTGAAGTTAGTACTTAATTTGTGAACTCCATCCACGCAGTTTCTGAGGTGGACTTTATAATACATGTGCGAGACAAATTTTTCACTATTTCTGAAGATCTATTATGCACAACGCTTGGATTACCATTGGATGGTAAACTCATTGCTACAAACATAGAATCAGTGGATGAAGCTGCCCACTTTCTGAGCAACTGCTTCGTACCCACCGAAGGGGTACAAAATCTCTATGATCAAGGATACCACTTTCAAGCTGTTATGTAAATATGCTAATCAAGCTATATTTTTGACGGATGCGGATGCAACTATCTCAGTCCAAAATTTTGGCTATCTATTGGACGCGCTATCCGGCAATCTTGTATGCTTCGGTGTTATCGCATACAAGGCTTTTTTGAGGTGGATCAAACACCAGAAATTTTCTAGAGTAGGGGCGCATATTTCTCGACTGTGCGATCATTTTGAAATCATGATTGATCAAGAGAAAGCCATGCTGACAGGAAGGCTGTTGCCTCCAAACCAATTGACCTATCCAGCCTTCTGACTGATCCACCATAGTCACTACAGCAGCGGTTGAGGCAACTTTCGAAGTAGCAGTCAGAACTGCTATGGAGATAGATGCGCAACAAGATGCAATTGCTACCACCGGCATGGATACTGATGGAGCTGATGCTGCAAATTCGTCAAGGCCAGACTCTGCTTCAACTTCACAAAAGCAGAAGAAAAATGCATCAATCTCGGATGACGATGCCACTCCATCCGACACTGTAGGCAGAGCTCAAGCTGCGGCAGAAGGCGACACTGGGGCAGCTGAGACGATGAAGATGAACCTGATAACCAACCCCAGTGGTTTTGCACCATGACAGAGAAAGCCAAGAATCTCTTGGCCGACATTTATGAATTCGACCGCCACAACCTAAAAAACATTTTGGATTTGATAGAAGCGGAGCAAAAGTATCAAGTCTCTCTCAAAGAGTCTTACAAGAAGATCGATGCGCTCGAATTAGACAAAAGCCAACTGATTGAACGAAATCGTTCCCTCGACACACAGCTTCAGACTTCCATTAATGAAGCTAATTCTTTGAAGCAGATTAATAAGGTGATTGAGGCCAAGTTTGTCAATTATCAGACTGAGATTGATTCTTTGAAACAGCAACTGCTTGATGCAAATAAACATAATGTCGCTCTCTAGAAGCATTTGTAGGAGGAGCAAGTGGAAAGAATAAAGGCCGAAGCTGCGCTTGCTCTATGCATCAATGTAGGGTCAATCACAATAGACCTCTCTAAACTGAACAAGCTCCAAGGCCAGATGCTCAAAATTTTTTGAGTCGAGTTCTTGCAACCGCTCGAGGATGCGAACGCTCTTGTCGATGAAGAATTGGCTGAGTTGAAGGAGCTGTCTACTGAAGCCACCCCAACTTGCAACGAGCCCGATTCTCATGAAGAACATCTTCAGGCCCTGCTTCGTATTGATGATCTGACACAACAACTTCAAGTTGTGCCTGCCTGCTTGGGAGTCACTGACCCTCCAGAATATCTAGAGGCAGTCGCGAAGATCGACCAGCTCAAACAGGAGTTGTCAGATCTCAAGCAGCAGTTGGAAGACTAGAAGTTAGCTGTTGAGTTACAAACTCAGGATCTGGCATCAGCAGCTACTCCGGGAAAACGACCACGATGAAACCAGTCGAAGGTATGTGCTGAAAGATTCCATGCATTTGCTGCACGATTCTGGAAGTGGTGTCCACAATCATTTAACATTGAATTACAATGGCATGTGGATTACATGATGCTACCAGGCGCAGTAGGCATCGCCTTCGACGACTGGAAGACGCCATGGGAAAAGGACGACTTTCTTTGGTTATGGGCCCAGTTATCTATCGAGCAGAAATGACGTCTCTACTGGGGCATAATCCAGGGGAAATTTCAAGTCGTGCCTTTCGGTTCAACAGAGTTATACATAGGCTCTTCTGCTATGTATGCTTTCAAATATATTCGTATTAAGGAATTTCAATTTTTGCGAAATGAAGACAATAAGCGACATTTTTGGAAGCGGAAGTCACAGTTTCAATTGTACAAACCACAAGGTGTTGCGGATCTAGGTGCCTTTGATGATGCAGGTTTGCTGACCAATGTAAATATGGCCTATTTGGAACTATTCAATCTTTACGTGGATTGGGAGCAAAACCTTGCTGATTATTTTGCAGAGATTCAACACAATCTGTAAGATCGAAGGACGTCACTTTGCTATAAGCAATTTTGTACATATACATTTTGGCAGTTTGGACCTTTTGCGGCAAAGACATTGTTTTTCGTTCAGAATCTTTATGTTAAAAGTTCTTTTATCAGATTTTTAGCTCACTATTGTAAAGAAATCACACTTCGTAGTGATTCAGATGAAGATATCAAGTTAACTCAGGAGCTTTTTGATGGAACATTGCTCCCGATTAAGCTTGAAGAATTTGGCAACCTACCAGTTGGCCGCTATACGAATCAAAAGAAGACTTGATGTTCATTGAGGCTCAACAAAATTTGGAGTTAGCCCAAAAACTGCATGAAGAATTGAATCCTTCATAAATATTTATTCTTGTCTATATCGTGGTGACGTTTCTATGCGATGCTGAATCCAGATCTTTTGAAGTTTTGAAGATGTTTTGCAGTTTGATTCCAGTTCGTATGAATAATTCAAAGATCAGATCAAATCAACCTATTTTATTCAAAAACACAGCAAAGGCACATATTCTCTAATAAGTCGAAGAAATATCTAGAGGAATTATATGAAGAAATATCTTTTCGCCTTAACGAAAATATGAAGAACAGAATGTTTCACGAATAATCCTCGAAATAAAGATTATATGTTCACAAGGATGTTTCACATTTGAAAAAAGGGATATGTGATGCCACGAAATTGTTAAATGTTGAATATCAACTTAAATATGGCATGATATACTCGAAAATGAAGATATGAGCTGGATAAATATAAATCATGAAGAGGCCTAAGTCATTTTTTGAGAATAAATCTCCTAAGTTCTTGCCTTGTATTTAAGGACGAGACTTTTAAAAGGGAAGACATTGCCTTGGATAGCTTTTATTAGGTCATCTACGCAAAACGACTCTATATGACTCGACATGTTAAACTAGAGTAATTTTAGCTCATAGTTAAATATACCTCTTCTGGTATAATTGAGCATATATTCAACCTAATTGTTAACTAGACCTTTTCACGAGAGCGATGCACCTGTAGTTTTAGAGCTGTGTTTGTTCGCCCCATAGAACATATATTGATCTCACGCTTCAGTCTTGACCATTGAGAGAGAAGAGTTTATGTATTTGTAAGAGATTGAAGAAGTGAATAGAGTGCTAAGAGTTATTCTCCCTTATCTCTGTTCTCCGCACTATTGAGTGTGAGTGATCATGAGTCTACTAGCAATCTCTAACGCATTACATGAATTACTCTCTGATCAGACAGACTCTCTAGTGCATTATAGTTGTTTGCTGTGTATCCGTAAAACATGCTCTAAAGAACTATCTTAAAATCATCTTATTCGTCTGTTGCGAATACTTTCTTTTCGGAACTCGAATAACGTTTACATTTGGTACAGTCTAGCACGATCATTGAATAAAACTGTATGTATACAATAAAGATGACAGTCCCTGTCTGAAGAATTGAGTCTTTGATCTCTGATTGTAACTGACATAAATTTCTAACGTGCTCTAAAACTATTCGTGCTCTTTAACCATAAACTTGGACTTAAGTTGTTGAGGACTTCTGTCTAGAAATGAACAGTTCGCGAACGTGATTAACTAATTGTCTGCACGAACACGAATACATCGAACATTTCTTGACTCTCCGTTGACACCTTAATCAACCAGAGTGTGCTACTCTGATAACATCTCACCTGTAGAACGCGTTTTGTTCGATTTGATAGAGACAAGACTGTTCTTTTGGAATTATTAACACTACACAACCCAACACAAGTAATACTGGTTACTTTCTAATGTTTGTTGACAACCCGCCCAAAGCCACTTCACTTGAAACAAATCATAAGTTGTACCAAATATATAACTTTCTAACGCTGTCCTCTGTGGGTTCGACATTATTCACTACAAAATCTATATTAACCTTGTTGGTATAGCACGACATACATGATACTTGATAGCTATGTGCTTCGTTTTCGAGTGAAATACAAGATCTTTCGTAAGATAGATTACTGAAGTGTTATCCATTAACAAGACATAAGGTTCAGAAATAGACTCATCAAATCCTTCCGACATCTGTTTGATCCTAATCAGCTCGTTTGCCATCTTGGTTGCTGCTACATATTCCGCTTCACAGTAAGATTGAGATATTGTTATTTGCTTCTTGCTAAGCCAGAGTATGGTTGTGCCAGATGCTAGAGTACAACCTCCTAAAATACTTTTGCTATCATCCTTCATGGATGCCCAGCTTGCGTCATTGTAAGATTCGACATGAAATCCAGCTTCCTTCGAATAACACAGTCCATAGTCTTTCGTTTCCTGGAGATATTGTAGTACTCTCTTTGCCAACTTCCAATGTAACGATCCTGGGTTCTAAGTATATTGGCTCAGCCTATATACTGCAAATGTTATATCAGGTCTGATGTTGTCTACTAGATATAACAATGATCCAATCAGCCTATGATAGGGTGTTTTGGCCATTCGTTCCTCTTCCTCGAGAGTCTGCAGACAATCTGCCTTGCTTCAGTATTGTTCCAGATATCATGGGAGTATGTACACCTTTGCATTCAAGCACATTGAAGTCTTCAATGATCTTTTGAGTGTACTTTTGTTGGTGAAGATACAACTTACCACCTTCAAAGTCTTCACGATCTGCAAGCCTAGATAGATTTAGCTTCTCCTAGGTCAACGATCTCAACTATTTCAAAAATGTCTCTTTTTACATCTGAAATGAACTTACCTCTTCTTGGGAAGATAAGTGTGTCATCAACATAAATAGCTAGAATGATTATTTCATTTTGGACATGCTTGATATAGACATTTGATTCAACAAATAGAGGTTTGAAACCTATGGAATGTAGTGCTTCGTCCTTCTTTCTATACCATTGTCTCGTTGCTTGTTTCAGACCATAAATGCTTTTATTCATGTGACATCCATATTCTGGATTTTCTTGGCTTATAAAACCAAGTGGTTGGTCCACGAATAATTCTTCTTCCAATTCTGCGTGTAGGAATGCAATCTTCTCATCCACAATATGGATTTTCAGATCATGAGCCACTGCATACATGAATAACAATCGAATTGATGTATGTTTGACTACCGGTGAGAAAGTATCAGTGTAGTTGATCCCATACTTATGTGAAAATCCTTTAGCAACTAACCTTGCCTTGTATTTGATGTTTTCTCCATCAAGACCTATTTTGATCTTGTAGATCCACTTGCACTTGAATGGTTTTCTACCATCAGGTATAGGTGCAAGTGTCCATACATTGTTCTTGTATATGGATGACATTTTTTCCTCCATTGCCTAAATCCAGCGATCTTTATCTGGTCCATCAACAGCTTCTTCGAATGTTTGAGGTTCGTCAAAGAAACCACAAAATTTGATGGCTATATCAAAAACATCATGACCATACCTTTTTGGTGGTTTTCGTTGTTTGTATGATCTTCTCACAGGTGGTTGCGAGTTTGGATTCTGATTCGAGCTTTTCTGCTGGAATTCGGTCTGGTGATTTGAGTCTGTCAAGCACTTGATCTTGACCTCCCTCTGAATTTGGTAACTCTCTCTCATCTTCTGCTTGTTTTCCTTCTATTGTTGTTGGTAGCTCATAATAATTTTTGAGAATTTCATAGCCGACTAGATCATTGTCTGCTATGTATTTCGTCTCATCAAATTTAACATCTTGAACAACTTTTATCTTGCCAATTTCGGGTACATAAACACGATAATATGATGTTTCATAACTTGTGGTTCTTGAATATAACTTCTTGGGTTCTTTAGGGGCATCTTGGGACCCTAGTAGGTGCACCCTCCTACTAGTTCCCCATGACCCTTATGTGATGGCTAATTCTGGCCCAAGGCCTATTATGTGATTATGGCTCAATGTTGAGGCCCAAGGTCTAGGAACTGACCAATACCCATGGTAAGGTCTAACACCTCACTAGGTTCCATACCTCTATCCAAGACATAGACACCTACATGCCCTTATCCAAGGACACCAATACATTAATCTAAAGGCACCTACCCTTAATTCTAAGGGTACTCCTTATCCAGGCGTGATTCTCCATTTAGCCCCCCCCAGACACAAAATGGGCAGATATGGGATACAGTAGTGTTACATAGGTATGGAACATTCCTTCCCCTTTAACATAAATTTTTCCTTGTAGGGAAAATTTGGGAAATTCTTCTGGAGATTAGCCTCATTTTCCCAGGTATCTTCCTCTTCTGACTTGCCTCTCCACCTGATTAAAAATTTCCAAAGCACTCTATTCCTTAGAGTTTTATGCTGGCTATTAACAATTGCCTTGGGTTCAGGTGGTCCACTCGCGAACTCATCACGAAGAAGCTCTACTAGATCTTCCATAGGGACCAGGGCTTCCCCAACCCCCAACGAGGGTTTTAACTTACTAACGTGAAAAATTGGATGAATTGGAAGATTTAGTTTGTATGCGACCTTGTTAATTACTTGGATAACTTTAAAAGGAATACCTAGGTGCCAACTTTGCACACTTACCAGTTTTCAAGTCCCTAGAGTGACTAGGGACCTCAAAAACACCATGTCATTGACCTTGAATTCCTTGTGCTTCCGAGACAGATCAACATAGTGCCTCACCCTGTCCTGAGCACTTCTTATGCTATCTTTAGCCAATTGTAACATTTCTTGCATATTTGCAAGAAAATCAGCTGCGGCTTGCACCTTGAGGTTCTTTATGCCAACACGTATCGGTGATCGAGGTTGATAACCATACATAAGCATGAAAGGGCTAAATCCAATCGCTAAGTGTTTTGCACTATTATATTCAAACTACACCAGTGGAAGGTAATTTTCTCAATCAAGTTGTCGATGGCCCACATATGCTCATAGCATATCTTCCATCGTCTGATTGGTTCTTTTTGTTTGACCGTTTGATTCAAGATGATCTGTAGAACTCATACTCCTGCTTTTGAGCAATCTTGCTTCGTTAGCTTGGCTCCAGCTATCATTGGTATGGCTTTTTATTTGCAGTCCATCATGTGGTACTACCTTAGCACTTTTCTGGCATATTCTGACTGACTCAAGTGCATTTTGCCCTTTGTTCGATCTCTTCTTATCTCTAGCCCTAGGCATTTTGTTGCTTCTCCAAGATCTGTGATTTCGTAGCTTTCAGAAATCTGACTCTTCGTGTCTTTGATCAGCATCAAGGAATTTCCTATCATCAGCAAATCATCCACAAAGATGGTCAGTATCACAAAATCCTTTCCTACTCTTTTAATATAGACATTGCAGTCTGGTTGAGTAGGATTGAAGCCTAGAGACTTCAGAAGACCATCAAGCTTTTTATACCAGGCTTGTGATGTCTGTTTTAGACCATAGATGCATCTCTGCAGTCGACAGACATATTGTCTGTTGTCGGGGCCTTCATAGCCTTCAAGTTCTTTCAGGAAGATTTTCTCCTCTAGATCTCCATGGAGAAATTGTAACTTTTGAACCATAGCTCAAATTGAGACGATTACGATTGACAAACTGCTTTGACCGCCTATGGATTTGACTAACAATATATTTCTAACCGTGGCTCGAAACTCAATCATCTTAGGTGTCGTTGGAAAGCTCTCTCCAGGGCTTTCTAATGGCACTATAATCATCTCAATCCAAGCTATGGTTCAAAAGTTACACGACTTCTTGTTAAGTTGCATATACTAAATGGCTTAGCTTTTTTACAAGATCCTAGACACTCGACTACACATAATAGAACACATTTTATTCTAGCAATCAAGACAGATAGCATAAGACAAGGAGATGCACGAAAACAGAGCGAGTGTATTATCAGTTTAATTTTTTTTTTTAGAGCAAGATCGTCAATGTCTCGCTGGTTGGCGGAATGACACTCTGCTCTTTCGTTGTGTTTTGTTCGTTGGCAGACTTTCATGTACAACTATAATTTCTAGTATTTTTCTGCTTTACTCGCTACCTCTCTCTCTCTGTCTCTTACAGATCTCTCTATTCAGATTATTTTTCACATTTTTTTTTTAATGATCCAGAGAGATTCGTTTATACCTCTACAATATAGAGTTTACAAGATGGCTAAACGTAGAATCACAAGACTAGTTAATGCTAATCAACTAATTAGTTAGTCTTCGTCGTTGACACTCATTTCAGCTGGGTGTGAAGTCTACGACTCCAAGCCCGTTAAGCTGCCAGCTAGCAGCGCGAAAGATTCCTCTTCGTTTGTTTCGTAATCTCCCATTTGCTTTCATTCTTTTCGTCTCTTTCGTAGTTTTTCACTTTTGTGTTCCTTTGCGGTTTGCGGTCCTGGCGGTGTGCTTACGATTCACGAATGATTCACAAATCGTTCGTGCTTCGAGTCAAGGGATGTTGGCTATCGCGATTTGTTCTCGTTCAACCTTCGTTTCTTGTTCGTGTTGCGACAAAGTTCCAAGAGTTCACCATTTTTGACAATGAAAAACTTAAATTCCATGTCTTTAATTTGGCGAATGTGGAACAATGGCATCATGATAAGAATACATCATTGAAAATTGATTTTGTTAAAAAAATCTTTAACTTTTATGCATGATTGTTTTTTAATGAAAGATTAGTGCTAGTTTAAGTGTTGATGCTTCTGGTATTAAACCTTACTCTAAGCATGAGCTTAATTCTAATAAAGGACACAAAGTATAAATTTTATTTATGCTTTCACAAGAACTTAATTTGTTGCAATGATGAAATTCTTAAACTTAATGCCATGAATATACCTAGTGAGAACACTCCTGAATTTGAAGCATATAGTGAACTTAGGCAAGAATTCAATGAGGTTTTTCTGCTTCTTCCTGTAGCTTACCACTTGAAAGGTCTGTAGATCACAAGATTGACCTTATACCTGAGTCAATTTTGATTGCACAACACTCTTATAGGATGAGTGCATCGGAAGAGGGTGAGGTACAAAGACAATTAAGTGAGTATCTAGAAAAAGGGTGGGTTAAACCTAGTAAGTCTCCTTGGGCATCAGGAGTACTTCTGGTCGCTAAGAAGGATGGGACTATAAGGTTTTGTGTAGACTATAAAAAGTTGAACAAAGTTACAATTAAGAATAGGTATCCACCACCGCGAATGGATGACCTAATAGATTATCTTGGTGGTGAAGGTAGATCCGCATTAAGGTAGAGGATATACCTAAGATGAGTTTTTGAACTCGATTTGGACACTACGAGTTTTTGGTGCTGGTTTGACCAATGCACCAACGACTTTTCAACAAATGATGAACGATTTGTTTAGGCCATATTTGGGAAGATTCGTAGTAGTGTTCTTGGATGATATCCTGGTCTTTAGTAAGACTTTGGTGGAAAGACTTTGGCGGAACATAAAGAGCATCTTAAGATTGTTTTGGACATCTTAGGAAAGGAAAGGCTTTTTGCCAAGGAGCCTAATTGTGATTTTTTTACTAACGAGTTATCTTACTTGGGGCATAAGATTTTCAAACGTGGTATAGAAATAGAGGCATATTGTATCCGGAGGGTTATTGAATGGCCAATTCTTACTATGGTTCGAGAAATCAAGTCATTCTTGGGTTTTGTGGGATTTTTCCATCGACATATACCTTAGTTTGCTAGGTGTTTGACCAGTTAGGCCAAGCCAAGATCTTTTCTAAACTTGACCTCCATTCCGGTTATCACCAGATTCGTCTGCATCCTCATGATGAGCACAAGACAGCTTTCCGTACCCACTTTGGTCTGTATGAGTTTCGTGTCCTTCCTTTTGGTGTTACCAATGGCCCGCCCACTTTTCAGAATGTCATGAATAACATCTTTCGTCCTCTGCTTGGAAAGTGTGTCATTGTTTATTTTGACGATATCCTCATTTATAGCACCACTCTCTCTCTCTCTCTCTCTCTCTCTCTCTCTCTCTCTCTCTCTCTCTCTTCATGTTCAGCACGTTTGTTTTGTTTTTGTTTTGTTAGTTACTCATCATCTGTATGCTAAACATTCTAAATGTTCTTTTGCTGTTGTACAAATCAAGTTTTTGGGCTTCTTTGTTACTAATGGTACTGTTCGTCTCAACCCTCGTAAGGTCCGTTCTATTCTTTCATGGCCTGTGCCTGCTGATGTTCATGATGTTTGTATGTTTCTTGGTCTTGCTATCCATCTTTGTAAACCAGTTGCTCATTTTGCCACTCTTGCATCTCCTTTGCATGCTCTGTTGAAAATGGAAACTTCGTTTGCTTGGACTCCCGCATGTCAGTCAGGTTTTGATACTTTGAAGGTTAAGCTTACCACTGCCCCTGTTTTATGTCTTCCAGATTTTTCCCAGCGTTTTGCTGTTGAGACTGATGCTAGTTTCCATAGGATTAGGTGCTTTGTTACATCAGCGTCAGTGTGTTATTTCATATGAATCTTGTCGTCTTCATTCGTATGAGCAGCGCTATTCCACTCATGAAAAAGAGTTGTTTGCTATCATTTTTGCTTTAAAGAAGTGGCGTCATTATCTGTATTGTGTTCCGTTTGATGTTTTTACTAATCACCAGTCACTTCGTTATTTGTATACACAAAAGGATCTTAGTGATCGTCAGTATCGTTGGCTTCAGTTTTTACAGTCCTTTCATTTTGATATTCATTATAAGCCTGGTAATAGTAACGTTGCTGCTGATGCTTTGTTTCGTTTACCTGCTCTTACTTACAGTCTTGTTACGTCTCCCCACTCTTGGTATGATGATCTTCCTCAAGCTTATGCCACATGTCCAGACTTTCGTGATGTTATGTCGTCTACCTCTCGTCCTTCCTCTCACCCTCACCAGGTTTATTCCATTTTTAATTATCGTCTGTTTCACTATGGTTTGTTATGTATTCCCAGCACTTTCGACATACGTCCACAACTCCTTCTTAATGCCCATTCCTCTCCTGTTGGTAACCATTTTCAGAAGTCCTTGTTCCGTTTGAAAGAACATTTCTATTGGCCTTCCATGAAGCGTGAGCTTTCCCACCTTATTCATACTTATGATTTTTGCCTTCGTAACAAGTATTCCCGTGAAAAACCTGGCGGTCTCTTTCAAAGTTGGCCTATTCCTTCCCGCTAGTGGACTGATATATCTATGGACTTCATTTTAGGTCTTCCCCGTACTCAGCGTGGTCATGACTATTGTTTGGTGGTAGTTGATAGCTTTTCTAAACAAGCTCATTTCATACCAATCAGACGTACTATTACAGCAGAGCAGTGTGGTCGTATATTTATTTCTGAGATTTTCCACTTACATGGTCTCCCACGATCTATACTTACTGATCGGGATACCAAGTTTACATCAAGATTTTGGACAGAGCTTATGCGTATCTTGGATGTTAGGATACTTATGGGCACTGCTTATCATTCTTTTGCGGATGGTCAGTCTGAGGTTATTAACCAGGTATTGGAGGATTATTTACGACATTATGTTTCTCCTTCTGGTCATGATTGGGAGTAGCATTCTTGTTTGGCTGAGTATAGTTATAACAGTTCTGTTAGTTCCAGCACAGGTGTTTCTCCTTTCCTGCTTGCTCATGGATACTCACCAATTCTACCCGGTATACCTGCTCCTCCAGATGATGCACCTGTTACTATTTCATCTTATCTTTCGAGTGCTCGGGAGATTATTACTAGAGCTGCTACTCATTTACAGCATATTCAGCAGCGGTACATGACCATTGTTGATCGTCATCAGCGCCATGTTGAGTTTGCAGAGGGAGATACTGTTTTTCTTGGGTTACGCTTTGTTCGCCATCGTTTTGTACAGGGTCTTGCTTCTACTGAGAAGCTTGCGCCACACTATTATGGGCCTTTTCAGATTCTTGAGCGCCTCAGTCCAGTTACATATCGTCTTGAGTTACCTGCTGCTACTCGGACTTGTGATATCTTTCATGTCAGATTATTACGTGCTGCTATTGAGGATGATGCTCCTCGAGATTCCTCATTTCCTACAGATCCAGAGCTTTTTCCATTCCTGCCAGCTGCTATTTTATAGGTGCGCTTATTGCATAGTTGTCGCCATCGGCAGGTTCAGTTTTTGGTCCAGTGGGATGGTCGTCCTATTGAGGAGGCTACTTGGGAGCCCATTGATGTTTTTTATCATACCCCTATCCTGGCTGATCATGCTTGATCACTTGCAGCTACCATTGCTTCTCGGGATGCTCGGGCTTCTCTTGATGTTCCTTTCTCATATGGGATATCTTGATGCAGTATTTTTCTCTGGCACTGGTTCTTATCTTATTTTGCCTACATTGGGGGCAATGTTCTTTATAGCCAGGGAGAGTTACGGACTACAGGATACAGGCCTACTAGGCTACTCTGCATATATTTCGCAGGCCTCTTTACATTTACTGTTGGTTATGTATATTTCTGGTTATGCATTTTATATTAATCATGTATAGGGCCCAGAGCCTTTTTATATGCTTGTGACCCGCACTGGGTCTTTTTTTATGACATTGACTGGCCTTGGGCCCTTATTATATGGTTATATGTGGAGTGGGGGCCCGTAGGAGGGCGCACTATTTTTCCTCCACATTTTGTCTCCCTTTACTTTTGAATTCCTATGTTAGGGTTCATTGAGGGGCATTTGTACTCATTTTTCAGATTATTGATTGGTATTGCTTGGGCTCTTCGTGGGGGAACCTATTGTCTTGTCCATTACTTGTAGGGCTTTAGTCTATTGCTGTCTTTTATGCTTCATTGATTCAACACCTGAGATTTTGATCATAACTTTCTCATACCATTTTGGTATTTTAGATTCAGGTGATATACTACGTGGAGAGTATGTATCCCAACGAGTGTCTAAGTCATGTCTCTTACTTCCAACCGGTTTCTCCTTTATTGCTCCTATTGGCAAGTACCTACCCCTAGGCTCTTGAATAGGTGGTGTCCTTTCATAATCGCCCTCTCGACTCTCGTCTTCACGTGCATCATTTTGTGGAGCATTTTCTTCATCTTCTTCCAAAATTGTGGAAAGTCTTTTGATGCTTTCACCACTTGCATGGTCTTCATCTTCATACCTATGCGTCTCATCAAAGATCACATCTTTGCTAATGTGAATCTTGTTCATTATAGGATCAAAACACCTGTATGCTTTCATCGTTTCTTTGGTCTCAGGTTCGAGCCTCCCCTTGGAAACCAAGAAGCATAACCGACGAAGATACACTTGATTGCTTTGGCATCAAGTTTCTTTCACTCCTCCTTTGGCACATGTACATAGGCCTTACATCCAATGACATGAAACTTGTCGAGTTTTGGCTTTTATTCCTGTAAATGCTTTTTCAGGAGTCACATTTGGAACTGCAACTGTAGGGCTTCTATTTTGCAAGAACGTTGCTGTACTGCATGCTTTTGACCAAAGTGAATTGGTCAAGCCCATTTGCTTCATCATGGAGCGTGCACTCTCCATAATAGTCCTGTTTTTCCTTTCAGCTACACCATTACTATGCGGCGTGTGTGACTGTGTGAATTGTCTTTTAATGTCGTGTTCTTTGCAAAAGTCCTCAAAATCATCAGATTTGTATTTGCCCCCTCTATCAGATCTTAGCACTTTAATGCGTGCATCCAGTTGGTTCTCTACCAAAGTCTTGAACTCCTTGAGGCGAGCAAAAGCGTCAGATTTCTTCTTCAAGAAATAAATCCATGTCCTCCTAGAGTAATCATCTATGAAAGTCATAAAATTATATGCTTTTCCCAATGACATAATCTTCATTGGGCCGCACAGTCGCTGTGAATGAGTTCCAGCGGTTTCTTAGCTCTTGCAGCTCCACCTTTCTTGAATGTCTCCCTGTGATGCTTTTCCATGACGCATCCTTCACATATTGCATGATGATCATCCTGCAATGCCGGTAACCCTATTACCATCTTCAGCTTCGCCATCAATCTCAAGCTCCCATAGTTTAAATGACCAAGTCTTCTGTGCCACAACTCAGATTGAGATGCTGTTGAGATAGCCAAACCATATTCTCCTGGTTTTGCAGCATCCAATTTATAAAGGCCACAATTACTATCTCTATAGCCCTTTGCCACCACTTATGGTTGTGGTTCATATCCCTCATAAGGCATCCATCCTTGACAAATTCAACCTTAAGATGTTGATTTGCCATTACACCAACAGAAAGCAAACTCTTTTTGAGTCCAGGAACATAAAGCACATTAGGGATGTTCTTGATTTTACCATCAGAAAACTGCACAAGTACATTGCCAACACCCTGTATTTGGCATGCTTCCCCATTAGCTTGAGTGACCTTATCCCCATCATGGATTGGTGAGAATTTCTCAAACCAATCACATTTCCCGGTCATATGCCTTGTGGCGCCTGAATCTATGAACCATCTAGCACCATCATCAACTTGGGATGCCAATGCCGATGAGAAGACACTTGTCTCATCATCTTCGACAATGTTGCCTTGTTGAGTCACTTTTTCCACCTTTATGTCCTTGTAACACTCGCGTGCCCAATGACACGGTTTGTGGCAATAGTAACATTTGCCTTTCTTATTCTTTTTCTCTTTTGATGACGACTCTCCCCTCGTCGTCATCATCCTTGGATTTCTTAGGAATCCTTTTCCATCCTTTCTGCTTGCCTTTAGCAAGCAAGGCTTGATCCTCCTGTGGGGTTTGCCTTGACTTCACCACTTCGCGACGCTGCTCTTCTTGCAACATGATTCCATGGAAGTCTTCAAAAGTAGGCAATCTCTCCCTTGAAGCAATGCCGCTCACAAACATCTGTAGCCCTTCCGAGACACCGCTCATTGTGGTATGTACCAATTCAATGTCCCTAATTGGTTCTCCAATTGCCACAAGTTGATCTCTCAGCTCCTTTATCCTGGTGAAGAAAGATCCCACTGATTCACTTTCTTCCATCCTTACTGCGTTCAATCTCGACTTCAAGACCATGGCCCGAGCTGGATTGCAAGTTTGAAATTGCATTCTAAGATCTTCCCAAGCTCCCCTAGCCGTCGTGGCATCACTTATATGAGTGATTACATGGTCTTTCACTGAAAGATTAATTAAGGACAATGCTCTCTGCGCCTTTTTATCAAAGGCCCTCATGTCACCTGGAGTGGTATTTGGCCGGACTTCAATACCTGCCACAATCTCCCATAACTCTTCCTCCATCAAAATGCTCTTCATTTTGAATTCGAGATGTTGTAGTTAGAAGCCCCATCAAGTTTGCTTGCATCGCCCAAAATTGCCTCATTGATGTTTGCCATCTCCAAACTGCTTGAAACTCCACCTATAGGCTATAAAGCGTATGCTTCGGCCAACCGTGACGTCAAAACTCACAAATACTGACTTGCAATTTTTGGCTTACTAGGCCACCCGCCGCTCTTTTGCCAAATTGAAAGCCAAACTGTCGCTTTCCGAAATGCTTCTCGTCACCAACTCCCAACTACATGCCTAGTGGAATGGTGAAATCACTTCTGGCATGTTCCAAACACTTTCTCCATGGCAATCACTCTGTTTTGGTGTACCGTACTTGCAAGTACAGTCAGGGTGCCCTTTGTTTGGAGGCTATAGCCTTTCGTTTGGCCAAAATAGGCTAAAGGAGGTGAAAATAAGGGCAATTTGGATTTTTGAACTGTTTATTTAGTGTGAAGAATCTTCACCCTTCAAAAACTTGGGACCCAACAATTATTTCAGTTTGATTTAATGAAGTTGCAATGCGCTTTGCACTTTATACCCCTTCAAGCTTTTTCACATCAATCCAACGGATCCTTTAGATCCAACGACCCACCTGATGTGCAATTACCATTGTTGATCTGTGTGACTTGAGATCGGACGGCTTTCCATGCTTCTGCGCATTGATCAAGGGCCTTTGATGCACCAGGAACTTTGGGTCGCTAACATGCTAGCTGAACTGGGCACGTGCGAGGTCCCGCGACCTCTCCTCCTCTTCTCTCTCTTCACAATGGATCTTCCTTTCTCTTCACAAGCTGTGGCTGCTACTTGTGGATCGATCTAGCGGTTCTCTTTCTCCACGGCCAATCGCGGCCTCCTTGCTGCTGGGTCGCACTACCAGGGCGCCCATCCTCAGCAACTTACAGCTTTGAAAATGTCCTCCTACAAGGAGATATCCACGATTTTGCTCTTTGAAACCGTAGCAACTTTGAAGAGAAGGATATATTGGGCTTTACTCAGGCTTTCCCTGAGCTTTCACTTGCAGCTCCTATCTGGTTGAGGTTGCCCTACAGCAGGCAGTGTTCTGCTCCAAACCGCTCTTCAAACGGTGTTTGATTGGATCAAACCAATCACACATGCCAAGCAGCCCTTCAGAAGATTTTCCAGCTTCACTTTTTGCTTGCCCTCTGATTCAGCTGACAATCCCCTGCCTCTGAATCTTCTTATAGTTTTGAGCTATTCCATGAATCTCCACAGACTCGATTTTGTGCTTCCTAGCCAACAAACCGTCGTGAATTCGCAGCTCTCTGTTCTTGTCCGGTGATACAAGCCACCAAAGGCTCTGATACCAAGTTAAGAAAACACAGTTTAAACACCTGACCGGATCAATCACCACAGCACAACGTCAAGTGCAACAAGACAAGACAACATAATTGCTCTCCACGAACTGTATATTCAACTAACTAGTAAGTACAAAGATAAGTTGCTTAAAAGCACTCAAAGGGCTCGTAAAAGAAAGACGGCCCGATAACTCTAGAACTAAGCACATGTGGTGCCGTCGAAATAAGAAAGCACTATATAAGTCGATCATTGCTATTTTAACTGTTGGGTGCAAAAAAGCAAACCTTGGTGGCTCAATCCTCTTGCGAAGCTGAATATATTGCAGTTTCAAAGGTAACGAATGAGGTAGTGTGGCTACAGATGATGCTGGAGGCAATCGGGATACCACGAGAGGGGCCAAGCACGATGATGATGGACTCTCAAAGTGCCATCTATCTGTCCCAGGATCCTGTCTTCCATTCAAAGACAAAGCACATACCTCTGAAGTACCATCACATTCGAGATTTGATCTCGAAGGGAGAGCTCCAGGTCTAGTATATAAAATCAGAAAATATGATTGCAGATCTGCTTACGAAACCGCTCAACAAGCCACTCTTTGCCAAGCAAAGAAAGGCAATTGGATTAAACGTACAAAGCTATAAGGTTCAAGAGGGAGTGTTAGAAATGGTGAACTCCTGCAACTTTGTCGCAGCACGAACAAGAAACAAAGGTCAAACGAGAACAATTCGCGACAGTCAACATCCCTTGAGTCGAAGCACGAACGATTCGTGAATTGTAAACACACCTCCGGGACCACATACCGCAAAGGGACGCAAAAATGAAAAACTACGAAAGAGACAAAAAGAACGAAAGCAAATGGGAGATTATGAAACAAACGAAGAAGAATCATTCACACTGTCAGCTGGCAGCTCAACGGGCTTGGAGTCGTAGACTTCACGCCCAACTGAAATGAGTGTCAACGACGGAGACTAACTAACTAGTTGATTAGCATTAACTAGTCTTCTGATTCTACGTTTAGCCATCTTGTAAACTCCACATTGTGGAGGTATAAACGACCCTCTCTGGATCATAAAAAAAATATATGTGAAAAATAATCTGAATAGAGAGATCTGTGAGAGACAGAGAGAGAGAGCTAGCGAGTAGAGCAGAAAAATACTAGAAACTATAGCTGTGCATGAAAGTCTGCCAACAAGCAGAACACAACGAAAGAGCAGAGTGTCATTCCGCCAAAGAGCGAGACACTGATGATCTCGCTCTAAAAAAAATTAAACTGATAATACAGTCGCTCTATTTTTGTGCATCTCCTTGTCTTATGCTGTATGTCTTGATTGCTAGAATAAAATGTGTTTTGTGATGTGTAGTCGAGTGTCTAGGATCCTGTAAAAGCTTTTGCGCAAAAGAAAATTCAAAGAGATAGAATCGTTCGCGACTAAGAAGACGAAGATGAAAACGAAACAGTCTTGCTTCCGCGACATTCATAATAATCCTGTATGTGCAATGGTACATTAAGAATCACATAATCCATGGGTTTGGAATTACATCCAGACGCTATTGTCACACAATATTTCTTCTCACTTTTTTTTATACTCTGATTTCTAACACCTAGAACCATAAATCATGAAAAGAACCGGCATGCATCATTAATTTCATCATTAATAATCCCTAAAATGAAAGTACACTTGTTGAAAAATTCAGTTCTACACAATATTTGAGTTACACAAGAATAAGCTCCAAAAAAGCATCACAAATTGGCTTTCAAGGACAATTCTCCATAAAACCAAAATGGTTTTTGAGAGAAATGGATCTTAATGACATAAAGATGAAAATTGGAGAAATACACCCACTTGCAATCTTGTTCTCCACTTGACAAGAATTCTCATTGATCCACACCAAAATCTCGACGAAAAATAACAACTCTCCAAGTTCTCCGATCTTCATAAGCCTTGTGTTGATATCAATGTAAGAAACACTTCCTCAAGATCATGGTTACAAGACAAAACAACAGAGAACACACCGTGAAGAAACCTCCCAACCAAGTAGAAGCAACCGACCAATCTCCAGAAGCTTCACCCCCAAGCCAAAGAATAGGAAGCAAGAGTAGAATGAGGTAACCTGGGAACACCAGAATCATGGTGGAGTAGGGCGAGTTTGTTGATCATATATGAGCTTAAGACCATTTTGTGCATGCCGTAATGCAAGGTCCAAACTCCCCTATTGACAGATCCAATTGCTATAATTGATACTCTACACATGCATTGACTATCCCAAACCTTGTACTAACTCCGATTAGTGTGTCTGGGCCTCATAAGATCATTAATTACTTAATGGGTCACATCTAGTATGACATGGCATAACTAATGATCTCGATTATCTGGAGTATTGTAACGACTAGGAGTATACTGATCCTATATTCTGGTCATGGACACAATGCTGGGGGACTGATACCACCTTGTGGGATGCGATGGATGTGAATTTATCAGCTCTGATACCACTTCGGTTGACATTTGGATTGATGTCAATTGAAGAAACAAAGAATTCTTGAAAGCAGGATCGTGGATTACTTGAGAATGGATTTTATGAGCTGTTCTTTGCGTTGAATCAGATTATCAGCATAGGAGTTGTAGATTTTCGTGAAGAGAGATTGCGAAACAATGGTTAGGCATCTGAGACAGCCATGCAATCCTCTAATACTGATAACCTGGTATGAAGAGAATGTAGAATCAATTTAGGCGTCAAAGACAACAAATCTTTGATAATGGTGTTTGTGTAAGAGGAGTGAGAGTTATCATTCAACAAGAATGCAGAAAGAATATAGAACAATAGCGAATCTGTATAATAAGTTGTGAACACAACAATCAAATCAGAATACAATTGCGCTAATAAGCGCGTGATTCTACTTATAGATTCAAGACAATTGCTACGTTCTGAATCTCTCTCTCTCTCTCTCTCTCTCTCTCTCTCTCTCTCTCTCTCTCTCTCTCTCTCTCTCTCTCTCTCTCTCTCTCTCTCTCTCTCTCTCAAAATGGAAGACTGGCAAGAAGAGACATGGTAGAGTCTTCTTTTGAGATATAGGAACCTATCACAGCAAGTTGGTTGAGCAACTATTTGAACTCATTCAGATGGTCGATTATTGAGGTGCCTTCACTCATTCTGAGTGTCGATACCTTATTCCTCAAGAAGAGACGAGTGGAAACATCTGAGGTCTCGTAGATGCTTGTAAGTGTATCCCATGCTTCTTTGGAGGTGGTGCAGTTGGATACATGAGCGATTTGAGTGTCTTTCAGGTTCAGGAATACAATGGCAAGAGCCTTGCCATCCTTTGCTTCCCAAGGTGGAAGTTATTCGGGTTCTACCGATCTGGCTATGGAACCAGTGAAGTATCCCCATAACTCTTTTTCGATCAGGATCATCCTCAATTTGAACTTCCACATGTGAAAGTCGTCTCCGTTGAATTTGTTGATGAGGCGGATCTGTGAGGTTGAACCTTCCATTATAATCGAGTAGCAGAAATAAAACACAAACTAAATGAATCAGCTCTATAGAACAAAATGTATTAAGTTCTATTATAAGTCCTAGAACCTGGGCTCTAATACCATTCAACAAGAATGCAGAAAAAATATAGAACAATAGCGAATCTGTATAATAGGTTGTGAACACAACAATCAGATCACAATACAATTGTGTTGATAAGCGCGTGATCCTACTTACAGATTCAAAACAATTGCTACGTTCTGAATATATATATATATATATATATATATATATATATATATATATATGATCACTAACTCTAAGGAGTCAGCTATTGTAAGACCCGTTCTGGCCGTTTGATCTCTGATAGATAACTTATGATGACACTTACAAATGACTTGATCTATTTGATCTAATTATTTGCTCTCTTCTTTGTCTTCAATCGCTCATATACATTTATAGCAGCTGGAAGATCTTGTATTATTCTAACTTTATCTTTACAAGATTGTTTAACAACTGAGTAACTGCCTAATTAGACAGTTATTATTGGAGCGTGAAGACGTAGACAGTCTATACATGGAATACTATGTATTTCTGCAGAGTGTCGCCTGTGTAGTATCCCGTGTAAAACTGCAGTGTCGCCTTTTAATGTCGTCTGTCAGAAACTATGAGGAAAAATGCAATGTCGCATTTTTCACCTTTTTCGCTTGTCAGAAACTGCATGTAAAAATGCAGTGTCGCATTTTGCCCTAATTGTCGCCTATCAAAAACTGCATGTAAAATGTAGTGTCGCCTTTTTTGCAAAAGGTGTCGCTTTTCTGGAAGTGCCTAAATGGCCCAAAAAACAACTTAGATAAGTGTCGCTAAACACTTGGTTGCAAATTAAGGCAAAAATATAGCGACAATGTCAAGTGTCAGGTTTTTCGCCTGTGGAAAAACCCGAGTAAAAATGCAGAATGTGGCGACAATTAGTTCAAATATGCAGACAATTAGAAAACGGTTCATTTTCTGCAGGTTGCATTTGAGAGAGTACAAATCAGAGAAGGAAGAAGGGCTGTTAGGATGAGTAGGAGTTAGATTAAATTCCAACACATAACACCGAGCAACATCGCCATATGGTGTGTTTTCCATGGACTAGGGCCAAACTGCTAACACGTGCAATTTAGTGCCTCAAATCGCAAGCCACCCCAGGTGAGTTGCGCCAACATGTGCCTAGGTGAGTGGCACCAATGCTCGCGAAAATGGCTTGTGCCAACTAAATTTGTCGTAAAAAATTGGTGCTACTCCTCAAATGTCATGTCTGTAGGCCTACACACAAGGCTCAAGCTCTATGTTAACATTTAGAGACAAAGCAAAAATCTTTCAAGCAAAGACTCAAGATGCAAACAAAATCAATCCTTGGAACTTGTGCTTAGATATGTGTGTGGACCCACCATGGATACACAATTTTTGAGACATTCAAATCAATTTGTTACACTTATTCATGAATCGTGATTAGAGATGGAAGACATATATTTATGATTTTATCCCATGAGACACAAAGCTCAAGCAATGGAGAGAGAATAAGTTCAAGGGAATTTATAATGATGCATAGAACATTGACCTTATCCACTTCATAGTATAGCACGCACAGTAGAGTCTAGACCACTTTCTAGGTATCCTTTAGTTTTCTTAAGAAGAAACACCTTGGTGCATTTATTCATAAAAAACTAATAGTTACATCAATGAGAAAAATATATACGTCCCCAAGGGGAAGTTTACCAAAATGTAAGCTCAAACAAGAGCGAAGATTCCACTACAACTAAGATTAGTTTAGATCTCGGCATTGAAAACAAAGGAAATAACTTTGTTAGTAAAAACTGGATAAATAATACCTTATAAAGCCCAAAAAAGAGAAGAAATAAAATAAAAAGAGCACAACCTAGCACCCTGTCCCATCCATTACAAAAAGCTATACTCTCATCTCTCTCTCTATCTATGTGCTCGCGTCATGGAGGAAAGCAAGTTGCCAACTAATGCTTGAGAAAATTGGCAAAGTATAGGAATGGATTCGACAAGTTTTCTCAAAAATAGATATCATAAAATAGTTGATGGCTTTTTATACAAGCACATATACCTTTTTATGAGTAAAATTATTCAAAAAACTAAGCTCATAAAATGTAGGTTTTTTAAGATAACTCAAAAGAGGTTTCTTGAGCACTTTGCCAACTACCTTTGGCATGTGGCACTCCTCCTTGGTCGTGCAAAAGGGGTAGCCCATATTCCAAGTACAACTACTTGCGCAACAAGGAAAGGTTCAAAAAACCGTCAAGTGCACTTCCCTTGGAGATAGAAAATCCGAAATGCGGCCACTCCTCGGTGATGCAAAAGGGAACATCCCATCTCCGACTACTTGAGGCACAAAAGTTTCAGCAAACCTCATCTGTGATGATTCCTGGATCACAAACGATGATTACAAAAATGAATGCAATACATGAGAGTCATGAGGAATGACAATAAATGCAAGCGCAATTAATACAGACCAATGATGACAAACAAAATGATGAGTTCCACACGGCATTCTTTTCATTAAGTAGACACCCGAAGTACATGCCAAGAAAGTGTCCCGACACACAGGTTACCATGTGTGCACTTCAAGAACCCCAAATTGGGCACTTGTATCCTACCTACCCCCTTAATCCCTAAGTGCTAGTTCCTATGACAAAAATGGGCTTATGATATGCCCTTACGAGATAGGAAATTCATTCATTGTGACTGAGCCTTACGTGTGGCTAGAACTGCTTCGACGGTAGGGGCTGGCCACTCCTCATGTGGCATCCTTCTCGCCTTACGAGATAGGAAATTTTCATTCATTGACACGTGAGCCTTAAGAGATACAAGAATATGATCTCCTTTTATCTTTTGCTTTCTTTGATCGATCCCGATTCCCCCTTACCCAATTACGTTTTGGTATAGTAGGGAAGGGAAAGTAAGAACATAACGCTTGCTACTTATGCTTGCTACCATATTTCGAGTATGTACGACTTCCTTCTGCCAATACCTAATACACGGTATCATGTATGTCACAAAATCGTTGCTTTGCATTACTCTAAAAACAATGCATGAAGGCCGAAAACTAGTTGCAGGTGACTCAAAAAATGGACTTCACGTCAATGTTTCCCCATGAAAGATTTAGGAGTTCAAGTTGTTTTCATAGGGTGTATGATTTGTACATTCAGAGATTAAATGCATGTATTACAATTACTGTAGCTAATCACATGCAGCGCTCTAAATTCATATCATTTATTCTTTATTTCTAAAGCAAAAGTTCATCCATCGATTGTCCGACATTCTAATGTAAGGCGATCCATGACTCCACGTAGGACTCACAAAGAAAGCATTGAGATTTTTCCCAGTGGACCTTTTGGACACTATCTTTGCAAAAAGCACATAGGGCCCTGTGGCCACAAGGAACAGCAGCCCACAAGGCACGCCTTTGCGAACAACGCACACAAATCTCATCCAAACGATCACTTTGCATATGAGTGTTTTCAGACATTAGGGAATTCACTGGTGATGTGCAGTTGATGTAGCTATCCCGCATTTCAAAGGGCGACAAGATGCTTTGAGGTGAGTTCTGCACACGTTAAAATAGAGCATATAACATTTATTAATATCAGAAGCATATATTATAGCAGCTGCTATTTTTTACTTCAAATCCAAATCAAAGGGAACGCAGTAATGAAATTTCTAAACTCCGAGATTCTCAAGATATTTTCTGCATATTAATAGCAAATTTACCTGCCACTGCATATTATGGGGCCAACAATTGCCAGTTTCTGCTGCCAGCAACGGCTGAGTCGGGGTTTCGTTTATTCTGCCTTGCACTGGATTTGTGCTGTAGAAAGAATTTTCCTGTTGTAGAAAGCCAGAAAATGATTGATTGAAACTTGTGAATGATCTGAAGGCACCCTCCTTAATTGGAGTTCTTATTTCTTGCTGCGGGAAAGAAATATGACTATCGTCTATTTCTGGAACTTTAAGCATGCAATATTGTGCACGATCCATTTCGGACAAAGAACCAAGAGCGTGGGGAGAATTGACTTGAATTGAGTTGTTTGACTGCAAATTACTCATGAGAGAAGACGATTCTTTCGATTGTTCTTCATTTCTATTCAGCTGGGCAAATATCTTTGAGACGCACTGCAGATCCTCCTGCTCCTGAACATATTTTGTGCCTATGCCAAAATTCTGGAGAACAAAGGATGTTGCAGGAATTCCAGATTGAATCCTTATCTGATTAGGGCAATTTATGGCTTGTGCTACTAATTGTCCATCAGTTGGAGGCAAGAGTGCTACTTCGTTGATGTGATTATTTGAGTCAAGCAGCTGAGCTGATTTAGTCGGTGGATTACGTTTGACTTGAAGAGAAGACACCATTGCTGAGGAAGAAGTGCTTGTTAAGCCTCGTACAGCTTGACCAGCTGCAGCTGCATAAGAGCGATCTGCATCGACAAGAGATCGCCCAGGTAACAATCCGCAAACATTACTTGCACAAGTTGACATGTTAAGCGTGGGCCTCGGTAGGGTTTGCAGAAGTACCATATGAGTTGCAGGTCCTCTTCCCACAGGGACTATTTTCATTCTGCATAATTCAGGCATAGAGCGAATAAAATCGCTAAGTTTTGTAAATCCAAGTGGTAAATGGTCGAGCTCCATGCCGCAGGTTGCCCTAAAATCCCCTTTCAGAGAAGAAAGGGGATACCACTCCCCTTCTTTCAAGCGGCTTGAAACTTCAGCGAGAAATTTAGGGAGCCATTGTCTGAACGTTTTAACCCAAGCTGGTGAAGTTTGAGTACTTAAACTAGACGCGGATTTTGTTGCAGTTGAGAGCGATGACCCCGAGTCAACTCCTTCGCCTATCTTCAAAGGGTTGGGATCGTTATTGCTAGGCTGATGCTGATATTTTACCTTCGTCAACCATTGTATTTCAAGGTTCTCGGAGGCAGTTTTAGATGGTAAAATTCGAGATGATAAATCGACATTCTTGGTTTCTTCAGACTGGCATGCTTGGTTTCCTAAAAATGAGGATATGTCGTTTAGAGAATCAATTGCTGCCATACTCGGTGTGGCAAGTATAGATCGAGGAACAGCTTCTTTGATCTCAACCTAGTTTGTGAATGGAAACGTAGACTCAATCAGAAGGCTACTTTGCATTGTTTTCTTACTTCAAGTTTTCTATCCTTTGATTCTTGCAATATTTGTCAGACATCACGGCCATTGCCTGTTGCAAGGAGACTTGTTACATGTACATAACAATAAACGGATTTTTTTCAATCACTTACCTTTTTCCCGAAAATATTCACGTAATGAGCCGCCACTGCAGCTGAAGCGGATTCTTCGTGTTTGAAGGTAACAAATCCGAAGCCTCGTGAATGAATTTGATCGCCAGAGTGACTTCCAATCACTATCGCATCCAGTACTGGACCAAACTTTTCTTCGAAAAAATCTCGCAGATCTTCTGAACAAAAGAGAAAATAGATGCTCATTCAATAGAAAGTTCATAAAACTAACTCTGACACAAAATGATTTGGAAAATCCCGGTGTCTATAACCTACTTACCAGATTCCACAGTAGGGGAAAGACCTCCTACAAATATTTTCTTGCTTAGATCTTCGCAAGATCTCTGCAGTCAATCACGATGTGAGTTAAAAGATGCAGTTATTCTAGCTATCGCATGGCCCATCCGACAAATCCCCACACTTGTCATATGATGGGAGTTGCTTTCTATTTTTTTAACGTACAAGATCTTTTGATTGCAGGATGCTCACAAAGCAGGCTGCGAGTCCTAATACAACGTAAACTCATATGCGATGAAAAGAACATTTTTACTAACTCTGTATGTTGTTAAACTACCTTCGAGGATCTCGAAGGAATTGGCCCAGCGTTAGCAAGAAACCCGGGTTTCGTGTCTCCAAGAGAAACATCTTTCGCCTTCCCAAGCTCCTCTTCTCCATGAGCATAGAAGCATTTGTCTCCGCGAACACAACCACTTGGCAATCCAAAGTAACGACAAATCTCTGTTTTCGCAGGTATCAAATGCCTCGAAACACTGAAAGAGGTGCCAGAGCTGCCATTCAGAATGGGAGATTTATTTTAGGTAGTCAAAATTCAAAGACGACCATTTGCAAAAGTAGATTATAAGGATCGGACGTCACTATCGTTGATAGCTAGAAAAAGCCAGCAGCAAGGTTGAAGGCAACAGTTGATCTGAAGACTCCAAAATGCTGAAACACTTCGGTTCATTAAAACCGCATGCATTGAAAACTCACCAGCTATCGGTCTGATCATCTCTGTGCAAGAAATGTGCACATCTGCTATTGAGCAATTCAGTTTCGTATAAGGCGCCCTTGGCACAACTAGAGAGCGAAGTCTCAGACTTTATTATCTGGCCAGTCTCTGGCACGGACATTGTCTCTTTCATCTCCTTCACCTTACCTTCAACATCCATAAGAAAACGGCGGGGTTCGAATAATCAGAAACGCTAGACTAATGATGGTCTCCGCATGCAAAGTTTTATAACATACCTAATGAAGAGCTGTCCTGGAGGAATAAGAGTGCTCGCATGTCTGCTGTGTTTGCAACGTCAATAGGTCTTTGCTTTCTACATTTCACAACGATGGGAAATGGTCTGTCAATAAACGTTCCAAGTTTCACATTACAGAATAAATTAATTAAAAAGCTCAAAGTCAAGTTCATAAGGTTTTAACTTAAAAGGGAATCTCTCAAACTCACATGAATCATGTGAGTTTGGCCCTTTTCCTAATGAACCATTAGATTGAAGTTTAATTAGTTTGACGGGCTAGGATGCCATTGTAAATAGGCCAATGAGAGCTCCTTCCTCAACTATATAAAAAGGCCATTTTCTATTGTACACATCTTCATCTTTCTTAATGAAGCTCTCTCTCTCTCTCTAGATCGACGCGCCACTTGAACAAGCGTCAGTTTCAACTTATACTTTGAAAAGAAATTTAAATGTCAATTGACAGATCAGAAATTAAACTCGATAATTTGACTAGAACGGTAAGAGTTATCTGATTGAAAATGAACAAGATCAGCTGATCACCTCAGATTCATTACTTGACGATTCGCCCCATACTGAAGAAGAACTCGAGCGCAATCGAGATGATTATTTTTTACTGCAGAAAACAGAGGCGTTTCCTTGGTCTCTGCAGTCGCATGAACAGACTGCGGATCCCGATTCAAGAGGATCTGCAAAGTTCCGGAAGTTATTTCATAAAAGGTTGTCTTATGGAATCCATTTGGTGTGCAAAAAGCTAATCACTGACCTGCAATGCATGTAGATTTCCTTGGCCAGCTGCAATGTGAATAGGTGTTAAGCCTAGCCGGTTGCCTAGCGTGACAGATGCACCATGCTCTAGTAATATAGCGAGGATCCTGCAAAAAAGTGATGAATATTTGGTATGACAAATTTGTTCTCGGAACATCTATCAGAAATCTTGCAGATGACGCATTAGAAAGTATGAGAATCCTTAAAAAAATTGTTTCGTGTTTCCAAACAAACCGTAGACCTGATGCTTTGACTTTGCAAGCTCGATTTAAGGCACCAATGAAGGCAGGTGTTTCCATTAACATCAGTTTCATTAATCACATCAGCTTGAAAACTGAGTAGCAACCTCACTATTGCTTCATCTCGTGCCTGGTATCCAGATTCCAGACATCGAAAATGGTAAGATAATTTAAATATCTACCTAATATGGAAATGAGACAAGAATATTGGCAGATGAACGAGTTAGTTATGGCTTTGATCATTGACGTTAAGCGGTCGGTACTGACCTGTACGGCACGAATAAGAGGGGTTAACCCCGTGCTACCGGAAGGGGTTAATTTGTATTGAAGATGAAGAGGCTTATTGGAAAGGCAAGGACTCAAGTACAATAGAAGTTCAATCTCTTTACATAAAATGTCCCGTTCCATAGAAATCATTTCCCAGTATCCGGTATCGAACTCCCTGCCTTGAGTTTCCTCTCGTAATGATAGTGCCTTCTTAACAACAACGTCAAGAAGAGTTTCTTCACAATGGTCTTCCGTTTTTTGTGCCACGCCTGTTAGAAGTGAATCCCCCGTGATAAGTAGAAGCGTTGCCAGAGCGACGACATTTCCATGCATAGCAAGCTGGCGTGCAAGCTGAAGGACATCTCTGGTATGTGCAGCTAGAATTTTAATGGCTGTTAAATTCTGCCAAAAATGAGTAAAAGAGTAGTTAGACACATTTTGAGCAATTCTTTATCGCTCTTTTATTCTGTGTTTGTGTGTGTGTCTCTCTCTCTCTCTCTCTCTCTCATTCAATTCCGTATAATTGGTGTAATTTGCCAGCGCTGTTAGGAACGTAGGACTAACGTAGTCATGAAACATAGCGACATCACATCAAATTAAAGTTACCTTTTCACTAATCGATTCAAGTAGTTTGAAAATTTCTTCCGATGGAGACCATGTTATATGCAACCTGCACATGTTCGATTTATTAATATTGTTATGTATTATCTAGGTTTCTAGCGCAATACTGATCCTTACTCATTTCAGCTTACACATAGATCATGCATCGATAATTAAAGAGAGGACAGCAAAATAATCTGCATGTTCCTTCAAAAAATCGTCCGACCTTTTGCTATGTATAGCAATTTCTAGAGGTGTATATCCATTCTTGGATTTGAGCTCTGTCTTTGCACGCCTCTGCAGGAGCAGCTCGATACACTTGATAGAGTGGCTTTCAGCAGCGTAATGAAGAGCCGTGCATCCCAAATCATCAACCCAGTCTATCGGCACAATACATCCTATATCTCCATTCAAAAAAATACTAGCACACGCCACACGGTCAAGTTTGCAGGCTAGTTGAAACAGTGTGCAAGGAAGCCTTTGCCTCATCATATCTCCCTTATTTAGTACATGCGTACTGATACTGACGTCTGTCCCATTATTGGCTCCATCAGTGCTGCACATATTGTGAATTGTAGACACCAAACCAGAGCTGTCATCCTTGCATACAAGTTCAAAGAGGTATGCTTCAACTTCGGTCTTCTTCGCAAAATCATAATAATCCAACATTACGTAATTCTCTGGAGAACTGTCCGAAACGGTAGCCCGTGTAGTAAAGCATTCCTCCGCTGATGAATCATCAGTTATACTCTTTCTGTTAATTGGATCATGGTCAGTTTCTAAACGCGAAAGCAGATTATCTGTTCCATTTTCGGTGTCACCCGCATAATCTGCAGAAATGGACGAATCCTTACAGCTCATGACGATTTTTGGAAAAGGCTGCTCACATCTTTCCAAACTATTTCCTGGTTTGGAGTCGGCCATTGGAAGGCATATAAGGGGCTGCTTGTGAGCGGATACACCTTTATTTCGTTCTGGGGACATGATATGATTGACAAGAGACGCCATGAGCTCCTCGCTGTGGCCACAAGGGACATCTTCCAAGGAGTTTTCGCGATCCATATTGATGCCGCTTGCAACTTTTTGACATAGCCAGCAGCTGGAATCGTATATCAGAAGAACATGGATCTAAATTTCCTTTGGAAAGAGAGATGGATCCCAGACTCTCGGTGGCAGGTGCAACCCCAAGGAACAATCCACCCACCCCGACGTCGTGTTATCATTCATTCATTCGAAAAAAGGACGTTCGTTTTCTGTTTTTCAAATTTGGCTTCAAAGTTGCTTCGATGCATGACCTGATACTGACTGACCACACGAAATAGGAAGTTTTTACGTCGAATTGTCACAATCAACTAAACACCCCCCCCCCCCCCCCCCCCCAAAAAAAAAAACCAAAAAAACTTTTTTGTTTGTACTAGGTAACTTGCATCAAGTTAAGCCTCCAACTTGAGAATAAGTCAATCACTTGGTTGTCTCAATCGAGCTAGCTTTGCAGCGTGAGTCTCGGTTGTTACAACTCTTTCGAGCTAGAATATCATAAGGCTTCTTGGGCACTGATGCATTCATCGGCGAAAGGGGCTTTTTGCCAAAAGAAAAATGCTAAGTATACATATAGATCTATCAGAAAGGGCGGATTATTGATTTCAAAGTTTCTCCAAGATGACAAACCATTTCAGAGGTGCTTATTCAACATGGTTATATGCATTCATAACTTAATGTGGAGGCTGTAAATCCACATGATTTTCGAAAATGTATCTATATCCTTCAAATATACATGAATGAGAACTTGTGGCGTCTCTTTCAGGTATTATGGATGTCATCCATTCATAAATTGGCAAATTGCAATACAGAGGACGAACGGCAAAAGAACTTGCAGATTTTGGAATATTTTTTTATTATGCTATGTATATTCCAGACACAAATGGAGGAATCGGAAAATTAGAGTGTATACCTCTACCTAATTTTCAAGATAACGTGTGGTGGATTGCAGTCAACGACAATAATAAAACGTTTTCGTTCCAAGCTATATATGATGTACAAAAGTCACTCAAAATTAGTACTGGATCAAGAAATGTGCACTTAAGTTGGTTTGTTCCAATGTCAATGTTTGTCAGCTCTTTTTCAAACATGGAGGTGCATCGAAAACCCTGATTGTTTGTTTGCGAAAATCTATTAGATGATTTTTTATTCAAATTCATGGACAAAGGTTGGAATATAAAATCTATTGCAGATATAGAATGTAGAATCAAACATTCATCTATATCATTTAGATACAGTATAGAAAAGCAAATGCTTAGTATGGTGTTTCATTATTAGAGATGGAAAAAACACAATGGTACTTGGGCCCCATTAGATCAAGATCTAGACAGCATTGGACACACTGATCATATATGCATTGATATCATGGAAAATGAGAATTTACTTACTACTATTGAGGTTGAGTAGGACTGGACCTTATTCTACATTAGAACGGAACAATTTTACAGCAAGATATTCCCGAATATTTCAGCTTTATATTGAATGGAAAAATAATATGTAAAATCTATGAATTTGTATATTAATTTGTATTCATTATCCTTTTTGTTAATATTCGGATCACTAATTGTAATTCGATTAATGTATGTTTGTGCAGATACGTAAAAGACATGAAGAGAAAATCAAATGCAAAGATTTGGGAGGAATTGTTCAGATAATAGAGCAATCATGATACAAGATTTGTAAAAATTCTCATAAATATCAATATATTTCTCATTTTCTGAGAATGTACATGTGCGTCCTATATTTTACAATGAATGCTTTTATCCCATTGTCTCTATCTTTCTATATGCCCATAATTATTCACAGGGCATTACATAAAAAATGTATACCTCTATTTAATCTATTATTTACAGCTCAAAGTAATATGGATTATCTCCACCCTACACTGGTGTCAGTTGTGGACTTGATTGCCCTCCCGTTTCCGTAGCTGGACTGGGTGTTGCATGAGATAATAAATTCACCAACATTTGTTGACGAAACTCATATCTAATTCATTGTAAATGCTCGACATTTATACTACAAATCCAAAATAACCGAGTCAATTGACTTATCAGAAACCAAATCGAAAATAATAAAAAATAACTTAGTAACTAGTCTATTTACCTCTCGTATATCTGGAGCCCCCAGAGTGCATGATGTAGGGGGGGATGGTGACTCGTTGGGGCTGAGTACTACCCTTTGCCTTGCAGGCCTGGTGGGATTGGTCTGCTTTCTCCTTCTTCGTTGAAGAACAGGTTTGGTTCACCTTATCTGAAGATCTACACACTATTTCGCATATCCTACATTATCATTACATCATCCATTATGGCCTCTACTCAATCAAGGAAGCCCAAAAATCAACTAGCTTCCATTGTTGCACACATCAAAGATTCCAATGAGCATTGGGTGCCCCATACATTTTCAACTTTTGACTGGGTTTACATGCAACCATCGGGCAAAGGAACTCACAAGGTTGCAAAGAGGAAGCGAAACAACCAAGACTACCATTGGAAAGGAAGGATCCACGAATTCAAGATCGACCAAAACGACGAATACCTTGCAAATGTGCAATACGTATACATGCGTCGAGATATTTTATTGGATGTGGCTGTTGCTGATAGAACCATACAGTCACATTGTAGGTCTCACCTCTTTTATTCTTGTGTTAACTATTATGTTTGAATTATTATTATGTCATTGTAATGGATAATAATGTTGCATTAATGCCTGGTGCAGATGTCTTTCCTTCAAATAGCTTCGACTGGCAAAACGTGAAGTCCTTCATTGGAAAATTCTCCGCCATACATGCCAAATATGGAGAACTAATATATGGTGGGTTGGCATCCTCTGCCCCAATCAAAATGGGCATTTTCTTTTACGATCACATGTACGAAGTTCCAAAAAAAAACTTTGGCCAAGGCAATTTAGCACCAACTTCTGAGCCTGCGATCAATTCTCACGAGTGGCCATATGTTGACCAACTGACTATTGAATTAATGAAGAGGCAACTTCTCAAAGAGATTATTGGTAATATGAAGCCAACATTCAGATCCAAACGAGTCTATACTAGCATCTCTGTGCCGATCACCGTATTTGTTGCCATATTTAAGGCGGTCCCCTTTAGGAAAACAAACACGATGTGGGCATGGAAAGCAACAAAATCATCACTGTTGGACAACATATTTGTCGCATGGGATTCAAAGAAAATGGAGCATAAAGGAGATTTAATAAGGTGTAAGCTCTCTTGTGAAACAATGACCATAATAAGGTATCATATTTCACGTCAAACATGCTCCTTAAATTTCATTTATAGGCAATATAAGTTTGGTCATGGCCGATGGGACCCTCTGGACGCGGAGACGAATCAGCAAGAAGTGCAGATATCCATACATTTGTCCCATGATGAAATACGAGAAATTCATATAAATAAGGAGTGCAGCCTAGAAGATCTTCGGCATATGCTTGGATTGACTTTTGTTGATGTGCCAGTAGATTTTGTCTTCACTCGTAATGGACAAAATGTGAGTCCCTAATTTCCATCAGATTCCTGAATTTTAAATAGTAATGTTGAATAAATATAGGATTATTAACTTTGTGTCTAGTTTTGCAGATACGGAGACGAGCCGAAAAAGATCATGAATGTGTTTCATTTTTACAAACAGAGACATTAGGAGTCCAATGGGAATAAAGGATTTAATCTAATGGAAAATAGAAAACACAATTAGTTGGTTGTGTTTGACTCTATTCTAATATATTTGGTTACGTTTTGACATTACTTTTGCGTTGTTACATTTTATATGCCTGTTACTACATTTGTTCACTCCCTACAGGCCAAGCACTTTGCGTTTCTTGGAAACAGTATTTATACAATGTAAACTATTTACTAGCATATTCCTAAATTTTGACCAAGTGCCATATCATGGTTACACATTGCATAATGTTAAGTCATTTTGTTTTGAAACATGATATAGCCACAAATGTTGACAAAATCAAAATAATATTGTTCTCGCAAAAACCTAAGATTACAAGAGGTTTACGCTTTTATGAAGCATCCTTAAAGCTACAAACTTTCCATAGGCTCAAGTAGACAAATACTAACCAGACAAAAGTATTACAAGTCCATTTGTTGTGCACGACGTCAGCTAATGTTTTTTTGGAAAAGGTACAAATTAGAAATGTTGTAGATAGATCCGAAGGGCAAGAGAAAGTGATTGATGAAAATTAGATTGATCATTTAAGTCTAACAGATGTGGATATTGTAGCATTTAATTTAGATAATGACTATGAAAACATTTCACATGTGTGAGGACAACCAAAAGCATGTGATTGATCTTCTAAGGCGTGTGTGATTGCACATGAAACTATCTCTTGATTGTAGCTACCAATCTAACTAGACAATCTTCAAGGCAAGAGCACACAAGTATGCACACAATCTAACTAGACAATCTTCAAGGCACGAGCACACAAAGCATGCATCTACCCACCAAAGAGCCAGGAAAAGCTATCATTTACATAACGATAAGACACTTGATGAAAACTAAGTCCAAAAACAGGTTGCTCTCAAGTAGAGAGACAAAATGGAGCACTTACACTTGGGTAGAGACAGAACATGCACAAAAGACTAAGTGTTGGAAGCAAAACTCTCATCAAAGTTGATTACCATGATTCTCAATAGTATGTACAAAGGAAAGCTCATTCAAATAGAGCTAGCTCGAGTTCTTGCAAGAGAAAATACTCTAAAATGATTGGACCCCATTGATTGCCTTCCTATGTCATGATTGGACCTCATGATTTTCACCTCACAATTTGATTGGGCCTCATGATGTGCACCTCTAAACATGATTGGTCCCTGTGATGCACCTCTTAAAGTGATTGGCCTTGTGATCTACACCTCTATATACAGTCAGTAATGAATTTTGACTCAGGATCGAATTTTGGCTCAAGGTCGAATTCTGGCTCATGGTCGAATTTGAACACTTCATCTTTCCAACCAAAGAAAAAATTATTCTGCAGATACTGCAAGAGAACTAGACATGAGATTAAAGACTGCAGAACCTTGAAATTCAACAATGAGAAGAAGAAGTAGTTCCAATAACAAGTGAATTCTGCCTCAACCACTTTTCCGACACTACAACAAGAGGAAGATGAAGCAGCCTTTATGACCAAGGTCGGAGAACAACATGATATCAATTCCTGGTATCTCGATTCTGGAGCAACTCAACATATGACTCACCATCAAGAGTGGTTCAAAGACTATAAATCTTTCACACACTCTCCAGTTGTGCAACTTGGAGACAATTCATCACATTCGATTCAAGGTGAAGGAACAATCATAATCGAATTTCAGAAAGGTGAAGTCAAGTTGATGTCCAATGTTCTCCACGTTCCAGATCTGAATCTGCTCTCAGTTAGCAGAATCATTGATTCAAATTGGAGGGTCGAATTTGATACAAACGGCTACACCATCCTTGAGAAATCCCAGAAAGTTTTTGCTTTCGAAAAAAGAAGTGGCAATCTCTATAAACTCAGCCACTATTATTCTTCCAATAGTCAAGCTCTTCACACGTCAACTTCCGAATCATTTGATATGCTTTGGCATTTCAGATTAGGCCATTTGAATTTCAAGAGTATTCAACAAATGTCTACTCAGAAACTAGTACAAAATCTACCTTTTGTCAACAAGCCAACTTTTCAATGTGAAAGCTGTATAATCAGCAAGCATGCTAGAAGTCTTTCCATTTCTGACTCAGTTCATACTTCCAAAGGCTTGCTAGATCTTGTATATAGCGACATCTGTGGCCCGATGCAGACTGCTTCCAAAGGGGTAGCTCTATATCTCTTAACCTTCATCGATGACTTCTCTCGAAGGACTGCAACCTATTTCTGAAGAACAAATTAGAGGCATTCAAGTTCTTCATGCAGTTCAAGGCGTCTGCAGAAAATCAGACCCAAAGGAAGATCAAAGCTCTATGCAATGGAGGGGGAGAATTTATCCACACCAAATTTAAGGAGTTCTGCAAGGCCAATGAAATACATCAACAATTCACGTTTGCAACTTCTTCTTAAACGATTTCAACATCACCTTGGGTTTCTGGGTCGATTAAGAGTTCTAGCTCAATTTTCCAGTTCTAGCTGGATTTAATGTTTTGGCTGGATTTTCGATTCCTTGTAGGAGTCGTTTGGCATATTTGATGCAATATATCTATTTTCAAATATACGTCATTTTCTTGTGTTGAGTTGGACAACATATAATCAATGAGGGGACAATCGATCTAGATGAAATATGATCTACAATACAAAAATAAAATCAATGCACAATGTGACACAATTTGAATAAAAATTCAAAGTGATAAAATAAAAAAGTCATATAAAATTAAGGACAATGCAATTTGCAAGGTAGATAGACCTGTTGACAATGTTGTGGCAAGATGAATGTTTCATATGAGTGTGAAAAAATCAGATCACAAAAATCTAATTTTTCCCTTTGATCTTTAGCTAATTTAGAGAGCACATCTAGCTTCATCACAAATGTAGAAATCATGCATCTAGATAGAAGATGAAAACTCAATAAGAATTTGTCATAAACACTTAGATATAATAATTTATTGTTCATCTCCATACAACAATAGTACAATAACATTACTCACACATGTGGATCCATACACATAAGAATATCTTCCATAAGAATGAATGAGAGAAGTAGATCTTTACCAAAACCTAGATCTAACATGACTAGATTCAATGCATGTAGTTGAACCAATATCAAGAGGTCTATATGCGACCTTATCAACTTGCCTACGTTGCCAAAAATAGTAAATCCACTATTCTTAGGCCATATTAGCTTTATAAATTCTATCTCTAAGATAGAAATGCATATTGTCCTCAAAATTGCCAAATTACCTCAACATAAGTAGTTACCATTTTTCACACTCCATCTTCAACTTATTTTTAGCATAGATTCAAATAGTACTCCAAGTCGATTTCTATGCTTCATAAACGATTCCTTTCCTGACACACACTCCCTTGATGAGACATGTTGAAGCTCCACCTCCTTTGCCATGACTTGTTCTCTCACAAAATGATAAGCCACTTCGATATGTTTGCTCCTTGCATGCATGAATTGGCTTAATCTACCAACACAATAGCAAGTTAGATCAGGACTTGTGATGGTTAGATATATGAGTGAACCAACTAGTTTCCTATAGAGAGTAATATCCTCGAAGGATCTTTCATTACCTCTTATAGTGAGCTTTACAGTTGATTCCATAGGTGTATCAATAGATTTTGCAGTTTTCATATGAAATCTACTAAGAATAGAATTAGCATCTTCTCTTGACAAATAAAGGTAGTTTTGAGAGGTCCTAATTACCTCTATTCCTAAGATGTAGTGCAAATGACCAAGATCATGTACATCAAATTCCTTCTTGAGTGCTATCTTGATGTCATCTACATCTGGCTTGTTGCCTCCACTCAAAAGGATATCATCCACATATATTAGAAGGATATGTTGGAATTCAATGCTCAGCCTCAAATCCGTTCAATAATGAGCATCCTGAAAAACCAGAACAAAAGGCTCGAATTTCTATTCAAGGGATCGAAAAATTCAGGATCGAAGTTTTCAGAATTTTTTGATACTCGACTCGAAAAATAAATTCTATATTTTTCGAGTCATTGTATATGTTTCGATACTTGTAAATTCCGATATTGTCGGTCTAAAACCAATGACTTCATGTTGACAGTCCGCCCACTTTGTACATGCATGAACTGTAATGAGCGGTTGTAATAACTGCAACAGAATGTAGTTGTAGATAATTCATAAGATATTATTCTAGAATCTTTATCAGAAAACTTCTTCCGATTTTGAGATCTATTCAAAAATAGCTAGCGTTATCACGCTCAACAACTGTAAGCTGAAGCTATTACTTCAAGCAATTGTACTCATTGTTTTGATATTAATCACAGTGCAATCTTTCAGTCCTACTACTGTATCGTTCTTTGTGCATCTGTGAATCTTTCAATTTGAATGTTCTGCTGCTAACTGTGGTGCTTTCGATCCACACACCAAGCTCGCTCCCAGCTTCCGCTCATTCCCACTGATTTCTGACATGGTATCAGAGCGGGCATTCCAGTAATCTGCGTCCATTGTGTATTATTAGTCTTGTTTCTATCAAGATGTTGCACTAGCAAGCGCACAACCAACAGTATTTCAAAATCGTTGCTTCTACCAATGATCTTGCTCAACCAGAATGAATCAGTCTTCTCTAATCGAGAGACTCGATGGAGGAAACTATCTTCTCTGGAAGTTCAAAATGAAGGTCATGCTATTAGCCAAAGAACTGTGGGACGTTGTTGATGGCACAGAAGTCAAGCCAGAAGGTGATGCAGCCATTATCACCAAATGGAGACTGATAGATGGCAAGGCATTTGCCATGATTACTCTCAACATCAAGGATACACAGATAATACACATACGGAATGCTCAAACAGCCAAGGATGCATGGGACATCCTAGCAACCCTACATGATATCAGGGAATTCCTGACAAGCGAAAAAAGCGACACTGACGTAAACTTCGTGTAATTCTACAAACTATCAGCCAAGGATGCGTGGGACATCCTAGCAACCCTACATGATATCAGGGAATTCCTGACAGGCGAAAAAAGTGACACTGTCGTAAACTCCGTGTAATTTTGCAACGTGCTCAGGCCCTATCTATTCTGCAACGGGCGACAGTGGCTGGGTCTGCTACATCTCATCTCCCTTCATTAGTCGACTCACCACCTCTTCACTTTTATGATCTGCTGCAGTCAGTTGGCAGACTCCCACGGACATCATCATAGTCTTCTCCATGTGAAAGCTGTATAATCAGCAAGCATGTAAAAAGTCCATTCTTTTCAAACTTCAGTTCATACTTCCAAGGGCCTGTTCGATCTTATACATAGTGATATGTGTGGCCCGATGCAGACTGCTTCTAAAGGGGGAGCTCTATACCTCCTAACCTTCATCAATGACTTCTATCTAAGGACTGCAACCTACATCCTGAAGAACAAATCAGAGGCATTCAAGTTCTTCACGCAGTTCAAGGCGTCTGCTGAAAAACCCAGAGGAAGATTAAAGCTCTACGCACGGATGGAGGGAGAGAATTTATTTCCATCGAATTTAAAGAGTTTTGTAAGGCCAATGAAATACATCAACAATTCACAACAAGCTACTCACCTCAATCCAATGGTGTAGCTGAACGGAAGAATCGGACACTTATCAAAAGTGCTAAGAGCATGCTGACCCATGCCTCTCTTCCGAAGAAATTTTGGACAGAAGCTGTCACTACAGCCGCTTACCTACAAAATCGATCCATCACGAAAGCCTTGAATGGCAAGACACCTTATGAGGTGTGGACAGGATCAAAACCATCACTCAAGAACATTAGAGTGCTTGGTACATCGCTTATGCTCAGATCCCTGAAGATCTCAGGAAGAAGCTGGATGACAAAAGCATAAAATCGATTTTTGTTGGCTACTCCCCATATCACAGGGCATACAAGCTTTACAATCTGGAAATAGAAAAATCATTCACGAGCAGAGATGTATGGTTTCATTCCAAACTCAGCAGACTCGAATGTTTACTTCAAGTCTGTATCAAATCTATGTGGATGATACACTACTATTCAGTAACAATCTGAATCTTCAAGCAATTGTACTCACTGTTTTGATATTAATCAGAGTGCAATCTTTCAGTCCTACTACTGTATCATACTTTGTTCATCTGTGAATCTTTCAATTTGAAAAATCTGCTGGTAACTGTGGTGCTTCCTATCCACACACCAAGCTCACTCCCAGCTTCCGCTCATTCCCACTGATTTTCGACAGGATAGTAACATGATTTCCAACAAATCTATAATAAAGTGAATGATCATGTTCACTCATAATACAATTTTGGAAAAGTAGAAAAGTGTTAAGCTTAGCATACCAACTCCTTGGTGCTTGCTTAAGCCCATACAAACTCTTGGGTGGTAATGGCCATGCTAATGTGAAACAGGGCTGGCCACTGCCCCTTTGCATGGACTACCCACACACTACTTGGTGGACTCCTTGGGTGAGTGCATTTACAAGGGACGATTATTTGAAACCACTCTTACCCCTTAACAAAATAATGTTGATGAAAAAAAAAAATGTCGCAAATCTACATAGAACCATTTCGAAAGAAGAAAAAAAATTGTGAATAAATCACGACCATTACGAAAATTTTGAATAAATCACGCCGATTACGAAGCATAATTCATTCTGTACTACTTGGATTAAGTTCATGTTGTCTAATAGTGAGGACTCAATTTAAAGACAAAACCAATGGATTATAGATAGCTTATCACTTGATGATTACAGATATGTCCATGCCCATAGCACGAATGATATTGTCCGGGGTCATCCATTTGTTGGCCAAGCTTGGCCTAGAAAAAGGTAAAACTATGTGTTGATCAAGGATGTTGTTGAAAGACTCAACGCTAAAGACAAAACTTTAAAACTAAAAGATTTTTCTATAAAAGCAAGGATACAAAAACTCAAACAATCATAGAAATTAGTTTGACAGATGAATGATATAATGTAGTGAATACAAAAATAGGTAAAAAGACTACTTCTACATATATTATCACTCAATCCAATGTGTTTAAGAGGTTTTTGAGATAGTAGATGGATCAAATTCATTCATCATCTTACTCTCTATTGTTAAGCTCACTTGCTTTTGTTCCACAAGTCTTTGATGTTGCTATTTGTGATAGTTTGATAGTACTATCGATTGAGTGCTTCCTTCTAGTTTTAGCTCATCTTTGTGAGTAATTGGTTCTCCAATTCTAGGTGATAGTCAACTTGGGAAGCTAGGCATATATCTAGGAGAAGAAACAACTCATCCACTGTTTTCTTTTCAGGTTGAATTTGTTTTGTCCGTTGATACCAATTTATAATCTTTGGAATACAATTTTAGTACAAAGCATTGAAACCGACTTAATAACATATTTTGTGACAATTTCAACTATGGAAACAACTTTGAGCAAAATATGCACATAATGGAAATAGATCAAATTCTGCGATAGCTAGATACATCTAGTCCACATGCACTTGTAGGATTAAAACTTCCATGGGTCATTATCTTCTCAAAATTTAGTGCTTTAACCAAATATCTAAATTGTGATAAGTATTGTCTATTTGTAACACCACCCAATAAATAGGTTAATGTTTCTTGGTTTGCAAGGAGACTTGGGACCAAAGAAACTTTGGATGCCAAGCTAACCAATTGAACCAGCCCCGTTGGGTTATAGATAAATTAATGGTAAAGTCGCTTCAGCAATGGCTTTCTCCATGCTAGAAACCTCTTGGTTCTTTGGCATAGAAGATATTGATACATGATGCTAAAATATTATTCTCATTTACTTTTTCATTTTTTAAGTTTTAGTATTAGGAATTCAACCCCACAATGAACCGACACAATGGAATTCAACCCCACAATGGACCAACACCCCATGCGGCTGTCCTAGCAAGTATTGGAAGAGAGGGAATATCAACGATCGAGGCCGCACTTTGCAATCCAGGGAATCCTTGCTGCCATCTTGCAAGGGGGCTAACAACAACACTTAGGGCTAAGTAGGAGGCAGCCCGTGGGGAACCCTTGCCCCCACGTTGAGCCGAAGCATTATACTTGTATGGCACGTGCAGGTCCAGCACTGACTACCTAGCAGGTCTTTATACATCCGGGACGCGACTTTATAAAGATGAAAGACATGAACTCGGTTGAAATGGCATACAAAACATTTGTTGCAAATTTGCCTCCAGAGCGTCACAAAGAGGATCCAGAATTTGAAAAGCCTTTGAAGAGAAAATGGTCAAAGGTTTGAAAAAGGGCAAGGCAGACTAAACTTAAGTTGCACAATATTTGATACCTTACTATACATCAAAATATAGCTATTGAATATGAATATCCTAAATGCAAACAGTTAAAAAACAGTAATTAAGATGATGCAAAAAACTCTCTAAGACCATCCGTGTGGAAGTATAAACTTGTTTACCTTCAACCATTTAAGTTTCTTTTAATATTACACAGCATTCCCATTCCCATCTTGGGACATTTTCATTTCCATTCCCAGGTTAATTCATAATGTGCCATATTCTTTTCTGTTTGTCTTCAATACCAAGGGGACTTCACCAGACGCTCTAGTAGAAACTAAAAGGGGTTGATCAGCTCTCTCAGCTAAATTTGCGTGACCTAATTTTGTAGCAATGCCCAATGGACATCTTACCGTGTCTTTACTCTTATTGTTACGTCACAAAGCATTCTTGAGGGGACAGGTCCTTTTTCGATCACAAGTGCTGCACTGAACTTGTATGTCTGGAATCTCTTGACCTAAATGCCTCTTAAAACTTCAATAATTCAGTTCTCCTGGGCTTCTTTTTGGGAGAGACAAAGTGGGGAGCACAAAGGTTTAGGCTCCTGAACTCGGATGTGAATAAAACATTCTTCTGAAGTATGTATAACATCTTTACCTCTCAATAGGAGGAGATCATCAAGATTCTTCCCTTCAAGCATCAAGTGAAAAGTGGCTTTGACAATATCTTATTCCATAAGAGAGAGCTTTTGCCACCCACATGTACAGTGGACATTCAGCAAAAACTACTGTAAATCATCTCTAGAAAGCAAGGCCAATAACAAAAAGTTCAAATAATAGCAAAAACAAAAGCATAAGATCATTTCACCACATGTACAGTGGCCATCCAGCGGGAACTTCTGTAAATCATCTCTACAGTGGATGTACAGTGGATATCCAGCGGGAACTCCTGTAGATCATCTCTACAAAGCAAGGCTAATAACAAAAGGTTCAAATAATAGCAAAAACAAAAGCATGAGATCCATAACGACATTTAAGTGACTCTACAATTTTTTATTATTTTTAGAGGCACTAAAGACAATGGATTCATCAATCATAGAAGTACTATTCAAGTGTTCCAGGCCAAACCTGATCATATTAGCTTCTCACCATTCTGGTGACTTACGCTTATACTATGGTCCACCAGAAATGTAGAAACACTGAGCATTTATGACCTGGCTTGGCTGTCTTATTTCAAATGATGCTATTTCTCTAACCTGAGTGTACTATCTACAGAGCTGTACACCTTCCTCAAAATGAATTACAGTCATGAATTCTATTAGTCTGCCTCGTATAAATAGTATGAACAAAGAACAGTGTGAAGGCATCCCAGAAAGCACTATTTACCAATGAAGTGGGGTAACAATCTAAGATCCCCATCTGGTATGACGAGCTAATACAGTAAATTTCCTGTTGGGAACTTGCAAGCCAACTAAAACAACTTGACGTTATCAAAGAAAGAGACTTAGTGAGCACTGACAAGAAATGGATGTTGACAAACTCCACACTCTACAGTCTCAGTTCCGAAGCTTGGCACTTGAACCTGTCCCAACAAGAGATCACAGAGTGAGTGCCAAATCAGAATACAAAAAATTCCAAATTGAGAAGGCTTAAGTTATTTTGCATCTTGAGATACAACAATTAGATTTATGAAGGATGAAAAGATAAACAGAAAAAAACAATCTTGCCTTTACAAGCTCTACCATCTGAAACTTCAACGTTAAATTTATTTTCTGTAAGCATGGTGTAACAAAACATCTAAACCCCCTCTACCAAGACGTGCAATATTGAATTCCCTGCAATCTTTGACTCTTAAAAGTCCACCCACAGATTATTAGACATCCAGCCCATCACACATGTCACATGGTATGGTTGACGTGCTTTCAACACTTACTTTACCGGTACCTAATGAGCAGGTCTAGGTTACAGGATACAAGTAGGGGTTCATGCTTCAAAACAAGAGGTTTCTGATCATGAAGCTAGAGATATCAACAATCTGCAGACGTTTTTGTATCAGAAACATCAACTGTCTGACTCAGAGTTCTGTGCCCTCTGCTGTCTACCCTCTGTTTGTACACAAAGCTGTGCCCATTATTTATAGCAGAGTGTTGATCAAAATTGGTGGTTACAAGATCTACTTAAAGATAGTTAAACATGTAATTGAGCTGTATAAATGTCTGAAACAATCACTGTCACAATTGATCGAAATTAGTCTCTGAAAAAAATCATCACTAAATGGTTTGAACAGGTCTTGGTACATCTATGATAGCAATATAGAAAATCCTTACAAAAAGGAAGAGTATAATATTTGAGACTGGTCCTCAACACAGTAACAGATCATGTACTTGATCCTATTCAGATTTAGCACCCCACCCTGTCCAGGCAAATCATGGATACTATATCTTTGATAAAAGTACACCAATTACACCAGAACAACTGCTCTAAAGCTGCAGCTTTTTCTACATTTGGGGTCGTACCTATAGTAACTGGACTGGCTGGTATAGAACAATAATTTAGCTCGAAAAGGACTCATCTTCGTAGATGCATTTTTTTTATCATTATAGGCAAACTCCAACAACGGTAAGTAACGATTGAAGCACATTTTACCTGCATTCATTTTGATAATAGACTTTCAATTCAATTAAATAAAAAGCAGTGAATTGGCCTTTGAAGGTAAACACTTTATTTGAAAACTGATAAATCATGTATCATGAGGAAATATAGTTCCTCAAAGCCATACGCCTGGAACATTTTTGGAACATGCTTTTTAAGTCCTACTGAGACACTTCCAAGGTAAAAGCTATGTCATGGGAGCTCTTAAACACATCACACTTGTATTCATGCATCAAAAAATCTTTTAAACATATTAGTCAAAAAAGGCTTCAACAAGACAACATCAGTTTGAAGTTTTCCATGTCCTGAGAAGTTCACTGGGTGTGAATATCAACACAGAGAACCATGAAAACTGTAGAAATTACCATGTTGCAGAAAGAAAGTTGAAAATTATACCTGAAGATGAACAGTGCAAGTTGGACATGCAACTTCTCGCATTCGAGGGCCTGAGCCTTCCGGTGCAGATTGGTTAGACCGGAGGTGGGGAGACCCATGGTGCACAGCAGCATCAGAGCTGCCAGAACGAACTGATCGTGAACTAAAACTTCCTGAGTTATCTGCACCACATGATGAACAGCGATTGCTTCCACTGTTAGTGAGCGAGATGCTTCCACATTTTCGGCAGTTCAATAATGATGTTTTTCTACATTTCTCACCGCTACTGCCCCCAGATGGCTTTCTTGCTGCATTTTTCTCCAGTTCTTCCTGTAAACAAAGAACACTAAAATCGTGAATAAGCAAGAAATTTCCAATACCAACCGCCCATCAATTCAAAATGATACAGTGGCATTAAGTAAATTTTTTCACAAATCTCTTCATACTTGTAGCTTTTTTGCAAGATCCTCATGGCGCCTCTGAACAGCTGGTTTATTGGTTGATTCCACGTTTGTCAGTCGTTGTGTGACCTCTGCCTGCATGCATAAAGGCGGGTTTTTTTCGTTTGGCAGTCTAAAGCACAATTGCTTACTTTTTATACTTTCACTTCGTCAGGCTGTGGCTAAGTAAACAAACAAAAATGGATAGGTTATTTGCCACTGTGAAACCTAACCACAGTAATAGGTTCTCACAAATTAATGAAAACGCCATGTGAGTAGTAAAAACCACACAGCACAACACTTGATAATCTGGCATTACCTATGCAAAGTAAGATAATCCAACAACCCCTCTTTAAACAGCAATTACCTTGAAAACATAATTCTTGAGTACATCAAGTCATGAGTGATGTTTACTATGAAGTCGGAAAAAGCTTCATGCAGGAATGACACATGATACTTGCTATTGAAGTAGTTTTGCTAATCATTGGAAAACAGGTCTCGGCTCATGCACAAAATCTAATCATTTCTTTGACAAGATAAGCTTTCTATCATTGTGGGTGCATTCCAACATCATGAAGTACAAGTCTTGATTATCCCAATCTCGTATGTACATGCCTGCATGCCTGTGTGTGTGTATGTGTGTCCGACCTTTCTAAAAATGGATCCTCTAATGTCAATTATTGGAAGAATCAACTTTTGCCAGAATCGGAATTTGGGAAATTAGCTTTTTTTCCTAGTTATAACAAAATGGATCATAGATAGATCAGGCACTGTAGAGTTAAAATTGGCCTTTTTTTACTGTTTACAATAAAATGGACTATATATAGATCAGTCACACTCTAATTCACAATCAATTCCGGTCATTTGCAATGAGAGAGAATGCAATCAAGGTAGTATTTTCTTATAAAATGTTGGAAACCCCAAATCAAATTGCAATTAGATGAATAATCCTTTAATCTAACTGTTACAACAAGAAGAAGAGGTGGTAGCCATCTAGAATCCCAATCCAACAATTTGATATCTAATTTGTGGTTTAGATAGCTGGGTCAGTCTAATCTTCTTGAAGACACGGAAACCGATGAACTTATGGAAACAAATGCGACTTAGCAAGAAGCATGCCCTTGAGTCCTCTTACCTCTCCAAGTTAAGACGATTCTTGAAATGTTTATGAGGTTAACAACATGAATGTATTCTTGACAGGGAGATAAAGTTAGAAGAGGATTTCTCATGTAACTGTCTTTATCCAACATTAGAAAAATAAGTTCACAGGAGTCGGTGACAGGACTTGCTTACCAGGCATTGATCACAAACACGAACAGGCTGTGCATCCTGATCTGAAGTAAGGGGAGTTCGTCCACGCGTGCACTTGTCACAAAAGATGTCACCACAATTTCGGCAATGATGCTGCAATAAACAGGCAATATTCATTATTATCGTCTTCAACCAATGACAATACAAGTTAAACTCGACCCATTCAGCATAGAACAATGAGATGAACATGGATTAATGATCTCCATCCTCTTTATTCTATACATAGAATTGAACAAAGCTTTTGTTAGAAACTGTCATTGGCAAATATGAATCTCACTTGCTAAATCAAAGAAAAGAAGTTTGCAGAAAAATTGGCTTGTTATGAGTTGGCACCTTGCCAAGTTACGACAACAAGATACGTCATCCTTAGAAATTCTGATCGTCTCACTTAAGGAAAGAGGGCTTAATGTTAAACTTCCTTAATCCAACAGCAAGCAAAGCACATACTGTGGCCAATCTCTACTTGGTTGATTGTCATAGATTTCGGTTTGAGATGGAGAACATAGACATTCTTAGTACAAGTGTTTGACTTATGCTAGAAAACCAAAATTTGAAAAAACTAAGAGAAAAGTGAAACTCCCGAGTGGATCCAAACGTGAAGACAGAGCTTGGAAGAGAAATATTAGCGGAAACAATTGAAAATAAGGACTAAACAAAGAAGAGTCACAAAAGATGTCCAGAACGCATAAATCTGAGATCTAGAGATCAAGTAAACTATCTTTCTGAAAATTTAGTTTCTAGTGTATTATTCAGTTCAAATTTTCCCTCTTTTCTGGTACTCTGGTGGTTAACTTGCAAATTTCAAAAGGATATCTAGATGTTAAGCCGAGATGCTATATCTCCCACAAAATCATGCTTGAGTATCCACACAACATATCTACATAGTACATACCCGCCGTATGAAAGCTCCAAAATCTGCCCCACAGGCTGTGCATTTTGTAACAGCTTCATCAGGTACCTGATTCAAAGGAAGTGTTGTAACTTGAGAATCATAACCAGTCCCTATGTCATCCATCCTAGCAGATTTTAAAATCGATACAAATATTTGCAAGATTTATAAAAGAGATATCCTAAAACTAAAATTTACAAGAAAAAATTTCAGTCAATCTTAATAAATACTGCAAATGAGAACTAAACAATAAATGGCTACCCAATGCTGTTTCTCTTCTTGACCAGCAGATTTGGACTTTAAAGTCACCCAGTCGGCAAAAGAGCTTTTCTTTTGTGACCCAGTCTCAGCACTGCCACTTGTGCTAGTTGAACCATTGCTTGCCTCTGATGGCATGTCTTTATCCACCATCTCGCACAGCTGCCAACACGTGATTCCCAAATGACAACCAAATGATACAGACGTTTACTTTTCACAATTCCCAAATACCCCAAGGGAGCTAGTGAAAATAAAGAAGAAAATTAAGTGAATTATTTCTCTATTCTAAAAGCACATGGACTGTCTTTGTTGATCATATCAAACATACCCTCAACTGGTCAACAACATCATACTACCCCCCGTCTATTTCAGGACGAATGGTTGCTGAATAGTCAGGACAACCACGATCACAATGATCGTGTCTCTACTTTTAGATGTTGGCTTGATGTTGTGATACCTCAAATTGTTTTGCCTACGACTGCATTACTATACAAAAACAGAATCTTTAACAACTTTCATATAGCCAACAAAAGAAATAGTGCACTTTACTGTGACTATCATAAGGGAGAGGTGGTTGAACAAAAGGGAAGAATGGTGATAAGAAGTATAAATTTCCTAAGCATAAAATACATTCCTTCTCAGGCTGCACTAAAATTCATTTGCAGCCTACTGTCTTAGAGAGAAAAAATCTTCAGAAGATACAACTAACCATGAATGCTTTCCGAGAGAAGGTGGCAGAAGGAAATGGATTACCTGAACACAAGCTGCAGTGAGTGTGTCGAGGATTGCAGACGTCGTATAACTGCTTGATTGTAATCTGATTCTACGCTGCTCCACATCTACGATCGTCTTTGCCCAAAATGTGAATGTTGAAGAGTCACTCACCTAATATAATCATAAAATAGAAACACATTAGATAAAATGAACTGTAAGGCTAGAAAACTTCATATATCAACTCTTTATAACTATGAATAACAGACGATGTCTAAGACTTTGACAAAGCACCAGAAGAAGAAAGAAAGTACCAAAGATACATAAGACTGAAAGAGAACATTCCAACTATGGTTTAACTTAAGGAGCATAAAACATCTCCAAGGAGAGAATTGTAATATCCAATAGTGAGCTGAAAATGAAAGGTACAAGATAATCATAACAGAATAAAGAATTATAAGAGAACTCATAAAAAAAGTTCCCAAAGCCCAAACGTACGGTGTAAACAAGATTCCATGAAGAAGATGGTAGAAATTAATGTTTATTTGCACCCCGAATGTTGGTTTGGCCATACCTGCGAGCAACCAGTTTGACTAAATGATAGCCATCATGTCATATCATGAGCGACGAACATTTCAAGAAGCTTGTGATGATGGATGCCATATGTTGTGGAAGGCACATGTGAGTCCGTGAAGCCTGTCATGTAGCTCTCGGTACTATAGGTCTCAATATCTAGCAACTCTCTTTGGTCCTAGTGTCTAAAAAGGATGGTCATCTCATCCTCTAACTTTGCCTCAACATTAGAACAAGGTTTGTGTTTGGAAAAGAAGGAAGTATCACAGGGTTGTACAGATGTTGGGGTCCGTGTTGTGACATGTATCACTCAAACAAAACATCTCACATAACATCAATGCTACACATCTCTGGTCAATAAAGGATGTATAAGAGTAGAGCGGTTAACTAACTGGTCAAGACTCCCAGACTCAAAAAATCAAGATATACTAGCTTTCTTCTATTTTATTTTAATTAAGTTTATTTGTTTTTGTTTTTTGGGGGGGGCAGGTGAGACAAGGGCTAATTTCCTTCTTTGGGTGTCCCTATTACTATAAAATCAAAGGACACTATATTGCCTTCAACAAATTGACCATCCACTCTACGTTGATTGTTCTCTTCCTATGATCAAATGTGTGTTGGCCTTGTACTACAAGAAATGGTTCACTTAAGACATCATGCATGCCTCGACAGAGAGTGCTAACATTACCTCCTAAACATGGCTAACTTCTTTCTTTTCCAGACAATGTTTCTGCAATGCAGAGTCAAATTCTAAGGATTACTCCTTGGTTCCATTCAGACATCAAGATCGATGCCATGACCTTATGTTTGGCAACAGAGACACTCTCCACAACTCGACATAGAACATCATCTGCATCTTCTCGACAGGATGAGCATGCATTGGATTCGGTTTTTTAGTCAGATTATTGGGCTTGACAGGGATGTATATTTGGCAGTTTGCTATTTTCCACTAGAGTCTTCGGCTTTTGCAGATAGTATGGGTTCTCCATATGTTGAGATGGTCTCTCTTACAGATATTCTACTTTGCTCTGAAGTGTGATCATATACTTCTTGCCAAGGATTTCAATGCTAGGACATCTTCTAGACAGACAGAGTTTCATGTCATCATCAATCACCCTTTGAGGATACATGCCTTGGATAGTATAGATATGGGAATTGACAGGATATCTGCTGGCATTGGTGGCCCGGTCTCTCCCTTTTTACCTAATTTCAATGTTTCTCCCATCACATTATTTGATCATTCCTTACTTTCAATCCATTTCTGTGGAATGTGGTCACATATACACGTTTAGCAATGTCTACACACACCTTTATCAGGAAGCTTTCTCTTTCATACTTCGCAATTTCCAATAAAATAGCCCGCTCCATTCCCAAGCATCGTTTCTCACTACAGCTGTTCATACCGTTGCTTCCATGGCTTTCTAGATACTCCACATGCTCGAATGTATATCACCCTCACCAACCTTGTATAATGATCTATGTAAACAACTCCATTTACAAGTCATTTATGCACAATCTTCATTTTCTCATCATCTTTGTGATATCAAACATTTATACAATTATGTTAGAAATAAATGACTATGCTAAAGTTAATCCATAGGTTACTTTGACCCAAAAGGTCGAGATTTGCGTAACCATGGGTATTTAGTTATTTAGGCCATCTTAAGTTTGTTTTAAGTTCAGTTGGACCCAATTTTGGTCATGTACTGACTCGTGGGTCCTTAGGGGTCTAATTTTGTTTAGAGGCCCTATCTTGACTTTTGGGTGCCCTACATTTAGTAAGTGGTTAACCTTAGGGTTTGGTGGCATTTGGTCACATCCATGTAGAGTACTTAGATGCTCATTGTGTATTCCATTTTTACAGTTTGGCTAAGCATTGCTCTTCATTGCTCTTGTTGTTGTTTTCTCTCTCTCTCTCTTAGAGTTGGGCGCCCAGCCTCTTCTCTCTTGTTTTCTGTGGAGATTGATTGATAACTAGATCTTGGTGACTTGACTCTTGTTTTCCTACAAATTACGCTTGTCGTTACAAAAAGTTTTCATATGAAAGCTCTAAAGGGAAGCGCCTTCACAGCTCCTCTTTTGGTGCTTTCTAGTGTGAGTTTATCCCCCCGGCCAGTTACGAATGAATCCACAATTGATCTAGAGCTAAGCTATGAAAGCATCACATAAGCAAGACTTAACTCTAGAAAGCAGGAAAGAGAGAGATTAAGGAGACTAAAGAGAGAGATCAATATCATCAGCTGATAACAAATGACACAGTTTCCCTACTTATAGCCAAGAGGAAGCCCTAAAAGGAAGCTTCCGGTGGCTAGGGCCCAACTGGGAGGGATAATAGTGCGTCGCCCTCCAAGAAGGCCCCCGCTCTCCAGTCATATGTCCAAATGGCCTTATAATGAATAATAAGGCCAAAGGCCAACCATATAGTCTAAATGTCACTAATGAATAAAAAGGGCCCAAGGCCTGCTTATGCATAAAGTAAAGTAAATGTAAATGGACGCGGCGAATGTAATGAGCCAAGTCCATAACTCTCCCCGACACAAAAAAAAAAAAAGACCCAATTGCCAAAAAGAAACTTGATCAAACAACAGCAAGCCCTGGTGCATCAACAACTAGACAGCATCCGATGTAGAGGAATCAACAAGTGCAGCAAGAGCACGATCCTGATCCGCAAGTGATGGTGTATGATAAAAGACATCAATAGGCTCCCATGTGGCCTCCTCAATAGGACGACGATCCAACTCGACCAAAAACTGAATCTGCCGGCAGCATCGACTATGGTGAAGGTGAACCTAGTGAATGGCAGCTGGTAAGAAAGGGAACAGCTCAGGATCAACATCATGGCGACGAAGGGAACATCTCGGCCGCGTCATCTGAAACCAAGCAATATGGAACAACCAGGAAAGCCAAGGAACCAGAAGAAGATCAAGCAGCAACCAGGAATGCCAAGGTATCCGTAATGCCCAAGATGGTAGAGGATTAGGGACATCATACCCAAAAAGCCCGAGAAGGTAGAACTGCATCAGCAACGGGAAGCCAAGAAGGAAACTGGAAAAGAGATGGACACTCATCGCGAATAGTCGCATCATACACGTAACCATCAACCATATGTGCAAACTCAGTGATATAGGTGCCCCAAGAAAAGATAGCAGCATCGGAAGACCAGCACCAAGGAGTAGGAACATAAGCAGGATGACAAGCACGTTGTAATAGCATGGAAAAGCAAGCGATATGCCAGGAAACGTGGATCATAAAGAGATCATCCTGACAAAGGATAGCTAAAATGGAGAAATGTGCACCAGCATGGTCAAAAGCCCAAGGTATCCATAAGGCCCATGAATGAGAAGTAGCAATGGCACACGGTACCTTCAAGGCCCCTATCACGAGAAGAGCAACATGCCAAAAGCTCCAGAAGGTCCAAGAAATCAATGCATCATCTAAAAAGACATGATGCATAAAAACGAACCAGTCTGCACCAAAAATAATGTCATAGTGCTTCAGGGAAATGATGTAGAAATTTGAGGACGGTGTTACTTCTGAGGTACCTTCCCCTACTGTTGATCCACCTCTTTCTCCACACCCTTTGGTCTTGTTGGAATGTAAATGGAATTGCTTACATTACCGACCGAGGGGGGGAATATATAAAGAATACGTTCGGTACTTATCTTCAAAGCAAAGGTATCCATCATCAAATGACAACCCCTTACACACCTTAACAAAATGGTGTTGCCGCAAGAAAGAATCGCACTATCATGGAGATGGCTCGATGCATGCTCAAGGCAAAGGGCCTACCTCACAAGTTTTGGGCTGAAGCGGTTATAACGGCGGCTTACATTAGTAATCGGTGTCCTACTAAAGCCTTGAAGGTATTAACTCCTTATGAAGTTTGGTATGGTAAGAAGCCTATTGTTTCTCACGTACGCATCTTTGGTTGCACGGCTTATGCTTTCATTCCCGATAAGCTAAGAACCAAGCTTGATGATAAAGGAGTTAAATGCATATTCGTTGGCTATAGTAGCGAAAACAAGGGCTATAGATTGTTTAAGATGGATACTAATAAAATCATAGTGAGTCGTGATGTTCATTTTGATGAAAAGACCTCCTATGATGTTGCGCCCACTCGTGTCATGAAAGGGGACTTCCCCCATGATGCATATGTTGAAATATTTCCAGATTTGGTTTTGCCATCTAATCATGAAGAGAAGGGACTGCCATCAACTTCTAGTGGACAGCCCACTACTCCTTCAATTTTGCAGCCCATAGTTCATCAAGAAGAACCTATTTATGGTGAAGAGCAGCCTGTTGAAGACATTGGACAGCAAGGTCCAAGTTCGAAACACTTTGGATAGCAAAGTGTTGACAAAGGTAAGGCTGTTGGACAGCCCAAACCAGTCCCTAAATGGTTGTTGCAGACTTTGCAGGACAGCAAAGTGGATCATTTCTATGAAGGGAAGACTCGTGCCTCTACTAAATTAGTAGAATTTGCTGATTTTTCTGATTTTGCTCTTATTTCTATTGAGGATGGTGTAGTAGAACCTGTTTTTTATGAGCAGGCCAAAGGAGTAAAATGTTGGGAGGATGCGATGCAAGAGGAGTACAACTCACTCATGAAGAACCACACTTGGGTTCTTGTTGATCTTCCACATGGGGCTGGAATCTTCATCTCTCAACAACGATACATTGAGCAGATGTTGAAACAGTCTTCTTTTTTCAAGTCACCGCAAGTTGATGCATATGATGGATGCATTAGTGGAAAGTTTCATGCGAAACCTTTTCAATTTGATGTTTTAGCAAAGGCTAAAAAGTTCGAGCACTCTTTGGAACCTTTTTGTACTAATTGAGGAGGGAGTCAACATGTGTCAATTAGTACTTTTGTTCAAAGTGTTAAGAGTGAGCATTTGATTGGAGAGAATTCTTCATTACTTGAAGAATCTTCTATGTCATCCCATACCTCTTTGAAAGACAGCTTTGATGACACCATCGTTGATGCATCTTTTGATAGTTTGCCAAATTTTTATGATGAAGACGTTGGACAGCAGGTTCAGTCATCTTCTTTTGGTCATTTACAGCCCATTTTACATCATGAGCAGTCCATTATGCTTCAGGAACAGCCTGCGGAAGATTATGGACTACATGGTCCATGTTGGGAACATTTTCGGCAGCAAAGTGTTGAACAGCCCATAACAGTTCCTTGTCGGCTATTGGAGACTTTGCAGAACAACAAAGAAATGTCTTACTACGAAGGGAAGGCACATACCTCTTTAAAATCAGTACCTCTTGCTAATTTTTTTGGTTCTACACTTACTCTTCATCATGATGTTGGTACATTGCCTATTCTATGTGAGCAAGTCATTGATGGTAAGGTTCGGGAGGATGTGATGTCAAAAGAGTTTGGTACTCATTTTTATTGTCCTTATGGTAAGAAGTATTTTCGAATGATGTGGGAACCTATGATGGATTACAAGTCCATGTTTCGACTTATTGCCGAGTTTATGTTGGATCCCTACTTCGGATGGAGCATGCAAATCCTCACCCTTCAACTTGATGCTTCATTATTACACATTCTTTTCCTTTTATATGTTGGACATGATTGGGGATGAGATTTCGACTACTTCGGTGCGAAGTTTATTTGGCGACATGAAGTTCGGACAGCAAGTTGCATTTTTCTCTTTCGAGAAGTTACTTCATGTTATGTTATGCATTTCCATTTAAGGAGGGTGTTGGAATGTAAATGGAATTGCTTACATTACCATAGGTTACTTTGACCCAAAAGGTCGAGAGTTGTGTAACCATGGTCATATCATTTATTATATTAGGCCTACTAAACTTAGAGTTAGCTAAGTTAGTATGAGATTAACTTGGTAGGGACTCATCGGTCCGCTAGGCCTAATTGTGACATTAAGTACCCCAACTTGACATATAGAAAGTTGGATAGTCAAAAGTCAAGTAGTTGGATAGCCAATAGTCATGAAGTTAGATAGTCATCTTGGACTATATATATGTGTGCATCCCATTTGTATAAGACACTTTTGTAAGCAATACTGACTATTCTTTTTGGCTGTCCACGAGTTTCTACAAGAGGGTTTCTAGCCATCTCTCTCTTTCTTTTGAGAATGCTTTGTGTGATTGAATAGTTAAGATTCTGGATCCTTAGGCTTCTATTTCCTACAAGTCTTTGTTGAGGATTTAGATGAAGAAAGTGCTTCTCAATTAGTAATGTTTTCTCAAGAAATATGTGACACTGATAGTCAATCCTCCTTTGAGTTTTGCCAAGCCAAGAGCTGCCAAGTCCCTTTAGTCCCTAGTCATACCAGTGAATTCAAAGCAACTAAAACTAAAACTCTAGAGTTTACCCACAGTAACATAAAAATCGTGCATTCGAACTCCCATTGCTTTTGATTTTGTGATTAGAATGCATAAATTCGAACCCTCTAGATGTACCGAGCTTCTCTACTCTCCAAGGCAAATACTTTCAAAATACAAACAAAAAACCTGGGTCTTTTGACCTAAAAAATCCAAGCTCAGTGGTTTCCGGAAGTGATTCCTTTATTAATACAATACTAGACTGCTTGCATGGTAAAGAAGTATTCTCGTTTATATTATGTGCGTTTAAAGCCCACAAGAATACATTCAAATGGATAACAAACGTAGATGTTTTTGTTGCGTGAGATGTTCCTGCTCCGTAGAGCTCATCAATATTATGTAGCTCTAGGTATTTCAAAACACATTAACGGACCTCTCTCTCTCTCTCTCTCTCTCTCTCTCTCTCTCTCTCTCTCTCTCTCTCTCTCTCTCTCTCTCTCTCTCTCTGTTACAATCTTACTTACTGCAAACCTCCAGGTGCCGGTTAACCACAAGAGACCGAACGATTCACGTTCCACCCCGCCATAGGACCTAATCCGGTTCCACCCACCGTGCCCTGGCCTATGACTGTTTCAAGCTCGATTCGACCTCCATCCCAGACGGCGTATACCACCGCCTAGGCTCTCAGCCATCTCCTGCCTCACGCTAGCAACACATCCTGGTCGTGCACACGCTCTCCATCCACCTCCTCCTAGGTAGACAGAATGGATGGCAAATGAGTCCTCCTCCCCTTGTATACCTCCAAGGAGAGAGACTCCAAGCCATGTGCACTCCTGGATCATGACACGTGGCAACCATGCAGGTTCACGAGTCACCGGTCAAGTCTACAGGCCCAGTCATCATCTGGTCTCAAGTCTGGGTTTGGGACCCAAGGGAGTTGGGTCCCTAACATTCCCTCTTCCTTAAAAAATTCCTTATCTAAGGAAGGAATCCAGGGAATCTCAGTTTAAAGTCACGTTCCTTCTCCCAAGTATCATCGTCCTCGGAACTTCCTTTCCAACGAACCAAGTACTCAGTGACCTGCCGGTTTCTGATTCCACGTTGACGTACATCAACAATGGCCTATGGTTCAGTAGGTACAAAGGATGATAGGTCCTCCAGCTGAACTAAATCCTCCTGAGGCATTAAGTCATCCTTTCCACCAAGTCGTTCCTTTAAACGACTAATGTGAAAAATTGAATGTACCTTAATCCCTTGAGGAAGTTCTAGCTGGTACGCATTCCGATGGAGTTTCTTTACTATACGGAATGGCCCTGCATAACGAGGTGATAACTTAAGACATTTCCCAGTCCTTAGTACCTTAGAATCCTTTGGAATTCTAAGATATACCCAAGCCCCCTCCTCACAGACCCTAGGTTGTTTCCTCCATTACAGGTTGAGGCTATTTTTTAGATTGTTATTTTCCTCCAGAGATAGATGCAGATGGACAGCAGAGAATCCAGATACTCCTATGCAGCCCTTACATCATCACGAGTACTCCACAACCAGGGATTTCACCTCTCATGGTATTCTCAGGCAGGAAGGCTACTTGAGTCTTTATCGTCCCCTCCCTCCGGAGCACCACTATATTCGTCAGTCTATAGAGTTTGAAATGGGCAGCTTGGAGTGACGCCCCTTTATCCAACTTTATGGAGACAAACTGCACGAGTTGTCCTATCCTCCCTAGATATTTGGGGGTTTGTTGCATGGATTGAAATTTATATTAGGAGAGTCTCATCACATTAGCTACACATTGAGACGGGCCAATTCCATAGCACAACCAAGGAAGCCAAAGTATGTCAGATTTGTTCACTTGGAGAGACTGAGGACGAGGATCATTTCATTTTTAGATGCCCAATTTATTACGAGATTAGAGGACAATACCATTATTTATATCGGGACTCCTCTAGGTCATTTCAGGCTCTGATCACACATGAGGATCTTCGCTGTGTAGCCTTGATACGTGGGACAATGCTTTTGAGACAAGACTTAGTTAGTGCCCAGGTCAATTTGGATCCCCAAACCATGCTAGTCAGAGACGGACATTGTGTCAGACGTCAGTAGATCGGATCGAGCAGGCTGAGGTAGAGCAATTGGCATATTGTACACAGATCCAGGCAGCGGCAGCTTCACTCCTCACATCCAGAGCACTCCACGAGTTTGATTACAGCCTACTTAGCAGCATCAGCCGAGACTTGAGGCTTGTTTTTACATCATGATATACATGTGCTCCTTTCTAGTTTAGCAGAGAGATATACAACATATCTAATGTAGATTGTCTATTTCTACTCAATATGTTTTCTTTTACGGAGTATCATACACACTTGACATTTATTGTCTTTTGTACCCTCAGATACCTATAAGACATTAATAAAGCTCTCTCTCTCTCTCTCTCTCTCTCTCTCTCTCTCTCTCTCTCTCTCTCCACATACGAGGATCCACATTGCATCACACTTATGGTACAAGAGATGTTCCTACTACGACAGGACTTATGTCAAACAGTTCAGCAGAGTCACCCAACACCACAGCTCCATATCACATCATTCTTTTCCAAGAGGAGACCTAGGACAGATCCAGAGTCTGTTGATATTGGTGATGATGATGATGATGGCGATGATACAGATGCACATGCACTTACACATGGAAATAAGAGACAGTGCAACAGATGGAGTCATGTTACGGCCCAAGCTATCCGACACCAGGGTGAGATGCACATCTCATTGACAGTCTTCCAGACGACACCAGCAGCGCACCCCTGCTCTACTTCCTGTAGCAGCTCGCATTATGTCATTTCTCATCCCTAGCAGAGCATGATGATGACACTATGCTATGTTTTTTATACTATCAGCTATATGGCACATGTTTTTATACATTACATTTCACATTTCAGAGCATAGTTTAGTTCAGTTTGATTACTTAGTAATTTATCTACATGTACTTTCTTTACCATTTGGAGACATTTTACGTGCTCCCACGGATACCACACACTTGACATGTAACTTTTAGTCTTATATGCCTTTTGGCATCGAAAAGACATTAATAAAGCTTTCTTGCTTTCTCTCAACTTTGCAAACATTGTATCATCAATTTCACTTTCTTTTATCTTTCAAAATACCATCACAAGACACATCGAAACAACAAAACATACCTCCCACTTTGTGATAGTCTCAAGTGGATAAATACGTAATAATTTGTTTGTTGCAGGTACTACCATACGAACACCATCCAATCCAATCTACATCATCAAAAGAATACACATGTCAGCTTCACTTATCAAAAGAAAAAAACTCTCATCACTTAACAATTCTAATGATTCAATAATAGCTTCCAAAGAGTTAATGTCTTGAAGATGTTCAATGATATACACAAGGAAAAGAGAACAAAACTTTGCAAATTACTATAGATTCAAATACACGAGTGAGAAGGTGAAAAGGCATGCATCACAACAAAGAAAATCAAGGCAATGAGCCCTTGCAACAAAACATAGCAAAATCCCAAGTTATAAGCAAAACAACCATGTCCAAAACACATAATAGAAAAAATATTGATAAGGCAATGTGAAATGATTCTAAGTGAATAAGCTAATCTAATGAGGCTAAGCTGATACAACAACGTAAAGCGTAGATCCACTACATAATCAATCAACTTGTTAATACGAGGCTCACTAGCTTACTTGTAATATTTGAGTGACCCATGGGCAAGATATCCTCATAGATAGACCCATGGGTCCACATATCCTCAAGCATGATATTCCACCTGTCACTTGACAATTACACGGCAATACTTCTTGGTTTCCAAGGGGACCAAAGAAACTTTGGATGCCAAACTAACCAACTTCGCCAATCCCATGGATAGAATAAATCAAAATGAGTTTAGTACTTGGGTTAATCATTTACCATTCGAAATTTTTCCAGAAATTAATTGATTAGTAGCTATTATTGGGTCCTACTACGGATTTTAGAAATAGGATTTTTCAAAATGCACAAAAAAAAGGTTGCTTCTATTACGTCTTAATTCTTTTGGCTTCTCCTTTCAATTTTTCTAGTGAAATTGTCAAAATGATGAGTACAATAACAACAGACAAAGGTTTCTATGAGGACCTACTGGAATAGTCTTGAATATTGACTTGAAATCTGCATTACTGGAGTAGCCTACTATGGAGGAATACATCTTGTTGGTATACTTGCAATTATTGCAAAAATAGTTTGTTTCAAAAAGAAAGACTATGATAGTCTATCTTTCAATCTGTGACAATTGGTGACAGATTCTTGGTTAAGCATAGATGATTCCAAAAATGTTCTCAACAAAATGCCTCTATGTTGCAGCTACATATGTGAACAAGCTACTATAGACCTTTATGACTAGCAAACGATTAAAATTCAATAAAGCTTGGCTAGACGACACATACGTTCTAAAATATGACAACATATAATGTCGAGCGACAAGGCACCCTAAACCCTAAATTCTAAAACAAGAGAAAAACAACCTATGCAGGCTTTAAAAAAATTGCAATGAAATTGCAGATTCTTTTAGCGATCTCAATAGCATTCCGAAACGCAAATGCAGTAAATTGCATTTCGCTACTACTATGGTACAAGGTTACAAGCCGATTCGAATCGGCCGATTCGAACTATTCGAACCGGCTAGCTCGGTTCAAATCGGGAAAAGGTTCGAACATTTTTTTAAATTGATTCTAAATTTGAACCTCGATTCCAACATGCCGATTCTATGAAATCTGAAATCTCCCCACCTATTATTTCTGCTTTTCTTGTGAGATTTGAAAAAGATTAGGGGTTTTTTCAAATCATTTGGTAGGAGCTTAATACAAGGTTCTAGTCTTTTGTTTAAGGATTCAAATAAGATAGAGATAACAAAAAAACACTATGATACATTCTTGATTAGATGATAGATCTAAGGCTGCCAGAAACCATGAGGGCCAAAAATGCAGCAGAACCGGTTCGAACCGGTACCTAACAATTCAGTGGTTCAAACCGCGGTTTGATGCAACCTTGCTATGGTATAGATCAAAGTTGTAGTAGATCGCGATCCACTGCAACCATGTTCCGGATCGTGCGATCCAGGACCAAAAACGCAGTCCCGAATCTCCAAAAAATTAATTAATTTTGCTCTTTAGAGAGAGAGAGAGAGAGAGATGGTGTTGGTGAGAGGGTGATGGTGGATTGTAGCCATCTTGGAGCACTATTCAGTGTGATCAACACGGTGGCAGCGACGAGGCAGTGGTGTTTCTCTCCAAAACAGTTTTAGGTAAGTTTACGCTTCACATCTTGTAAGCTCATGGAATGAGCTGTAGGCAACGTAACTGTTACGAGCTCGTGACCAATGCCGAACCCTAGAGAACACAGAAGGTCAGATACCACAGTCAGGGTCGTGTCCAGAGTGTACACGACCAACAGGGCAAGATAGTGTGAGTAGTGTGTGCCCCAGCACAGTCCATAGCCATGGCGGGTCTAACACAGTATAGAGACCCTGTCAGCCATGGCAGGACAAGGCCCCCAGTTGGGTCCCGACGTGCAGTCGGCCACGTCAGTGCCACGTGACCGACACTTGGCAGTATGCATGCTACTAGTCCTCACACTGGGCTAGGAGGGGCTTACTCTATATCATGGAGTAGGCAAGGTTGGGCGGATCAGTTAGTGTTTGCCCTACTGTGGTGTTAGGATCTATTATCAGAGCCATCTCCATCTTTGAGAGCTAAGTAGCAGCAGTAGAGAAAGCTATCAGAGATAGGAAATATTTCTCAGATTCTCAGAAAAGTATAGAGGAGAGTCGTTGTAGGAACAGCCTCCTATTCATCCGAATTTGGGGGAATTTCCACGATTTTAGAAATAGATTTTCTTGCATAGGTAAATCGCTGGAAAAGCAGTAATCTATCTCTGATTTCAGAGATTCATTTATAGATTTCAGAGCAGAAATAGAGGAGGAAGTAGCAAGCAGATCCATCACTGTAAAACCAGTGACCTACCTCTGTTTTCCAAGTGAGCAAATTTCAAGCTAGTAAGGGATGAGCAGGTACAGCACTGCTAGTACCTTTGAAATTTCGGATTTTGGACAAAGTTTGGGGCCTTAAATCAGAAGATTCTGAGCAGTAGAACTTCTGCCAACCCAGCGAGCAGGGTGTTCTGGAGATTTTAGAATTCAAAATTGTTTTTGGGCTTCAAGATCGTTTTTGTTGAACCAATTCAGAAGCTGTCAGATCAGCTAGGGGGGGATAGCAGAAAATCCAGACTTATTTGCACTTTTTTCGGCCTACTATTCAATTTTTTCAGAGCCACAGGTCTGCTAGCAAGCCAGCGAGCAACTCTACTCAAGAAACCGGAAATTTTGGTACCATTTTGGAGCTACAAACTGGGATTTTCCGGGACAGCCGGTCTGAAATTTTGGGTAAAAGAGCTGAGAGGGTTCCTTTTCGTGTTTTCTTTGGAAGTACAGTCCTCAGAAACAGCTAAGTCTTCTTTCCCTCTTTGTACAGTTATAAATTAGTCTTTTCGACTATTTTTGAAAGGTAACGTCAGGCAATCTTTTTCTATCTCTGAAAATGACCACTTCTCCGGGACCTGATCAACCCCTGACAAGAGGCATTGATGAATTAGAAACGGAATCCATGAGGTTTAGTAAAGGGACAGAACCAATGGAAGTTGAAGAACAGGAACAATTCGCCGAAGAACTCGACGAATTGGTTACCAAGGAGCGGTTTCTCCACTTGGTAACAAAGGTGGATGAACTGAAGTTGGCATTAGCCAATTTCAAGTCCAGTGTGGACGACTCGTTCGCTGAACTCAAAGGCTTGATTTTGAGTTCCGCGAAAGGAAGCCTTCCCTCCACTTCTCAGTTGTCCCCTTCTTCACTTCTATCAATTTCGGGTGAGCCTATGCGGTCTCACCCCAGTGTCTTTAAAGACTTAAAACCTCCTACTTTTATTGGGGAAGAGAAGGATAGAAACGCAGACATTCTACAAACCTTCCTCAGCAAATGGAAAAACATTCATGCTCTTAAACAGACCCCTGACCATTTGCAAGCTATCGAGGCCAGCCTTTCCCTAGGGCCCATGGCCTATAAGTGGTGGTTAAATCTCCAGGAGACTGGGCAGACTCCCCGGTCATGGAAGGCCTTTGAAGAAGCCTTTCTAAGAGAATTCCTACCTGAAAATGAACTTGATAGAGCCTGGGAAGCCTGGGAGAAAACAGTAATGGACAAGTCCCTAATCCAATATATCTCGCAGTATCGAGAAGCAATTTTAAAAATTAAAAATGTGGATGACTATCAGAAAGTCAGGGGATTTGCCCGTGGCCTCAGAGATAGGGCGAGACAACAGCCTCTTTCTGAGCAGTCTCCTCAGAAAGAATTTCAATTTAAAAAAAAAAAATTAAAAGAAAGAAATAAGAAAAAGTTAAAGGTGAAGCTCCTCAGAAACGCCCATCACTCATACGGCCCTTAAAACCAGAAGATTTTGAGAAAGCCAAAACGTTTGTGCTTTGTGTGCATGGGCAAGGGACACAATCAAACAGTGTCCCAAGGGGCCTTTCACTAAGAAAGATCTTGTTCAGACCGTAAGTTTCCCCAGTGACTCGGCAGCTTCCGAGATCAAAGTATATCATGAAGATCATGAACACTGTTGCCAGCTGACCTCTGCAATGCTAGCGAGACCCGCATGACCTGGTACGTATGCATGGGAAAGTTGGTAACCAGTCAGTTAGAATTATGGTTGATGATGGGGCAACCCATAATTTCATCAACTACACCCTGGTTAAAAAACTCAAACTTCTTGAAGTACCTAGTTAGCATAGGTACATAGTTTCATTAGCTAAGGGTGAAGATAAGAAAATCTGGAAAACTATGGTAAGTAGCTTAAATCTTGGTATTCAGGGGTACCAAGATGTCATAAACTTTCAGATAATGCACCTGGATCGCACAGACATTGTTCTCGGGAGAGATTGGCTCTACAGTTTAGGACCTTCCCTCCACAGAAATTATCAGGAGAACACCCTCAGCTTTCAACATAAAGGCCGAGAGATCCAGTTGCATGGGGAGCATGATGTTCCCAACAGTCCTATGGTCTGTAGTTCAGAGCTCTGTCAGCTAATCGGAGACGACAACCATCAGGTATTCTTATGTGACTTTCAGTTTATTCCTGAAGTTTCTATTTCCAGTTCTTTACAGCAGAAAATCAGTAGATTAGAAACTTTATTGTCTAAATTTAAAGATGTTTTTCCTGAAGATTTGCCACATGGTTTGCCACCTAGCAGAGAGATAGATCATGTAATAAACCTAGTACCAGTTACAGCACCTGTTCTAAACCTCCGTATCGGGTCAGCCGAACAAAGGATGAAGAAATAACTAGGCAGTTAACAGATTATCTTGGAAAAGGCCAAATTCAGACCAGTAGTTTACCATGGGCCTCATGTAATAGATCCTAACACCACAGTAGGGCAAACACTAATTGATCCACCCAACCTTGCCTACTCCCTGATATAGAGTAAGCCCCTCCTAGCCCAGTGTGAGGACTGGTAGCATGCTACTGCCAAGTGTCGGCCACGTGGCACTGACGTGGCCGACTGCACGTCGGGACCCAACTGGGGGCCCTATCCTGCTGACAGGGTCCCTAGGCTGTGTTAGGCCCGCCATGGCTATGGACCGTGCTGGGGCACACTACTCACACTGTCTTGCCCTGTTGGTCATGTACGCTGGACACGACCCTGACTGTGGTATCTGACCTATCTGTGTTCTCTAGGGTTCGGCACTGGTTACGAGCTCGTAACACTCCCTCCCCCTTAAGAACCGTCTTGGTCCTCTAAGACAAAGTCTGGAAAAATCTTGCGAAGGACGCTGCCTCTTTCCCAAGTGGCATTCTCAACAGGCTGATCATTCCACTTAACCAGATATTCTCGGTATAGAGTATGACGAGTCTGCGTCTCTCTACTATCAAGAATTTCCTCTAGTTCATGTGGAGGTTGTTGAGGATCCAATGGGAGAACTAGAACACTGTCCCCTACCAGATTATCTGATCTGGTTAAGGCTTTTCGTAACTGACTTACATGAAAAACTGGAAAAACCTTACTGCTGTGTGGGAGTTCTAGTTCATAGGTGACCTCGCCTAGTCTCCTACTGATGGTAAAGGGACCACAATACCTTGGAGACAACTTAGCACACACTCCTGATTTGAGGGTTTTAGAGTCAACTGGGACTCTCAAGTAGACTTTCTCACCAGTGGAGAACTGCACATCCCGTCTGTGTGGATCTGCATAATGCCTGGCTCGATCCTGGGATTGTCTAATGCTACGCTTAGCATGTTCTATCATCTGGTTTAGGTCTTCTAAAAAGTTTCTGGCTGCTTCAACTTTTTCTTGTTTAAACCCTACAGCTGTGGGTGGGCGTGGCTGAAAACCGTACATCAGCATAAATGGGCTGTATCCCGTAGCTGAATGTTTGGTACTGTTGTAAGCAAACTCTAATATTGAGAGATACTCCTCCCAATTAGTCTGCCTCTTGCTGACGTATGCACAAAGCATATCCTCCAGCACTTGATTTACCCTTTCTGTTTGACCGTCCGTCTGTGGATGGTCAGTGGTACTCATATTAAGTTTAGTATGGAGATGATGGAATACTGTCTTCCAAAAATTTCCAGTAAACTTACTGTCCCGGTCGCTGACTATGCCGGAAGGTAGACCGTACAATTTAAATAGCCCGTCTACAAACAACCTCGCTAACTCTGGAGCTCTAACGGTTGTTTTGGTCGGAATAAAATGAGCCATTTTGGTCAGACGGTCAACTGTGACCCATATAGCGTCATTACCCTTTTGGGTTTTAGGCAGGCCTACTATAAAATCCATGGAGATACTCTCCCATTTACCAGCTGGTATTTCTAAGGGATGCAACAACCCTCCTGCCTTTAAACGCTCTGCTTTATTTACTTGACATTTCTGGCAACTGGTTACATACTGGTGGACGTCCTTTTTCATACTGGGCCAGAAAAATTGCCTACGAAGAAGCTCATAGGTCTTCTGTATGCCTGGGTGTCCCGCGCTAGGATTGTCATGACATTCATATAGGACCTGCTGCCTATAATCCTCTGAATTGGGGACACATACTCTATCTCTATAGAGCAAGTACTCATCCTGAAAGGAATACTGTTTCCATTTGAATCCTTGAGTCAACTGACCCTCAACCACTGGGGTTTGCTTGGGTAATACAGGCTCAGAATCCTCAACGTCATCTGACGACGTATACTCGGACTCATCATCATCCTCAACGGAAGCTGCCGTATTCTTGGATGAACTGGCACCAGCCCCGGGAACTGGTTCTGGAGTCTGTAACTGTCTGTTCTGGACTGAGTTCCAGATAATAGAGAAGAATGCATCATGCTGGCATTTCCCTCTCAAGGACTCGAGTAACTCATTACGAATCTGAGTAAAACTCAGCTCGTTTATCATAGGCATTCTGCTAAGGGCATCTGCTACTGTATTGAATTTTCCACGCCTATATCTGATAGACATGTCAAACTCTTGCATCAACTCTGCCCAACGAGCTTTCCGACCTCTAAGCTCAGGTTGATTGCAAAGGTATCTGAGACTCTCATGGTCTGTCAGGACCTCAAAGTTGGCACCATACAAATAATGCCTCCAAGTCTTAAGGGCATGGACTATAGAAAAGAGTTCCTTTTCATAGGCACTGTACCTAGTCTGAGCTGGCTCGAGTTTTTTACTCTCGAACGCAACTGGTCGTCCACCCTGAGTTAGCACAGCGCCTACTGCAAAGTCGCTAGCATCTGTTTCGACCACAAATGGCTGATTGGGGTCGACGACTTTTAAGACTGGTGCTGTAGCTAAGGCTGTTTTGAGAGCATCAAAGCTCTCCTGTTGTGCAGACTCCCAAATGAACTCCTTTCCCTTCCCCTTAAGAAGATTTGTCATAGGGACTGCTATCTGAGCATATTCCTTGACAAATCGTCTGTAATATCCCGCGAGACCAAGAAAGATTTGAAGTTCCAAAATATTCTGAGGTCTCAGCCAACTGAGTATGGCTTTAACCTTATTTGGGTCCATCTTAATCCCATCTGAAGAGATAATGTGACCCAAATATGCTACTTCTTCAACGAAGAATTCACACTTGGATTGTTTAGCATAAAGCTTATGCTTTCTGAGCAGTCGAAACACCTTTCTGAGGTGTTTTAGATGCTCCTTCCTCGTTTTGCTGTAGACGAGGATGTCATCTAAAAATACGACCACAAACTTACCCAAGTATGGTCTGAGGACACTGTTCATCAAGGTCATAAAGGTAGCTGGAGCATTTGTGAGCCCAAATGGCATCACCTTAAACTCATAATGACCGTGACGAGTCCTAAAAGCTGTTTTCGAGACATCTTCCGATTTTATACGGACTTGATGATATCCCGATCTAAGGTCTATTTTACTGAAAAACTTAGCCCCGTCGAGTTGATCAAACAACTCGTCTGCCCGAGGCATAGGGTATTTATTCTTAATTGTGACTTTATTGAGGGCTCTGTAATCTACGCAAAGACGCATAGACCCCTCTTTCTTTTTCACCAATAGGACTGGAAATAGAAACTTCAGGAATAAACTGAAAGTCACATAAGAATACCTGATGGTCTTCGTCTCCGATTAGCTGACAGAGCTCTGAACTGCAGACCATAGGGCTGTTGGGAACATCATGCTCCCCATGCAACTGGATCTCTCGGCCTTTATACTGAAAGTTGAGGGTGTTCTCCTGATAGTTTCTGTGGAGGGAAGGTCCTAAACTGTAGAGCCAATCTCTCCCGAGAACAATGTCTGTTCGATCCAGGTGCATTATCTGAAAGTTTATTTGATCTTGGTACCCCTGAATACCAAGATTTAACTTACTTACCATAGTTTCCCATATTTTTTTATCTTCACCCTTAGCTAATGAAACTATGTACCTATGCTGACTAGGTACTTCTGGTAGTTTAAGCTTTTTAACCAGGGTGTGGTTGATGAAATTATGGGTTGCCCCATCATCAACCATGACTCTTACTGACTGGTTACCAACTTTCCCATGCATACGTACTAGGTCATGCGGCCCAAAGCTGAAGGGTCTCGCTAGCATTGCAGAGGTCAGCTGGCAACAGTGTTCATGATCTTCATGATACACTTTGATCTCGGAAGCTGCCGAGTCACTGGGGAAACATACAGTCTGAACAAGATGAACTTGTTTTTTATCTTTTTTAGTGAAAGGCCCCTTGGGACACTGTCTGACTGTGTGTCCCTTGCCCATACACACAAAGCACAAACGTTCTTGTTTGGCTTTCTCAAAATCATCTGGTTTTAAGGGCTGTATGTGTGAAGGGCGTTTCTGAGGAGCTTCACCTTTAAATTTATCTTCTTTCTTTCTTTTTAAAAATTTCTTTTTAAATTGAAAGTCTTTCTGAGGAAGCTGCTCAGAAAGTGGTTGCTGTCTCGCTCTCTTCCTACCCACTGAATCATCATAGATTTGAGCATATCTGAGAGCTTGCTCAAGGGTAGTAGGCGAGTTTCTCTGGACCTCTACTTTATATTCATCTTTGAGGCCACGGACAAATCCCCTGATTTTTTGATAGTCATCCATATTTTTAATCTTTAAAATTGCCTCTCGATACTGCGAGATATATTGGATGAGGGACTTGTCCATTACTGTTCTTTCCCAGGCTTCCCAGGCTCTATCAAGTTCATTCTCTGGTAGAAATTCTCTTAGGAAAGCTTCTTCAAAAGCTTTCCATGACCGGGGAGTCTGCCCAGTCTCCTGGAGATTTAACCACCACTTATAGGCCATAGGCCCTAAAGAAAGACTGGCCTCAATTGCTTGCAAATGGTCAGGGGTCTGTTTAAGAGCATGAATGTTCTTCCATTTGCTGAGGAAGGTTTGTAGAATATCTGCATTTCTATCCTTCTCTTCCCCATTAAAAGTAGGAGGCTTTAAATCTTTAAAAACACTGGGGTGAGACCGTAAAGTCTCACCCGAAACTGATGGAAGTGGAGAAGGGGATAACTGAGAAGTGGAGGGAAGGCTTCCTTTCGCGGAGCTCAAAATCAAGTTTTTGAGTTCAGCGAACGAGTCGTCCACACTGGACTTGAAATTGGCTAATGCCAGCTTCAGTTCATCCACTTCTGTTACCAATTGGAGGAACTGCTCCTTGGTAACCAGTTCGTCGAGTTCTTCGGCGAACTGTTCCTGTTCTTCTACTTCCATGGGTTCCTTCCCTTTTCTGTAAGCCAAGGCTTCTGTTTCAAGTTCGTCGAAGCCTCTCTCCTGGGGTTGATCAGGTCCCTGAGGAGTGGTCATCTTCGAAACTAAAAGAGAGCTACCTTAACTTCTGAAGGAAAAAAGTCTAAAAGACTAATTTACAACTGTACAAGGGAAAGGAAAGATGACTTAGCTGTTTCTGAGGACTGTACTTCCAAAGAGATTATGAAGAGGAACCCTTTCAGCTCTTTTCCCCAAGATTTCAGACCTGCTGTCCCGGAAAATGCCAGTTTGAAGCTTCAAAACGGTGCCAAATTTCCCGGTTCTTGAGTTGAGTAGCTGACTGATCTGATTTGAGGTGTGGGGCTCCAACAAACCGAGTAAAAACCGGAAGTTTACAAAAAGAAATCCGGAATTTTTGAAGTCCCTGCCCTCGCTGGTTGGTCAGCAACCTGTCTGGCCCGATTTGTCCAATTTACAGCTCTGAAATCACCTTGATTCTCTGATTTACTCTCAGCCTGTAGGTCGCTGGTCTGTAGCAAGCAAGTCTGAAACTCAGACTCCTGAAAAACTTCTGAAAAACAGGGTTAAATTCTGAGATTTCTACCCTACTGTCCAGCGTTGGCCCTGCTACAATATTTCAGATCAGAACTCCTTCTAATCTACTCAGAACTTCATACGAAACTCAGATTTGAGGGCTGACTATACAGCGGTGGACCTGCTCTTCCCTTTCTCTTGAATTTCCGCTCAGATCATAGTGATCTACACTCGAAAATCAGAGAGGGAAACTGATTTTTCAGCGCTGAAGCTATTGTAAAAGATATGCTTCCAAACTACTGAGAAATCCAGCAAATTGGAGGATTAGAAAGCTGATCCTACAGCGATTTTCCTCCTCTATTCTTTTCTGAGAATCTCCCAGATCTTTCCTATCTTCTGATAGCTTTCTCTGCTGTTGCTCCTGAACTCCCTAGGATGGAGATGGCTCTGATACCAGTGTAATAGATCCTAACACCACAGTAGGGCAAACACTAATTGATCCACCCAACCTTGCCTACTCCCTGATATAGAGTAAGCCCCTCCTAGCCCAGTGTGAGGACTGGTAGCATGCTACTGCCAAGTGTCGGCCACGTGGCACTGACGTGGCCGACTGCACGTCGGGACCCAACTGGGGGCCCTATCCTGCTGACAGGGTCCCTAGGCTGTGTTAGGCCCGCCATGGCTATGGACCGTGCTGGGGCACACTACTCACACTGTCTTGCCCTGTTGGTCATGTACGCTGGACACGACCCTGACTGTGGTATCTGACCTATCTGTGTTCTCTAGGGTTCGGCACTGGTTACGAGCTCGTAACACCTCACCAGTCCTTTTGGTGAAAAAGGAGGGGGGATCTATGCGTCTTTGCATAGATTACAGAGCCCTCAATAAAGTCACAATTAAGAATAAGTACCCTATGCCTCGGGCAGACGAGTTGTTTGATCAACTCGACGGGGCTAAGTTTTTCAGTAAAATAGACCTCGGATCGGGATATCATCAAGTCCGTATAAAATCAGAAGATGTCCCGAAAACAGCTTTTAGGACTCGTCATGGTCATTATGAATTTAAGGTGATGCCATTTGGGCTCACAAATGCTCTAGCTACCTTTATGACCTTGATGAACAATGTCCTCAGACCATACTTGGGTAAGTTTGTAGTCATATTTTTAGATGACATCCTCGTCTACAGCAAAACGAGGAAGGAGCATCTAAAACACCTCAGAAAGGTGTTTCGACTGCTCAGAAAGCATAAGCCTTATGCTAAAGAATCCAAGTGTGAATTCTTCGTTGAAGAAGTAGCTTATTTGGGTCACATTATCTCGGCAGATGGGATTAAGATGGACCCGAATAAGGTTAAAGCCATACTCAGTTGGCTGAGATCTCAAAATATTTTGAAACTTCAGATCTTTCTTGGTTTGGTGGGATATTATAGACGATTTGTCAAGGAATATGCTCAGATAGCAGTTCCCATGACAAATCTTCTTAAGGGGAAGGGAAAGGATTTCATTTGGGAGTCCGCACAGCAGGAGAGCTTTGATGCTCTCAAAACAGCCTTAGCTACAGCACCAGTTTTAAAAGTCGTCGACCCCAATCAGCCATTTGTGGTCGAGGCAGATGCTAGCGACTTTGCAGTTGGTGCTGTACAAACTCAGGGTGGACGACCAGTTGCGTTCGAGAGTAAAAAACTCGAGCCAGCTCAGACTAGGTACAGAAGGAACTCTTTTTTATAGTCCATGCCCTTAAGACTTGGAGGCATTATTTGTATGGCGCCAATTTTGAGGTCCTGACAGACCATGAAAGTCTCAGATACCTTTGCAATCAACCTGAGCTTAGAGGTCGGAAAGCTCGTTGGGCAGAGTTGATGCAAAAGTTTGATATGTCTATCAAATATAGACGGGGGAAATTCAATACAGTAGCAGATGCCCTTAGCAGAATGCCTATGATAAATGAGCTGAGTCTTACTTAGATTCGTAATGAGTTACTCGAGTCCTTGAGAGGGAAGTGCCAGCATGATGCATTCTTCTCTACTATCTGGAACTCAGTCCAGAGAGCAGATAGTTACAGACTCCAGAACCAGTTTCCGGGGCTGGTGCCAGTTCATCCAAGAATACGGCAGCTTCCGTTGAGGATGATGATGAGTCCGAGTATACGTCAGATGACGTTGAGGATTCTGAGCCTGTATTACCCAAGCAAACCCCAGTGGTTGAGGGTCAGTTGACTCAAGGATTCAAATGGAAACAGTATTCCATTTAGGATGAGTACTTGCTCTATAGAGATAGCTTATGTGTCCCCAATTCAGAGGATTATAGGCAGCAGGTCCTATATGAATGTCATGACAATCCTAGTGCGGGACACCCAGGCATACAGAAGACCTACGAGCTTCTTCGTAGGCAATTTTTTTGGCCCAGTATAAAAAAGGACGTCCAACAATATGTAACCAGTTGCCAGAAATGTCAAGTAAATAAAGCAGAGCGTTTAAAGGCAAGAGAGTTGCAACCCTTAGAAATACCAGCTGGTAAATGGGAAGAGTATCTCCATGGATTTTATAGTAGGCTTGTCTAAAACCCAAAAGGGTAATGACGCTATATGGGTCACAGTTGACCGTCTGACCAAAATGAGCTCCAGAGTTAGCGAGGTTGTTTGTAGACGAGCTATTTAAATTGTACGGTCTACCTTTCAACATAGTCAGCGACCGGGACAGTAAGTTTAATGGGAATTTTTGGAGGGCAGTATTCCATCATCTCCATACTAAACTTAATATGAGTACCACCGACCATCCACAGACGGACGGTCAAACAGAGAGGGTAAATCAGGTGCTGGAGGATATGCTTCGTGCATACGTCAACAAGAAGCAGACTAATTGGGAGGAGTATCTCTCGATATTAGAGTTTGCTTATAACAGTTGTTAGCAACTGTGCTAATACAGAGAAAATAAAGAAAGAAATAAAACTCCGTGGCATGTGTTTTGTAAGTCCACGTACGAGTATCTGTCAATAAACTTCAACCATGGCATGTGTTTTGTGAGTCCATGAGTAGAAGCTTAAATAATAATAAAACAGCTTAAACTTAGATTTAGAACTTAGACTTAGGAAACTTAAGATTAGAAATATTTTATCTTAAGTTTTTTGAAGTTAAGAAACTTTGAAGTTCTAAATCCTAAGTTAGAAGTTCTAGAAAGGCTAGAAACATATTAGTCCCATAAGTTAGTAGACACTTATGAAAGACCCTCCTTGCCATAAAAGGAGAGGTATTTGCATTGTAAACAACACTTTGTGATTAAGGCAAAATTACTATTGTGATTATCTTGCATTTCATTGTGTTCCCATTGGAAGGTGCATAGCTTGAGGGAAGGTGTTCGGGCCCCCTCTTGCCTCCTTTCATTGGCCTTTAATTGTGGCATGGTTTTATTTGTTATTTGCTTAGTTTAGCCGCAATTCTTATTATCTCCCTTTGGGTGTTACGTAGGATTTAGCAATCTTGCTAGTTGGGTTTGCCTTAGCAAGGATTTTTATTGTTGTTGTTATTAATTAGCTTTATGTCCGTTTCGGGCACTAGTTGGGTAAGCCTTAGTGCTTTCATTCATGTTGATTCTTTCCATATTTTCGTTGAAGCTTGTTGTAGAAACTTAAAAAGTGGACGAATCTCTACATCCCTATACTACACCCGTAAGTAGATCTAGCCACCGCACACACTAGAAAGACTTCCAACATTGGCGCCGTTGCCGCTTTTTAAGTATTTTTTACCCAGCTTCTTCTCCTTTTTGTTTTCTTGCTTCCGTGTTGTCTGTTTGCTTGTTTACATGTCTCTATCTACCAACAAACAGCACGCGTCGTCTCTCCAGGTCCTACACGAGCTGCGGAGCAACTTCTCAAGCCAGGGGGAAGCAACAAAAGAGTCAACTTGGGCATTTTCTTCAAAAGAAGTGACCCAAGTGACCTTTTTCAAAACCAAACAGGTATATCAGAATTCGCCAGCCTGTCTGCAGCCCTAACAAACCCTAATCTTTCATTTTATCACCTCCACAAATTCTGACCACGGTCAGATTCTGAGAAAACAGCCGGATATATTGTCAAAGTCCCTTATTTCTCACCCAAATCTTTGTCCTAGAATTCGCCGGCTTCACTGAGGCTGTATCTCATCAAGATCAGTCCTCCAGCAGCCCCGCGAATTCTATCTCAAAGATTTTGTCTGTTTACTGTCAAAAAATCACATTTTTTCCCATATTCCCTATCTGCCAGTCAAACCTCTTTGTTAGAATTCACCATCAAGCCTCATAATTCGTTCTCAAAGCGTACGATTTCCCTGTCCTACCTGTGAATTCTGAAACTACAATTTTTTTTAGAAAACCTAAAAAAATCACTATTCTAACATTTAGAACTTCCTGTCAGAATTTGCGAGTGCTACAGTACGATTTATCTGCCTCTCCACGATTTCTCAGCCTGTCCGCAAATTCTATCACAACCAAAAAGACCAGTTTTTTTGTCCTACATTATCAATTCTGCAAGCAAACTGCCCTTTTGCCAAGTACAGTACTGACCTGCTCATCTGTATTCTGCATCATGTCTCGTGACTGTGTTGAATCTTCTAATCCGACGACTCCACGACTAGAACGAAGAATTCCACGTATTGATGCACCAAAGTACGATGGCGAATCTGACCCAGTCCAATTTCTGCAAGACTTTGATAATGCATGCCGTTTTTATGGAGATACCTCTGAAACTGAAAAGCTTCGCCTATTTCCCATGGTACTGTATGGCACCGCCAAGGAGTGGTACTTGAATCTCGAAGCTCCTGATCTTGCTTCTTGGACCACCCTCAAGGACGCTCTCATCAAGCGTTTCAAACCATCCAAACTGACTCAGAGCCCGTTCATTCAAATTACTCATATCAAGATGCGTCGCGAAGAGTCTGTCCAAAACTACATTGAGCGTTTTAAACGTCTCAAAGTAGAATATGTTGACGAAAATATCACCGAACGAATGGCCATAAAACTATTCTTAGTTGGATTGCCTAAAAACATCCGCTGTGAACTCAAACCAGTTGACCCTTATGATCAACTCTATCTGTGAAGAAGATGAAGGTTCTGACGATGACTTTGACCATCGTGAAAAGAAATCTAAGAATCCGGACTGTCCTAATCACCCGAAGTCTGATAATATTGCTCAGTCTTGTGAACTTCTACATCACATGGAAACCTGGCAAAAAGCTCAACAATCTCATATGGATAAACTCACTGCCGATTTCCAAACCGCCATGAAACAGATTGCTGAGAAATCCTTTCCAGCAAGGGAAAATGTTTGGTGTCCAATCTGCTCACAGCATCACACTGCTAATGAATGCCCTCAACTGCGAAATCATTTCCCAGCAGCCACCAGACCCACCATCTATCGAGCATACCGCCCTTACCCGCCACAACCTGTGCCACGACCAGGGGTTTACCAACCACGACCACCTGCACCAAATCAATACCCATCCCCACGTCAACAGTTTGTTGTTAACCAACTTGCCCCACAAAACGATGTCCATTATCTTGATCCGAATACCATCGATCCGGCCACCTACTATGTGGAAGACAATACTCAACCGCAGTACTCTACTGAAACGGTTGTTAATTATACCTATGATTCTAATGCTCAACCAGTGGATCCCAATACCCAAGCTTACAATCCAAACCAAGCTGTCTTTGCCGCACATCAACTACCCGCACTACGAGGATGTTTTATCTGTGCAGGTAAACATCCTAGTGATAAATCGATCTTCCACAAAAATAACATCCCTGCTCGTGAATGATTTTTCTGTTTCCAGATTGTAGAGCTTGATTCGCTGCCCAGATAAACTTCGTTTTCCTCCAGCTTGTGAAAACTGTGGTATTGAACATCACGTGAAGGACTGCCCATCCCGATCTAAGCCAACCGCTCCTGTCTGTTCAGTGCAAGTAGAAACCTTACCCATCGACACACATCCCGCTTGGGTCTTGACTCGGGCACAAACCCAACGCCAAGCCCCTACACTTGCACCCAGCAAAACTCAACCGCAAGCTGTTCCTCCAAGTGAAGATTCAACCCCGATAGTTTACCCTCACCCATCTGAAGAAATTCAGCTGCATCATCAGTATCGCCAGCAAATCCGCAATGCCGACCAACAATCTTCCTCTTCCCATAAAGTACCTCACAAGCCCTTTGAAAGCAAAACCCTTGAAGGTACTGAAGTTTGGGGAGATTTACTCCAAGCCAATGTCACTCTTCCTTTCCATGTACTCTGGAAGCATGCTGGCCAGTGGAAACAACAGATCCAATCCAATAACACCACCACTACTGACGAGTTGCCTGAAATGCCCTTACATCTAACCAATCCACTCAGCGAACGAGGCAACATCAAAATCCCAGCTACCCATCATCAATCCCGTGAAGTTTTAGCAGTACTCGATGGAGGCTCCGGGGTTAATATCATTTCCACATCCCTCATGATGGAATGGAATCTGAGAGACAAGCTAGCCAAATCCACTTGTCAGCTTCGGATGGCTGATCAAAGTGTGGTCCGACCTACCGGTTTCCTTCCGCACGTGCTGATCAAACTAGGAGGTCTCAAGTTTTGTCGATCTCGTAGTACTTGATATTCCCAATAATGCCTATTCTTATGAATTACTACTTGGTCGTCCGTGGCTCACCAATGCACGAGTTGTTCATGGCTGGAGCAAAGGCCGAGTCACTTTTGGAAATCGTGACAATTCTGTCACCATTGATTCAACGGGTAAACTCAAACCTGCACGCATCCATGATGAAGGGTCCTCAACCACCAACTCAATATTTGAGCCATATTAATCCCCCCCACGAAAAAGGTCATTATGTTTAAATCTACTGATATCATAAACTGGAGTCACAGTCTAGCTACCATTGATTGTGTGAATGCCGATTACTGTGCTCAGCATCAGGATAATTGTACCTCTCCACTCCCGATCGATCACGACCAATTACCTGATCTGGATACACCTATCATTAATATCAATTTTATTGATATTCTTCCACACCATGATGAGCTGCTAAATGTTGCATGGCTACCTACTAATGAATCAGATGATTTATTCATCGATGACGAGAATGTCTTACAAATTCAGAATTGCCCAGAAGAGTTGAACATTTCTCATATTCAGAACCTCAATTATATGGAGGCACTCCCACTTAGGACCTATCTGCAACATGCGCGCTAACAAAGCACGCTTAATCTACAAGGTAGTTGTAGTTCCCAAATAGACGGATGAACAACGCGTCGCCTTTAATCAACTCAAAGAAGCCCTTACCAATGCACCCATCCTCCGGGCTCCTGATTATTCTAAAGAATTCCATGTGCATACCGATGCATCCAAGTATGCCATTGGAGCAGTGCTCACCCAACCGGGAGAATTCAAAAAGGACTACCCAATCCGTTCTTAGTCGACAATTGATACCTGCTGAAGTCAATTATACCACTACCGAACGTGAAGCCTTGGCAATGGTATATGCGGTTCAGAAGTTTCGACATTATCTTCTACGAAAAGTCTTTGCGTTCTTCATTGTTCATCAAGCACTATTGTATCTCATTAACAAGACCTGCACCACAGGCCGTATTACTAGATGGATCCTATTACTACGAGAATTTGAGTTTAGGATCGTGGTTCGTAAGGGAGTTCAGCATTTTCTAGCAGACCATCTATCCCGAATCCCTAACCTTCCTACCCCTGATCAAGGCGTCAACGATGAATTACCAGATGCAATCCTTTTCCAAGTTGACTCTACACCTGTATGGACTAAGGAAATTACAGAATATTTAACTTCAAGGCACATGGATCCTTCCTTCTCTAAACCTAAACAACGTGCGTTGGTCCTCAAAACTCAACCTTATACGTTAATTGCAGGACAACTCTACAAGCAAGGGTTAGATGGAATTATCCGACGATGTCTTACTGAAGGTGAAATACCCTCTGTAATTTCCCTCACTCATGAAGGTATTGGTGCAGGCTATTTCTCTTCTGAAACAACTGCTAAGAAAATCCTCTTGGCCGGTTTTTGGTGGCCAACACTCTTCAAGGATACGCACAATTACACTAAGGCTTGTGATGTCTGCCAACGCACAAAACGCTTTCAAAAAACAGACTACATGCCTTTACACCCCGTAACCATTGATCAAGCTTTTCAGAAATGGGGAATTGATTATGTCGGACCTATTAGTCCTGCTGCTCGACACACAAAATCTCGTTACATCATAGTAGCTACAGACTATTGCACCAAATGGGCTAAAGCAAGAGCTGTTCGAAATGCTGACGCTCGTTCTACCGCCAAATTTCTCTATGAACAGGTTATAGTTCGTTTCGGATGTCCTCTAGAGCTTATCAGTGATAGGGGTACACATTTCCTTAACTGTCATAGCAGATCTTCTTTCCAAATTTTTTGTGGTACATCGCAAAAGTTCCCCATACTATCCACGCTGCAATGGCCAGGCGGAATCCACCAATAAAATCCTATGTGAAATTCTCACCAAAACCGTCGAATCCAGCCGATCTGATTGGGTACTCAAACTCCATGCTGCTTACTGGGCTTATCGCACCACCCCGAAGCGAGCTACAGGCTTAACCCCTTTCCAGCTCACATATGGCCAAGAAGCCGTTATGCCTGTGGAATTCCATATCCCCTCGATTTCTAAAAAATAGAAAAATGTAGTTTATTCATCAGATATCCATCATCAGAATTCGCAGACAATTCTAAGGCTTGTATACTTGTAACTTGTAAGTTGTGCATAAGACATGGGGGTAAAACATTTATGTACATAGTACACCCCACTTGTGCTAATTAGGCAAGTAATATCAAGTAGGTTGAGGACCCATGTGGGTTCTAGAGCTAGAATTAGCAAGACACCACCTCTATACATTACATGCTAAATGTAGCCCAAAGTTAGGAGGGGTTTCCACGCCCTACTACACTTTGAATAATCATTCAAGTTGTGTGAGCTTTGAAGTCCTCTCTCTCTTGTTTTTGTGTTCTACTCCATAGCTGGTTTTTTCAAGCTTTCATAGTGTGCTCACTATGCTGTTATGATACTCCATAGCTAGGCCTTGGAATTGTCATGGTATTAGAGCAGGTTATGTTGCCTGTGGTGTGGTGAAAGCTTGGACCTGTTTTGATCAGATTCCTGCCATTCCTGGAGAGGAACTTACCTTTGAGGAGGGAGCACTTTTTGTAGGGGCATCTGATCTCTGTGCTATCTGCATGGTTGGAGTACTGTTGGCAAGGGGAGTACAAGGAGCCAAAAAGTTTCTAATTTGGGACAAATTTTTTTGAGTCTTTTTGGACAGCTAGGACTGTAGGAGGGCGCTTTCTACAGTGGGGACTTCAGTGAAAGTTCTGAGTGGATCTTGGACAAGGGCTAGGACAGCCATACAGGGGGATAGTTTCAAATTCAGAAGTTGAGGGTTATTGAGCAAGTGGCTGCATACCCTAGTTGGGTGAAAACCCTAGTTTGCCTTTTGTGTTTTATTTCAATCTAGCTATGTCTAGTCTTGCACAGAGCATGCTGAGTGAAGCCAGCCGGCTTGATGGCACTAACTTTAGCATATGGAAATTCAAGATCAAGAACATTCTTGAAGACAAAGAATGTTGGAAGCTTGTGACAGGTGAGGAGCCTGTTCCAACATCTGAACTTGAACTCAAGGACTATATCAAGAGAAGGGAAAAGGCACACAGGATCATCAACATGTCAGTGAGGGATAACGTGATTCCTCTAATCAGGTCAGCTAAAGGGCCTGCGGATGCATGGCACATTCTTTGTGCATTGTATGAGACAAGTACAACTAGGTTTCTCTACTTGAAGAACAAGTTGTATACTCTCAGAATGGAGACAGGGGAGACAGTTACTGATCATCTTACGAAGATTCAGGATATTAGATATCAGCTTTTTGTATTTGGAGAGTCTATTGCTGACAAAGAC